>CM062290.1:105649629-106319629 GCA_031216915.1 Pictodentalium vernedei
CATGTAAAGTAAAAATCCAAAATATGTTGTTGGTATTCAGCATTCCACTGGAGGTGAGATTCAAGTTTGTTCGAGCCAAGTCCCTGGGTTCATATTTGGGTTCCCTGTGGGGGCCCAAATTATTACTTAGTTCAGTATGAGGAATATTCTTTAAAAATCTTCTCTTTTTTTTAGATCCACTGGTCAGAATCTTTGGATAGTTGGTATAAGCTTTTCTTAGGAGGGGCAGATGCAACTTGTTGATATCAATTCCCTGGGTTGGTATTTTGGCTACCATGTCAGGTGAACGCCCTCAGGCCCACTGGGGCCTCTTGTTTTAATTCATTATTAGCTTAACATGACAAAGTCAAGTTAAACTATTGCCATCACGCATGCGAAAGTCTGTGAGTCTGTTCACATTTTCCTTTAGCACAGTCTACACCCTGTAGTTCTTGTCTGATCATCACGAAATTTCATATGCAGGTTTGGGGTCATGTCTAGATGAGAACGTCCCCTTTTGGTTGTGATCGGTCAACCGGCATAGCTGCCCAAGCCCGAAAACCATTAGCACAGTCTACAGGTCGTATTTATGAAGGGATTCCATTGTAACTTGGTAGGATGCCTCTGTATAATGTCTAGATGAGAATGTCCCCTTTTGGTCATGATCTGTCAACCCTGATGGCTGCCCAAGCTCGAAACCCAAAAACTTTTAGCACAGTCTGCAGATCATGTTTAATACGGAGGGATTTCATTGTAACTTGGTAGGATGACTCCGTATGATGTCTAGATGAGAACTTCCCCATTTGGTCGCGACTTGTCAACCATGACGACTGCCCAAGCCCAAAACCCGAAAACCTTTAGCACAGTCTACAGGTCATATTTATGGAGGGGTTTCATTGTAACTTGGTAGGTTGACTTCATATAATGTCCAGATGAGAACAGCCCCTTTTGAACGTGTTTGGGCAACTGTGACGGCTACAGAAGTCTGAAGCCCGAAAACCTTTAGCACAGTCTACAGGTCATATTTATGAAGGGATTTCATTGTAACTTGGAAGGATGACTCCAAATAATGTCTAAATGAGAACATCCCCTTTTGATTATGATCATTCAGCCTTGAAGGCTGCCCAATCCCCAAAACCTTTAGTATAGGTCGTATTTATGGAAGGATGTCATTGTCATTGTAACTTGTTAGGTTGACTCCATATAATGCTTAGATGATGACACCCCCCTTTGGTCGCCATTGGTCAATTGTGACGGCTGCAGGTGCCCAAAGCCCAAAAACCTTGAGCGCAGTCTACATGTCATATTTATGAAGGTATTTAATTGTAACTTCTTAGGATCACTCCAGATGAGAATGTCCCCTTTTGGTTGCGATCATTCAATCATGATGGCTGCCCGAAGCCCGAAAACCTTTAGCACAGTCCACAGGTCATATTTATGAAGGGATTTCATTGTAACTTGGCAGGTTGACTTCATATAATGTCTAGATGAGAACGTCCCCTTTTGGACACGATTGTGCAACTGTGATGGCTACATGGGTCCAAAGCCCAAAAACCTTTAGCACAGTCTACAGGTCATAATTATGAAGGGATTTCATTGTAGCTTGGTAGGATGACTCCAAATAATGTCTAGATGAGAACATCCTCTTTTCGTCATGACCATTCAGCCTTGATGGCTGCCCGAGCCCAAAAACCTTTAGCATAGTCTATAGGTCGTATTTATGGAAGGATTTCATTGTAACTTGTTAGGTTGACTCCATATAATGCCTAGATGATGACATCCCCCTTTGGTCGCCATTGGTCAGCTGTGACGGCTACAGGTGCCTGAAAACCTTGAGCACAGTCTACAGGTCATATTTATGAAGGGATTTCATTGTAACTGCGTAGGATCACTCCAGTTGATGCCCAGATGAGAATGTCCCCTTTTGGTTGCGATCATTCTACCATGATGGCTGCCCAAGCCCGAAAACCTTTAGCACAGTCTTCAGGTCATATTTATGAAGGGATTTCATTGTAACAATGTTGACTTCATATAATGTCTAGATGAGAACATCCCCTTTCGGACACGATTGGGCAACTGTGACGGCTACAGGGGCCCGAAGCCCGAAAACCTTTAGCACAGTCTACAGTCTACAGGTCATATTTACGAAGGGATTTCATTGTACCTTGGTAGGATGACACCAAATAATGTCTAGATAAGAACGTCCCTTTTTGGACACGATCATTCAGCCTTGATGGCTGCCCAAGCACAAAAACCTTTAGCATAGTCTGTAAGTCGTATTTATGGAAGGATTTCATTGTAACTTGTTAGGTTGATTCCATATAATGCCTAGATGATGACATCCCCTTTTGATCGTGATTGGTCAACTGTGACAGCTACAGGGGCCTTGAGCACAGTCTACATGTCATATTTATGAAGGGATTTCATTGTAACTTCGTAGGATCACTCCAGATGAGAATGTCCTCTTTTGGATGCGCTCATTCAAACAGGATGGCTGCCCGAGTCCAAAGCCCAAAAACCGTTAGCACAGTCTACAGGTCATATTTATGAAGGAATTTCATTGTAACTTTTTTAGGTTGACTTCATATAATGTCTAGATGAGAAAGTTCCCTTTTGGATGCAGTTGGGCAACTGTGACGGCTACAGGGGCCTGTAACAAGGTTGACTTCATATAATGTCTAGATGAGAACATCCCCTTTCGGACACGATTGGGCAACTGTGACAGCTGCAGTGGCCCGAAGCCCGAAAACCTTTAGCACAGTCTACAGGTCATATTTATGAAGGGATTTCATTGTAACTTGGTAGGATGACTCCAAATAATGTCTAGATGAGAACGCCCCCTTTTGGTCGCGATCATTCTGCCTTAATGGCTGCCCGAGCCCAAAACTCCAAAACCTTTAGCATTGTCTATGGGTCGTATTTATGGAAGGATTTCATTGTAACTTGTTAGGTTGACTCCATATAATGCTTAGGTGATGACATCCCCTTTTGGTCGTGATTGGTCAACTGTGACGGCTTCAGGGACCCGAAGCCCGAAAACCTTGCGCACAGGCTACAGGGCATGTATATGAAGGGGTTTCATTGTAACTTCGTAGAATTTCTCCAGATTATGCCCAGATGACAATGCCCCCTTTTGGTCACAATCATTCAACCATGATGGCTTCCCGAACCCAAAACCCGAAAAACTTTAGTACGGACTATAGGTTGTATTTTGAAGGGATTTCATTGTAACTTAGTAGAATGAATCAGTATAATGTCGAGATGAGGATGTCCCCTTTTAGTTGCAATTGGTCTACCATCATGGCTACACAGGCCTGAAGCCCGAAAACCTTTAGCACAGTCTACAGGCCATATTTATGAAGGGAATTCAACTAACTTGATAGGATGACTCATTTTGGAATAATTTCACTGTAACTTGTTAACTTTCGTTGACATATGTTAACTATGAGGGCCACATACCAGTCCTTCCCATGAGATGGGCACTATAGCACTCGCGCCCGTCCGTGCCCGTCATCCCCGTTTCCAGAGTGCAAAAAACCGCGCTCGTGTTTTGACCAGCCATATATTATTATCAAGTAAGGAGAAAGGTTTCAAGCGACGCGATTACTATCTTTTAATTATTTACTGTAAAATTACCGGAAATTTAGCAAAAGACCCGCATTTATGGCCCGGAATCATGATAATCAAACATACCATGTATTGCTGTCACTTAGTGTAATACGCATTTTGATTGGGCACCTTTCAAGTCATTGGGATAGAAGATGATTTGGCGGAAATGCGAGTCAACAACAGTGCGCCTCGGCTCTGCTAAGAGAGCTATCAAAATCTGGTAATTCATTCCAGTTGAGAAATCATTTCTGTGTGAACAGTCAATTATTTTTTATTAAGTAACAAGGGACAAATATCTGGCAGTGGGCTTTAGTAACAGCGTGAATGTATTCAGCACAAATCCTATTCACTTCTTCTGTTTGGAAAAACCTGATGTTCTCTGAGAGGTTCGTGCTTCCTGGTCCAATCACCATTCAGTATTCACCAATGGAGCAAATTGATCATCTCCGCATAAATTATAGCCGCTATGTGCGCTTTTTTGTTACTTGGTGCCTAACACATCGTCATGACCCAAAAGTTGGGATTCGGATCCTTTAATGAAAACCATGAAAGCACCAAATCGTCCAGCTTTCATGTTACCGTTCGATACGGATATGCCCAAATACCGTACTGAATGCACAGTGCTGTCAATTGGTGGCTGCATTCTTCATTGCAATTTGCTTGTTAATTGTTCTTGCCAACAACACGACAATCAGGCATCACTCCCAAGCATTCTCACCAAAGAATTGCCGCCGACAAATCTTTTTTCTAATCGACGGGGCTGGATGCCCAATAGTGCGCATCACTTCAAATAGTAGCAAGCGATGTAAGCTATAATGTACCTACGGTTTTCAAAATCGAAAGACTGTACCACGCAGCTCCGAATCCGACAAATCGCCTTACTTTTAATTTGGGTGGGAACAAATTTTTTTTTCTACCTGCATGTTAAAATTTTCACTGGAAAATTGTAACATGCTGTTATTGATTCACGAGTGCATAATGCCCCCGTCTCCATTTTTACGAGGACATTTTATTGCTCCCGTGGGATTTTCTTCCTGGGAAGGACTGACATACATTAACTGTGAGGTCATATTAACCCACCCCTCAGCTCTTTAGTACAGTGTACACCTTATATTATTTTTATTAAAACATAGCATACAGGGAACAGAAATTAACATATTCCCAATTATCACAATTCTTGTCTTATTCCATAATCCTTTCATAAACATTGAACATTATCCTTTTCATCAAACACAACACACAGACAAGTTAAGCTACAGTGTCATTGACACTTTCATTAATTTCTGGCATAATGCTTGTAGGAAAAAAATAATCAACAAAATGAAAAAAAATCATTTTTGCTACCAAAAGTGACAGGGACGTATTACCCTCATCTTTGTTACCATTGAACAGCTCATTAATATTCATGAGTTCACGGTGACAGTGTTGCTAGAAACGTTGATCATCCTGGCTGCAACTTTATCTCTTTCTTGGATGGTAGAATAAAAAAAACAAACACTCCCCAAAATGATTTTGTGAGTAATTTTATTTTGTACACACGAATACCTGAAATTATTTACACAAATGTGTCAATGAGTTCATTCTCTGAATTCAACGCACTCCCATAGTTTTCAACTTTCAAATTGCTTGTATGGTTAAACTTGTGCAACTAAGAATATCACTTTTATAATTACGTCTCTCAGACAATTCTTGTGTCACGCACACACATGCTTTCACTCATCTCGCAGGAGTAAACAGAAATGGACTCATCAATAAAGGAAATCATGTTAAACTTTCAACGTTTTCCATGTGGAATACAAGGGGTGGTGTGATTGGACATGGGATGATGGGACCGTTCATGAGAAAGGTTCAGATTGCGTTAAACAAAAATGGCCATCCTGGAGTCATTTAAGGCGAACCATAATGGCTCTCCTGGAATTTTGAAAATGACCAGCCAGAAATTTGGATGTTTATGATATTTGCCGAATATGAGGTTTAGTATTACCTTTGCATTTTCCATTATCAAAGTTGAGAGAGTCTCTCTCAACTGCCAACGTACAGTATAAAGTCATTTTTATTCTCCCCGGCTGGCACTGATAACTGGCTGTTATTTAAAACATATAACTTTCAAAATAAACAGTTTTCTTCATGAAAGAATCTGTTTTATCAAGATATCACAGCTTTTTTACTGAATTATCAGAGAGAACATGAAAATAAAATATGTTTGACCCATAATCTGTTGACGGTAAACGATTGAAACAAATTAACTGAATCCAAAAATAAATTCCAGAGAAAGAACAGTGCAATGAACTAAATATTAGAAATGTGGCAAATGTTCCAATTTTGTTGGGAGATAATTACATATATACAAATATATATACCTAAAGTTTCCACAATTGCAAATGAATGGAGGGCATCAACATCTTTGAATGCTGTTGTGGAGGCAGAATGTCATTTTGTATACAGGTCTGAATCTTATTTTAATGTTTAGTGGCTTTCAGTTTTTCGTGATGTCATACTCTTTCTGGGTTTAGATTGACAGGTTTAAAGTTCCTGCTTTATTTTCAAAGATTTTGTTCCTAAAGTTCAAAATGTAGGATATTTTTTCACTGTAAACCATCGGCCCAGACTAGCTGGTGCTTAACTCAAAGTTATTAAGGGCCAAACACAAATTTTGAACCCCCCCAATCCCCAAAATTTGCTTGCAAAACCAAAAATTAAAAGTCCTATCTGGCCCTGCATACATTTACTCTCCGTGCATGCGCAGATGTCAGGAAGTGACCCGAATTGGCGCCAACATCATTCTTTGTTTGGCCCTAAAAGTCATCAACAATGAAATGACATCTGTGCTTTAAAATCTCCTTTTTTGGGGATGCCAGACACAAATCAATGCAAGAATTGGTGGATTCAAGGCTGTTATTGGATAAAGGAAGTGTTCAGCAGTGGTTTTGGATGTTCAGGGCTGAAACTTTATAATATTTATAAAATTATTTTATGTTTCCCAATTTTGAGACATATGCCTGACGTCATCATTTTTAAAAATGATTATTCCACTGTTTGTTAAGTATTCCTTCCCTATCCTTCCATGAACCCTTTCTGTTAAACTCTTAAGCTTTTTGACTATTTTTTATTGAAAGTTTTTATTAAATTTCTTGGGAGTTTAACATTTATTACATAATATTATTCTGTTTCTTCCCCAGAGTTACGTCCTCACCCTACTGACCCTAGGGGTCTTAGGCCGTTTAGTCTTGTATCTTCTATCCAATGTATTGTTTATTCTTCGTAGGAAGATCTAGCTTTGCATTTGATAGCATTTCAATTGGTTCTGATTTTGGGTCTTTTTGTGTGCCTGATGTCTTGTTTACATTGACGTTGTTTACATTATCAGCGTCCTCATATATAGGTAGTTTTTTATATTCTATTACTGTAATATACTGTAGAATACATGGATTATTATTCTGGTAGTGTAGATCAAAAAATTTTGGATTTTGTCCACACTTAGGCTCTATCGGGATGCCCTTGGGCTCTTCATGTTCCCTTTGGGAACTTGGGTGTTTTTCGAAATCTTTTTTTGTTTACAAAAAATATTTTGAATTTAATTATGATTGCTATTTTTCATGTATCTCAGTTATATATATATATATATTGTTGTGGAGTTTGGAGGACTGATATCGACTTTAGTTGATACACTCCTGCAGACTTGTGTCATTCTTGTGTTGCACTGGGATGACTGATGGTTGGAGTTGGGTTTCACGGTACATTGTTGGCGGTGAGGTTCTGAGGATCAGAGCCTCTTACCGCGTTTTAATTCATTCTGTCAGTTTCTATTTCAGAGGAACATGAACATGGTGATGATATTCTGACACCCATCCATGTGTGCTTCCGTTGTCGCTCTCTGTGGAGCATATAGAGCTAGCTGCAGTGCTCATTATTGCAAGAGTTAAGGCCTTTGGTTAAAGGTTTTAATCTCTTGCAAGTAGCTAGCTCGACCGGTGAAGCGGTACTCCGTCCATGGGTGCCGTGACCCCGGATAAGTCTGTTGCGGTCTGAGAGGTGGATTGGGTAGAGCGAGCACTATAATATAAATAGCTCACCCAGCGACGACTATAATATAAATAGCTCACCCGGCGACGAAGGAAATAGGGAGGAAGTCTGCAAGTTCTTGTTCTTGGCAAGGTCTGATAGACCGCAAGCAGGAGAGGCCCCCCGTCTCTAATCTAGCAACGTCTGTGGTCAGATGTTGTTTTGAGAAACTTGCACAAGCCGCTCTGTTTAGTCTGCAGCTGGGGTCGGCTTCAGTCCAGGCTTCCTCTGCTACGTTTCACAAGGCCGAAATGAAGGTTTCTGGTTGGAAACTTGCAACAGATGGAGCACATGTCCGCCCGCTGATTGGGACGCTCAGTCTAGTCTGCAGCCGGGGTCGGCTTCAGTCACAGCTTTCCCCGCTACGTTATTTAAGCACACACAACTGCATCTAGCTACCCGACTTCGGATATCCAGTCTGCTGCAGGAAGAAGGAACCACTCTTTGCCTTTGAAAGTCGGACCATCCGATAGCTAGGGAGACGAGGCCTTAATCATGGGGACGTTCGGAGAAAGGATCGTTTCCGACACACCGTCCCAGGAGCAGCATGTGGCTAAGGAACAGAAATCCGCTGTTCTTCAGGCCTCAATGACGGACTTGCTGTCGCAGATTGCCCAGCTAATCACAGCATCCCAGCAAGTGCAGACGCAGCCTCCCTCAAACTCAAAGGGATAAGGAAGAGGATTACCTTTCCCTTTCGGAACAGTACATGGTTGCGATGGCTTTCATCCATCAATACTACCCTGATTTTGTTCCACTGAATCAGAATGCTGCGACGACAAGAGAGAAACTCCTGGCATCATTAGGCGCAGACTTTTTCCGGACAAAGGAGGAAGTCCTTTCTTTTCCGATTCAGTTTATGCAGGTGTCGCAGGCCTTCGGCCATATAGACAATGCCGTATTTATCCTCTTGAGTGCGAGGAAGAAGGCGATTTCTTATCTTCATCTTCTGTATACATACTGTTTTTTGGTCCACGTTCATTTAAAAATGGTCGGGGAAGATGTTCAGAGAGTTCTTCTAGAGGTATCCTTACCTGTATCATTCACTATTCGCTCAGATGTAATTGAGACGGCAATTTCTTCAAATAGAGCGAATTTGGACGTTATGTCTTATGCAGATCACCTTACAAGAGCTATGGCACAACGTCTCAAGGGAAAGGAATTTGAGGACGTTCGTACCTCTCTTAGAGTTCTTTCCAGGACAATTATGTATACCACGTATAACACCGCCCTAACAGTGGCTAATCTGGAGTTAATCAGGCATGATGTTGCCCTTGCTTCGTCATCACTGATAAGATGACAAGGTGAAAAGTCGCTCCGGTTTTCGGACATTTTATTTTCGACGCCTAGCTTTCGTTAGTCTATGAAAGCATCTAGTGCTCTGCTTTTGAAGTCGGCGTATCAACGACCCGCTTCAGCAGACAAGATTAAAGGAGGGCATTCCAGACAAAAATCGTCAAAAGGAAACTCCTCATGAGGGTACAAGAAACCCTCTTATAATTTCTCTGGAGGTGGTCAGTAGAGCGACTCAGGGCATAGGTCTGATCGGGACTATAGGTCAGACACCCCTAGGCCGACTAGACAAGGTTTTTCGCGGGGAGGACGTGGTTCCTTCTCCCGTAAGCCTCGCAGGTCATACAGGTGATGGTTTAGACCTCTATTGCTGGCCAGTTGGCGGAAGGTTATCAAGCTCCACAAAAAACTGGATAACAATCACGGAAGATCGGTGGGTGAGAAGTGTAGTCTTGGACGGCTTATGGCTATCATTGCGAGTAAAACCCCACTAACAAGTTGTCTGCGTTGGACAAATCTTCCGTTAAATTCTTGTTCCTCGTACCAAAACCAGATGACTCGTTCCGACCGGTAATAGGCTTGAGCTGGATAACAGGTTTATCATGGCTCTAAAAGTTTATTTATGGAAATCATTTCAATTGTTCAATCAAAATAAAATTATGAGAAAGTGTTTTGGAGTTGTTTTTTTTCTCAATTTAATCTTTTCACATTTTCCGCTAAAAAAAATAAAATTCCCAAACTTCATGGTTTGGTGTTATTTATTATTGTCGGCCCTCATGTTTATCAACTTTATGTTGAAGACGAATGGGAAATTCCCAGTTCAATATTAATGACAGTGTGTTCAGTGACCCAAATTGTTCCTTTTCATTACTTTAGAAAATGAGTTGAGAAATTACCTGATGTGATCCCTGCAAAAATAGCTGCTCAAAAATAAATATGAATTCATTCCCCCGAGTTGTAATAACCAGTTTGATCCATGCTACATGAAAGTCTGTTTTGAAAACAAAACAAGTGAAAGCCATATTGTTTACAACAATGGGGACACATTATGTGCACCAGGGTGGTCCGTTTAAAAATAGTTTGTTTATTTATGAAACATGCCATGTTTTTATCAAATGCATTGTATGCCAAATCTATTCTCATACTGTCGCAGTTATGTGATAATCAAAATTATATACACTCGAAATATAAACAGACGTCCCCTGTTCATCTTGCTCTTGGAGAAAGTGAATGCCACAGGTTGGGGGGGGAGGGGGGGGGGCTCAGACGTCCCCTGTTGTTCATCTTGCTCTTGGTGCAGTTATCCCTCAACTTATTACCAATGAATTAAGTTGTGTGGTGACAGCAAGAAAACTTCTCATTTTTTCTTCTTTTCTGGCCATAACAGCCAGGTTCAGTGTTGATCTGTCAATAACTGGGAAGTGGATAGTGCAGATAGTTATCCGGTGCCAACAATGTTGGCTGCGAACTGCCCCCTGTTCATCTTGCACTTGGAGAAAGTGAATGCAACATAATTTATTGTTTGTTTTTTTCACAATGGGAGTTATGAATACTGGGGGCACCTTTTTTAACGTGTGTAATACAAAACACAGTTCACATATTTTTTTTAATAAACGCAATTCAAATTGGAAATGTAACGACTGAACAAACATGTTTCCAGCTGAAAACAAATTGACCATGTGCGTTTTTTACCTCATTTGTTATCATTGACATTTTGTTGATATTTCATTCTGATTTTGTTGATTGTTTTTTATTGAAATGTATTTTTAAATGATTGATGATTCCGATGGAAAAAAAAACCGAATAAAACAAACACATAAAAGTTTATATACATTATTAATTTATTTAATATCAATGGGAACACAACATACACTGACAAGATCAACTGTTCTGTACACAGATCATTCCTGGCTGGCCAACTTTTCATTTACATTTGGTCTCATTTGTGGATAAGCCCACCTCCATTTTTTGTACGTGCCCCCTGGACTTACTAACGGGTTGGTACGGTGCTCGGTGCTGTCAAAGTACAGAAAATGGAACCGAGTAATTTTGGAAAAGACCAAAAATGTTGGTTGGGTGCATCTGGGTTACCAAACAAAGAGGGAAAAAATGAACATCGAGGGCCAGTTATATTATGAGAAACATTCAATGATTTATATTTTGATGTTGGCGCATCAGCACTGGAAGAGTCAAACCAAGACAATGAGACACTGCGTGGGAGTCAGGGAGTGTGACACAACACATGCTGCCGACAAACTGTCGATCAAGTCCTTGAAGTTTATCGAGTTTCCGGTCAGTTGTTACATTGTCGCAGCCACTATCTGAAGCCAGCGATCATCAGCACGTTTTTTTCCAAGCAGACTTTATCCGGACAAAGGAGGAAGTCCTTTCTTTTCCTATTTTGTAACCCTATTTCCCCAGAGATGTGAATTGATTGATCTTTCTAATGAGATTTTGTTGGCTTGCGAGTCCTCCTACTGTGTTTCAACTAGTCGACGACAAAAACCAGAGTCGACTCTAGGCGAAAAAACCGTTGACCAATCGACTAATCGTTTGAGCACTAGAGAACACAATAAAAGAAAAACCCCCTCCCCAATGCCAGGAACGTTATGTAAGATAAATTTTTATTTAATTAAAGTGAGCCAGCTGTCTTGTTTACAAATACAGTACAAATTGTGTCAAACGCGTGCACCGGCATCAGAATCCAAGGTAAATTGTCAACAGTTCTTTTACACTGCCATTCAGATGTATCATTTAAAAATATGTCGAGATGCTCGTCCCCACCCCCACCCCTCATACTTTACTGGGTCTTGTGTATTTTGAAAGAGTGAATAACCCAACAAAGGCCCTGTGAATACTTACACTTGTTCTCAAGGCACTTGGACGTTTCGCCCCTGGGAGTGGGACGTTTCGGCCTCCACTCTAGACGTTTTGGGTCACATACCGCGTGCCGTTCTTGTACAGTACCTCCTCATATAAGTTGTAGGATAACCACAATAAAATTGTGTCGGAACTATTGGCAAAAATAAGAGATAAGTTGATAACCCAAATTTTTTGTGATTATCCAACATATTTGAGGAGGAACTGTGTGTGTGTCTGCAGGTTAGCACATGCAGTGTGCAGACAGGGTCACAACCTGTTATCCTACAACTTAATTGATTCATTCACATATTTTACCTGTAATTTACCTGTCATATATGACAAGTTCTTATGCTAGTGTTATTTGTACAGGATATGTGCTAGAGCGGTATCTTGTGGGACTCCATTAAAAAAAAGAAATTATAATTTTATTTTTTTTGTTTCTTCATTTTTTACCTGGTTGCTAGTTAGCTATCTGGAACACCTGTAATGCGACCATCGTCAAACAATAAAATGTGGCCTCTGCCTTTGGTAATGAAGTTTCAACTGTTTGTGTTAACATATATCCTGGTAGAACCTTTCCATAATGGTTACAATAATTTGCGATTATTTTTTCCATTTACCTGTTTGCTCATTTAGTACAGGTAATACCTGTTGTGGCATACCTCTGAAACAATGCACAGCAAACATTGTTGTTAGCTGTCATGGCATCATATGTCAATGGATACATTTTGTAAGAGGCTTGTGAAAAACTTCAAAACAAATTTTCTTTAAAAATTGACTTTTATGATGGTTCTTACCTGTTTGCTCGTTAATGATAATATACCTGTTATACACATACTATGCACCACAATCAACCAATAGGGTTACCTTTGATAAAAGGGTATGTTTTGGGAGTGGAAAGTAAACAACAACAAAGTCAAAAATCTTTATTTTCCCATATGTTTTCAATTTTTACCATTTTTCTTGTTAATTAGTTACCTTTTTACCTGTGTTACCTGTAATTAATACAATATACGGTAAAATAAAAAATGAAGCCTTGAAGAAAATTTAATTACCTTAAAAAATATGTATACATGTTGATCATCAAAAGAAAGGGTAAAACAGTCCAGATATATGAATCATACATTATTTGTAAAACTTCTGAAAAAAATATACGTGTTTCCACTGTACAGTGTAAGAATTGTAGCGCTCAACCAGTTAAGTAATGCGGGTGAGGAGATTTCGATATGACTTCGAATTCCCCGCACCCCTCCCCGCACCCCCACACTCACACACACTGCCTATGTGTTTAGAGGCGATTACCGGGCAAGACGTAGTTTTCTTCCCGCAAGCCTTGTATAATTTAATACATACATACTATACATTTGGGTTGTCTTCTATGGCGACCTCATGGGCACATCTGCTTTTTAGTTGGATTAGTGTCCTGTGATTATTTGTTGATTTGTTATATACGAGCACTTATTTAAAAATAATCACAATTAAATTGCTACTCTTTGAGTACCTCTGAGGCTGCATAACCAGTTAACTGGTATTCAGATGATTACATGCTAAATATAAATGCTCTCGCACATTATATTATTAGGCTAACGCTTTATTGTATTTTGTGGACCTTGAAATTATAATCTATTCCGGGGGCAGTCTGTGTCGGAGCCTGTTAATCATACCTACTTCCATTTCTAGATCCAGGTTTCTATTATGTCAGTATAGGGCTGGGCGATATTTCGATATACCGGTAAATACCGGTATTGAAATCGGTACAGGTTAAATACCGTCTATTTTTTGGCAATACCGGTATATCGTCTGTAACGATATTGGTTTGGGTCACATGATAATAAAATTTCAACATGTGTTTTTTCGTAAAATCGCACAGAAAGTTGCTTTGAAAATACAGGAAGTTTATCTTTCCTTATTTCATGAACAAATGATAAACAGCGAGAGATGACGAGAGTAACGTTCTATCTCGTTTATCGTCACCGACATGCAAGCATTCATGGAGAAATTATGAAATAAATATTTAATACTTGTTTGCTAAATTTGTTTGATTATTTTTAAGTAGTGAATAATTAATGTAGCACGCATCACACAAATAGTTTGTTGTTACACGGAAAACACACCCGACTGTCACGCTGTAAAAACACGGTCACCTGCTGTCGCATTTGTTTGAACTGTAATCTGCAAGCCATACTTATCGCTTAATTCGTTGTCAGCAATCTGACACAAAAATGTTTCAAACCACACATATTCACAACTGCGAAATGTGCAACAATGTTTGTCAAATATGACAGAGGTTTGATGCCATCACTGGGAGAAAACATTGTCGGCTGGTGATTGACACCTGCAGACTATCATGAAAGTGAAGGGTGGTCACGTCTTGGAGGCGTGCTTAACATCAACAGACCAACTGGTCTGACATGTGACAGATGACATTTGACATTGTCATCTGAGGAAGTTCACTGCTGGAAGATAGGAGAAGGGGAGGAGCTACTACTGGTTCTTTGTGAAACCAGGCCCTCGGAATCCCATCAACTGGATACCCGTTGTTTTGATAAAAAGTTTTGTTTGCCACTGTTTTCATGAAGCCACACATACGCAATTAACACAATGTGACAATTGACTGGCTCAGTAATTAAACGCTTATCAGTCAAGAGAGGCTGGCCATGTTTTTACAGGAATTAAATTGACAAAGACTAATTTACTTGTATCCCAGATTCAGATGAAAGCCAGTAAATCCATGATAATTTTATGGCTTATTTTCGTATTAAACAATAGGTTCAATAACTTTGTAGACATGGATTATTATGGTCTTCCGTTCAAATCACTCATTTTTCCAGAGCAGTAAGTGATGCTTCTATCTTTTGCTCCAAAAATATATTTTTTATTCATGATATCCCTTGCACTTAATATGCTTTTCACACACTACTGCACGATATACCGGTATATCACGATATTTTTTTCTGATATCGTTACCGGTATTCAGATTCCCATATCGCCCAGCCCTATGTCAGTACTCATTTCGCATATTCTCACGTGTTTATGATCGTAGATATCAGATAGTACATGTTGGAGAGTGTTGTTACTGGAATTTATTGTACAGAGGCCGTCTGTGGATTACCTAGGAAGTGTGTTTTCTCTTCAGGGATCGTTCAGTGTGGCTCGATTGGACATGTGTATGTTATATTTTATATCAACGGTTTTCGACATTATCAGGATCGTCGCTATATCCTTAACTTCTGAAGTGGCATTAAGGACCATTTATTAATCATGAATTAATACCTGAGTGCCTGTTCGACGATTATTTATATTGTTTTTTGGCACCACTCTTATTGATTCCAGAGCTCTCCCCTCTTTCTTTTCAAGATTCCTTCAAAAGAAAGGGGGTTGGGGTTGATTTTTACCTCTCCTCTGGCTTAATGGGTATGTAACTATGAAGGAAGCTGTTTTATCCGTATTCATATCCTGCATACTGCTGAAGTGTTATTATATGGCGTGTGTTTGTGGGGGATTTTCTCTCATTCTCAGATACGCCATCCTAATTTTTGAGGCTTAGTCCGGACTAACCTTAAAATTAGGAACTCGTTACATCCTAATTGGCATAGTCTTCACGCTTAGAATATGGAATTACTTAAATTGGGCTCTTTACTTAGGATATGTCTCCTCTATTACTGTACAGAGAGACATACATGTAATTCCTAATTATTCTAGTTTCCTTTCATCATGGATTGCAGGATTGGAACTATGTTGATCTACTATTTCGGAAGTCCCAGGCCCTCCACCTTTTTACGATTCAGCTAAGTCTGGGGCATTGGGTTATAGTAGAAAAACATGATAAATTCATAGTAATTTGTATATTTTTATACTTGCCAATGGCCCAGACGGAGATGACCCTCCCATGAGTGGGCACTCATACCTCCCCGCTGAATTATTATGTAATACATGTACTCTCTTTTACAAAGAATGATGTTGGCGCCAATTCCAGTCACTTCCTGGTGTCTGCGCATGCGCCGAGAGTAAATGTATGGAGGGCCAGATAGGACTTCTAATTTTCTGTTTTGCATGCAACTTTTGGGGATTGGGGGGCAAAATTTGTGTTTGGCCCTCAATATTTTAGAGTTAGCACCAGCTACGTCTGGGCCCTTGGTAAGTATAAAAATGTACAAATTACTATGAATTTATCATTTTTTTTTCGAAAAAAATTCAAGATGGCCGACTGATGGCCATTTTTGTTGGAAATTGCGTGTAGTTTGTTTTACGCTCAGAACTGAATGACATTTCCGATTTGAATAATTTTTGGTATGGAGGTCTAGCAGCATAAGATAAATAACATCATACAGGTTTTTTTCTCATGCATAAATTATGCAAATTAGCCTTTTTTTCTCGGGTAATATTTTTGTGCATGTTATGTTGTGTACTGTGAAAACACATATTGACAATCTAGCTTCACAATAACCCAAATCAGCCGTGCTTGTAAGTAAGTGATGTAATATAATAAGTTATGTGATCAGCGTATCATTATTTATCACAAATATACAGGCCTTCACATGAACAAATTTGACAAGAGTAATTTTTTGCTCTCCTAAATTGTGCCAAAATTGCATCTAATTGTTTCTATCTGCAAATATATTCCAAATTTGTTTCATTAAGAATGATTATCTTTTCGATGAAATGAAATTATTTAATGGCTACGGTAATATTATTTTTACACCTGTCATTTTTGCACTCGTAAAATGAAAACCTAATAGAGCAGATGGGTGCAATCAGAATCTATTTTTATACTATAAACCAATGTCCCTGACAAGCTGGTAAAAACTAACTGTTATTAAGGGCCAAACACAAATTTTGAACCCCCCAACCCCCCAAATTTGCTTACAAAACCGAAAATTAAAGTCCTATCTGGTCCTCCATACTTTTACCCTCTGCGCATGCGCAGCCATCAGGAAGTGACCAAAACTGGTGCCAACTTCATTCTTTGTTTGGCCCTTCAGTCAATAACAGCGTTTTGACATCTGTGCTTTGAAAATCTACTTTTTGATGATGCCAGACACAAATCAGTGTAAGAATTGGTGGATCCATGGCTGTTATTGGATGATGGAAGTGAACTACGGTGGTTTTCTATGTTCAGGGCTGTAACTTTATAATAATTATAAAATTATTTCATATTTCCCAATTTTGGGACATTCGCCTGACGTCATCATTTTTACAAATGAATTATCCACTGTTTGTTGAGTATTCCTTCTCTATCCTGCCATGAACCCTTTCTGTGAAACTCCTAAGCTTTTTGGCTAATTTTTATTGAAATTTTTTATTAAATTTCTTGGGAGTTTAACGTGTATTACAGAATATTTATTCTGTTTATCCCCATGGTTACGTCTTCACCTTAGGGGTGTTAGGTCGTTTAGTTTTGCATCTTCTATCCGATGTATCGTTTTTTATTCATATGAAGATCTAGCTTTGCATCTGGTAGCATAAAATTGGTTATTGACTTCGGGCCTTGTTGTGTGCCTGATGTCTTGTGTCCTGTTTTTCTTTTGACATTGTTTACATTGACAACGTCCTCAATATGTGTAGTATTTCATATTATATTGCTATATAATTGTTGTAAGATTCAATTATTATTGTTCTGGTAGTGTAGCTCAAAAAATTGGATGTTGTCCACACTTAGGCTCTATCGGGATGCCCTTGGGCTCGTAGGTTCCCTTTGGGAACTTAGGCTTTTCTTCAAAATTTTTTCGAAAACATTTTTTTTTTTAAATTTAATTTTGATTTCTGTTATTCATGTATCTATATATATATCTGAGTTGTAGTAGTGCTATCGTCTTTAGTCGATGCACTCCTGTACAGTGGGATTACAATGTTGGAGACGAGTGTCGCAGTAAGTTGTTGGCGGTGAGGTTCCTATGTGGGGCCTCTTCCACGATATAATATTTTTCAGTTTCTTTTTTTCAGAGGAACATGAACATGGTGATGATACTGTGACATCCATCCAAGTGTGTTACCGCTGTCGTGCTCAGTTGAGCTAAAGAGGAAATAGAGCTAGCTGCAGAGTGCTCATATATAAGCAAGGTATCCTTGCAAGCAGCTAGCTCGACCGGTGAAGCGGTTACTCCATCTGGGGAGCTGTATACACCGTGTAAGTCCGTTGCGGTCGAGGGAAGTGTGTAGATGTGGGTAGAGCGAGCACCTTAAAGGCTCCCCTGTCGACAATGGAAATAGGGAGGAATAGGGAGGAAGTCGGCAAGTTTCTTTTCGGGAGGCTCGGCGAGTTCTAATAAGACCATGAGCGGGAGTGTCCCCTCTCTAACTCAACAACATTTGGGGCCAAATTGTTTTGAGAAACTTGCACGAGCCGGAGCATATGTCCACCCGTTGCTCGGGACGCTCCGTCTAGTCTGCAGCCACGGTCGTCTTCAGTCAGGACTTCCTCTGCTATGTTACACAAGCCGGAACCAAGTTTTCTTTTCGGGAGGCTTGGCGAGGTCTGATGAGACCACGAGTGGGAGAGGTCCCTCTCTAACCCAACAACATTTGGGGCCAAATGTTGTTTTTGAGAAACTTGTACGAATGGAACATACGTCCAACCACCGCTCGGGATGCTCCGGCAGGTCTACAGACGGGCGCGGCTTCAGTCACGGCTTCCTCCACTACGTTATTAAGCACACATGACCGCAGTATAGCTACTCAACTTCAGATATCCATCCACTTGCGCGAAGACAGAGCCATTCTTCGCCCATGAAGTTGGACCATTCAGTAGCTAGCGCTCCAAGGCATCGATCAATGGGACGTTCGAAGAAGATATACCTCTGGATCAGGAGCAGCAAGCGGCGCAGAAGACTGCTGCTCCACAAGCTTCGGTAACGGACTGGTTGTTGCAGATCACGTAGCAAATTGCAGCATCCCAGCTTATGCAAGAGCAGTTTCCCACAGACTCCGAGGGCTGAGCTGTCGGACGGTGCTGGGTCGGTCCAGTCATCTGCAGATACAGACGCCAGGGACCAGATGTCATAGCTGATTCAGTCGGATGGTGAAAGGGACTAGGAAGAGGATTACCCTTCCCTTTCAGAACAGTTTATGAAGTTATGAACTTCATTCATCATTAATGTCTTGAATCTGTTCAAACTGATCAGCATGCTGCGACTACTATAGATGATTAGCTACTCGACTTCGTATAGCCACAGTTGTCTGAAAACAGAGCATTCTTCACCTGTGAAGTTGGACCATCCAGTAGCTAGCGATCTGAGGCATCGATCACGGGACTTTCGGAGAAGACATGAGCAGACCGGGGATGAAGATCTATCTCTACCTGCATCATTTGATATATGCTCGGAAGTACTTCCTCCGGATATTCGTCCCAGGGGCAGCGGCGAAGAACAGAAGACCGCTGCTCCTCAGGTTTAGGGACGTTCGGAGAAGATATGAGCAGGCCGGGGATGAAGAAATGTCCCTACCTGCATCATTATATTTATGCTCCGAAGTGCTACCTCCGGATATTCGTCCCAGGGGCAGCAGCGAAGATACAGAAGACCGCTACTCCTCAAGCCTTGGTAATGCAAATGCTGTTGCTGATCGCCAGCTAATCCCAGCAAGTGTAGCCTCCCGCAGACTCCAGAGGTGAGCTGTAGGATGGTACTGGATCGCTCCTGTCATCTGTACACACAGACGCAAGGGACCGGACATCATAGCTGATTCGAATGATGAAAGGGACGAGGAAGAGAATTACCCTTCCCTTTCGGAACAGCATAGGGTAGCGATGGACTGCATTACTATCCTGCATCTGTTACACCTGATCAGCATGCTGCGTCTATTAGAGAGAAACCGCTGTCGTCTCTGGAAGCAGACTAGATGCAGAGGAAAGGTGACATTCTTTCCGTTCCGACACTATCTAGACAGGTGTCGCAGGCCTCTGGCCGCGTTGACGACGCCATATTCTACCTCTCTAATGCTAGGAGGAAGGAGGTTTCTTATCGACATCTTCAATAAATATACCGTTCCTTGGACAACGTTCATTTATAACGGTTGGAGAAGATGTACAGAGAGCTCATCTGCGTTTAAATGAGCAGGCTGGGGATGAAAAAATGTTCCTGCTTACATCATTTAATATACACTTTGAATTGATGGAATGTGTTATCTCATCAAATAATTGAATCTGGATGTGGTGTCCTACGCAGATCATCTTACCAGAGCTATGACGCAATGTTTCAATGGGGAGGAATATGAGGACGTTGTTCCTTGCTAAGAGTTCTTTCCAGGGCAGTCATGTATGCCACGTTCAACTCTGCACTGACAGTCGAAAATTTGGAGTTGGTAAGACGTGATGCTGCCCTTGCATCGTCATCACTTTAGATGACAAGGTGAAAAGCTCTCTCCGAGTCGCTCCGGTCACTGGGAATACTCTATTTGACGACAAGCTTGCGCTGCTATATAAGCAGGCTACAAGAAGGCGTCCAGTGCACTGCTATTGAAGTAGGTGTCTCATCAACACACTTCAGCAGACTGGGGTAAGTGAGGCTGTTCCACTTCTAAGAAAGCATCGAGAGAATGTCTCGCAAGGGAGATAACCCTCTTATATTTACCCCAGAGGTCGTCATTATAGCGATTCGGAAATGGGGCATACGTCTGATCAAGGCTATGGATCAGACCCCCCTAGGCTGTCAATTAACGGAAAGTATCCATGAGGGACTGGAAGTTAATCGCAGAAGTTCCTGTCAAAGAGAGTCCCTACAAGTAAAGGTAAAATTCTCTTATTGGAGGGAACTATTGAGATCGACGAGACGAGCTGCTTCGGGGGGAGAACGTAGTTTCTCCTTCCCTAAGCTTTTTGTATGTCGTACAGGTGATAGATATGTCCTCTATTGTTTATCAGTGGATGGAAGGTTATCAACTTCACAAGAACTGGACGTTAATAGCGGAAGTTCCTTCAAAGAGAGTCACTCCTAATGGAGATTAAGGCTCTCTTATTAAGGGAACAATTGAGGTCTTTGAGAATAGATTTCGGTAAATCCACTTGGCGATAGGTTATCAGCCTCGCAATAAAGTGGATAATATTGCGGAAGATCAGTGGATGAGAATAGTCTCGGCAGGTGGCCGGCTATCAGCCCGAGCAAGCTCCACTTGCAAGAAATACTTGTGGGACAATCTTCCAAGAAAGACTTTCCTTCTGGAGGTCTAAGCTCCTATTGAAGAAAAGCATTAGCTGTCGTCGAAATTTATATTCTCCAGTTTTTTATAATCACCTGTTTCTCATCCTGTATCAGGAAGGATAGTGCATAGATAGGCTGAGATATTCCTTGGCAGCAAGGCATTTATGTCATTGTGGATGCCATGGTAGCCTTATGTATGGTTACAGTGGTCTTTTGGGAATTATAGCTGTTAGGAAAATGGCTCGTCATTCCCTAATTGCGTGACGATGAATAAGTCACTAAGATATCACCGAGATATCGGTCTTCACCGAGAAGACTGCTAGCCACATTAGTTAGGCTCTGACCGCTGTTTTGGGGAATAAAGCCGAAAAAAAGTACTGTGCTTTTCGGTTTGTTTTTTCCCAGATGTCATAGACCTAAGTCTTATTGTTTACACCATTGTAGTCTAACTAGAATTATGAGCGAGATTTTTTCAGTATTATGCAGTGACATAACTGAATTAAAAATCTCTTGAGTCTGGGGCCTATAATATTGGAAATTTAGGACTGTTTATTTAACGGTTTTTCATTCCCTACCTTGTGCGATGATAGTTGCAAGTCTCCAGTCAGTAAGCCTTCAGGGTCGCCGCTTACACCAATATATCTGTCTTATCAGCTTTATTGTCTTCACGTATAGGAAGACCTTTAGCTGCTTAGCTAAGCTGACTTTGTTGTCCTATAGGACATAATACCGTTTGTTAAAGGAGGTTATTCTCTTCCAACCGGTATGGTTTGGTGTGAGTTATTATGAAAATATGGTGTATTTGTTATGACTAACACAAGAACGATTCAAGTAATGCAGGTGAGGGGGTTCGATATGAAATTTTCATCGAATCCCCACCTCCCCTCTCCCCACCGCCAATGTGTTAGGAGGCGATTACAGGACAGGACGTAGTCTCCTTCCCGCAAGCCTCGTATGCATTTAAGTATTTACATGCCTTTCATGACTTATCAATTGGCGGCTGGGCCGTGTTCTATGGCGACCTCATGGGCACATCCACTTTTTAGTTGATTTGTTTCCTGTGGTTGTTCGTTATAAGTCATATACGAGCATATGATTCATTATCAATAAATTGCTAGCTTTTGTGTACCCGTTTGTCTGACAAGTCAGTTAACTAGTATTCTGATTATTACATGCGAGATTCAAGGCTCGCGTACATAATAGGTGTTTATTAGGCAGATGCATTATTGTATGTTATGGACCTCAGAAAAAATAATGTATTTTGGGGCGGTCCATGACGAGTCTGTTAATCATAGCTCGATCCATTTCTAAATCCAGGTTATATAGTTTCAGTACACATTTTACATGGAAATCGAATGGAGAATTCTATGTATTCAGGTACCTGTATATTCGTACGTCTGGGAGTATTATTATTGGAATTAATTGTACACCTGAATGGGGTCACCTGTGGGTTGCCTTGGAAGCATGGTTACTCTCCAGAGACCGTTCATTGATATTCTTTTGAACAAGTGTATTTTGCATATATTTATCACCGTTTTTTTACCTATCTACGTATGCCAACTCTGGTATTCGTTAAGAAGCATGCAATTAATTACCAGGATTGCCACTATAGCCTCAGCTTCTGAAGTGGCATGAAGCACCTATTTTATTAATAATAATTGATATCTGGGTGCCTGTTCGACGAATATATATTATTAATTGGTACCACTTTTACTGATTCCAGAGCGCTCCCCTCTTTGTTTTTGAAGAGGTTTCCTTCAAAAAAAAGGGGGGAGGTAGATTTCTTAAAATCTCCTCCTGCTTGATAGTGTGTAACAATGAGTGAAGCTGTTTTGTCTGTAGATTATATCAAATCCTGGATACAGCTTGTTTTATTATTGTATTTGGCATGGTTTGTGGGGGTTAACCTTTCACTCTCGAATACGCCATCCTAATTTATGGGGCTTAGTTTGAACTAGCCTTTAAAATTGGGAACTTGTTACATCCAATTAGCATAGTCATTCATGCTAAGAATAAGGAATTACTGGAATTTGACTCCTTATCTATGATATGTCTTCTCTATTAGTGTATAGAGAGACATACGTGTAATTCCTTTTAAATTTAATTTTCTTTTCACCTTGGATTGCAGGCTTAGGAACTATGTTGGTCTGCTAATTCTGAAGTCCTAGGTCCGCCACCTTTTTACGATTCAACTAGTCTTACCATTGGTAAGTATAAAAAATATACAAATTACTTTAAATTTTTCATTTTCATGAAACACTGTATATCGCTTATTGATCACCGATTATTCTCATGTTGCACATAAGAACATGCTCAATTACTAGGCCGCTAGATAATCCAGCCCATTCCCGGTCATTGCGCCTGAAAACATGATTCCCCTTCACGAATATTTATACACAGCAGTCTTTCTCCAGCTTCTATATATCTTGCAGATACATGCTAGCACACTTCGCATATAAGTTGTGACCACATACCACAAAAACGGTTACATTTACCGCACAGTTTTGAGGCGCAATGTCTAATTTCCCAGACTCTCTGCCCTAATGAAATTTCGCAATATGTCAATCACCGTCATATACAGTAGCCAAAGTTGGGCAGTTCTGTTTTCACGCATGTCCAGATCATATTGTGCAACAGTTCTTTCAGTGGTTTCAAACAATATTGTGTTGTCCACGCAAGCTTGCTCTTCCGTTGTCTTTCTTTCTAAAATTTCAAAAGAAAATGGCTCCAGCATTCTTTAAAAACACTGCACATGACCAGTTCGTCACTATTCCATTGCGATGTTGATACCAAAACATCATCGATTACCACCACTGATGGTTAAGATTTCTTCTCATGTTCGAATGCATCTAGGAATAAGATGGCATTTTACACACCATCGAGTAGTTGATGACATCGAAGAGCCCCTGTGATCGTCTTTCCTGAGAGTATATGAGGGACAACACTCGGAGCGTATGTAGTTTCCATAACTTCACCTAGACCTGTACCAACCATCATAAAACCAATGCACCCTATGAAACTCATCTCCATATGAAAAGTGCCAAGCTTCAACACAATAGATTTAATCTCAGAGTCTACGTTTTCTGTGGATAAAACCAAATGCGATTTCCACCAGAGATGTTGGTTGAATGTCACAGTAGGTATTACGTCATATGTTGATGCATGCTTGGCAATGATTTTGAGTAGAACATATTAGTACGTTCCATGTCAATTAATGGTATGAAAATGGTAGATCCCTTACCAGGATGAGCGCCTTTGAAACATGCCTACATAGAACCCGACCAAGATGGTCTTGGGTGTTTTATCAACCACGATAGTTTCCATTGGCAATCCAACTTGTTGATGACCTGCTACATGAGATATCCTAGAGTTCTAGGAATTTTTCTTCAGTGAGCTTGCTTAAGTTTGATTTATAATAATGAATGCCAAATCGACCAACTGCAGCAACATACGTACTTGTAACGGATGTTAGTGGCATGTGAGTTTTCAGAAGAGTAGCACGTGTGATGGTGGCTATGACACCCATTCCGTAAAACGTGTTCAGGCCATTGATGGTACACGTTTTGTGGTTTGCATTCTCAGCCATGTATTGACAAAGCTATTAGGTGTTAGCACAGCTATTACAGTCCCTTGGTATTACAGCAGCATTCGATTCAAATTTCTGCACTTCACTGTAAGAAACATAAAACCCAAGGCTATTCAGAGAATCCTCCAGCAGTCTAGAACCATACTGGTGATGTACTTGAATTCCTAACCCTATTTGTAGAGGAGCCAACAAACCCTTGGGCGAGTCGCTTGCATGATAGCCTGACCAATCAACTGAGGCTACTTTTGCTTTGGTATCTTTGCCCCAAAACACCACACTCAATAACAGACGCAACGTATCGGGAAGAAAATCAGTGTTTCTATCCACAGATGTGATATCATCTTCGTTTGAGTAGAACTCATTTGGCCTTTCAACTGTCATTATGTCTGATTTCAATAGTTTTGCAACAGTCGTCACCAACCTAAGCTTCTTCTTGTGCATATAGTCCAATCTAGGTGATTGGTAGTGAACATGAACAATTGATGATGCGGTCGATCTTAGGGTTACTACTAAAGCAAGCACATCGATTTCGGCGATAACTATTTTTTCTCCAAAATGTTCCATCAGCTTCTTCTGAAATGAATTTCTGTGAAGCTTTTCGTTCAGAAAATGACTCTGCATGACTTGTGATAGACTGCATCCATATCAAAACAGTTTCTACCGTACTCGAGCCTATCCAAAACCTGCATGACCCACGCATCATGCTGTCTGACTAAACAAACCTGCTGTATACTGTCTTGAAACTGTTTGTTATGTCCGAACAGAACACAGTACAATGCCCTCACTTTTTAGGCATTACACACCACAGAATAGGCAATTTTTGTAAAACTCAAACTTGCTGGAAGTTTAGCAAAAGCTGTGTCTGTCGTCGTTTTGTGAAGAGCCTGATACTGCTGCCTTCTGGTCTGCTGCAATGGCATGTGGATTTATATATACCATCATATGCACTCTGTATGAACAGTTTGCCTGGGGATTGGTCTGCTGCAATGGCATGTGGATTTATATATACCACCATATGCACTCCGTATGAACAGTTTGCCTGGGGATTGGTGTGATGTCACCTCCCCCCCCCCCCCTCCACCCTTCGTTATGCTGCACGTGTTCACCTGGACCCCTTTCTGACCTAGGCACACTGTCGTTTGACCATTGGAAACCAACTCACTGCAGATAACTCAGCTTCTACCAACATGCAACTTGTAAATAAAAAAAATATGTATTAGAAAATGTGATGCGATGTGATCTTCAAAAACAATGCAGTTAAATTCCACGCTTGACTGCACTAGTATGTTGCTTACGATGGTCCATTGGATAGCTACAATAGGGTTAACAACTTAACAGTCATGATTCATACCCGTTTTTTTCTTTCTATTTTTTTTACTTATTTTTTTTGAACAAAATTTTTTGTACGAACAAAATTGCAACACAAGTTTGGGATAACTTAGGTTTTGTCCCTCTCCTAAATAAATACATATATAAAGATAAAGGTTGACAAATAAAACTAGACAGGATAACATAAACGAAATGGAAACTAATACAATGAGTGGAAAATGTAGAAAAGTGGGTTTTCCAGAATAGCCCCCAGTTTAAAAGGTGAAGTTCCAGTAGTTTTAGGATTGTTGAGCTTCATCGTGTACCAGTTAGTGTATATTGCATCATATATACTAAGGAGACATATAGTAGTAGACTCGATTTATTTGAATTATTTCTCGGCAGGTTATTATACCGCATCCCATCACTTGAAAAGAGGAAATCCATAACGTGTTCTGAAACGGCTTTCCATACTTTTCTAGAAAATTCGTCATTTTACCTTCAGTGTTATTGATTTTTTTCTGACGCTACTATATACTATTCTTATGAAAGTGATTGTATTTATTGGGGCTATGGATTAAAATTTTAAATTTTAGTATACTGCTATAAGGACAGTACTGACCGGAATAGTTTGTATTTCAATGTAATTGTTAAATTTCGAAAAATGGAATATTGTTCTCGCCTCAAACAGAGATTGAAAATTCAGATTTGGAAACACCTAAGTCAGGCATGGGGATTTCAAGCTATATAGTTTTTGTACCTTAATTACTATTATTTTGTTTGTTGTATTATTTATATTAACCTGCTTGGCTCAAGCAAGATGCTAAAAACAACACAAGCACGTAGTTTTAACATCATTCAAATATCATTCTACTTTAACTTTGACAACCTGCACCTTGATGAAAAAGTATGGCAGCCCGCCAGCAGCAGAAATTCTTCGCAGAAAATTAAAAAAATAAAAACGCTTAAAAATGCAAATTACATTGTCACACGGCCCTATACTTTTGATATGTTGTTAATGTACATATTTTCAATCAAGTAGACACAAAACATGTTTTATTGCAATCTGTTTGTGGTTAAATCATATATTGACCAGACTAATATTTGTTTGGGTTCTATTGAGGAAATATCAATATATTTCACAGTAATCCATCTACCGTGGGGGACGATTGATCGCTGGCGATCGCGTTGCACTTGTTTTTTTTAAATACTTGTGCCAGAAAAAAAATGCTTATTATGGGAAATTGATTTGATCTCTCGCAAATTATTGAAAAGAAAAGATCACCGGAGTCAAAAGTGGAAAAAAACATTTTCGAGTAAAAAAAATTGTGTAACTTTCTTTCAACCGTTTTCAAGGAGCTGTCGGTGGAGATATAATCGTCCATTTGTCATTGTAAATATCATTATTGTCACTTTTACAGCAGTCCATGACATTTTTAAATTAGGACATTTAGGTCATCATTTTTTTTGAAATCATGCACAAGGCAACTCCAGGATTATTAAAAAAATGAGGCAGAAGAAAAAAAATTTTGTTCAGGGTACCTGACCAACCCTAAATATTTTTTCTGATTCGAATTTGGCAAGCATTCTGTGTTAGTTGTTTTGTTGTTCAGTACATTTCCATCCACTTTTGAACTGTTCAATGTCTTCAAATATGTGAGGCGAGAGGCCACCACTGAATAGTGTTGAAACAGTTAATCGCCGAGTGAACTAAGGATGACTCTATTCTTCTTGATATATATGTATATGCAAAAAGCATCACTGGAAAATCACCCTCCCCAGCAGCTGAGTCTCGTTATAGTACCCTTCAATTTTCGAAGTTTGATGATGATTCTCGTTCATATGTTACAGTTTTCTGAAGAAATGTTCTATCATTCATCCAATTTTTAGCTCACCTGACTGAAAGTCAGGGTGAGCTTTTCTTATCACTCTTCGTCCGTCCGTCGTCCTGCGTGAAGGTGGTGTTTGAGCCTCTTTCTCCAAAACCATTGGCCACATTTTAATTAAATTGCATGTAAGTGGTGGTTATAGAGGGGCATTTTGATTTTTATCCAAATTAGGTTTCAGCTCATATTGAGCAGAGGTGAGGGGAAAAAATGGCAAAATTTTTTGAAAATCTTCTTCTAATGAACCACCAGTAGCAGAGACTTGATATGTGGTATACAGAGTCCTTTTGAGGTTTAGAATCAAGTTTGTTCAAGAGAAGTTTGTCTGGCATTATTTGCCTTCGTTAAGGGAGGGGCAAAAATTTTGGCCACGCCTAAAATTTCTATTTTGTGAACTGTGAGGTCGATTTGAACCAGATTTGATATGAGATGAAAATGGGTCATAAATAGTTGATTGATGTAAAAAAAAATGTTCTCATTGCCCCGTGGGAACCTCGGGAGCTAAAAATAGGAAAAACCTTAAAACTGCCATATCTCCAAAACTACACGGCACAGAGAATTCTTATTTTGTATAAAGCTTACTTTTATCCAGTAGAATAGAATGGTTAAAAAAATCTGTATCAGTTTGATCACAAGGTACTTTTTTCAGGACTTTGAAAAAGTGCTGAGTCAGCACTTTTTAACACTAGGCAATGGGAAAAACATTAAAAAATCTTCTTCTCCAGATCCAGCAGGCAGAATCTTTTGATATTTGGTATGCAACATTGTAGGGTGGATCTGATTCAAGTTTGTTCAAATCGGCCCCCTGGGTTCATATTTGGGCTCAAAATAGGAGCCCGATTTCGAACTTAGTGCATTTCAGGTAAATTTCTTAAAAAATCTTCTTCTCCAGATCCAGCAGGCAAAATCTTTTCATATTTGGTATTCAACATTGTGGGGTGGATCTGATTCAAGTTTGTTCAAATCGGCTCCCTAGATTCATATTTGGGCTCACTATAGAAGCTCGAATTCGAACTTAGTGCATTTCAGGCAAATTTCTTCAAAAATCTTCTTCTCCAGATCCAGCAGGCAGAATCTTTTCATATTTGGTATGCAACATTGCGGGGTGGATCTGATTCAAGTTTGTTCAAATCGGCCCCCTGGATTCATATTTGGGCTTACTATAGAAGCCCGAATTCGAACTTAGTGCATTTCAAGCAAATTTATTAAAAAATCTTCTTCTCCAGATCCAGCAGGCAGAATCTTTTGATATTTGGTATGCAACATTGTGGGGTGGATCTGATTCAAGTTTGTTCAAATCGACTTCCTAGATTCATATTTGGCTCACTATAGAAGCTCGAATTCGAACTTAGTGCAATTCAGGCAAATTTCTTAAAAAATCTTCTTCTCTAGATCCAGCAGGCAGAATCTTTTCATATTTGGGAAGCAACATTGTGGGGTGGATCTGATTCAAGTTTGTTCAAATCGGCGCTCTGGGTTTATGTTTGGGCTCAGTATAGGAGCCCAAATTTGAACTTAGTGCATTTCAGGCAAATTTCTTAAAAAATCTTCTTCTCCAGATCCAGCAGGCAGAATCTTTTCATATTTGGTATGCAACATTGTGGGATGGATCTGATGCAAATTTGTTCAAATCGGCTCCCTAGATTCATATTTGTGCTCACTAGAAGCTCGAATTCGAACTTAGTGCATTTCAGGCAAATTTCTTAAAAAATCTTCTTCTTCAGATCCAGCAGGCAGAATCTTTTCATATTTGGTATGCAACATTGCAGGGTGGATCTGATTCAAGTTTGTTCAAATCGGCCCCCTGGATTCATATTGGGCTCACTATAGAAGCTCGAATTCGAACTTACTGCATTTCGGGCAAATTTCTTCAAAAATCTTCTTCTCCAGATCCAGCAGGCAGAATCTTTTCATATTTGGTATGCAACATTGCGGGGTGGATCTGATTCAAGTTTGTTCAAATCGTCCCCCTGGATTCATATTTAGGCTTACTATAGAAGCCTGAATTCGAACTTGGTGCATTTCGGGCAAATTTATTAAAAAATCTTCTTCTCCAGATCCAGCAGGCAGAATCTTTTGATATTTGGTATGCAACATTGTGGGGTGGATCTGATTCAAGTTTGTTCAAATCGGCCCCCTGGATTCATATTTGGGCTCACTATAGAAGCCCGAATTCGAACTTAGTGCATTTCAGGCAAATTTCTTAAAAAATCTTCTTCTCCAGATCCAGCAGGCAGAATCTTTTGATATTTGGTAAGCAACATTGTGGGGTGGATCTGATTCAAGTTTGTTCAAATCGGCCCCCTGGGTTTATATTTGGGCTCAGTATAGGAGTCCAAACTTGAACTTTGTGCATTTCAGGCAAATTTCTTAAAAAATCTTCTTCTCAAGATCCAGCAGGCAGAATCTTCTGATATTGGGTATGCACCATGCTTAGGGGGGGTGAGATTCAAGTTTGTTCAAGCCAAGTCCCTGGGTTCATATTTGGGCTCACTGTGGTTGTCCGAATTATAACTTACTTCAAAATGAGGAATTTTCTTTAAAATTCTTCTTCAGATCCAGCGTGAGATTCAAGTTTGTTAAAGCCAAGTCCCTGGGTTCATATATGGGCTCCCTGTGGGAGCCTGAATAATAACTTAGTTCAATATGAGGAATATTCTTTAAAAATCTTTTTTTTTTTAGATCCACTGGTCAGAATTTTTGGATGTTTGGTATAAGCTTTTCTTAGGAGGAGCAGATGCAACTTGTTGAAATCAATTCTCTGGGTTGATATTTAGGCTACCATGTCAGGTGAGTGTCCTCAGGCCCCTTGGGGCCTCTTGTTATTGATTTCATCTGACGGAAAACAAGGGCATAATCGGCAGGCTTGTACAGCAATTTATTTTCAATTTTGGATTGAGTTCATTTGCGACAAATCAAAATTTTAATTTCAAACTCCCCATTGTTTATTTAATAAAACAGAATGAGGGGACATGCCATCGTAAGAGGCAAGTTTTTTATGAAATGTTACTTGGTACTTACCTTTAAGGAACAACAATCTGCACGGATTCTTCTACCCTCTCTGGAAAGAGTCCGGGGGCCTATGTCACTGGGAAAATTATTTGTGTCATGGGGGTCCCAATTAGGAATTTGTTTTGGAGTGGGAAAAACATACAAAGACTAAGATTTTACAATCGCATTGAACAGAGAAAACTAAGACCGCTACCTAAGCAACTGCATGTATACGCCAAGTTAAGTTTTGTAACAAACAGTCGCACTCAATCATGTTCACACAGTCTCTGTAGTCTCTACTAAATTATTTTCATACTCCTGTCATTTGCCTTTTAATTTAGGGACTTCGTTAGGCAAGCAATTAAAATTCAATGTATAATTGGTGTCCTGGACTTGGTGGTCATAAGGACTCAGAAAACCAAAGTTTTCTGAGGCCTTATAACTACCCATTTAGGGGCACTAGTTGTGCATTACATTTTTGTTTGAGTAAGATTGGGAAATTCATGGTTAAGAATTGGGAATCATGGTCAAATGTCATTGGGAAAGGGTCCCATAAACGGCCCCTGTAGATATCCAAAATTATCCCTGATCTGTCCAACTTTATCAAAAATTATGAAGTGAACTTGCCTCTTATTAAATGCAGCATATGTTGGCCAGTATTGATTCACATGTTTATCAGACATGAAATTCTGACACGCTAAAGATTCACAGGGTGACTCGACGGATATTTTGACATCGATCTGTATTTCTCTTGTTCCTGTCATTTCCACATTTTTCTTTGGGTTTGTCATCAAAAGTCAAAATGAAACACATCTTGACTTTATTCAACACAGAAATAGCATTTACTTGAAACATGTTTGTGGCAATAAGCCAATTTCTGCGGTCCATTCAGGCATGCAAATTTAAGAAATTCATGGAATCTGAAAACAGTCTGGTAACCTGCAGAACCTACTTTTATTTCGGTACCCTTCTTTGTGCGATTGATGAAGAAATATTATTACTGATATTACAGTCTCTCACAGCATCATGGCAACATAAAAATCGATGCCCTATCTCTCAGCATGGTTTAATCTTTTTTCTGTCAGGTAGGAGCTGTTCTAGAATCCTGAAATGGGGAAAATGTGTGAGTCCATTGGAAAAACCTGAGATATAGAATGACAGGTGCATATTTTTGGTATTTTATTCGCATGTTAAATAACACAGTATTTTTGAAGGGAAAAATTGGTGAGGTATCAGCCTGTCCGATCCTGTGATCGTAGCCAAGCTATCATTGAAACAGGTACATACATCCCTGATGATATTTTTCTGTTCACTGTACAAATTATTGATTATGATTATCAAAAGTCAATCCTTGTGCATCTTTTGTAATTTTGTTGGTTGAAAACCAGTTTTATATAGCATTTTTAATTTTCTTTTTTGTTCATTTTAGGATTAGCTATGGAGTCTAATATGTTGTCCAGAATATATGTTAGAGTGGTTTCGTAGCTAGCAGCTCATTCATTAAATGGCACACTTGAAAAACCAAGTGCTGCTTTGATTGCAGAGTTTAGAATAATTGCATGGTGATTGCTATTGTCACATTGCCATGACAGAAGAGAGGGTATGTAATTCTTTACCATCTACTCCAACAAGTAGACATCAGTATAAAAATGACACTAACAGGCTTGTAGATTCACCTGATCTAAGAGAGCATTTATCAAAGTCACAAAATAACACACCAGTTAAGAACAGCCCTGCTGAGAGTTTCGTTTGTTCTGCTGAGGCTTTTAAAAGGTCAGGTCCAGATGGAAGTCCTGCATTTAGAAAGTCGACTGTGAATTATTCTAGAGATGACATCTTTCAACCTGTCAAGTCATTGGACTTTTCTGAAGTTTTGTGTGATAGTGTAGTGGATTTAAATGAAACCACAGAGTCTTTTAAGTACAAAATGAATTCATATCCTGTGCATTCCAGTGAAAATAGTAGAAATATTTCACATATCTCACCACCCTCTCAGTGGACAAAAATAGAAGAGGGTGACAAAGACAGTGACACAGATCAGTTTGAGCAGTTGTCTATTGAAAGTGATTCTGACCAGGATGTAGATGCTTTATCTCCACTGAGACTAGTTCAGCCATGTGTTCAGATTGTGGATACATCTTCCAGAATTCAAGATGTTGGTATTCAAGAGGAAAGTCTGCATGTATCAACTGACCTTGGACAAGAGAGTCATGATTATGTATTCAAACCACCAAGATCTCACCATTCAAGCAAGGAAAATTCTATTGAAATAATAAGAAATGATGCTGGAAATATTCGGCAGCCAGCTGATGGATTCAAAAGTAATTCTGCAGATTCTACTGGCATTGATATGAATGATTCAAAAAATAGCCCCAGGGAGAAGATTTCAACAAAGGTTCGAAATCCAGTGAGAACTATGAAAACAACAGTGACTCAAGCTAACAAAGAAAGGCAGGTGTCAAAGTCTGGCCCTTCTAATTTATCAGTAAGCAGACCAACAAAAGCATTGAATACGGTAAATCCCAAACTAAATACTGGAACAATAAGAACTGGGCACAAAGATTGTTTGTCAGTAAATCAGTCAACTAAGTCTGTTGGAATGCCTCAGCACAGTAATATCTCAAACCTGCAAAAGAAATCCAATGTTATCTCCAGTAATCTGAACAACACTAGAAAAAATACTTCAAATCTGCCAGCCTCAAACCACTCGAGACAGACAGGAAAAGGTGTCAATACAACAACTGCAGATGTTAGTGATAAATCTAAATTCTTTGATCATCATGGAAATCCCACACAGTCTGGTGGTAATAGACATATCGCTACTATGCAAGAAAAATCCCTAACAGAAATGAATTCTACACATGTTGGACATTCATCTGAAGCACACACTGATCAAAGACATGACCAACCTTCCTCTCAGCTATCGCTTTCTGATGGATGGAGGCACTTGAATCCAAATTCTCAGGTATTTTCTTCTTAATTAATTTTGATTGGTGATTTGAAACATACATTTCACCAGCATTAGTTTTGTTCCTTTGAGCAGCTTTAGTCTAAAAACACGTTTGGTGCAATTTCTTCAATGATAACTGAAGACTCTCTTGAAGAAACAAGTAACTGCATAAATTTATTCAACCATCATTTTTGTTGCTTTATTAATGTCAAAAGAGTAAAGGCCCATTTACACATGAAATACATTTTATTAGTCCCCTACAGGAACCGTAAGGGGACTATAGGATTGCACTCCGTCCATCCGTCTGTCTGTCTGTCTGTCCATCTGTCTGTCTGTCTGTCTGTTTTTTATGTTACCACCTCTCCCTCCAACATGCTTTAAGCTACACCTTTCATATTTGGTACATGGATAAATGGTTCTGAGGGGATGATGCACGCTCAAATTTTTTTTTTTCAAAATCCAAGATGGCGGAATGGCAGCCATTTTTGTTGTGTTTTTTAAGCTTTTTTTCTCTATTTTCATGTTACCACCCCTCCCACCAACATGGTTCAAGCTACACCTTTCATATTTGGTACATGGATAAATGGTTCTGAGGGGATGATGCACGCTCAAATTTTTTTTTTCAAAATCCAAGATGGCGGAATGGCGGCCATTTTTGTTGTGTTTTTTAAGCTTTTTTTTCTCTATTTTCATGTTACCACCCCTCCGAATCACATGGTTCAAGCTACACCTTTCATATTTGGTACATGGATAAATGGTTCTGAGGGGATGATGCACGCTAAAAATTTTTTTTTCAAAATCCAAGATGGCGGAATTGAGGCCATTTTTGTTGTGTTTTTTAAGCTTTTTTTGGTCTATTTTGATGTTACCACCCCTCCCACCAACATGGTTTAAGCTACACCTTTCATATTTGGTACATGGATAAATGGTTCTGAGGGGATGATGCACGCTCAAAATTTCTTTTTCAAAATCAAAGATGGCGGAATGGCAGCCATTTTTGTTGTGTTTTTTAAGCTTTTTTTCTCTATTTTCATGTTACCACCCCTCCCACCAAAATGATTCAAGCTACACTTTGCATATTTGGCACATGGATAGAGGGTTGGGAGGGGATGATGCACGTTCAATATTTTTTCTTCAAAATCCAAGATGGCGGCATGGCGGCCATTTTGTTGTGTTTTTTAAGCTTTTTTTCTCTATTTTATGTTACCACCCCTCACTCCAACATGGTTCAAGCTACACTTTTTATATCTGGCACATGGATAGAGGGTTGTAATGGGATGTTGCACGTTCAATATTTTTTTTCCAAAATTCAAGATGCCGCCATGGCAACCATTTCTGTTGTGTTTTTTAAGCTTTTTTCTCTATTTTATGTTACCACTACTCCCTCCAACATGGTTCAAGCTGCACTTTTCATATATGGTACATGGAATAAGGATGTTGTCAGGGGATTATGCACGCTCAATATTTTTTTTTCAAAATCTAACATCTGTCTGTCTGTCTGTCCGTCTCTGTCTGTCTGTCTGTTTTTACCACCTCTCCCTCTAATATGCTTCAAGCTACACCTTTCATATTTGGTACATGGATAAATGGTTCTGAGGGGATGATGCACAGTCAATATTTATTTTTCACAATCCAAGATGGCAGAATGGCGGCCATTTTTGTTGTGTTTTTTTTAAGCTTTTTTCTCTATTTTATGTTACCACCCCTCCCTCCAACATGGTTCAAGCTACGCCTTTCATATATGGTACATGGATAAAGGGTTGTGAGGGGATTATGCACGCTTAATATTTTTTTTAAAAATCCAAGATGCTTATATACTCTAGTGTCTTCTGTGACAAAAACACCTTATGTCACAAAAGCGCCGTAGGGGACTAATACCACCTCGGTGGTCAAACACTTGTTAATGTCAGTACAAGGGCTATTGCACAAATCAAGTTTTGCTTCTATCTTGGCCCAAATGTTCTCTTTCAGTGCTACATCCTTCATATAATAACAGGCTTTGTTGCCGAGGCATAGTGGCGAATTAATATTTGGGATTTGGGAGAATGTGTAGTCATCACAGATTGATTCCCCCTATGATTCATCATGAGAGAGAGCACTAGAAGAGATGTTCCCCTGAGATGGGGGAGGGGGTGATAGGGAGGGGGGGGGGGTCCTCATGGGGAGCTTTAGTGATCACTTTTCTGCCTGGCATCTGATGTGAACTTTTCATTATAGACTTCTCTTCATAAACTACTGGGCAGAATTGGGGGGCATAACTCTGTTAGTACAATAGTACTCTTACAAAATTTAAAAAACCGAACCTTCTCTAGAACCACCAATCAGAATTTTTTGATATTTGGTGTACAGCATCTTTAGAGGGTCAGATTCAAATTTGTTCAAATCAAGACCCAGGGTTCATATTTTGGCTCCCAGTGGGAGCTAGAAGCTTAAATTAGTGCAATTTGAGGAATATTCTTCAAAAATCTTGTTCATATTTGCCAGTCAGAATCTTTCATATTAGTATTGATAAACAGCATTCTTAGAGGGGTCAGATTTAAGTTTGTTCAGATTAAGACCCTCGGTTCCTGTGGGAGCCCAAAGTTTAACATAGTACAATATGAGAAATTTAAAAAAAAAAGTCTTTAGTTCCACCAGTCAGAATCTTTTGATATTTGGTATACAGTACGTGCCAAGTGTATTACGTCTCAAACACCCAACGCAGTGGTCGTTTTAAAAAAAAATCACCGGCAGACACCGTGTCACACGGTGTAATTATGAATGAATAAATCACGTGTTGATACCACGTTCAAGGGTGAAAAAGATTAGTGACTTTTTTTTATTCCCCCCCCCCAAAAATTCGGGGAATCTAGCCGTGACGTCGTCCATCTGTCCGTCTGTCTGTCCATCTGTCCGTCCGGGCGTAGACGGAAATTCGTGTCCGCTCCATAACTTCTTATAGCCTTCAAGGATATTAATGATACTTGGTATTATTATTGCCCACAACCAGAGGGTGTGTCGCGAATAAGGTTGGAATGGCTATCAAGGCTTTTTTCGGGGGAATCAGCCACCCTTTGGTGGCCATCCTCTAGTTTACACTGGAAGTCTCGACTACCAATAAAACAATGTGCTCCCGTAACTCTTTTGAAGTGCCGCCAGAGATAAAACAAACTTAAAATTAAAAGACACGTGGATATTGTTTCCGACACCCTTCCCTCCATCGACAGACAGGAAATATCTCACATCCCTTTCCAGAAATTGGACTGACATTTAATTATAAATGCGAATCAGAACAGATCAGAAGAAGTGGATTACACTTGTATCAATATCGCGACAAATCATTGGCTAGCCAAATAGTTATTAGTTATTATCGTCCACCAGCCAAACCACCCTCAGCAAATTTACCCAAATCGTCTGCTGCAATTTCCCCCAAATCGTCAAGTTATCGGAAGACTGCAATTGAAACTGACGAGGAGGGGTTAGCGTAAAGAGATCACTGCGGGGGTTACAATATAAAGAAAAGCCAGCCCTTGAAAAGTACCCAGATGGAACCTTCGGGGGGGAGGGTGGGGGTGGGGGGGTGGTTCTAGCCGTGACGTCATCCGTCTGTCCGTCCATCCGGGCATAGACGGAATTCGTGTCCGTTCCATAACTTCTTACAGCCTTCAAGGATATTAATGATACTTGGTATTATTATTGCCCACAACCAGAGGGTGTGTCGCAAATAAGGTTGGAATGGCTATCAAGGCTTTTTTCGGGGGGAATCAGCCACCCTTTGGTGGCCATCCTCTAGTTTACACTGGAAGTCTCGATTACCAATAAAACATTGTGCTCCCGTAACTCTTTTGAAGTGCCGCCAGAGATAAAACAAACTTAAAATTAAAAGACACGTGGATATTGTTTCCGACACCCTTCCCTCCATCGACAGACAGGAAATATCTCACATCCCTTTCCAGAAAATGGACTGACATTTAATTATAAATGCGAATCAGAACAGATCAGAAGACGTGGATTACACTTGTATCGATATCGCGACAAATCTTTGACTAGCCAAATAGTTATTAGTTATTATCGTCCACCAGCCAAACCACCCCCAGCAAATTTACCCAAATCGTCTGCTGCAATTTCCCCCAAATTGTCAAGTTATCGGAAGACTGCAATTGAAACTGACGAGGAAGGGTTAGCGTAAAGAGATCACTGCGGGGGTTACAATATAAAGAAAAGCCAGCCCTTGAAAAGTACCCAGATGGAACCTTCGGAGGGGGGGGGGGGGGGGGGGGGGGTCACTGCTGTTCAAACTAAGATCAAGATCACTGGAGATTAATTAGGGGGAAAATTGGGGGAGATGGGGAAAAGGGATGCCAAATGTGCCACTCTGGACCAGTGAAGACCCTGGAACATTTTCTCTTGGAATGCCCAGTATATACCTTATAGAATAAAACTTACAGGATGAATAATGAAGAAATGGGGTGAAGAAACAAAGGATAAATGGCTGAGCTGGGGACATTAGGGAGAGGGTCAATTTCAAGACACACATGTAGTTGGTGTTCTGTAATAAAAATATGCATTTGTTTGAAAGCTGAACAAAAAATTATTCAATAGCCTTTTGAACCCACAGGCCCAAATGCCGTTGTCGCCCATTTGCAAACGCCATGGGAAACGCAAGTAAACTAGATTTCTGATCATATTGTAGGTTTCGGAAATCGGCTTTTGAGCGAGTTTGTGGGCCAGTTGAGTCTCGTCAGCATTTAAAAAAATTTTAAAAGATTTTAAAAAAGCGATATTATTCAACCTCTAACGTGTGATCAGAATGAAAATACTCAGACAGAGACAGTACAGGCAGTAATCTCATGCAATTGAAATCGGAAATAAAAATAAAAAATATCATGACTGACACAATGTTGACATTTGACATTGCGTGGATCCGAAAAGTTCCAATTTATCGAAAGTTCGGTGACATTAAAGTTAACTTTACAGGCGAAATGGAAACACAAGAACAAGGGTTAAATCCATAACCGTAATTCCAAAGAAAACACAGAGTAGGCTACATGTACTTAAAGAAACCGAAATTACCCCCCCCCCCCCCCCCCAACCCCCCTTTTCAAATCGACAAAAGTAAAAATTTTGAAACAAAAGTGTGTGGAGATGTAAATGGATGTGAACAGATCAACACTTGCACAAGAATAGACCTGGTGTCTGCATGTAAATCCTCAGCGCATCAAACTGAGAACGAAAAGTATTAAGCCTACAGTCTTAACTCCACCCGTCTTTTATTTTATGGAAATATAGCCTATGGTATCTTGCGTTTGTGGCTGTAAAATTGACGAGCACTTTTACTCAGAAATCCCTGGTAGCTAAGAGAAGCAGAGTATTCCAAGGTCCATCAATGAATGTCAGGAAGGATTCAGAAGGATAAATTTCCCCCCCCCCCCCCCCAACAAAACATCCTCCAATACAGTTTGGTGTAGCCATATAGGCCTACTTTGGCCTGAGTCCCGAGTTTCGGTTAAAAGTGAAAATGAAATCATTTAGGCCTAATTTTTTTTTTTTAATTCAGAAAATGATGGCCCGATCCCTAGGCAGATTCAATTATTTTTTTAAAAATGATTTCCTGAAAAACATGTCTGTAGACTCTTATATGGAACAAGCTCGGTCCAATGAGAGCTCACGACCTGAGCTATAATTAAGTTGATGCAAAAAAAAAAAAAGAAGTTTTTTTTCAGTTGGACTTGTTTGGGCTTATTACAGATCTATCTGTTTAACCTACCATTGAATGCAGCCGAGGGTTAACTGATAATTAAATGATGAAAAGATGAAAACTACTTCCATTTTCAAAAGTGGGGGTTGGGCAAAAAAAAATTGTATCTGAATTGCTCCCCCCCCCCCCCCTGGTTTGGGTGTCGACAGAAATATTACTGTTAATTGGTAAAATTATTATAAAAAATAAACAAATAAAAAGGCAGCCATGTTCATCATTGATATCAAATCACTTCAAACAGAAGTTATTTACCCAACATCAGAAATCAATCAAAAGCCACTTTTACAGTTGGAGGTTCTCTCACCACAAAGTTGGCTGTTTCGGGTGAATCGATGGTTAAAGAAATGCGCATTCGAATGAAAGAAAAACAGTGATCGTATGTTTTGACTATTTATCCATCAATATTTTATGAAAGAACACACCAGAAAGTGTGTATTTTATACTGTATACCAATGGCCCAGACTTAGCTGGTGCTAACTCAAAAATATCTAGGGCCAAACACAAATTTTGCCCCCCCCAACCCCAAAATTTGCATGCAAAACCAAAAATTAGACGTCCTATCTGGCCCTCCATACATTTACTCTCCACGCATGCGCAGACGCCAGGAAGTCACCGAAACTGGCGCCAACATCATTCTTTGTTTGGCCCCAGTCAGATAACAACAAACTGACATCTGTGCTTTTAAATCTCAGTTTTAATGATGCCAGACACAAATCAGTGGTTATTTTGGTGGATCCAAGGACACAACTGGATGAAAGAAGGAAGAAACGTTGGTTTGAAACGTTCAGGGCTGTAATTTTATAATAATTATGAAAATTAATTCATGTTCCCCAATTTCAGGACATGGGCCTGACATCATCATTGATTAATAATGATCTGTCCACTGTTTGTTTAGTATTCCTCCCCTACCTTCCCTTAATCCCCCAGTTAAGCTCCCAAGCTTTTTGGCTTGTTTTATTGAAATTTTTTATAAACATTTCTTGGGACTTTAACGTATTATACAGAAGATTATTCTGTATATCCCCAAGGTTACGTCCTCACCCTTGGGGTGTTTGGGCATTTTGGTCATGCATCATACATCCAATGTATTGTTTTTTCTTCTGAGGAAGATCTTGCTTTACATCGGATAGTTTATTTCTGTTACTGACTTTGGGCCGTGTTGCCTGGGGTCTTGTTTCCGGTTTTTGTTTGAAGTTGTTTACATTGACAATGCTCTAGGTAGTTTCCTATTATTTAGAGAAACAACGATTGTAAGTAACATAAAATATTCCGGTTGTGTGGCAATTAATTTTATTACATATTATTATAATTTTGATCACACTTAGGTTCTTTTGGGCTCATCGTTCCCTTTGGGAACTTGGGCTTTTATATAAGAAATTTTTTTTTTATTTTTTGAAGGAATTTTTCTTTTGGATGTATTTATTTTTATCGATTATTTTAACCCTTTACCCAACGAATCGCCCACATCCACATGCGTAATATGCAAATTCAGCAGCTGAAAAAATATTATTTTTCGAAAAATTTCAACAAAACCATATCATGTGACCCCTCTTGGGAACGAGCTCGATCAGCTCGTTCCAAAGAGGGGTCACATGATATGGTTTTGTTGAAAGTTTTTGAAAAAAATTAAAAAATGCTATTTAAAATAATAAATTTTGATATCGTCTGCATTGGGTAAAGGGTTAATGTTATTTTATATTTATGTAGATTTGGTGGTGGTACAATTGACCTATATTGGATCTTAGGTAATAATATTTCTCTAATAGCAGGGCAAATAAGAGGAATCCTTTCCTCTATTTACATGGTCGTCTTGTTTATAGTCGATGTACTACCACTAATTCTTGTACCATATGTCAGATTTTGACAATGTTGCTGACTGGTGTCATGGTTTGTTGTTAGGCGAGTGGACTCTAGCGGTCCTGTCGCGGTGAGGGGACACTGCTGGTCTTCTCGCCAAAATGTCACTATAGTTTGTTTTTACAGAGGAACAGGAACATGGTGCGGTTCATGATGCCGTCAGAGAGTGTGCTTCCGTCGTCGCATTATACTATTAGAGCTAGCAGAAAAGTGCTCAATGATATAAGACAAGGGCCTAGGCCTTAGAATAGAGGGTTTACGTTCTTGTCTCCAGCTTGCTCAACCGGCAGATCTATCACGTAGAATTTGGTGGTGTAACGCCGGGTATGTCCATAGCGGTCGAGAAGAGGAACAAGGGTGTAGCAAGCACTATAAAAATCCGAACATGCTCACCCTGCGACGATGGAAAGGAGGAAGCAGACAAGTTCTGAGGTATGCTCGTCCAAGTCTACCATGATCGCGAGCAAGAGAGAGGCCCCTCTCTCTTTTAACAACATCTGGGGTCAGAGTTTGTTGGTAGGAACTTGCATCAGTTGGAGCTTACGTCCATTCCTTCGTGTCCGGGATGCTCCTTCTAATAGGCTGCCGGGGTCGGCTAGTCTTACAGCTTCCTCTATGTCCGATAAGCACACACTTCTGCACAAAAAGTCCGTTGTCGCATTTAGACAGGGATAAAAACCACGGCGTATGGTTTTAGTTCCCTGTCACCAGCTACCTCGACTGGTGAAGCAGTTGCTCAGGCCTCTGAGAACTGACACAGTTGGACTACAATATACAATTAGAGCTGGTGGCAAAGTGCTCAATGATATAAGACAGGGCCACAGATCGTGTGATTTTCGTCCTTGTCTCCAGCTAGCTCAACCGGTGCTTCTTTCACTCAGAATATGGGTGTCATGATGCCGGATAAGTCTGTAGCAGTCGAGGAGAGAACAAAGATGGAGCGAGCACTATAATATACAATTATGCTCACCCAGCGATGACGGAAGGAGGAAGCTGGCAAGTTCTGAGGTACGCTCGTACAGGTCTGCCAGGACCGCGAACAAGAGAGAGGTCTCTCTTACAGCATCTTCTGGGGCCAGATGTTGTTGGTAGAAACTTTTGTCATTTGGAGTTTACGTCAATGTCTCTTGTCCGGGACGTCCCGTCTAATAGACAGCTGGGGTCGGCTAGTCTTACGGCTTCCACTACATAAGGCTAAAGTGCTCTTTATATTGCACAGGGCTATAAACCGCGATGAGTGGTGTCAGTTCCCTGTTGCCGTTGAAGCAGTTACTCTTGAAGTGGTTAATCTTGAATATGACTATTTTGACACTGGGTGTGTCGCATTTACATAGTAAATCAGAGCTAGCGGCAAAAGTGCATAATGATAAAAGGCAGGGCCTAGACCATAGAATATAAGGTTTACGACCTTGTCTCCAGCTATCTCAACCAGTGCTTCTTTCACTCTGAATATGGGTGTCATGATGCCGGATATGTCCGTAGCGGTCGACAAGAGAACAAGGGTGTAGCGTACACTATAAAATCCAATCATGCTTACCCTGCGACAATGGAAAGGAGGAAGCCGGCAAGTTCAGAGGTACGCTCGGGTAGGTCTCCCTGGACCGCGAGCAAGAGGGAGCCCCCTCTCTCTTTTTACAACATCTGGGGCCAGATGTTGTTGGTAGGAACTGGCGTCATTCGTAGCTTATGTACATGCCTTTTGTCCGGAATGCTCTGTTTAATTTGGCTTCTTCGGCGTCTGCTAAGCACTCTCGACCACACCTTGGCTTCGTGACTTCGGATATCTAGTCTGTATCGTCAGTAGGTCCACTCTGTCGAGGAAGTCACATCATCAAGAAGCCAAGGAAACGAGGCATCATTCATCGGGACGTCCACAGTTTAGAGCCATCTCGGACACACTGTCCCAGGAGCAGCCGGTGGATAAGCAATACATGACTGCTGCTGCTCAGGCCTCCGTAAGGAACTTGCTGTCGCAGATTGCACAGCTCATCGCAGTATTCCTGCTAAGGCAGAAGCACTCAACGTCAATCTCAAAACTTGAGCTGTCGGATGGTGCTTGATCGGTCCAGTCATCCTGCCTGTTCAAATGCTGGTGACCGTGATTCTAAAACTGATTTAGACGAATGATGAAAGGGATACGGAGGAGGATAACCTTCCCTTTCGGAACAACTCATGGATGATATGGATACTATCCATTATCGTTTCCTTGAACTTTTTCCAGTGAATCTCAATGCTGCTAGTAATAGTTAGAAACCGCTAGTGTAGTTAGATGCTGACTTCATCCAGACAAAGAGCAGGATAATAAGATCTCTATTCCGGTTAAGTCTACACGGGTGTCACAGGTCTTTGATTATGTTGACAATGCCTTATTTAACTTCCTGTGGGAAGAAGTAATATGGTTTCTTATCATCTTCAGTATTTTTAACCGTTTTTTGATCACATACATTTAAAAAACAACCGGGGAAGATGTGTTGAGAGTTTCTCTGCGTTGAATGAGTAGGCTAAGGTCTTAGTTGTAACCTTACTTTCATCATTTCGCTGTTCGCTTGGACACAATTGGGAAGATAATTTCTTATTCAGAGCGAATTTAGACTCATGGTCTTATGTACTTCACTGTTAAGTACTGTGGCGCAACATCTATATGGAAAGCAATTTTGTGGACGTTTGTACCTTTTTAAAAATTCTTTCCAGGCCTATTTATCACATATATCTCTGTCTTAATAAATGTTAAGTGGGAGCTATTCTGATGTGACGAAGCCTTGCGTCGTCATCTTTAACATTGGACTAGGTGGAAAACTGGCTACAGGTCGCTTTAGTTTTCCAGACACTAAGTCTTTGATGGTAAGCTTTCATTAATGTAGGATTAAGCTACAAGAAAGCATCAATACTCGGCTCTTTAAGTTGGGGTCTAATCGACCAACACCAGCAGAAAGAGTAGGAGAGATTGTCCTAGACTTGGATCGTCTATTAGGACTCATAGTGAAGGTATAGGTATCCCTCCTATATATTACTTTAGGGATTGACTATACAGCCACTTGGATAGGGGGTTTAGGTCTGTTTGAGTTTACTGATCAGACACCACTGAGCCGGTGGCTTGAGGCTCTTGTAGAGCTCGGTCCGACCGACTTTGACTGGAACTGGATAATTAGGTTATTTATTATAATCTTTCAGTCGAAAAGCGAGGGTTCGGCGATGCAGCGAGTATAGTTCTTTGGATCACTTGAATAATGAACTAGATAATGTCTCTTGGGATGAATGATAGGATACACATATTCTACAATTCATTTTCAACAGGCTGGTTCGTCTGTTGTCTCACAGAGCGAATTAGCCAGTTGTTTGGCTCGCTTTTATCTTTTAGCTGACGCATTAACAGCAGAAAATTTTATGCGTCAGATGGGGTTGTGCGGAGCGGCTATGAATTTTATTTCGATGAGTTGCTTACGCACATATCTACTCCAGTTATTCTTAACTGGAGTGGTAGACGTTTTTCACTCTAGACCTGTTTTGTTTTAGTGAATCTTTTAACATAAAGTCAAGTTTGGGCATATATTTAACAGTTTCCTCAATTATGATGGACGTGAGTTCATATATTGGGTTACAATCCTGAGTCCGATGGTCTCACTGTGCAGGGATCTTGGGACCATCGGTTCTTGGAGACCACATATTCAGAAACGATGTCTTATTCTTTATGCTACATCATTGAATTTATATTATTAGCGATCATGTATTTATAGACACAGGTCAGAGTTTATCAGAAGAGAAGAAATACTTCTTTTGTCATTAATTTCCAATAGAAGGGACATTTCGGTTCATTCTGTTGCTAGATGGATTCAATTAACTATTCGTACTGCTTAGGAAAATTTATCCTCCAATCAGCAGTCAGTGCTTAAGATTTCAGCGCATGAAGTAAAAGCGCTGGCAGCATCTTGGGCTTATTCTAACTGTATGGCTATTACATGAGCTTATGTAGGATCGCTTCAGGATAGTTAAGTTTGTGGCGCACAGGAATATTAGTTTCCATCATTTGTGTCGCCAGTATTAGGCATTTGAGCGCATACAATTCACGCTCAGCCATATTCATGGGAATGAATGATACGATATGTGTATCCTTCAATTCATTTGTTTCTATTGATTACATTGAGGTTAAGTGTCTCTTATTGAACATTCGCCAGAAGCTTTCCCCACGAGAGGGTTTTCTTCTTCAAGGAAGTTTTGATCTTCACGTCATTCTCCGCTCTCAGAAGCATAACGGAGTATGTCAGACTTGAGGGAGCTTTGCGGTTACTATATTTTTGCTGTCTGGACCTGGAATGATTAAGTAATGTGGGTGAGGAGGTTTTGACATAAATTCGAATTCCCCCTCCCCCCCTCCCCCCCCCCCCCCCCCCCCCCCACACACACACACCACACTCACACACTGTTGCATATATATATCTTAATACATACATACTATGTGTTTGGGTCGTGTTGCATGGCGCCCTCATAGACATATATGCAGTTTTGTTACATTAGTTTCCGGTGTTTATTTGCTGATTTCTAATATACATGCACTTATTAATCATCATAATTGCTGCTATTTGAGTTCATAAGTGACTGCATAACCACTTAGTGGTTTTTTAGATGATTACAGGCTGGATTTTAATGCACTCGCGCAATATTTTATTACGCTATCGCTTTGGTGAACCTTGAAATTATTATATATTTCGGGCGCGGTCTGTGTTGGAGCCGGTTAATCATATCTACCTCCATTTCTAGATCCAGGTCTCTATTTTGTCGGTTCTCAAATCGCATATTCTCACGTGTTTATAGTTGTAGATACCAAATAGTACATGTTGGAGAGTGTTCTTACCGGATTTAATTGTACAGAGGCCGCCTGTGAATGATCTTTGAAGCGTGTTTTCTCTGCAGAGATTGTTCATCGTATCTCACTTTAATATGTGTATGTTATATTATTATTTCCCTGATTTCGTTGTACGTGTATACGCTGTCTGCAGTGCATATTTTGTAGCGGATAATGTTATTTACCAAAATCGTCGCTATAGCCTTGGCTTGTGAAGTGGCGTTAAGCACCATTTATTATTCATGAATTAATTCCTGAGTGCCTGATCGATATTTATTTATATTGTTTCCTGGTACCGCTTATTGATTCCAGAGCTCTCCCCTCTTTCTTTTGAAGATATGTTCAAAAAAGGGGGGGGGGGGGGTGGGCCGGGTCATTTTCTTCACTTCTCTGGCTTATTTGGAAAGTAACTATGAAGGAAGCTGTTTTGTCCGTACTATATTCGGCGTCCAGCTGTAGTATTATTGTATGGCATAGGTTTATGGGCAATTTTCTCTCATTCTCAAATATGCCATCCTAATTTGTAGCTCAACTTTGGCGAAGCCAAATTTGAGCTTATGCCATGGCCCATCGTCCATCGGCCGTCTGTCCGTCAACAATTGGATACGGCTCGGGCTAGAGGCCGTATTTATGAACCGATCTTTACGAAACTTCTTGGGTACCTTTGTTATGACCGTGGGACGAGAACGAGTGTTTTGGGGTTTGGTCCGAAATTCAAGATGGCTGCCAGCCGCCATTTTGTACCGACGATGCAGAAATCTGTATTTTTATACTGTACCAATGACCCAGACATAGCTGGTGCTAACTCTTAAAATATAGGGCCAAACACAAATTTTGCCCCCCAATCCCCAAAATTTGCATCTAAAACTAAAGAAAACATGTCCTGAAAGGCCCTCCACACTTCGCCCCTACTGCGCATGCGCAGTGTCAAGGACGTTCCGAAATTGGCGCCATTTATCATTCTAAGTTTGGCCCTTCATCAGTTAACATCTGACTGATCTTTGTGCTTTTAAATCTCAGTTTAAATGATGCCAGACACATAAATATTAGTGAAATGGTGATTCTAAGGAGGATAGAGAAGGAGGAGAGGAAAAGAATGTGTGACAGAATATTATCAGGGCTGTAACTTAAAATTTTTTAATGAAATTATGTTAAGTTACCTATTTTCAAGGCAGCAGCCATTTTGTTGTCATTCTGATTATTTAGTTACACTGTTTTTTCAAGTGTTTTCCTCTCTCCCTGTCCTTTAAGTTCCCCCTTGCTATTCTCCCATGCTTTTGGCATAGTTTCTGTAATTATTATTACTAAAATTTCTTGGGAGTTTTAGCTGTATAACAGAATGAATTCTGTTCTTTCCCCATGTTTACGTCTTCACCTACGGGTGGTTAGGCGTTGTGTTCTGCATCTACCATCTGATGTTCTGCAGTTTCTTCCCTGGAAGTCTCTGTTTTGCATCAGATAGTGTATTTTTGGTAACTGATTTCGTGCCTGGGTGCCTGGAGTCTTATTTTAGTGTTTTTACACTCATTGTTTACATTTACAACAGCCCTCTGTGTGAGGGGGGGATTTCTAAATAATAATATCTTTATGTTATTTTAATCATAACTAGATACATTATTATTGTTCGTAAGTGTTGAATAAATTGTTTAAAATATATATATATATTTATATTTTTAAAATTTTTGTCCACACTTAGGCTTGGGATCCATTGGGGCTCAACGTTACTTTTCAGAAACTTGGGCTGTTCTGAAAAAATATTTTTTCAAAATATTTTGATTTCAGTTATTTTTTCTATATTAATGGATCATATTATTATTATGTATTTTGATTGCCAGGGGTTAGTGCGAGTACCAGGACTTGTTTTCTTTTCACATTGAAAGGATATTGATCAATTGTTTTAAGAGGAAGTCTTCCTCTGACTTTATTATCATTCTATATGTGGTCAGTGTACTCGCATTAACTCCTGTTCTGTATCGTATGATTTCGATGACAATATGGGAAGCGTATGTCACGGTATGTTGTTGGGGATTTGGACACTCCGGTCCTTTCCCCGCAGGGTCACTCTACTTTATCAATTTCTATTTCAGACGATCAAGATTAGGGTGATGTATCTGTGATGTCTTCCAACAGTGTGCCTTAATGAAGGGCTAGCGGAAAAGTGCTCATGTAATACGCCAATTGCCTAAGAGGACCCTAGTAGGTTCGACGGCCTTTGACGTCCGCTAGCTCGCCCGGTGTAGCGTCCATTCACCGAATGGTTCGGCAGCCGGGTTCGTCCGTTGCGGTCTAGAAGGAATTTTGGGGTGATGCGAGCACTATAAAATTAACTTAATGCACACCCAGTGACGGCGGATCGGAGGGAGAACGGAGGAAGCCTTTTAGTCCGGTTCATAGCTCGTTCCGGTCCATCCGGACGGCAAGCGAGAGAGGCCCCTCTCTCATTCAACAACATCTGGCCCCAGATGTTGTGGTACAAAATGTGTCGCTAGCGGAGCATACGTCCGTCGCTCGGGACGCTCCGTTGTATAGGCAGTCCGCTGAGACTGCTAAGGCTTCCTCTTCTCGTCAGCGCACACGACCGCACCTTGGCTGCGTGACCGCCGATATATTACCAGCTTCGCCGATCAAGGATTCTTCGGCGACCAGGTCACACCATCCGGCAGCCAGGGATTCGAGACCGATGGACTCCGGACGTTCGCATAGGAAAAGTATGCGGGAGCCATCTGATGCGGAGCTGCCCTCGGCGAAGCAGCGATAGACTGCGCCTCCGCAGGTCTCGACGCCGGACATTCTTGTGCACATAGCACAGCTTATCGCACCATCCCAGCAGCCGACAGAACGGTGTCGGATCGAGAATTATCCGACGGCGCTGGGTCGGTAGCCGGGGACACGAGGCCTGCAGACTCTGGACGTTCGCATAGGAAGTGTGCGGGAGTCAACGTACACGGAGCTTCCAGCGGCAATGCATCGTAAGTCCGCTACTACACAGGCCTCGGGAACGCACGTGCTTTCCTTAATAGCACAGTTTATCGCAGCATCCCAGCATCAACTGAATCTGTCGCATATTTTTTATCCGACGATGCTGGGTCGGGACGCTCCGCGGAAGCGGGTACGGACGTCCGAAAGTTTCATCCGGTCCGACGGGATACCGAAAGGGATTCGGAGGATTTCAAGCTTTCCCTTTCGGAACAACATATGCTGCGATGCCGGATAAGAAACTGATAGCGTCGGTGGACTTAGAAATTTTTGGTTCGGTTCAGGGACATCGTCCCTCAGTTCCGACATAGTCCAATAATGTCACACAACTTTCGAATTATTGAACGACGCTATATATATTATTATTTTATGCTTGCTATCCAAGCATTTCTGGTTTCTTGTTCGAAGAGTTATGGAGATGTCTTTCAAAAGTGTGCCTCTGTCGTCATAGTTAATGAAGAGTTAGCGGCAATAAGTGCTCATGGAATATGTCTATCGCTTACGGAGTGACATTCGCTAGCTCACCCGGTGTAGCGTACATTCATTGAATGGTTCGGCTGCCGGGTTCGTCCGTTGCGGTCTAGGAAGGAAATTTGGGTGATGCGAGCACTTTAATTACTTTAGTACTCACCCAGTGACGGCAGATTGAGGACAGATCGGAGGAAGCCTGTTAGTCCGGTTCCTGGCTTGTCCAGGTCCGTCCGGGCTGTGAGCGAGAGAGGTTCCTCTCTCGCCCAACAACATAGGGGACCGCATGTTGTGGTTCAGATATTTTACATTCGGAGCATATGTCCGTTGCTCGGGACGCTCCGTTATATTGACAGTCCGAGAGACTGTCTTTAATGCTTCCTCATCCTCACAGCAGGGCACACGACCGCACATTGGCTACGTGACCTCGAGTATTCGATCAGTTTCGGCATTCAGTGATTCCACGGCGAATAGGTCGCGCCATCCGGTAGCCAAGGGACACGAGGCCTATACACTCCGTTCGCTCGCATATTGGAAGTATGCACGGGGTAACGATCACGGAGCTTCCAGCGGAAATGCATCGTAAGACCGCTTCTCCTCAGGCCTCAGTGACGGACGTGCTATCCGAGTTAGCACAGTTGTTTCGCAGCATCCCAGCGATTGACAGTTTCTCGGTCGAATCAGGAATTATCCGACGGCGCTGGGTCGGTGCGGTCCGCGGTTGCATCAGCTACGGACGACCGAACGCTTTATAGGGTCCGACAGGATGGCGAAAGGGATTCGAAAGATTTCGAGTTTTCCCTTTAGTAGTATCGGAAGATGCCTTTCATATCTTCTGGCATTATCTTCCAGTGATTATTATTTCGGACTTCATTGCTGCGATCTTGGATAAGAGACTTATAGCGTCATTGGACTCGGATTTTTCGATCGGTACAGGGACATTGTCCCTGACTTACCGACGCAGTCCAATATTGTCATTACAATATGTGTTTTATTTTTCGACGCTATATATATATATATATATACAAGCCTGCTACTAAGCATGATAGTTTAGTTTCTTGTCCGCGTTGCTCATTTCTGCCATTTTATCATTTTTACAAATAGTTTATTTTGGCAGAGCAGGGCATACCGAGAGTTCATATGCGTCTAGACGGTGTGATTAAAGACTGCATATATTCTTTTTCGCCGTTTATGTCTTTTCCAATTTCAATGTTGGGAACGACATTATGTATAGTAGACTTAACTTAGACGCTTTATTATACGTAATCCGCCTTACTGAGGCGTTATCATTACGTCTTCAAGAAAGGATTTACGGGATATTATTCTCAATGTAATTTCTTTTGAGGGCAGTAGTTTGTTCACGTATAACTCCGCCCTTCAGTGGCTGATTGGAGTTGGTTAGACGTGACGCAGCCCTAGCTACATCCACACGCGTGGATAGTAAGGTTAAGAACTCTCTCAGAGTCGCTTCGTTCTCGGAGGAGCTTCTCTTCGACGGCAACTTTCCGGCAATCCATGAATTGCTCGATTTATACGTTCTCTTGTCTATCTAGTGTTACAAGAGATTCAGACTGGGGCAAACATTCGGTGGTTGACTCAGAGAGTGCCGCCGCAGTTGCCGGACCCGAGTGTGGCTGTTATGACGGTTGCCAGTCAACAGATTGGGATATATACTGATCCCTACTGATTCGAAGTGCCAGGGTCTTTGGGTTCCGCAGTCTTTTAACAATCAGTTTAACTTCCGTGGAATAATGTTTTTTAGGCTTGCTTTATGTCATTGCATGAACATTATTCAGAAACGCATGCCCAAATTCCTGTCCTTTAATTCGACAGTAGTGGCGTATCTCCGGAACCAGGGAGGCACTCTTTCGTTTCCGTTATTCAATTTAATGGAAAGAATCCGTCTGTTGGTTATAGTACACCAAGTTCAGTTTTGGTCCGTCATATTCCGGGTCGTCTGATTGTTTTATCGGACTCCCGTTCTCTTACGGGTCGCTTGTTGCTGTCAGAATGGACTCTCAACAAACAAGTATTCAATCAGATTTGCTATCTATGGGAGCGCCCAATGATGATTTATTTATGACACAGCTTGCTAATCAATTGCAGACGTATGTGTTGGCTTGTCCAGATCTCTGAGCTAATAGTGTTAACGCTCTATTGATCTATAGGACGGAATGATAGGATACGCGTATCCTCCGGCGCTGTTGTTTTAGCAGGTATTGCTAAGATAAACAACCACAATACATTTCTGTTGATAGCATCTCTATCTTCACAGAGATCATGAGTAATTTACTCTCTTGTCTACTGTGGGTCTTAACGCGAAATCTTCCTCTATGTGAGGATCTTTTTTCACTGGGTAAATCGTGTCATCTTTATCACAACCAGCAAGGTCGTAACCTTCATGTATTCCGTTGTGTGGTCCGTATTGCATTGTAAGCACTGTACTGGACGAGCTTTGGGCGCGATTTCTTACTATAGGAGATCCTCTTCTTCGCTATTCTATGCGACTAAAGTGGAGGCTCTTCCGTCGTGGTGTAGGGATCATTATGTTCATATTGTTGATCCCTCCATACTACTCATTGCTATTTTTTTAGTATACTTGTTTCACAAGATCTACTGCAGCCTGTTATTATTTAGGTTATAGGTTTATGTTACCTCATACCTATGCACTCTACGATAGTTTACAATTGAGTCTTTTGTCTCTTTATCTAAGTCAGTTAGTAACTTTTTGATAAATAGACTTAGAATCTTTAGATTAAATTCCTATACGGATTTTAACTTCGGTTCTTATTTAGCTAAGTAATCATTTGAGCCTCTGGAAACAGTAGTTTTCAAATTCTGACCTTTTAGACAGTAATTCTGTTGGTTTCTCTTTTACTGTAGAGTCAATGAGTTTCATGCACTATCGATGGATGATTTTCACTTTCATAGTTTCGGAATCAATACTTCCGTTACTATTTAGGTTGGATTGTTGCATAAGAGTTAGGCTCCTATTATCCGGAACCTATTTTAAGGTCCTTCCGTCTTCGTATGGACATAGGCCTCTACTCTTTCCGGGTACAGTTTATGTATTTATAAACAGATATCTGTTTATTACAAGGGCGTAAGCTTCTTCTGTCTTTGATGTCTAGTAGAAGGACGTTACGCTCCATTTTATTGTTAATGGATTCTATTAACTATCGGTACTGCTTATGGTATATCATTGACTTAGCAGTTGTGCTTAAGATTTCGGCTCATGAAGTAAGAGTTCTTCTACTTCTTGGGCTTACATTAATAGGGTCGCTATTATAGATTTTTGAAGGCCGCTCATTGCGCTCAGCCATCCACATTCATGAATTTTATCTTAGAAATATCGAGTCAATTTCTGGAGGCCTCTTTTGTTAGGTCTATTATCTACTGCTCAGAATGTCATTCACTTAACAGTTGCTACTTTAGCTAGGTAGGCTGTCTGTTTCGGCAGTGTCTCCGTTCGGCTGCCCTCTTCGCTCTGGGCTATTTGACCCAGGGCAAGAAAAAGGGGGGGGGGAGGGTGTTCCCTTGGGTCACCTGTTTTACTATGAAAACAAGGGGATACCTCCTCCGGAGTTAGTAATTCTGAGCTGTTATTGGGATGGTTGTTTAGTGAGAAGTTTAAGTTTTTAAAATTCATTCAAGTCTTAGTTTTTAAAGTATAGCTTTTGAATATTGCATATGTCAACGGACATGATTATGCAATTCTCAGACACTTTTAGGAGTATAAGAGTCTCTATTCTCTAGACTTACTTTATTATTGGCTTACTTTAAAAATTATTAGTATAAGGATTATATTGGATATTAATAGAGTACATGGATGTATGAAGCTCAATTTTGGAAGGTGTTGTATCTTTCTAATTTATCATAAATAAGAAAGATACATGTAAGGCCTATTACTTCTTTTCCCTACAGGGGATGACTCTATTTTATTTTATTGAGCGTATTCCATTTTGCTCTATGTCCTTGGCCCTCCAGCCTTTTTACTATTCAGCTATGTCTGGGTCATTGGTACAGTATAAAAATGTTAAAAAATTTATAGTAATTTATATATTTTTTATACTTACCAATGACCCAGACGGGGATGGCCCTCCCAGGAGTTGGGAACTCTTGCCTCCCCGCTGAGTACATAGCGCTTACCAGGCACTGGTTATTAGAATGATAAATGGCGCCAATTTCAGAACGTCCTTGACACTGCGCATGCGCAGTAGGGGCGAAGTGTGGAGGGCCTTTCAGGACATGTTTTCTTTAGTTTTAGATGCAAATTTTGGGGATTGGGGGGCAAAATTTGTGTTTGGCCCTATATTTTAAGAGTTAGCACCAGCTACGTCTGGGTCATTGGTAAGTATAAAAAATATATAAATTACTATAAATTTTTTAACTTTTTGTACAGAACTTCCATATGAAAGCTATGATTTGAATAATTTTTTGTATGAATGTTTAGTACCATGGGATACATCACATATAATACGGGTTTTTTTCTCGTGCGTAAATTATGCAAATTAGACTAACTTTGATGTTTTTTGGTGTTACTTTCAGCACTGTAAGTGCAAATGCCAATACGGCTCGGGCTAGAGGCCGTATTTATGAACCGATCTTTACGAAATTCCTTGGGTACCTTTGTTATCACCGTGGGATGAGAAGAAGTGTTTTTGGGTCCGGTCCGAAATTCAAGATGGCCGATGGCAGCCATTTTATACAAAATTTGGTGCAATCAGATTTTTGCACAGAACTTCCATATGAAAGCGCTGATTTGAATAATTTTTTGTGTGAATGTTTAGTACCATGGGATACATCACATATAATACGGGTTTTTTTCTCGTGCAGAAATTATGCAATTTAGATGAACTTTGATTTTTTCAGTGCTACTTACACACAGTAAGTACACATGTCAATACGGCTCAGGCTAGAGTCTATATTTATGAACCGATCTTCACGAAACGGCTTGGGTACCTTTGTTATCACCTTGGGATGAGAACGAGTGTTTCTGGGTGCGGTCCAAAATTCAAGATGGCTGCCAGTGGCCATTTTGTACCGAAATTAGGTCTAATCAGTTTTTTGTACACAACTTCTATATATGGCTCAGGCTAGAGGCCGTATTTATGAACCAATCTTTACGAAACTTGTTGGGTACCTTTGTTATCACCGTGGGATGAGAACGAGTGTTTTTGGGTGTGGTCCAAAATTCAAGATGGCCACCAGCAGCCATTTTGTACCAAAATTAGTGCAATCAGTCTTTTGTGCAGAACTTCTGTATGAAAGTTCTGATTTGAATATATTTTTGTATGAATGTTTAGTAACATGGAATACATCACATATAGTACGGGTTTTTTTCTCGTGCAGAAATTATGCAAATTAGATGAACTTTGATTTATTCAGTGCTACTTATACCCTGTAAGTGGATATGTCAATACGGCTCGGGCTAGAGGCTGTATTTATGAACCGATCTTCACAAAACTTCTTGGGTACCTTTGTTGTCTCCTTGGGACGAGAACGAGTGTTTCTGGGTGCAGTCCAGAATTCAAGATGGCTGCCAGTGGCCATTTTGTACCGAAATTAGGTCCAATCATTTTTTGTCACAACTTCTACACAGCTCATATTTGTGAACTGATCTTCACGAAACTTCTTGGGTACCTTTGTTTTCACCTTGGGACAGGAATGAGTGTGTTTTGGGGTGCCTTTGTTATCACTGTGCTATGAGAACAAATATTTTGGCGTTCAGTCAGACCCACTCTGGGACTCAAAGATTTTTTTCTAGTTTAGCATCTGACTGTCACCCACCTTTACAATACTTTACCTATACATTTGTTACAGGCAACGGTTAGTATTTATGTACAGACCGTTACAATACTTTATATGTACCTTTGTTATCAGGTCATTACCTAGATGTTTGTCATTGCTGTGTCACATACTATACATGTACATGTCTTTGTCTTGACAAGTTGAGCTACAGTGTCATTGAGACTTTCATTAGGGCTTAGTCCAGACTAGCCTTAAAAATTTGTGAACTCGTTACATCCTAATTAGCATTATTTCATGGTCAGATTTTGGATTTCCATAACTGGAATCCATATTAGGATATGGCTCATCTATTATGGTATAAAGAGACATACATGTAATTCTAATTATTCTAATTTTCTTCATCATGGATTGAAGGATTTGATCTATGTTGATCTACTATTTCGGAAGTTCTTGGCCCTCCACCTTTTTACGATTTAGCTAAGTCTGGGCCATTGGTATACAGTATAAAAATATGAAAAAATTTAAAGTAATTTATATATTTTTTATACTTACCAATGGCCCAGATGGGAATGGCCCTCCCGTGAGTGGGCAGTACTGGGCACTCATACCTCCCCGCTGAATTATTATATTATAATCTTTTTTACAAAGAATGATGTTGGCGCCAGTTTCGGTGACTTCCTGGTGTCTGCGCATGCGCAGAGAGTAAATGTATGGAGGGCCAGATAGGACTTCTAATTTTCGGTTTTGCATGCAAAATTTGTGTTTGGCCCTAGATATTTTTGAGCACCAGCTAAGTCTGGGCCATTGGTAAGTATAAAAAATATATAAATTACTTCAAATTTTTTCATTTTTTAAATATGAGGGCATTTTTTTTCACAACTTCCAAACAACACGTGCATGAGAAGTCGGCCATTTTAACGTTTGAATGCTTTTCGCTCCTCTCAGTTCGCCCCGCTGGGTTAAATTAAAGTAATATAATTTAGTAGTTATGTTTAGAGGCTTTGAAACAAATTCTTGAGGCGTTCAAGCTGAAGTATGTCTCCAGTGTGCTGTAAGCTTTTTCACAGAACCTAAGCACACTGTGTGAGTGGAAACTTCACTGCATGAGTGTTTTTGTCATAATCAACCAATACTTACCCCTCGACTAATCCCAGCCACCCAGTGTGTCCTATTGGCAAATTATGGATAACAGCCATGCTTTGAAAACACAGACAGATGAAATTTAGAATTAGGCTTAGTTCAGATTTGTTCAAATGAAGTTTCCCCTCCTCCTGGGTGGGGCCACGCCCCCAAGGGGCACCAAAATCTTTGAAAATCTTCTTCTCATGAACCAGCAGTAGCAGAGACTTGATATTTGGTATGCAGCTTTCTTTTGAGGTGTAGAATCAAGTTTGTTCAAGAGAAGTTTGTCGGGCATTATTTGCCTTCGTTATGGGAGGGGCAAAAATTTTGGCAACGCCTAAAATTTCTATTTTGTGAACCGTGAGGTCGATTTGAACCAAATTTGATATGAGATGATAATGGGTCATAAGTAGTTGACTGATGCAAAAAAAAATTTCTCATTGCCCCGTGGGAACCTCTGGAGCTAAAAATAGGAAAAACCTTAAAACTGCCATATCTCCAAAACTACACAGCACAGAGAATTCTTATTTTGTATAAAGCTTACTTTTATCCAATAGAATAGAATGGTTAAAAAAAATCCCTATCGGTTTGATCACAAGGTACTTTTTTCAGGACTTTGAAAAAGTGCGGAGTCAGCACTTTTTAACACTGTAGGCAATGGAAAAAAGATTAAAAAATCTTCTTCTCCAGATCCAGCAGGTTGAATCTTTTGATATTTGGTATGCAACATTGTAGGGTGGATCTGATTCAAGTTTGTTCAAATCAGCCCCCTAGGTTCATATTTGGGCTCAGTATAGGAGCCCGATTTCGAACTTAGTGCATTTCAGGTAAATTTCTTCAAAAATCTTCTCCAGATCCAGCAGGCAGAATCTTTTCATATTTGGTATGCAACATTGTGGGGGTGGATCTGATTCAAGTTTGTTCAAGTCAGCTCCCTAGATTCATATTTGGGCTCACTATAGAAGCTCGAATTCGAACTTAGTGCATTTCAGGCAAATTTCTTCAAAATTCTTCTTTTCCAGATCCAGCAGGCAGAATCTTTTCACATTTGGTATGCAACATTGTGGGGTGGATCTGATTCAAGTTTGTTCAAATCGGCCACCTAGATTCATATTTGGGCTCACTATTGGAGCTCGAATTCAAACTTGGTGCATTTCAGATAAATTTCTTCAAAAATCTTCTTCTCCAGATCCGGCAGGCAGAATCTTTTCATATTTGGTAAGCAACATTGTGGGGTGGATCTGATTCAAGTTTGTTTAAATCACCCCCCCCCCCCCCACCCCCCCCCCCACCCCCCCCCCCCCACCCCCCCCCCGGATTTATATTTGGGCTCAGTATAGGAGCCCAAATGTGAACTTAGTGCATTTCAGGGAAATTTCTTTAAAAATCTTCTTCTCCAAATCCAGCAGGCAGAATCTTTTGATATTTGGTATGCAACATTGTGGGGTGGATCTGATTCAAGTTTGTTCAAATCGGCCCCCTGGGTTTATTTGGGCTCAGTATAGGAGCCCGAATTTGAACTTAGTGCATTTCAGGCAAATTTCTTTGAAAATCTTCTTCTCAAGATTCAGCAGGCAGAATCTTCTGATATTGGGTATACACCATGCTTAGGGGGGTGAGATTCAAGTTTGTTGAAGCCAAGTCCCTGGGTTCATATTTGGGCTCACTGTGGTAGCCCGAATTATAACTTAGTTCAAAATGAGGAATTTTCTTTAAAAATCTTCTTCAGAATGTTTTGATATTTGGTATGCAGCATCCTTAGGGGGTGAGATTCAAGTTTGTTCAAGCCATGTCCCTAGGTCCATATTTGGACTCACTGTGGGAGCTCGAATTGTAACTTAGTTCAAAATGATGAATATTCTTTAAAAAATCTTCTTCTTCAGATCTAGCAGTCGGAATGTTTTGATATTTGGTGTGCAGCATCCTTAGGGGGGTGAGATTCAAGTTTGTTAAAGCCAAGTCCCTGAGTTCATATATGGGCTCCCTGTGGGAGCCTGAATTATAACTTAGTTCAATATGAGGAATATTCTTTAAAAATCTTTTTTTTTTAGATCCACTGGTTGGAATCTTTGGATATTTGGTATAAGCTTTTCTTAGGAGGAGCAGATGCAACTTGTTGAAATCAATTCTCTGGGTTGATATTTAGGCTACCATGTCAGGTGAGTGCCCTCAGGCCCCTTGGGGCCTCTTGTTTCTTCAACTCGAGAAATAGTTCATTGAAAACCGGACAGCTGATAATTTTGACACTTATTCCCAATTAATCGACTATGGATAGAGAAGTCACACCTCAACATCCTTATAGAGTTAGCGCATATAACTATAATAAATAATTCTAGTAGTTTGTTCAGCAATTAAAACCAGTGGCAATAATCTTTTTTAATTAGACAGTCACCACAATAGGATTAGTGATCAGAAGTTTAATCAAACAGCTACCGATTATTGTATAAACCTTATGTTATTCTTAATAGCCTATTGATATAGACAGTTTAGTTTGAATTTTGCTTCGAAACAGAGCCGCTTGACAATAAGACTCTGGCAGCCAAAATTGTTTGAGATGAAGAGAGAAAGATGAACTTATACCAGAACCGTGAAAACCCGTTTAATCAGAACCACGGAATACATATAGCTTGTTTATGATGGGTGGGGGTGGTGTCATTTTTTTTCCAAGAACCATAGGCATATGAGGCCGGGACGACTACAACCCTCCATTGCCAGAGAATTGATATGGCGGTGAGTTGGGGGGTGGGGGGGGGGGGAGGGGGCATTGCAAAGTGATGACCAATGTAGAATATTGGAGGGGTAGGAATACCCCATTACGAGGCGATTCACAATGGGACCACCTCATATAAAAGAATTTGCTTGTGCACTTATTTGTTATCAAGAGGTGTCCAGCAACCTGGCGGCTCATAGATAGCCCACCATGGCCTGTTATCTGAAAATTCGCTTGATGGTCCAACAAGCTTTTTGTCAAATCCCTCATTTACCTTGTACCATGAAACTGTTTATTGTGTTATATTGTCTTACTGTTTATTTATTTTTGAGTTGATAATACACTGAAGGGGGTATATTCTTTCTCAGCATCATTTTTCATTAAATGAATGAGAGTGGGTGCCTTTGTGCATAAACAGCAAATCATTTGACCTGTGAAAGTCTGAAATGGACATTCTCAAAACTCTGATCAGAAGAGCCTACATTGTGCAGACGACAGTGAGATTTATACTCATTGTTCGCTTGTGCCAAGTTGTGGGTGGAGGGGGGGGGGGGGGTTATACATTTATGTAGAGAGGTTCATTGGGTAAATCATAACTGTTTAACAAATCTGAATGTAATGATCATCCCCTGGTGGATTTACCGACTATCCACTGATCGAAGGTCACTACATTAAGACTTCTAAACAGTCATAGTAAAAGGATAAAGCTTTTAATGTTGGGATATTTCTGCAGTATCTGAAGAATCTGACATATACATGCATCGCCTGTTCCCATGTACAAGTTAACGAACATCGATTTCTTATCAACCTACTCACAATTGTTTACTACAGGCTTGCACTACAGTGGAAGTCCCTAACTCGGATAAAATACTCTCTATTTTTGTCTTTCCCAAGCAAGTTGGGAAAGAAAAGTGGTGCAAAAGCACCAATAAAAATAAGCCAAAACTGGGTCGAGTGCAACCGGCGCAGACCCAGTACGGGACGCTCTCTCCCAAGTACAACTCCACGACTTCCGTTGCCAGTGCGCATATACCGTCTCTAAAGACTCATTCTTTTTAAAATCCGCTTCGTGTCGAGATGTTTTTGCACACTTATCAGTGTTCCACTCGATGTTTGATGATTCCTGATTCATTATACCACAGTGTATCCTTTGTATTCTCAGGAACAGTGTTTTATATTCTCTTTTCTATTATATGTCCATAATGTATATTTATTTGCTCTCTCTCGAGTCGCGCACGAATTTCGCGGGCCACGCGGTTCGGACTTAGATTTTTCACAATTATTGTTAATGCTTTTTTTGCAACATTTTCTAATTGTGTTAGAGTTAGGTGTCAGCGGGGTTCCACTCCTACAGTGTTTCTTCTTTCTTTTGAGAGTAGTCTTCCTGTTGGGTGGTTCCCTGTCGACCGTCTGGGGTCTTTGTTTCTGTCACCTTTCTCTCTTCTTTGGGGGTGTTCTGTTTTCTGATCTCACCTTCTCTGCTCCTCTCACCTCTTTCATGCCCAGGACAATTCCTTGTGGGCAATGTCTGCTGCCAAAGCATGTGGACGATGTACATTCGTCTTGTTCCTCCTGTAATGGTGTTCGGCCGAGCGGCCGTGTGGTGTCTGTGGAACATGGTCTTCCACCTTCTGGGCGTCAGTAAATCGTGTCGTTCGTTCTCGTGGCCGTGCCTCCCGCTCCCGCGGGAAAGGAGAACGTGGTCGTTCGGGGCCTCCCGAGCCGACTTTGTCTGGTGAGAGTTATTCCTCCTCCGTGGGGGATGTGCAGTCTTTTCCTGTGGTGGATACTGCGGGAGCCGTTGAGTGTTCTGGTGTAGAGATGCCTGGTTCCGGGACTACGGTCCCCCTCCAGTCGACATCTGAGGCTGTCACTAGGGTTGTGACTCCTCCTTCGGAGCCGAGCCGGTGTGCTCTCTCCACCTTTTCACCAGCCTCGACGACTCTCGACGTATCTACTACTGCTGCTGGTCCGTCTGCTTCGTTGTCTGTTTCAGCCGGCCTCGGCTTTTCGCTGCAGGGGACTGCAGGACTGTCCGATACTGTAGACGTGGGATATCGGCCTCAGCCTTCCCTGACTTCAACTCGGCGAAGTCGGAAGGGGCTGCCGGCCGAGTCCATCGCTGTGGTCTCTTCGCCGTCGAGCACCACAGTTGTGTCTTTGGATTCGGATGTTCGTAGTGGAAACACTATGGACTCCGTGGCGTTTCCGTCTACTCACTCTGGTCATACGACCAGTTTTGGGGGACCAACGCCTTTTGTGCAGCCTGGACCTTCTGCCCCGCAGAGGTCCGCAGTGACTCTCATGAGTTCTCGCAATATTGATCCTCGGGGTGCATCGTACCCCTATACACGTCTGCCTTCAGATGTTTCGGCTGCCGCCCGTCGTCCCGTGTCGGGTGTTTTGGAGGATCGTGACCCTTCGCTGGTTAAGAGGGTCAGAGGTGAAGCCACTTTGCCGGTTCGCTCCCCTGTCGAACCGGTCGGTACAGGCAGTGAGCTTAGGGAGGCCCTCTCCTTACTCACTCAGGTTCTTTCTAAGAGCCTTCCTGTTGCTTCCAGCGAGGCTATGGGTGGTTTCCAGGCGCCTCCTATGGCGCCGCCTCCCTGGATTGGAAACAGGCCGGTTTCCGATTCCTCTGGTGTCCTGACACCATGGGAGGCATCGGCTGGTTTGCCCACGATGGGCTATGTGTCTTCCGACTCTGGGGAGGAGTCCGACATGCTTGAGGTCGAGGGCCAGCAGTCTTCGGACTTGGGGGCGGCTCTTGACTTTGTGTTTGGGTTTCTGCCTGAGCTCAAACCTGCTAACCAGCCGACAGTGTCAGCCTGGCCGCGATCATCGGTCGCGCGCCAACAGCCTATGGAGCAACCTGCGTCTGGGCGCCTTCGACCGTGCCAGTCGGTACAGGTGGTTGAAGCTTTTTCAGCATTGGATGCCAAGCTGAATTCCAAGGCTTTGAAGACTTCGTTCTTCACCAGGGTTGACACCTTTTTGCCTCCTGTGCGTTATCGTTCCTACGATTCCGGCAATCCGTCAGTCTGCCAGGCTTTGACGGTTCTGGATCAGGACTCCACTTCCCTCGGGCTTTCCAAGCCCAAGTCTGCCGTCATTCCAATGACGACTCTGGAGTCCACGTTGGGCTTATCTAGAGAGATGCTTGGCATGCTTTCTCTCTCAGATCACGTCGTCTCAGCTTTGGCTGCTTATCTGCCTCCTGATAAGTTTGACGAGGTACAGGCTCCTTTGCGTGTGCTGTCCAAGGCGCTTATGCACCTTACTCACACGCATGCCTGTAACACGGCTAATTTGGAATTAGTAGTTCGAAGGGACGCTGTGCTGGACACAGGACGATCCCTTCCCGAGGAGCAGCGTGCTACTCTTCGATCTGCTTCTTTGGCAGGTCCGCAACTTTTCCATGGTTCCGTGTCGACGGTCCGGGATGACGTCCTACGTCATTCCAAAGATCAGCTGCTGTTTCGTCAGCTTGATCAGCCTTCTCGGGGAGGCAAGGGCCGTTCCAAGCCTAACAAGTACCCTTCTGCTTCCTCTGTGAAGCAAAAGGCTGGTCCTTCTGCCGCCGCCTCTACTTCTTACTCACGGGGTAAAGGTAGGGGTCGGCAGAATCGAGGGAAGTCTCAGGATTCTTCATTTAGCAGAGGAGGTGGTTTCTCCTCTCGCGGGCCTCGTTGGGGCTCGAAATGAAGGTCCTCACCTTGACTCGTCCCAGGTTGGAGGAAGGATAGCAGAGTTCGCAGACCATTGGACCACCATCACATCCGATCCATGGGTGTTAGATGTTGTTCGGTCTGGGCTGCGCATATCCTTCCGACGGCACCCCACTCTGTCAAGGGTGCCTCTTCCAACCACAGTTCCTTCAGACGTTTTACGTCGGGAACTTTTGTCCACGGAGATTGCCAATCTCCTGGCAAAGGGGGCGATCGAGGTCGTCAAGAACGTTCAGTCAGTGGGTTTCTATTCCCGCCTGTTCTTGGTGCCGAAGAAGGACGGCCGACACCGACCGGTTATCGATCTGAGTATCCTGAACCAGTCTATCATTGCTCCCAAGTTCAGCATGGAGATTTTCAGGTCGGTCCGCCAATCAATTCACCAGGGAGATTTCGCAGCCAGCATCGACCTGCGAGACGCTTACTTCCACGTTCCGATGCATCGGGCATCACGGAAGTATCTCATGTTTGCTTTTCTGGGGCGAGTTTACCAGTTCAAGGCCATGCCTTTCGGCCTCAACCTGGCTCCTTGGGCATTCACCAGACTGATGTCGCATGTGATAGCGTTCCATCGCACACAGTCCAGGGTGACGACTTCGGCATATTTGGACGATATCCTCCAGAGGCATTCCAATGCTGCCTTACTGGAATCGGATGTCGCCACTCTGTTGAGCTTGCTCACGTCGCTAGGATTCAGAGGAGAAGTCGGACCTGGTCCCTTCTCAGTCGTTTTGTCATCTGGGGATGTCTTTCCAAACCAAATTCAATTTGGTGGCTGTTCCCCAGGCCAAGGCTGTGATTCTCTCAGCTTTTGCTCTGACTCTGTCCCAGTCCAGGTCCACGACCGCTTGGAGTTTTCTCCGGCTGATCGGTCTCTGCGGTTCGGTGACGGATCTCATTCCTCTAGGTCGGCTGCGTGTCAGACCTCTCCAACACTTTCTGCTCAGTCATTGGAGGCCGAATGTAGATTCTCTGGATCAGGTGCTTCCGTTTCCGGACTCTCTGTATCCTCACCTTCTTCCCTGGACAGATGTTCCGTGGATTACGCAGGGTGTTCCACTGGACTTACCCACGTCCGATCGCGTTCTGATGGCAGATGTCAGCGATCTCGGATGGGGTGCGACGTTGGATCCTCTCGGTTTTTCCCTACACAGGATGTGGGACCAGGATCAAGCAGCTCTACACATCAACCAGAAGGAGCTTCTTGCTCTTCTTCTGAGTTTCAGGCAGTGGATCCCTCACCTGTCGAATCGCCAGGTCCTTCTACTATCCGACAATTCGACAGTGGTTGCTTACATTCGGAACCAGGGCGGCACGCACTCGCTTCCGATGTATGAGTTAGCTCGGGATCTTCTACTGCTCGCTCATGATGTTCACGCCGGAGTGGTTGTTCGTCACATTCCCGGTCGTCTGAACGTCCTAGCCGACTCCCTGTCCCGACAGGGCAGGGTTATTTCCACCGAGTGGATGCTTCACAGGGCAGTGTTCCAGTCGCTTTGCGATCTCTGGGGACGTCCCCACATCGACCTCTTTGCGACTCGTTGGAACCATCAGGTGTACACTTTCGTGTCCCCGTGTCCAGATCCTATGGCTTTTGCCGTGGACGCTCTGTCACTCGATTGGAACGGTCTAGTCGGCTACGCCTTCCCGACGGTTCCGATTCTTCCTCAGGTTCTCTCCAAAATTCGAACCTGCAGTTGTCGAATCATTCTGATCGCTCCCCTGTCGCCTCAGCGGGTGTGGATCAATCAGCTCCGCTCGCTGATGGCGGCGGTTCCGGCACGTCTCCCGCTACCTCGCGACCTTCTGTGTCAAGGTCGCCCGAGGAGGTTTCACGTCGACCCGACTTCGTTGTGCCTTCACGCATATCTTTTGTCAGGTCCTGTCTCCTCTGTAGAGGTTTTTCGAGACGAGCAGTGGAGTGCATTTCTTCTTCAAGGAGGCACTCCACTGGTTTAGCTTATGCAGTTAAATGGAAGGTCTTCTGTCGATGGTGTGCTGATCACTCTGTTGATTATGCCAATCCTTCGATTTCACAGATTGCGGAGTTTCTGGTATATCTGTTTGATTCTCGGGGTCTCCAGCCTGTTACCATCAAGGGTTACAGGTCTATGCTTTCAGAGACTTTTTCTTATGTGGGGAAGCGTCGTATCGGCACTAATCCTTACCTCTCCAAGCTTGTTCGGCACTTTTCTTTGAAAAGGCCTCGGACTTTGCAGCTTACTCCACGATGGAATCTTTCGTGGGTGCTGCTTTGCTTGGGGGGGGGGGGGGGGGTGGGGGGGGGGGGGGGGGGGGGAGGGGGGCACCGTTCGAACCTTTATCCCAGGTGGATATGCATTTTCTCACATATAAGACGGCTTTTCTGATGGCATTTGCTTCGGCCAGACGGGTTAGTGAGCTTCACGCCCTCTCGGTTGACCCGGCCTTTTTTAGGAGCTCTCCCAACAGTGTTACTTTTACCACTGATTGCTCCTTTTTGGCTAAGAATCAGTTACCAGATACTACTCCTCCTCCTATCTGTATCAGGGCTCTTCCCTCTGTTGAGGGTACTCGCCCTTTGCTCTGTCCGGTCCGTGCTATTTGCATTTATCTTGATCGGACACGCTTCATACGGAAAGGCAGAAAACGTTTTTTTTCTGTCTCTCATTCCGGGTCGACAGAAGATCTCTCCTCAATCCATTTCTCGATGGATTTGTCTTGCTATTCGTACGGCTTATAGTCGTTTAGCAGCTGGCGATTGTATTACCAATCGTATTTCTGCCCACGAGGTGCGGGCACTGTCTACCTCTTGGGCTTATTCTAACTCCGTCAAGTTGTCGGATGTTATGCAGGCAGCCTACTGGAGAAATGCTTCTACTTTCTCCACCTTTTATTTGCGCCAGTTGCAGGAGCAGTCGGAGGACCTTTTTGCCCTGGGTCCTCTTTCTTCTGCTCAGGCTGTTGTCTGCCATAGCCATTAGGCTTCTTGAAGGTCAGTTTCAGCCTTGTGCTGTTACTGCCCTTTTTCTGTCTGTGTGTCACACAGGCTCATATGTCTCTTTTCATTGTCCTTTACCAATGATTGCGACATTATGGTTGATAAGCCTCGGGACCTCTTCCTTCTACTTCACGGTTCCAGTGCACTAGGGTTATGTGGGGGTTGGTTATGCGATTCCCTCCAGCCTTTTGTCTATTCAGCCTGTAGTAAACAATTGTGAGTAGGTTGATAAGAAATCTAAATTTTATAGTAAATTTCCTTTCTTATTATACCTACCACAATTGTTTACATGGAGGCCCTCCCGTCTTCTTTACGGGTAAAGAATCTTTCCTCCCCGCTGATCACATAACTCTAACGTTTACGGATTCAAAAAGAATGAGTCTTTAGAGACGGTATATGCGCACTGGCAACGGAAGTCGTGGAGTTGTACTTGGGAGAGAGCGTCCCGTACTGGGTCTGCACCGGTTGCACTCGACCCAGTTTTGGCTTATTTTTATTGGTGCTTTTGCACCACTTTTCTTTCCCAACTTGCTTGGGAAAGACAAAAATAGAGAGTATTTTATCCGAGTTAGGGACTTCCACTGTAGTGCAATCCTGTAGTAAACAATTGTGGTAGGTATAATAAGAAAGGAAATTTTCTATAAAATTTAGATTTCTGTTGAAAAGTCTGGTGCTGGCTAGTGATATCATTTTCAAGTTTTAAGTTATCCAAATCACCTCATGCTACTGTCATATTTGTCTTTTTGACCCATGATTAATGTTTTGGGAAATATTCATGAACTGCTCTACATAATCCAGAAACATTGAAAGCACTTGTTTTTAAACTCTTCAGAAAGGTTTTGCCGACATAAATAGGACAGTGTGTAAAAATAAAGTACCAATGACCTATTTTCAAATTACCAGAACATGTTTGTGAATTTTTAATGATTGAATCGGAGCATATTATTGCATCTTGTATGTATTTATTGCTTTTATTAGGAGGCACTTAATTCTCCTGACGGACAATTTAACACTCAAGATGTTGAGGGGATGGAAAATGTTAGAGGTCATTTGCAGAGCATGCTCAAGATGTCATCTGATGTCATGGGAGGTGAGTAGTATATACATGTATTAGTAGTGCAAAGTATCAAGTAATACTCGGTGGGTACTCTCCCCTCCAAATAAAAGTGACATCACTAAATAAATTTTGGAGAAGGACGACAGCATCATGATTATTAGGCACCATCATGATTATTAAAATGAGTTATTGTTATTAGAATACATGTAGAATATTCGATCAGCAAGTCGTCCAGATAAAAAAACAGCACACCTGAAAACAGCATTTGTTTGAAGAAAATATTGTAAAATTTCATCGATATCCACCATCCAGCCTAGTATGATTTTAAAATTTGCATACATGTACCTATGAAAATGTCCTGCAAAATGTTTTTGCACAATCTCCCACTGTTGTGTACCCCCATCCCCTGTTGTTCCTTTGAACAATATTATTATTGTAAAATGTAAAATGTATGGAGGGCCAGATAGGACTTCTAATTTTCGGTTTTGCATGCAAATTTTGGGGATTGGGGGGCTGGGGGGGGGGGGGGGGGGAATTTGTGTTTGGCCCTAGATATTTTTGGGTTAGCACAAGCTAAGTCTGGGTCATTGGTAAGTATAAAAAATATATAAATTACTATAAATTTATTCATTTCCCCCTAATGCGAATCACTTCCATAAAATTGGATCGCAGGGTGCGATGCACATGTATTTTGGTAAAAAGAATAGGATTATCCCTCTTTGTTCTCCTGACATTCAGAGGCACTCACACATCATGTATGGGACGATTTACGATAACATTTTGCAGGGATTTTTAGGTGTCCTTGTGAACCCGATATTCGGCCCCATTCCAGTGCAAAATGGTACTCGTATTTCTCAATTTTCAGCCCCAAAATTCCCAATCCAAGCTAGATATGCAACATCATAAGGTTCAAGAAGAAGAACTCTTTGTCCTCCCCATCAATCAATATGCGCATGAAAAAATACGACAAATCGTCTAAATCAAAATTTGAACCCCAGCATTGTATAGGCACATCATAACTATGAAGGGTGCTCTTTAAAATAGTTCTTTTCTTTTGTTTCAACCTTTTCAGTTTCCGCCATTAATATAATTATGTTTGCATTGCCCCAGACTGTTGCCCTTAGTATGAGGTCCAGTGCAGTCACCCTAAGACTGGTTCAAACCTTGTCGTATTCAGTACATCCCTCTTTACCAAATTTCATATTGTTTTCTGCGAGGCGTGGTGCACTTATAGTACTTGGCAGTTACATTGTTAGTAATGGCGGATAGACTAGAGTTGGGCGAGATCCAAACGCGGCCAGAATACGACTTTATTAGTCATTATAAGGAAAAAGTCTACAACGGACAAGATGATGACTTGTTCCCCTTTAAAAAAGTTAAAAATGATTGCTCGTACTACTCCCCTGAACAGTTTGCCTCATGTCGTACTCTACTGAATAAGTCCTTTTCTGTTTTTCACATAAATTGCCAAGGGCTGACCGCACACTGGGATGCCCTAAATGATCTTTTACTCAACCTGCATGACATGGACAGTTTCTTTGACATAATTGGACTAACAGAGATATTCAAAATTCCACCCACTATGTCATACACACTTAATGGCTACAACCCACTCCTTATGAACAGTAGACCAAATGACGATGATGGTCGTGGCGGGGTAGGGTTCTTTATTAAGGAACATGTCGATTATAGAGTTCGCCCGGACCTGACTCTTTTTATTCCGCATGTAATTGAATCCCTCTTCATCGAAATCAATACCAAGAAATCCAAGAAAATAATAGGAGTGATATACAGACCAAATACGCCACCTAAAGCAGATATTGACCTCTTCATATCTAAATTAAATGAAATAACCGACAAACTAAATCGCGAAAACAATCCATCCTACATTGTAGGAGACTTGAACATCAACATGTTAAAATTCAGTTCCCATGACAAGACTAGATATTTTATTGATTTAATGTTCAGTCAGGGATTCCTACCTCTAATAACCAAGCCCACAAGAGTAACTCCCTATTCCGCCACTCTTATCGATCACATATTTTCAAATAATATCTCAACAGATTCTAACACGGGAATAGTAATAACTGATGTATCTGACCATTTTGGCACATTCTGTATTGAAACCGATACCAAAGAAAATATAAGTCGACCTGTTGTGTCGAAACGAAAAATAAACAAAGAAAGTGTTGCCCACTTTAACTTACTTTTATCTCAGTGTGACTTCTCTCCTGTAATGGAACTAGATTGCCCAAACATGACTTATAACACATTCATTGAAATTTATCTAAATGTCTTTGAAACTGCCTTTCCTCTATCCCAGACACAGGCAAAGACAAATACTATAAGAAAACAACCTTGGATGTCGAAGGGCCTCTTGATCTCGTCATTAAATAAACGAAAATTCTACCTGAAAAAACTGAAGTGTCCGAGCGACCGCAATATTCAAAACTACAAAAATTACTGTAGAATATTCAACAGAGTGAAAAAACAATGCAAGTCTATGTATTATAAGAACATTCTAGCTCAAAATAAACATGATATGCGTAAAACGTGGCAAATATTAAATGATAGCATAAACAAAGCAAAACGAGAAGCCAAACTGCCCTCCTTTTTTAAGCAAGGTGAAAGAGAAATAACTGATCATAACCAAATTGCCACAGAATTTAACAGTTTTTTTTGCGAATATTGGGAAACAAACAAGTGAGTTATTACCTATGTCAAATAAGCCTTTCTGGGATTACATGAAAGGGGATTTTCGAAATAACTTTTTTATGACACCAACTACGCCAGCCGAAATTGTTAACATAGTGCAGTCAATGAAATCAAAATTAAGTAAAGACAGTAATGATATCACGTCAACTCTCATCAAGCAATCAATCAACCAAATTGTAGTACCCCTCTCACATATTATCAATAACTCCTTTGTCCAAGGAGTAGTGCCAGAACAAATGAAGATTGCAAAGGTAATCCCTATTTTCAAATCTGGAGATGTGCATAATTTTACCAATTATAGACTTATCAGTATCCTCCCCACCTTTTCAAAGGTTCTAAAAAAACTCGTGTCAATTAGGCTGATAAGCTTTCTCGATCGCTTTGAAATTCTATGTAGCAGTCAATATGGGTTCAGAAAAAATCACTCAACTATCCACCCTGTCCTACATCTCCTAAAGTACATTGTCGATGCAAATAATAGGCAAAGTAAAGACATAACATTAGCGGTATTTTTGGACTTATCTAAGGCGTTCGACACCATAAACCATGATATCCTATTGAAGAAACTAGAATGGTATGGAATTAGGGGCATCTCCAACAATTGGTTCAAAAGTTACCTATCAAATAGACACCAATTTGTTGCATACGGTGAAGGCACATCTGACTTAGCTGAAATAACCTGTGGTGTTCCACAAGGCTCAATATTAGGACCTATTTTATTTTTGCTATACATAAATGATCTTTGCAATTCAACAACATTAAACCCTTTATCTTTTGCCGATGATACCAACGTACACCTTTCGGGATCTAATACTGACAATCTGACAATTACTGTGAATAAAGAGTTAGAAAACATCTCCGAATGGTGTTCCGTGAATAGATTGGCATTGAATGCAAGTAAAACTAAATATATTGTGTTTAATCCATCCCATAAGCAAGCGCTCTCTCACAATAATATTTTCGTCAACAACCAAATAATAAATAAGGTTGGACCAAATGAAGCTGAAAAATCACTGAAATTTCTAGGTATATCCATTGATAATTGTCTATCATATAACGCCCACATAGCTCAACTTTGTTCCAAGATTGCACGCGCAAACTTTGCCCTTAACAAGGTAAAGGCAATCCTTCCTCATGAGGCTATGAGAACACTATACTTCGCTCTGATACATAGTCACTTGGTATATGGAATCCAAGCATGGGGAAATTCGAGATCTATCAATAAACTTCTAACTCTTCAAAAACGTGCACTGCGCATAATTAATAACAAAAAGTATAATGCCCACACAGAACCACTCTTCAAAAGGGACAAAATACTCAAGGTGACTGACCTGTATAAATTCCATGTATCCCTCTTCGTCTTTGATTGGAAAAACGACAATCTTCCCCAGTCATTTGATAACTTCTTCAGAGTAGCTAGTATGCCTGTCAGAACCACTAGACAACGTGATCTTCTCCAAATAACTAGAACAAGGACAAAAGCCCTGGACCGTCTACCTACCAACCTGTATCCCAGGATTTGGAATGCGCTAGATAGAGATCTACGTACGATGAACTATAGAAACGTATTTAAAAAGAAGCTGTTGTCCAGGCTTCTAGCACTTTATTCAGACAATGTTGAATGCAGTAATCCTTATTGTCCAGATTGCACTATATAAAACATCGTAACGGCGGTGATCACATCAGCGGTAGTACGACCCGTTCTCACCCCTGGATTGAGAGAGGGTGTGATCTTGCTGATTTGGACACCGTCACAACACGTCTTCCTGCTTTACTTTACCTATATATGAACAAATTAAATGACCAGACGAAATGACATTCTGTCCTCCAAATAGCTATACCCACATTGTCCGCGTTAAATGACCTCGCCAGGGGATGTCTTATAGCTTTGGGCCGCTCTCAAAATAAATAAAGGATTGAAGCAAATTTTTATATCTCTTTTACTCGAACTGCTCAATTTGGGTTGCTTCATTTGTAGCACACAGCCAGAAGGCCCCAAGCTGAAATACATCCACTAGAAAACACTTTAACTGCCAAGTCTAGCACAACTCTTACATAGTAAATTTTCTATAACCGATGAGATGATTTTTATAAGAACGTCAACAGTCTGGGCCCGTAAACAGTATTGCAAAATATTCCTTAGGGAGATGACTGGAAGACAGCCAATCTGGCTATGTCATCTCCCAGTAGTATACAAAATGTTATATATTAATTGAACTATGTGATTGTAACCATTGTATTTTCTGTATGCTACTGAACGAATAAATATCTATCTATCTTTCTAGTCACTCACAAATGTGAACAGCATTCAGTAACACGTGATCGCTAACCGACTAATCAGCTATGCTTTACTTGGAGATCATCAACCTTTTTCTAGGCAAGATCTCCATCTAGAGTGTTCATATTTTACAGCGTAAAATAAAGCTCCTTAATAATTTGTAACCTGAGTATGCAACCTTCTCACCCAAGTGTTCAGGTTTTGATTATCTATATTGTGCCCAGTTGTTTTAAAATTAGCATGGAGAAATACCCACTTCGTACGAAACAAAACTAAAAATATAAAAAAAAGTGGTTGATAAGGCATTTTTGTCTTTTAATATTACTGAGTGGTGTTGCCTACCCTTCTTGCACATTTTCACTGAGGGAGTTAAATTCCGAGTGTCATTTGAATGTTGTCGATACTTTTAAGTGTGGGATTTGAATGGGCCTGACCATTTGTGTTTTCTTTCTGAACCTATTAAAGCCAGTATGGTTTTTAAAAAAAACAAATATATTCTTTAATTCGCAACATTTGGAGTAATCAAAAAATTAATTTTGTATGCCCAGTCACTGAGCGTAAGTTACTTTCGGCTTCAGATTTAGTCGATATTTGGATGGAAACTTGGCAGTAATACATGAATTCAGAAACTACAACACTGCCTATGATTACTGTTTGCAAAATTAATAAAAGAACTTACCAATATCACACTGAATGAAGACGTTTAGGCCTGTAACAAAGAGGCACCGGACAGATTAGTGGTGACAGTATGTGATGCATACTGCATATGGGGGGCTCCGACCAGGATGTTGCAGAGAATTGGTAAGTCATGGGCTAAACAGTTTGATCCAAAAAAACCCCTGGCAACAGTTGATTGAAACATGATTTAAATAAAACCGTTGACTTATTTTAGTACTTTTGAGGGTGGAACCATCATGAATGAAAACTGCTAAACAATTACACCCACTTGCTAATCAATTTTAACGGTTAGGAAAAAACTTCTAAACAGAAGCAGCAGTGCACAATTTAATATAGTACAATATACATCCGCAAACAATCCCCCACCTGCCTCCTGCACTGTCTCATCTCATGATATATCACTTTTCCATGTGCAAAATCAAAGGTACAATATTGATTGATGCTAAGGGGGTGACATTTTGCTAGTCTGTGAGGCTCACATTGTCCAGAAGCAGTCGTTGTTGTCAGATTGTGGTGAATAGTTACAAGCTTAGCCTTCAAAAACTAAACTTTGGATAATAGGCCTACCTGTTTCAGCGACGGTGATACAGAGAATATTTATTTATTGGTGTTTAAGGTCACTTTCAGCATGTAAGCAAATAACTTGCCCATCAAGATTCGATTCAATATGGATATTTTATATTAATATTGAGACTGGATTTAGTTTAAACAATATTTATTCAAAGAAAATGCTATATGTTACAAAACTGAACAACAACAACAACAACAACAACAACAAAAGTAACAGCACAAGGCACTGCATTTATATAACATATATTTAACACTAAACAAATTGCTAATTGAAGGAGGGATTTGACAGGAAGCTTGGAGCTTATGTGAGTCATCTCCCTAAAAGAGACTAGATTTGATTTGAGATCCGAAAAAAATGTGATTCACAGATCCCTATTTACCTGATACAGTGGACTCAAGTGGAGCCCACTTAACCCTTTACCCAATGTAACGGCCAAAACTGAACAGCGCTATTCACAAAAATCGCTATTTAATTTTCATTATTTTTTCATTTTTTGTCTCAAAAACATTGGTTATGACCCCTCTTTGGAATGAGCTTTTCAAGCTCGTTCCAATGAGGGGACATAACCTATGTTTTTGAGACAAAAAATGAGTTATTAAAGAATTTTGTTTGCAAGTGTCATCTGCTTTTCGTGTTAGGTAAAGGGTTAATTGGATATTGAAGATAATTTCCTAACACAAAACCATTTGCCATAACTTCAGTGCAAATTTGACCTGTTGAATATAGGTTGTAGAGTAAACTCCTGTTAACCCCTAGCACTCTGGTTGTGCAACAGAATTTTCTTCAATTACTCTGTTTTTCTCTTGTTTAACTATGAATTTAACTAATTATATCTTGTTTGACAGAGCTCACTGAGCTCTGTCAAACAAGGTATATTTGGTTAAATATCAAACTGCATTTTGGGAAATATTTGCTGCTGAAAACTTTGCCATTTTGACGTTAGTGTGCAGAGGGTTAATTGAATAAAAAATCTTGTAACCTGTCAGGAAATTACCCTGACTTTCACCAGTTTTCCTTTGTTTATAGACCTATTTGACCTCAGTACATCCAATACAGGCATTTAATATATTATATCTTGTTTGACAGAGCTCATGGAGCTCTCTGAAACAAGATATAACAGAATAAATGGGAAGTTTATCTCTAGAATACAGGAAAGTGACATAATCCCTGTTAATTGAAAACTCCTTCCTGTTAATTGAATATTTTTCATTGGCAAAGTGGCTATTCAATTAACATGGTCCCACTGTATCTTTAACGAATGCAACAACGGTTGTTTCATTTGTGTGGTTAAGCAAACCTACTGCTACTTAATACTAGGAACCAATTTCCTTTCAAGTAAAATTGTTCAACGTTCATTTGACAAGATTGAAATGACACAAGTTGACCTACAGGAACAGTTTTTTGTTAAAATTTCACTTTCATTTAATTGACATTTTCTGATAAAATAAATGTAAACTGAATCAAACAGTACATATTACTTACTCTGCACATTTATTTTTTTTAAATTTTCATTTGCACGTTATTGTTTATTTCTCAAATTCGGGAACTGTTGCAATTTTGCAAAATATTATTCCTTTTACGAATGAGATTTCTTCATAATTCTAGTAATTCACATTGATGTCAAGAGGAACCAACACGTTTTGAAGGAACCAACAAATTTTGACTAATATTTCATACACAAGAGATGAATATTCTTTGGAAACTGCAGTTTTTGTAAGTTCTGTGTGCAATAGTTGCAGGGCTTAAAAGCAGAATCGATTCATGCAAATGATTTGTTTTGCCAATAGAAGTTTGTAAGAATTAAAACAGCTCACAAATCAGGACAAATTTTAAGGGCTCTGTTGGCCATCTCTTGCTGGTAAGTTCCCTATAACAGCTATGACAGTTGGAATAAAATGTTCCATATTCTCCCAGCATGCAGTGTTTAGAATGGCCAAATGAACGAACTATTTTTATACAGTAAACTGTTTACAACTGTACTGCCTCTTCTCCAGATTAATTGTACAGTACCTTGATTTACTTGGAATGCAAATAAAACTTATTGGGAAACATATATGTATATATATATATTTTCAGCTTAACAGATAGTGAATCAAATTGTATTCCAGTAACAGTGCATGGACTTGTCACTTGAAAAGTTTACTCAGAGTCATTAAGTGAACTGAAAAGTGACTGGATCCGTCATTCAAATGGCATACACCTATTGCATCACCACAGGAGAAGAACTTCTAACATTTGGTATAGGAACACACAGTTAATCATTGATTCAACGCGGTTCTTATCTATTACTATACTAAAATAAAATGTACTGCAACTACAATACATTTATTTCATGCAGTTGTAATTGAAAAATGGGTTACACGAAAATGGGTTGAGCAAATGAAAAACCTCTATAACATAAGTGTTTGAGTTATGGATAATTTCAATTTTTAAAGGTCTACACCTTTAATCCAAATGTTTAAAGCTGCTAAATTATCTGATAACTCAATGATAGAGAACCTGCTCTAAGACGATATATACAATGTTGATCAATATTTAAAAAATAAGTCTTCATGGCACAGTGATTTGTAGAAACCAGGCATTAGAGAATTCCCCACTAAACCCTCAATGTCTTCACCCAGCAAGTAACATGAATTAGAAATATTTAATATGATTATATAATTTAATAATTGTTTCATTAAAAAAACAGAGCAATAACATTTTTAGCTTAACTTTGGCGAAGCCAAATTTGAGGTATTGCCATGGCCCGTCGTCCGTCCATCCGTCGCACTGTACACACGGCTCGGGCTAGAGGCTGTATTTATGAACCGATCTTTACGAAACTTCTTGGGTACCTTTGTTATCACCGTGAGACGAGAACAAGTTTTTTTGGGTCCTGTCCAAAATTTAAGACGGCCACTGGCAGCCATTTTGTACCCAAATTAGGTGCAATCAGATTTTTGTGCAGAACTTCCATATGAAAGCTCCGATTTGAATAATTTTTTCGTATGAATGTTTAGTACCATGGGATACATCGCATATAATACAGTTTTTTTTCTCATTGTAAGTGCAAATGGGGGCACGGTGGCTCAGTTGGTAGAGGTGCAGGCTGCAAGCCGAGAGGTCCTCGGTTCGAATCCCACCTGTGGCAACCGCGTTGTGTCCTTGGGCAAGACACTTCACCCCGATTGCCTACATGGGGGCACGATGACGCTGTGTACTGAGGCGTACTGCACGTCGATGGTGCGCATGTCTTCAACCAATCTAACCCTGCCTGTGCTGCGGTGCAGAGTTCAGAGTTACGATGTTGGAGAGCTGACAGCTGCTCGTCGTTGCTCGGTGGTTCTCTCCGGGTACTCCGGCTTCCTCAACCCGTAAAACTGTCGCGGTCACGATTAGCCATTGTGCATAAGTATGTGACTTTAAACACCAATAAATATAAATATAAATGTAAGTGCAAATACCAATACGGCTCGGGCTAGAGGTCGTATTTATGAACCGATCTTTACGAAACTTCTTGGATACCTTTGTTATCACCGTGGGACGAGAACAAGTGTTTATGGGTCCGGTCTGAAATTCAAGATGGACGCTGATGGCCATTTTGTACAAAATTAGGTGCAATCAGATTTTTGCACAGAACTTCCATATGAAAGCACTGATTTGAATAATTTTCTGTGTGAATGTTTAGTACCATGGGATACATCACATATAATACGGGGTTTTTTTTCTCATGCATAAATTATGCCAATTAGACTAACTTTGATCTATTTGATGTTACTTTCAGCACTGTAACTGCAAATGCCAATACGGCTCGGGCTAGAGGCCATATTTATGAACCGATCTTTACGAAACTTCTTGGGCACCGTTGTTATCACCTTGGAACGAGAACGAGTGTTTTTGGGTGCATTCCGAAATTCAAGATGGCTGTCGGCAGCCATTTTGTACCAAAATTGGTGCAGTCAGTTTTTTGTACAGAACTTTTGTATGAAAGTTCTGATTTGGATAAATTTCTGTATGAATGTTTAGTAACATGGAATACATCACATATAATACAGGTTTTTTTTTCTCGTGCAAAAAATTGTGAAAATTAGATGAACTTTGATTTATTCAGTGCTACTTATACACAGTAAGTGCACATGTCAATACGGCTCGTGCTAGAGTCTGTATTTATAAACCAATCTTCACGAAACTTCTTGGGTACCTTTGTTATCACCTTGGGATGAGAACGAGTGTTTCTGGGTGCGGTCCAAAATTCAAGATGGCTGCCAGTGGCCATTTTGTACCAAAATTAGGTCCAATCAGTTTTTTGTACAGAACTTCTGTATGAAAGTTCTGATTTGAATAAAGTTTTGTAGGAATGTTTAGTAACATGGAATACATCACATATAATACAGGTTTTTTTCTTGTGCAGAAATTATGCAAATTAAATGAACTTTGATTTGTTCTGTGCTACTTATACACAGTAAGTGCACATGTCAATACGGCTCAGGCTAGAGTCTGTATTTATGAACTGATCTTCACGAAACTTCTTGGGTTACCTTTGTTATCACCATGTGACAGGAACAAGTGTTTTTGGGTGCCTTTGTTATCACTGTGCTATGAGAACAAATATTTTTGGGTTCAGTCAGACCCACTCTGGCACTCAAAAGATTTCTTTTCTAGTTTAGCATCTAACTGTCGCCCACCTTTATAATACTTTACCTACACATTGTTACAGGCTACGGTCAGCATTTATGTACAGACTGTTACAATACTTTACATGTACCTTTGTTATCAGGTCATTAACTAGATGTTTGTCATTGCTGTGTCACATACTATACATGTACATGTCTTAAACAAGCTGAGCTACAGTGTCATTGACACTTTCATTATTTTTATAATTGCACTGTCTTGACGGAACATCATGCTGAAGTACATTCAAAGCTTTATTGTAATGTGCTGGTTCAGTAGAACACTGTCAGTTAAATGACCACTTTGTCAGCGAAAAATATTCAATTAACAGGAATAGTGATAGTCATAATTTCAAGTCACAGGAATTTGGGTCATTTTTCAGTATCCTTTTTTTTTTAAACAGTAATTTTATTTCCTTTAAAATGAAATCATGTTTGTCTAACAGACTCAGCCTATTTAAACGTCTCCCGCCTACAAAAATATTCCATTCTGCAAAGATGAAAACAAAACATTGAAATGGTGCATGTACTATTGAGGAGTGAAGAACACACAAACTGAAAAATATTACTCCAAGTTGCTGATCACTAAATTGGCCATACAATAATAATAATAATAATAATAAGGGAATTTTATAAAGCGTAAAATCACAAAGTGCTCTAAAATGCTGTACAGTTAAATAGACAATGAGCTCATGATTATCAAGGCAATATACAAACAAAACTCCTTAGTAAATTGCATGTTTGAGTAGAAACTGGCTATGTTTTCTTTTTGTGATTTGGTGACAACCACTGATAATACTGCCTGCATCGGTGGGAATGATCGCCAACTGTCAGCTGAGAACTGACACCGTGGGTCATTTGAATAAACATCCTCCACTCACACTCACCTCCAATGATCTTTGAATCTTCCTGTGTTGATTACATGCTGTTGAAATGCCAGAAATAGTTTGTTGTTATACTCAGTCGAAGACTGGAGGTTGCCAAATAAAAGAATATTTAGTGTTACGTTAACATTATTCAAACTGTTCAGAAGGGTGCTTCTCTGGGCTGTATATAGTTCACAATTAAAGACGTAGTGTTCGGTACTTTCTTACCCAAAACCACGTTCACATTTTGGATCGTCCACAAGAAATATATCAAATTTGTGAGAGTTTAAATTGCTGCCGCCCAAGCGCAATTTAGCATGAAGAACTTGACCTGCTCTGCAATTTGAGAAGTAGTACTTTCGGATATCCAGTCATAGTGTTTTAATATATGCTTGAAAAGCTTGTGCTGTTACACAGTTGCGTGATTCAGAATCCAACTCATTCAGTATTCTAGTGATAAACTGAGTATTCTAGTAAATCTTGTCTGACAGGAGCTGAAATGTCTATTTGGATATACTTGGGCCAATTAGGTTTATGAACATCTAGAATATTGGAATAAATCTTCAATACATCACAAGATTTTTTATTCAGTTATCAGGTGATTACTCTAGAAACTATCTATATGCAATCAACAGGTTAAATTTGTGGGCACCATTGCCATTGTACTGTGATGAAGGCTTCATTGTTTTTCAGGTGTGTAAAAGCCTGCATAAGTCAAATTCAGTTCATCTTGGGTTTTTTTCTGTCAAAATTTATTCAAGTAAAGTGCATTTGTGCTGTAACAGGTAAAAATTATACCAAAAGCTTTATTGTTGAACAAAGTTTGACTGCTAAAATTAATATAGCCCCCTACCTAACATGAACCAAATTTTTCCATCTTGGCCTCAAAAACAGCCTTTGACCCTCATTAGCACAAGCACTGTCCAGTTGGGAAGGAGTGGGGTGTTAAATAAGCTCAGGGTTGAATTTTCTTACTTTTTCAGGTATCTCATGCATTTCATTTATCTCAGTTACCACAAACTAATTGCTTGTACTGTAGAATGAACTGACTGTATAACTATAGTAAGGCATTGAAATGCATCATAAAATATCTTGTCAGTGACATTAAATCTCTTAAAGATCATTAAAACATCTGTGTTAGTCATATATTTATGTATACATATTGGTTAAATTATTTAGACACAATTTTACACTAAATGTTGGACATGTCATTAAATCCCAATAAACAGGTAAACTGTTTAACAGACTGAATGAATTGACCATCCACTTGTGGATGAAGTAATTTGTTAGACTGGATGAAATCAATCTGTAAGATCTCTTGTAAGGTCGGCTGAAAACCTTTAAATGCCTGGGTGATATTACAGTTAAAAGATAATACTGGTAGGTTGTATCCAATCCACAGTCCTCCGATGTTGTCCTAAATGCCTGTAAATAAATACCTGTAATCCTCCATTTGTCTTTTTTTCAGATAAGAAAACTTTTGATTATAATGATTCAGTGAATGGATTGTTGATGGATATACCTGTTCAGATGGGCCTGCAACAAATGCCAGGAAATTCACAGAACATACAGTCAGTATTTTAAGATTTTTCGCATGGGGGTGGGGGGGGGGGGGGGTGTGGGGGGGGGGGGGAGTTAACCAGTGGATAAGTAAGCCCATTTCAACATGTCAAATAACAAAATATTGTCATTTTAATGAGAGAAGCTATCTCAGTCAAATATTCAATACAAGATTTAATCATACTCTTGTGTTCCTATAAACATACATGCATGTTTATTTATTTTGGGGAATTTTCCACCCTGTAAGCACCTTATTTGGGCCTGTATGTTTATCAAAATTGCCCTTCCAACAGGGGTGGGTGGGGGGGGGGGGGGCATTGGAGATCTTCAAATTAGTAAATCTTCACTAGATTGTGTGATAGTCTTTTGTTTAGAACAGTGTATTCATTGTCTTTTGTTTAGAACAGTGTATTCACTGTTGTATTCATGATGCCTAAATGCCTATTAGTTTTCTGTAATAAAACTAAGTGCAATTCTGGAAAATAAGTTGGCTTTTAGATAAACTTAACTAGCATTACTCTCCGACCCCTTCAGTGGATTTCCACCCTGTACTATTATTTGGATTTGTACTTTTATTTAATTTTGATAAATGTTCCACCCTGTACTTTTATTCCCACCTGTACTTTTATTTGGAACACAAGAGTATCACACAACTTGGGCGTCTAACAGAGACCATTTTCTAGCATTTCTGGACATTTCTTATGTGACCCGAGATTTTACAGAGGTATTTTGACACAGAGAATGTGATGTACTTTTATTCCACCTGTACTTTTATTTGGAACACAAGTAGTTTTGTGAACCCCGTACCTAACAAGTTGACTAATTCTTCCAATCTCTTTTCACAAGAATTGCCATTTGAATTCTCTTATTTTTAGTCGAGTTTTGACGAAGTCGAACTCGACTTATAGTTTGATGAAGTGGCGGCGGGCGTAAACAATTGGTTTCCGGACAATAACTTTAGTTCTATTTGATGCACCTTTACCAAAATTATACCAGAGGTTACCCTATAGGAAAGGAAGACACCTATCGATTTCAGAGTCTCGTGCCCCAAAGTCAAGGTCATTGTTACTATAAATAGAATATTTTGTGACAAATTGGTTTCCGGGCAATAACTTTAGTTTTATTTGACACACCTTTACCAAACTTATACCAGAGGTTACCCTATAGGAAGGAAGACACCTATCGATTTCGGAGTCTGGGGCCCCAAGGTCAAGGTCACTATTACTATCAATAGAATATTTTGTGACAAACTGGTTTCCGGGCAATAACTTTAGTTCTATTCCGTGTATCTTCACCAAACTTATACCACAGGTTACCCTGTAGGAAGGGAAGACACCTATCGATTTCGGAGTCTGGGGCCCCAAGGTCAAGGTCACTGTTACTATCAATAGAATATTTTGTGACAAATTGGTTTCCGGGCAATAACTTTAGTTCTATTTGACGCACATTTACCAAACTTATACCAGAGGTTACCTTATAGGAAGGGAAGACACCTATTGATGAGTCTGGGACTCCAAGGTCAAGGTCACTGTTACTATAAATAGCTTATTTCTTCAGAATGTAATGTCAAAACTCGACTTCTGGATCTGTGATCCTCTTGCTGAATTTTTCAATTTTTAACTCAAAAACATAGCTTATATATGGCCATCACTGGAACAGGCTCATGGAGCTCATTTCAGCAAATAATCACAATATATACTTTGTGAGTAAAACATTTTTATTCCCGGAAAAAGTGTCTGGGGAATATATCTGTGATGGAGTCTGTCCATCCGTCCATCTGTAGACCGGCTTGGTTTCCGTTCTCTAACTAAAATTCCATTTGGCCAACTGAAACCAAACTTGTCATGTGGGTTAGGCATGATGAGAGGAAGAACACTGTTTTATTTGGGATCATTGTGACCTTGAACTTGTTTTATCAGTGTTGGTTTCCGCTCTGTAATTAAAATATGCTTGGCCAACTGAAGCCAAACTTGGCCAACTGAAGCTAAACTTGGCATGTGGGCTAGGCATAATGAGAGGAAGAACCCTATTAATTTTGGGATTATTGTGCCAAAGGTCAAGGTCACAGTAACCTTGATTTTCAATTTTTATCAATGTTTGTTTCCGCTCTGTAATTAAAGTTCTGCTTGGCCAACTGAACCCCAACTTGGCATGTGTCTAAGGCATGATGAGAGGAAGAATCCTACTTATTTTGATGTTATTGTGTCAAAGGTCAAGGTCACAGTGACCTTGAACTTAAACATTTACCAGAGTTGGCTTCTCTAATTGAAATTTTACTTGCTTGATCGATACTAAACTTGGCTTATGAGTTGAGCATCATGAAAGGAAGAACCCTATTTATTATACCACCCACTTGAAAAGTGGGCGGTATATAGCATTCATGGTGTCCGTACTTCCGTACTTACGTACTTCCGTACGTCCGTACTTCCGTACGTCCGTACATCCGTGACGCTTTGGGGGTACACATCTGCTATCCGCTACTCCTCTTAAACCAGTGGGTGGATTTCATTGAAACTTACAGGCATTCTTTTCTATACATTATAGATGTGCACCTCCTATTTTGCTTTCAGGTATTTTTATTTTTTACTCTTTCCCAAAGGGCGAAATGAACTTAGCCAAATTGTTGTGATGCTTTAGGGGGGGTACACTCCTGCTATCCGCTACTCCTCTTATACCAGTGGGCGAATTTCATTGAAACTCTCAGACATTCTTTTATATACATTATAGATGTGCACCTTCTATTCTGCTTTCAGGTATTTTTATTTTTTCTATCCCATGTGGCAAAATGAACTTAGTACGTCCGTACGTCCATACATCCATTATGCTTTGAGGGGTACACATCTGCTATCCGCTACTCCTCTTAAACCAGTGGGCAGATTTCATTGAAACTTTCAGGCATTCTTTTATATACATTCTAGATGTGCACCTCCTATTTTACTTTCAGGTATTTTTTTTTTTACTCTGTCCCAAAGGTCTTAATGAACTTAGCCAAATTGTTGTGATGCTTTTCTTTCAGATGTTTTCATATTTCGATGTCCGACTGTCCATCCGTCCATCCATCCGTCCATTCGTTACACTTTAGGGATTAGGGTTTCCGATATTTAAAAATAATGGGCTTTGTCAGTTCAAGCTTGCGTGGGGGGATGGGGGGGGAGGTTGTTGACATTTGCTATCCACGACCTCTTTTAAATTAGTGAATGGATTTCAATGCAACCTTCAAACATTGGTGTCAGTGTTTGTGCTCTCTACTTAAACACACTTTTACTGTTGTAAAATGTTTCTTGGTGCGAGTGGGTGGTATCATTTAGTGAGCAGTGCTCACAGTTTTTCTAGTTTTTTAGGTCATTATGCCAAAGGTTAAGGTCACAGCAACCTTGAGATTGAAAATCTACCTGTCAGAGCTGGTTTTGGCTCTCTTAATTATTCAAATTTTGCATTCCCGATCGAAACCAAACTTGCCGTGTTGATTGAGCATGATGAGAGGAAGAACCCTACATGTGTTTAGATCATTGTGCCAAAGGTCAAGGTCACAGTGACCTTGAACTTAAAATTTTATCGGTCCCGATCGAAACCAAAATTGACATGTAATCAAATACAGGTAATCTTATCTGTATTATTTGAGGAAATAATACCAACAGTGAATGTGTTAATTTAATGTAAAATATTACCATGGTTACTGTATCAGGGTGATTTTTGGAGGGGATTGGCCACCCCTGGCGACTACCTCTAGTTTTAGTTATCTAGGAGAATATATTGTGGGTGTAGTCTGTGTGTATAGTGAAGGATAAGATAATGTCTCTCTTGTAATGCATAAAGCATCAAAATGCCTTTCATCAGTGGCCTGGCATGCTGAGTTTATAATTCTATCCACTGGTTAATATCCAGGAGGGGGGGGGGGGGGGGGGGTGATGTTAACCAGTGTATAGAATTAAGTATTAAACTCAGACATTCTATCAAAATGGTCCTAGTCACTGAAGCGTGTTATGCCACCCTTGGGGAAGAGAAAGGGGAAAGTAAAGTTGAGAAGATTGCTGCTTATGCACTGAGACTCTGTTTGCTGTTGAGATTGTTCTGTGAAACTTTTGTAGAACCTATAATTTCATTCATTTTTCAAATTTAACTCTAAAATGCGAAAAGTGAATTATGTTAAAATCAGCAATAAAATTGTTAATGTCTTTGATTATGCTTTCAAGTTACCTCTTGAACTGCTGTGCTATAAATTCCCCCGCACGGCACCATATCCGCCACAGAGTTTGTGTGAACCCCTGTGAACTTTGAGTGGCAGTAAACTGACAATCCCCGCGATCCCCTGCATCTACGAGTGACGAGGATTAACACTGAACAGCTACTGTAATTACACACTGGATTTAAGTCCGCAGTCAAGTACACTGATCGGATCTGAGAATTTAACATTGATTTCTGTGAGAAGAAAAAGTCTATTGGATGTGCGTAAAATTCGTAATAAATATCCTCCTGGCTTTCTGATAAATTTGTCAAGAAGAAAAAACAACAAAATATTATTGAAATAGCACAGACTCACACTATTTCTTAGGTTCTCGCTCCATATTTAATTCTTGTGCATTTTAGCTGGCTGAAAAAATTGTGATTTCGTTCAAATTGAAATGCAATGTCAGCCTCGTGACTGCTGATGGTAGAATCACCGCCAACTTTTGGATTGAAAAACAACTTCAGTTTTCTCATCATTATTCAATTAAAAAGGACAATGTTTTGGTGTTCACATATGAACTGCTAGAGATACACAAGAAAGCAATTGTATTTTTGTAAACTTCGAAGGAACATCGCCAATGAAAACACCATATCTGACTGCGTGTTTAGGCCATTTTGCAATTTCAACGGATGGTGATGAATGAATGGTTTCTCGTGCCGATGGTCGGGTTTGAGATGCAAAAAAACGATTGCCAGGCTTTTGTCTTGGAAAATCTCTCAGTGAAATAAAGATATTTAATTACTCAGCCTAGACACAAAAACTAGGAATATCTTCACATAATTTATTAAGGCAATAGTTATTTGATACACATGCACGACAGACATATACATACGTATATGTCTGTCGACTTCCTCTCGCACATCAAAACACTTACATATAAACATATAATACAAACAAACATCGCATAACATGCAAATATCATGCATGAAAAAAATATTAACATCTGAACACATGCACATCAATGCAGACCTATCCGATTCAAGGTGAGTTGCAAGATCTGGGGCAATGCATATCTTGAAACTCTCCCTGTAAGTCCTTATCAGCCTATCAATATCCGTTTTCAAGGTGAGTTGCAAGATACACAGCCACAGATTTTGAAACTCTCATTGTAAGCCGCCCAGTCTCTTAAACTAAATAGATCCGCACAGAAATAAATCAACTCGGGTAGCATTGGCGATAAGCGGGTGGGTGGGTGGGAGATTTCAACACAGCTGTCTCAATTCAAATTTCGTCAACTGACGGTTGCTAATAAACAAAGTGATTTTTATGAGAAGAGCCAATGAGATCGGATTAAAACTACGGAACTCAAGAAGAGACAGAGGAATAACCATAAGCAGTTGGTGATGTATGGATGGGCGTTGTGTCCTCAGCAGAGCAATTTTTTAATTTGTATACAAATTAACACAATTACTCAGCCTAGACACAAAAACTAGGAATATCTTCACATAATTTATTAAGGCAATAGTTATTTGATACACATGCATGACAGAAATATACATATGTATATGTCTCGACTTTCTCTCACACATCACAACACTTACATATAAACATATAATACAAACAAACATCGCATAACATGCAAATATAATGCATGAAAAAAATATTAACATCTGAACACATGCAAATGCATATCAATGCAGACCTATCCGATTCAAGGTGAGTTGCAAGATCTGGGGCAATGCATATTTTGAAACTCTCCCTGTAAGTCCTTATCAGCCTATCAATATCCGTTTTCAAGGTGAGTTGCAAGATACACAGCCACAGATCTTGAAACTCTCATTGTAAGCCGCCCAAGCCAAAGGCTACCCCAATAATAATAAAAAATTAATCCAGATTTGGAACCAAATATGTTATAGGCTCAGCCTACATGCAATAAAAAAAGAAGACTCCACCAGAGAAAAATATCTCCAATGACAAGTCTTCGACCTAACAGAAGAACAAAGAACTTACTGTAAAGGTTTTTATTTGATTCCCAATCTGAAAAAATAAGATGGAAACATTGAGTAAACCTATTTCTTGTGACAAAGCCTTCTCTGAAAATAAAGAGATAACAATCTAGAACCTTCATAGTTTAGATGTAACCCTCCATCTCTGATAGCGAAAAGCTCTCTTTTTGGTCTCCCACCTGAGACAAAATACCTGTATGATTTAAGGTAGTTAACATGCTGCTTAAGACACAACAACTCTAAATCAGCATTGATCTTAACAATTTTAGACTGGGTTTTCTCATAATCCACTGATCTGGGCAAAATAGATGAAATTCCTATTGCAACTGAAAAATGTCCTTTAAGTATGGAAATGAGGTTGCAGTATGATGACTTAAATTCCTCTTCAGAAAGTTTGAAAACATCATTGGTACCAACGTGTACAATCACGACATGAAAATGGGAAAACTTCTCCTTATGCCTTAAAATGTTATAAGTTATGTCTCCAGTGGATGCTCCTGGAAATGCCATAACTTCGGTATTTCTGATTTTCACATACTTGGCTATTGAATCCGAAATAATCAAACACTTCCTTGTTGACGAATCTAGAAGAAAATAGAAAAAGGAAAAAATAATACCAGATAATGAAGAGGATATTTAGTCTAGGCTTTCTGACAAAATTGCCTGTTTAACGGAATTACAGATTCTAAGTTTGTCATGTAATGAAAAAGTTAAATACTCTTTGTATGCATCACTTTTCCAGTCTCCAATCAATTGAATTAACTCACTGGGAACTCGAGATTGAAATACATACGTAGCCCCACCTCGTCTAAAACTGTGACTGGAATAATTAACAGGATTTTTACCAATTTTGGATATTAAAGATTTGAGTTTACTTTGAAATTGTCTATATGTTATTGGTTTATATTTTGAGGCATCGTAAATACCAAATAAGGGGTCTCCCTTTTTTGAAGGTACTTTGGCAATCATACTTCTGTATGCAGAAACAGGGCAAAGGTTAGAACCTGGGATTTCTACCAAAGGGATTCTCAATAGCCTCTCTCCAAACTGATTTGTCTTTGACCATTTAAACAAAACCATCAGCATGCTATCTTCTTGAAGAACATCTTTCCTCAGGAGTTGTTTGTTAGGATCAAAAGATTTGGTGGTAACTGCTACTAAATTGGATTTTCTGCTCATCAGAAAAAAGGCAAAAAGAAAGAGGCACCAAAATACGTAATCTATTGGTTGATGAAAATCCAAATGAGGATACATAGAGTTTAATATCTCGGGTGTAATTGGTAAGGCCTTTCTTTTCATATGTGGATTAAGTCTAGATATCCCACGCAAAGTGAGTTTTATCAGAAAAGAATCCAAAACATTAAATTCTATATCATTGAACAAATGTAAAATTTTGACTCCGTTTAAATAATTCTTAATGCTATCGACTGACTGCATTGTTCTACCTAAAAACTGAATATATAAGCAAACAATTTTCGTAGAAGCTGGTATGGGATAAAAATTAAAATATAAACAAAACAAAAGGAATGATCTCCATTGAGTTTCTAAATTTTTAAAGGTTCCACAAGCATACGCTGATCTAAATGTCTTCTGTTGATCACACATAAGAACTTGAAGTTGTGTATCTAAAAAGAAATTAAAAATAAATAAATAAATAAATAAATAAAATTTACCAGTTACTAGTGAATTCCCAACAATTATCACCCACAGTTAATTCCTTACAAGTGAGATTACCCATCTCAAGAAATCTTTTTGGATTGTCAGTGTTTAAATGCCAACGTGAAAGCAAATCTGCTCGCCTATTCTCCACCCCTGGTGTATGGACTGCTCTGACTTCAAATTGGAAAATGGCCGCAAAGAAACAAATCTCTCTCAAACAACTTTGCATATATGAATTTTTAGTAGCTCCTGAATTTAACACCGCAACACAACTTTGGTTGTCACATTTTAAAAGAACTTTTTTGCCAGAAAAATGCCTGGCCCAGGTTTTGACAGTGATCATTAGTGCCAGTAACTCAAGAACATTAATATTTAAATGTAAGTTCATGATGTCATTTGGAAATTTGGAATGGAAATATTCTTGGTTAAAGGCGCAGAAACCACCACAACCGGAAAGACAAGCGTCTGACTCTACCAATTCATCAGGTTCGGACCATTCTTCAAGAAACATGATGGAAATTCCATTAAACTTTTCCAATTACTTTGACCACCACAATAAATCAAAATGGATATATTTAGGCAGAGCCAAAGAATCATATGAATTTTGGAATGTTTTCAACCAAGACAATAACCTTGAAACAAAAATCCTCCCTGGACGAACACATGCTGAGACAAAATGAAGCTTACCTAAAATAGATTGGACTTCCTTCAGGTTAGCGGATGGCTTGTATAACCAAGAATGCACCAATTCTAAAATTTCAGATATCCTATCTTGGGTTACCGAAAGTGTCAAATTAACAGTATCAAATTGCACACCGAGAAAAACCATAACAGTGCTCGGGAAACAAGCTTTCTCATGTGATTCTTCCAAACCACAATTAAACAGTAGTCGTTCGAGAGCAAAGTATGCCTTTTCAGCACATGTGGGCGATTGTGCACCTGCAATGTCATCCAGGTAATTCAAGGCTTCATACCCCATATTATGAAACATAAAAATGACAGCAGACGTGACTCTCTGACAAATATGTGCTGAAGATCTTAAGCCCATTGATAACATGCGGTCCATATAAATGTGCCCCTTCCAGTGAAAAGCCACCAAATGTATATCACCTGGGTCAATAGGTATTTGTCTATAGGCCCTTCGTAAATCCTTTTTGTAAAGCAAACAGCCTTTATCATATTTTTTAATAAGTTGAACCAAATCATCAACCTTTGGAAGATATAATCTGACTACTTCTCCCAAATAAATATCTTTTAAAATACCTTCGTTTATGTTATTTTGTGGTGGGAAACTCAAGTCCATTATAATTCTCCTTTCATTTCCATTTGATTTGGGAACAGTGTTGAGGGGAGAAAGAATTAATGGTGACACACTGGAAGGGTTGGCTTTAAAAGGACCAACTATTGCTTTATACATTGATTCTTTCTCAAGATATTTCAAAATTTGCTCAGGAAATTCTCTTGCACCTGCATGATTCCTTGGCTTATGAATACTAGGGTTAATGTTTCCATTGTGTCCAATAGGAAATCCGAACTGAAGTAATTCACAAACAAACTGATCAGGATAAGACTTTAACATAGATCTCCAAAACGGATTTTGATATTGGACACAACTGGAAACTTGCAATGTTGAAAATTATAACAACCAGAAGAGACCACTATGTCGTGATCTTCTATAACACACTTCAATTCATCTTTCTGAAAAGGGTTTAAATCACACATCAAACAATGTTTGTGATTGAAGCAAAATGCATCAATGGTCATTTTTGTACTCTCAGTTAATATATTATCTTGTCTAGAAAACAAATTATAGTCTTTACAAGGATGCCTAATTAAATAAGTAGGATCTGTTCGAAGTTCAGTTTTGGATAGATGCTCTGATTTTGTCTTCGGAACGGAATCTATCTCAGCGAGAGCTTGACTATTCTGATCGGAAACCAAATTCAAGCATCCATCATTTTCAGCCAGTAATTGGTCTGCGTAATTTTCATTGCCAAAGTAATCTAAATGTAAAGTTGAATTCGACAAAGATTCATTGTCCAGTTCAAATGTATCCATTGATTGTTCAGTTAATGGCTGACTGGCTGAATCACTTTTCTCACCTGTTCGACAACCCGAACCCACTGATCTCAAAGGTCGTTTACAATCAGTCTCAAAGGGGATCTTTGCAACCGAAACCCCACAATCATCTCTAGCAGGCGATTTGCGAACTTGTGATGAACCACAAGATCCCAAATCACCCGTCACAGTATAATTCTGGGCCGATGCTTTTTTCATCCATTCAGGATACAGAGTGATGATTGTGTCAGGCTGTCGGTCATAACCGGTGGTAGCTAGTCAACTGAGTTGGTGGGGACACGCAGAAGAACACTCTGGGTGTTTCATTTTTTGGCCATCTTTGCGATAACAAGTAGCGCAAATATGTTGCACCCATTTTTCTTTTCCCTTAATGGCCATACTGTGAGACTCTTTGGCCGCACATCTATTTCTCTGATATAGAGGACAATACCAATTTTTTTCATCTTTTGGTCCCCTAAGCTCATCCTTTCTGAAATCATCTCTTTTGTATGTGTAAGAAGTTGATTTCCTTGGAGTGTGTCTCTGACCAATTAACATACGAACCTCAAGCATGGTAGTGTCATCACCCCAAACTCGTTCACCTTTTTTTATTAGTTTAAGCCATGCGGCATAAAAGTTTAATAACACACTCCAATCAAAATCAACTCAATAATAACATATTTTGTTGAGCGATTCTAACCGACCATGTTTCTCTTTAGGTGGAGTTTCGGGATTTCGTATTATTTCCAATTCCCCAGCGGTAAACTGAAAAAAGTTTAAATTAACAAACTCCACTGGAGTTTTACTAGTATACTCACATTTTAACTCAGATTGTGGCCATTTACATCTGAGCTTAACACTCTCACTGGGTCTTGAAATCATACCAGATTTAATCATTTTAACTTTACTGTTCTGATGTTTGACATGTTCAAAAAATTCATCCTCAGAGTCACCAGTGGAACGTGAATCTTCACTACTATCAGTACTTGATATGTGAAAACGTTTATGCTCATGCTTTTGTTCATCTGTGAAGGCATCACTGTTAGTTTTTCTCGTGTTTTTACCAAAAACGTTTTTGCCTCGAGTCACTTTATACATTAAATTGTCAACTTTGTCATTCAAGTTTTTTATAGATCTTAGATCATCCAAGTTAACATCTTCCCTCTTTCTCTCAGATTTTAATTCCGCATTCCCCCTAACGGTCTTATGTTTTGTCTCACCTTTCTTTTCCTTCTTTGAGAGCCTCTCTAACTCTTCCTCCAAATCTTTTTTCTTTTTTTTACGCTTCTCAAGTTTAGACTTCTTCTTCAATTCTTTAATTTTATCTTGTAATTCTCTTATTTCATCATCATCGGTTTCACTCGACTCTTTTGCCGAGACTGCTTCATCGTCGCTGATCACCGGATTTCTTTCTCTTCCTTCGTCAGTGACTGTATCATGTTCTTTGTCAACAGCTGTATTTTCATTTTCACCATCAATTATTGCCATTTCACCTTTATTCATTTTCGCATAATCATACTTTGTGGTTGCTCTTTTATCTCTTGAAGCCATTCCAATGATTCCAATCTCAATATAACGGAAAGTTTATTCAAATTTTATAAATCAATATTTCAACACAAGATTTCAACACAGCTGTCTCAATTCAAATTTCGTCAACTGACGGTTGCTAATAAACAAAGTGACGTTTACGAGAAGAGCCAATGAGATCGGATTAAAACTACGGAAGTCAAGAAGAGACAGAGGAATAACCATAAGCAGTTGGTGATGTATGGATGGGCGTTGTGTCCTCAGCAGAGCAATTATTTAATTTGTATACAAATTAACACAATGTTTGTATTATTAGTTAATTACATGGCTGAACTAATTAATTAGCTTAACAGAGGTGTGCAAAAGATTACAGGAACAATAATTCAAACAACCAAACACCTGTTTACACACCTACCGAATTTACAGGATGCAATGGAAAATGAGTCTTGTGAACAAAACAAGATACCTAAGTTGATTACGGTTATATTTTATTGCATAATTTCAATAATTAACCAAATAAGAAATAAATTTAGCCTTTCTTTTAACTTAAAAAAAAAATTGAAAGGTTTACTTCAGCATGTATAAGCTGGCCGGAAATAAAAATGGGAGAGAGGGGGAGGGGACTATTTGTCCCTCGAAAAAATTTGGGGGTGGGGGAGGGGGGGACTATAGAAATCAGCGGTGTCTGTCTGTCTTGCCGTCCATCCGTGCATCTGTCCCACTTGGTGTCCCCATGATAACTCCAGTTTGGATCATTTGATTGGAACCAATCTTGGTATGTGACCTTCTTAGCCCAAACCACAGGTCAAGTTCGAATATGGGTTTGTTGTCCACCGAAAAAAATGTTCGGGGGACTATAGAAATCAGGTGCGTCCGTCTCACTTGGTGTCCCAATGATAACTCAAGTTTGAATATGGGTTCGGCCAGATTATTTTTATTAGAGTTATGCCCCTTTTTCGACTTAGAAATTTCAAGATTTGCGGTGTCCGGATGATAACTCCAGTTAGGATTATTTGATCGGAAAGAATTTAAATAAGGTCAAGTTCGAATATGGGTTCGGACCAATCATTTTTAGCTCAACTTTGACGAAGTCAAATTTGAGCTATTGTCATGGCCCGTCGTCCGTCTGTCCGTCCGTCCGTCCGTCCGTCCGTCCGTCTGTCCGTACGTCAACAATTGGCTATGGCTCGGGCTAGAGGTCGTATTTATGAACCGATCTTTACGAAACTTCTTGTGTACCTTTGTTATGACCCTGGGATGGGAACGAGTGTTTTTAGGTGTGGTCCGAAATTCAAGATGGCTGCCAGTGGCCATTTTGTACCGATGATGCAAAAATCAGTTTTTTGTACAGAACTTCTGTATGAAAGTTCTGATTTGAATAAAGTTTTGTATAAATGTTTAGTACCATGGGATACATCACATATAATACGGGTTTTTTTCTCGTGCGTAAATTATGCAAATTAGACTGACTTTGATTTATTTAATGTTACTTTCAGAGCTGTAAGTGCCAAGCTGCTATGGCTCGGGCTAGAGGCCGCATTTATGAACCGATCTTTACGAAACTTCTTGGGTACCTTTGTTATGACCGTGGGACGAGAACGAGTGTTTTTAGGTGTGGTCCGAAATTCAAGATGGCTGCCAGCCGCCATTTTGTACCGATGATGCAGAAATCTGTTTTTTGTACAGAACTTCCATATGAAAGCACTGATTTGAATAATTTTTTGTATGAATGTTTAGTACCATGGGATACATCACATATAATACGGGTTTTTTTCTCGTGCGTAAATTGTGCAAATTAGACTAATGTTGATGTTTTTTGGTGTTACTTTCAGCACTGTAAGTGCAAATGCCAATACGGCTCAGGCTAGAGGCCATATTTATGAACCGAACTTTACGAAACTTCTTGGGTACCTTTGGTATCACCGTGGGACGAGAACGAGTGTTTTGGGGTCCGGTCCGAAATTCAAGATGGCTGATGGCAGCCATTTTGTACAAAATTAGGTGCAATCAGATTTTTGCACAGAACTTCCATATGAAAGCGCTGATTTGAATAATTTTTTGTGTGAATGTTTAGTACCATGGGATACATCACATATAATACGGGTTTTTTTCTCGTGCAGAAATTATGCAAATTAGATGAACTTTGATTTTTTCAGTGCGACTTACACACAGTAAGTACACATGTCAATACGGCTCAGACTAGAGTCTGTATTTATGAACTGATCTTCACGAAATGTCTTGGGTACCTTTGTTATCACCTTGGGACGAGAACAAGTGTTTCTGGGTGCGGTCTAAAATTCAAGATGGCTGCCAGTGGCCATTTTGTACCGAAATTAGGTCTAATCAGTTTTTTGTACACAACTTCTATACAGCTCAGACTAGAGGCCATGTTTATGAACCAATCTTTACGAAACTTCTTGGGTACCTTTGTTATCACCGTGGGATGAGAGCGAGTGTTTTTGGGTGTGGTCCGAAATTCAAGATGGCCACCAGCAGCCATTTTGTACCAAAATTAGTGCAATCAGTCTTTTGTACAGAACTTCTGTATGAAAGTTCTGATTTGAATAAATTTTTGTATAAATGTTTAGTAACATGGAATACATCACATATTGTAAGGGGTTTTTTTTCGTGCAGAAATTATGCAAATTAGATGAACTTTGATTTATTCAGTGCTACTTACACAATGTGAGCACACATGTCAATACGGCTCAGGGTAGAGGCTGTATTTATGAACCGATCTTCACAAAACTTCTTGGGTACCTTTGTTATCACCTTGGGACGAGAATGAGTGTTTCTGGGTACGGTCCAAAATTCAAGATGGCTGCCAGTGGCCATTTTGTACCAAAATTAGGTCCAGTCAGTTTTTTGTCACAAGTTCTATACAGCTCGTATTTATGAACTGATCTTCACAAAACTTCTTGGGTACCTTTGTTTTCACCTTGGGACAGGAACGAGTGTGTTTTGGGGTGCCTTAGTTATCACTGTGCTATGAGAACAAATATTTTGGGGTTCAGTCAGACCCACTCTGGGACTCAAAGTTTTCTTTTCTAGTTTAGCATCTGACTGTCACCCACCTTTACAATACTTTACCTATACATTTGTTACAGGCAACGGTCAGTATTTATGTACAGACCGTTACAATACTTTATATGTACCTTTGCTATCAGGTCATTACCTAGATGTTTGTCATTGCTGTGTCACATACTATACATGTGCATGTCTTTGTCTTGACAAGTTGAGCTACAGTGTCATTGACACTTTCATTATGAGAGTTATGCCCCTTTTTTGACTTGTCCGTCCCACTTGTGTCCCCATGATAACTCCAGTTAGGATTATTTGATCGGAAAGAATTTTGGTATGTGACTTTCTAGGGTAAAAAATCTTGAAATTGAACTGTGAATTTGAATTTCGAAAGTTTTTAGATATTCTGTTTGAAACTACCACTGCACGCTTACCAATATTCAGTGATTTTATGAAAATAACAATTATTCCGACAGTACCTATATGGGAGCTCTCAAATCTGCCAAGGGTTAATCTTTTAATAATAACATACAGAACAAAAGTTGTCATACTTTGACTGCTGCATGCAGCCATAGAAAACATTCAGTGCTCAATCTATTAGGACTGGAGTAAATTGTCACTTAAACTTACCAAATTGGGAAAAAATGAGAGTTTTTTGGGACTGCCCCTATCTCATGCAACCAGAATGGGCATAGGGTTAAACTTTGTTAAAGTTGGCCATTTTTGCCAAAATTGCATCTTCAGAAGTTTGTGGAAAAATAGGGTCAACGTGGGTAATGCTGCCTATGCAGGCAGATGCAGTTGGTTATGCTTCAAATATTAGGAAAGTTTCAGCCAAATTGTCCAGAGGATGTTTGAAAATTGTGGCAAAACGTTACATTTTTACTACATTTTGCACGGCTTTGGCATAAAATGAAAAACTTCAGAGAATGCCATGACCAAATCGAGAAACTTCGCATGAAGCTTTACAGATGTGCCTAATATCAGCAAAATCATACAAGCCGTTTTCGCGCAATATGGCGGACAAAAATCAGTGAAATAAAAAAAAAAAAGAAGAAAAAAAAAGAAGAAAAATAAGAATGGCAATAGATTCACCTATTAGAAATAAGTGAATCTAAAAAAAGAAAAATAAGAATAACAAGAGATTCACCTATTAGAAAATAGGTGAATCTAAGAAGAATAACATAAAAAGATTCACCTATTAGAAATAGGTGAATCTAAAGAAAACAACAAAGTATCATTCCAGAATTTAAAGCACATCATGCCTCAGTCATGATCTGGTCAAAATTATTATAAGTCCACTTTTGTAATCACCGTACTATATTTGAATATTTTACTTGCTGTTGCACTCTTCATTTCGCAGGATCTGCTGTGATAGGCTGATAACTGAATTGTAAGCATTTAACCTGAAATTGCTATATACCTTGACAAAACAAATAGACAGCCGACATGCATATTGTATATCTTGTAGGAATAAACCTCAGTCTGAAGTTACTGAATTGTTGGAAAATTTTCCAAACCTCTCCTCACAAATTTGGACAGACATAAGTGGAGTTGATCGAGCAGATAGTTCGATTCACACTGAAAATCAACATCTCAGAGAAGTTCTGGAAAAAGAGAGGTTCAGAAGGAAGGTATGTATTTTTTACTGCTATTTCTATTAGGAAAATAAATTTCACTCAGTTTAGAAAATACAGAAGAGAGTTTTCAGAAACAAGAAAGCAAGTGAGAAATTTGTGCTGTATACAGTACCAGGCATGTCAAAGTACCACCAATACCAACATATCCGGTACTGGAATGGAAAGCCTGTCCTGCTGAAACTGGTACTGGGACAAATCAGCAATTGGATGACATATCGCAATCAGATGAGAGAAATTTGCGTTCAAACTGCTCCAGTCCTGAAGATCGCAAGACAAACATGGCATCATGCCAATTATTCTGCGGTGACATCAAAATAATCATAAAGCATGAAGATCGTGCTTTATAATTACTTTGTTGTCACCACAGAGTAATTTCTTTGAATTAGCCGATGAGGGCTCTTTCATTGTCTTTGATACGACGTTTGAAAAGTCTGTATTCACCTACTGTTACATCAATTCCTGTTGGAAATAACATCACTATGAAAAGTGAATTGGCCAGGAATATTGGGCTGATTATGGACTCAAATTTAAAACTAGACATCCATATCAATAAAATATGTCAAAAATGCTACTGGCAGCTTCGTAATGTTGGAAGACTGCAACCTTATCTTAACCAGTCAGCACTTGAAAAATCTGTGCACTCCTTCATCACCTCACAACTAGACTATTGTAATTCAGTGTTAGTGGGGCTGTCCCAGTGCCTGATTCAGAAGCTTCAAAAAGTTCAGAATACTGCTGCTAGGATAATTACTGGTACCAAACGCTCTGAACACATAACACCTGTTTTAAGACAACTACATTGGCTTCCAGTTAAACAGAGAATTTATTTCAAAATATTGATCTTAGTATTCAAATGTATCCACAAATTGGCTCCAGTTTACCGGCAAGAGCTCTTCACTGTATATAAACCATCACGCAGTCTCAGATCTAAAAACCAAATTCAACTAGTTGTACCTTTTAGCAGATCTAATCAGGCTCATGATCGTGTGTTCTCCATTGTGGGTCCCAGATTGTGGAATTCCCTGTCAATTAGTGTCAGAATTTCAGAAACTCTAGATGTCTTCAAAAGAAATCTTAACACTTTCCTATTCACTGAAGCATTCTCTTGAACCTCTGTAAGAGGCAACCAAAACAGATGACTCTTTATTTCAGAAACGTGTATTTATTTCTGTCAAGTGTTTAGAGCACTATTTGTGGTTTTACGCTCTAGAAAATAAATTATTATTATTTATTATTAAAATGGTCGGGCTTATCGCGGTCATGGTGCAGACAGAACATGCACCTGTAGAGTATTTTTATGTGTTTTGATATGCTTATTCACAAATAAGTTAAAAGTATGCCGTGTAAGTGTGCCACACATGATTATCAGCCTGTTTACCCTTGTTCAATTAGGAATTTCCCCCAAAAATAATATTGTCCAGTACCGGCGGGACAAAAGCTCAGTACCGGTACCAGCTGGAGCATGAGGGACCTGGCAGTATCGCTACCGATAGTACATTTCCAGGTCTTTGTCTTTCTATCCACATTTTGTCGAAGGACTATAATTGTAATCAGCTGCATCCATCTGTGCGTGCATCCGTGATAACTAAAGTTTGAGTCATCGAATCAAAATCAAATTTTTTGTATATGTCCGTTACCCCAATGCACAGGTGAATTCCAAATATCGACTGGATCCGACAATTTTGTTGGAGTTACACCCCTTTTTCGATGTTTTTCCGCCCAATTTAGCAATCTTAGTGTCTGGATGATAACTTCAGTTTGAGTTATTGAATCAACACCAAATTTTGTACATAGGTTTGTCTCAAGAATATGAGGTCAAGTTCGAATTTGGGTTCGGTCCAACCAATTTCGGCTGAGTAATGGCCCTTTTTCCATTATTTTTACTTTGAAAATTGGATGTCCGGCTGATAACTTTAGTTTGAGTTATTGAATCAACACAAAATTGTGTACATAGGTTTGTTTGTCTCATGAATGCGCAGGTCAAGTTCAAATTTGGGTTCAGTCTGACCAATTTTGGCTGAGTTATGGCCCTTTTTCCATTTTTTAGACTTTGAAAATTTGTTATCTGGAAATATATTCAAGGTAAGAACTTGATATCGGGGGACATAGCCCATGCCTGGTGGTGGCTGTGTTATTCGTGTGAGACCTTTGGAAATGGAGTAATGCTTCTTAGCTGTGGTAAACAAGTTTGTTTCAATTGTAAAATAGAACCTGGTAGCTAATGCCTGGGGTACCAATTCTCGGAAAATGAAGTTCGATTAGTGTCAAGTCTTGGAATGCAACAGTTTATACTTCATGGTGTATTGTTCACATTTCATGTCAAAATTTGTTATTTTAATTTTTTCCCCAGCTCAAAAAAACTTGCTGTGCTTGTTCAAATGAATGTAGTTATATAACGTGATATAGTTTTGTTGAAATATAAAAACATAATTCTACACAATTTGTACATTACGCAGCAGATGTAGTCGATTCGTTAAGTTAATCTCTCACTAGGTGGAACCAAAGCTTGCTGTTGTCTGCTCGCAAAAAGTAAAAATTGCTGGTGTGATGGTGTGCAAGAAAATTGAAAGACTGGTTTTAGGCATGGTACGATTCATCGAAACTTCGATGCATCGCAGTACAAATTTGCCGATTTCTTCAAACTCACTTTTATCTGTAATATTTATTCATTAAAAACTATCTTTCACTTTCACAGCCAGACTCAATAAATTGGGGAACGCACATGGTTTTGTTTTGGCATTTTTGACAGAAGTCAACTTCTGATACTGTTTAGATGTAACATGCTCTGCGATTGGTTGAAACCGTCTTAACTGCCCTATAGAATAACTCCTTCTTTTGAACCTGTTGTATCAAGGACAAACTTTGCATTGTATTTTTGGCAGTTTACTAGTTTAGACCAATCAAACTTGCAGTTTCTTATTGTCTGCAGATATCAGTGTATTGTACTTAAAAATGGAAACAGAATCAGAAATAATCAGAACGCTTGTTGATATAGCGTGACCACCTGCAAAATTTAAATCCAAAGTTTGGGGTTATTTTGGATTTATCATAGAAACTGACGAAAATGCCCACAAAACTAGACTTTTGTTTCGAAGTGAAAAATCTAAACATTAGTCACCAACTTAGAACGTCTTAGAAAATCCCAGATGTGTTCTAAGGGATTCAAATCGGGGTTCATTGCAGGCCAAGGTAATGTTGTTCTGAAGGAATACTCTCACGACATGGGAACGATGTGGCCTTGAAACAGGGTGAGTAGCCAACGGGTTGTCAAAATGAGGCACGACAACCAGATTGAGAGTGTCCTGGATGTACCGATGACCATTGAGATTCCCACATACAGTCACCATATCAAGTTTACAATCATAAGAGATCATTACTTATCCACCACCATAAGGAGCAGTAGGTCTGATGTTCCTGGGCACGTAAGCTGTATTTCTATGCCTCCATAATTAATTTCATGCGACCATAATTATGTGACGTGAAGCAGGAACCTACTCTCATCTGACCAATGAACTCTCCTCCATGTCTTGAGATTGTCGTGCCATACACCACTCCAAACGTCGTCTTTGATGCTGATCGGACAGAGCTGGATGCTTGATCCTCGACCACATACCCAGTGCTTTAAGATGGTTTTGGACAGTTCTGTTGCACAAACACCTGTTGGGGAGCCAAAGGCATTTCAAAACCCCACTTGAAGCAAAGGGTTCACGCCTAATGAGGCATGTCAGACTCTGATCTTCCCGAGGAAAGATCTTTTGGGGTTCCCCAGGGCTTGTTCGGTCCTTAACATTGTTGGTTTGTTGATGTTTTTGGACAAGTCTGCTGATGACAGAATGACTATAGTCAAGTTGCCTTCCAATAGCTTTGAATGACATACGCGTTGCATGCATGCCAACGATTTGCCATCTTGGTGCCTCTGACAGTCTCCTCCTTGCCATGTCAACATTTACTGATAAAAGAAGTGACAAATTTTCTTATTTTATACCCAGACATTGCATGTGGATGATAAGTGTTTTTGTGACGTGGATAGCATGCTTCCCGTGTATGAGGGGATGTGTTTGGGGTATGCTATCAACCAGAAACATCATGACTTTCACGAGATAAAATGTACTGCAAGACAAAGCAATCATTAAAATATAATAGTCAGTAACAGCAACTTCACTGTCATGAAACATTTCAGTGGGTTCTTAATTTAGTTCCAGGTGTACATTAACATTGTCTTGAACAAGTTTGTGAATCATGGTAATTTGGTGAAAATTAGTAGTGTTATTGCCTTTTTTAGCTCATCTGACTGAAAGAGTGAGCTATATTGATCACTCTCTGTCATCTGTGAACATGGTGTTTGCGACTTATTAGTCCCCTACGGGAACCGTAAGGCGACTATAGGATTGCACTCCGTCCATCTGTCTCTGTTTTTATGTTACCACCTCTCCCTCCAACATGCTTTAAGCTACACCTTTCATATTTGGTACATGGATAATGGTTCTGAGGGGATGATGCACGCTCAAAATTTTTTTTCAAAATCCATGATGGCAGAATGGTGGCCATTTTTGTTGTGTTTTTTAAGCTTTTTTTTCTCTATTTTCATGTTACCACCCCTCCCTCCAACATGGTTCAAGCTACACTTTACATATTTGACTCATGGATAGAGGATTGGGAGGGGATGATGCACGTTCAATATTTTTTTTTCAAAATCCAAGATGGCGTCATGGCGGCCATTTTTGTTGTGTTTTTAAAGCTTTTTTCTCTATTTTATGTTACCACCCCTCACTCCATTACGTGTACATTGCATACAAAACTTCACTTGTTAATACCCGTCGTTTGTGTAGAAATGACCGGGTATGAAAAGCTGTTTTTGTGCGGTCACGTGAGCAGGATTACATAACCAATTAATGTTTCGCGAGAAAAATCTTTCAGAGACTGTCCCTGATTAGCAATTATATTGTTCAGTCAGAAAATTTCTAAAACCTACATTTAATAAAATATTCAGATACAAAAGCCATATCTTTCATTTCCAGAACTCTGTACTGCGGTTTAATATAGGAATTGAAAAAATCCGTTCCTTAATCCGTGAGATTTTCTATTTATTTTCATATTAAAATAACAGTTTCGCTGATATATGATTTGGATTCTCCCCCCCCCCCCCCCCCCCCCCCCCCCCCCCCCCCCCCGACCTAAAATATGAAAATCTAGTCATTCAAGAATTTAGCTTGCGGCAAGTGCCGTTTGCTATCCCCATTGGGTGGACACTAATGCCAGAAAGCTCCCTAGCGATTGGTATGCTCTTTCTTAAAAATAGTGGGTTTATTTTTTGTGGGTGGAAATTATAGACTAATAACTCTTTTGCCTGCCACTGTTTTGTCTACTGTATAAGGTGTTTTGGTAATCACAACTCTCCGTGGCAAGTATGGATTTCTATTCAACTTTGAATTCGATAGAGGTGTCAACTGCATTGCCCCTTTGACAGATGTTAATGAGTAATAGCTTTGGAAAAGGTGTTGATGATATGGCATATACAATAAAGTTCAGTTATTTACTTCTGTTCAGTAGCCTGTTAACTTTAAATCCTTTGTTTGTTGCTTATCCCCAAAGCCCCTGCTAATTTGACATTTAAAAAAGATAAATCTTTTTTTGCTTTTTGCCGACAAACCTCATTTGATGTACTTTTGGGTGTGAAATTTTAATGTAGGTGGATTAATTTCAGCCAATTAAATCTTGTGGTGAATAACAAGTCTTGAGTCGTTCCAATGGGGGTTCATAAGCTATGTTTTGAGACAAAAGTTTGAAATTTTTAAATGTTATCCAGGAATTTATTTTGCAAGCATCGTCTCCTATCTGCATTGGTTAAAAGGTTAAGAGAAGACGGGTGGCTCCCTGCAGTGGCGGTTCAGTAATTTCACGAAGAAGGGGGTGGGGCGTTAATTATCCTCATAGTATCAGTATGATGCATTGCATCATCCGAGTTGGGTTGAGAATAATGAGTTAGGTTGATTTTTTCCCTTCCCTTCCCCACCCCTCCCCCACAAAAAATGGCAAAACTGGTGTTCTCGGCGATTTTGAGGCTGCTATGACCGTCTCCCCCAGTTACCATAAGATGTTGCGGTGTTGTTCTCGCAACCATAAATTCAAATAATGTATTTCTGGTATGGCGTCATTTCGTTTTCATGGAGACACGCTTTGTTGATCGGAAGGGTCTCGAGTTGAATTTGGATGCCGTGTTTTAAAATAGCTCCGGAAAAAGGCACACGCGGGTGGATCTGATCGTTTCGACAGCAATCCACTTCACTGAATTTCCGAGGCTGTAAATAGCTGCCAGATATGTCACAAAAATTGTGTTATAATTTGACATTTGGGTGGATTGTGATGTTATTCCCACGACAAAATCAGGTAAATTCCCTTGATGTTCAAAAATAAAAATGTATAAGCAATCTATAACTTTCCGTGTCTTTTGAAAAACAGACTGAATACTGAGTTTGTTCGCCAGGGTCTCCAATGACTTCAGAATTTTTCATGCAATATAGATCCAGTTGACGGAAGAGCCACACTGTTGCATGTGATCGGCAAAATTCTCATTTTTGGGGTCAAATTTATCATACAAAATAACAGGATTTACCGAACTGATTTTCACCTTTAAAGATTTTATTTGTTATACAAAATTCCCAAACAAAATGTATCAGGTACAAAAAAAGATTTAGTGAAAAGAAATTAATATGTTAATTGGCGAATCTTTTCCCAATACAGTCCAATCAACACTGATTAATGAGTGGACGTCTGAGATTTTGTGATTACACATAACACACACAGTCGATTTTTGCAAGCCATGAAATTTCATGCGAACGATCGTTTCGTTCATGGGATGGTTACGCAAATCCAAAAACCCGCGAACGATGTTCATGCAAAAAATATGGCGTGAACAAAATTTTTGAGTCCGAATTTTTTGTTTTTCATTGATGTGTCAGTGTGCCGTGGTACCCTGATCGCCAAATAAGAAATTCAACTAATGAGTATGAAGTAGAAGTGGTAGTTTGTCCTGTTGCTTGAACTTATATAGTACTGTATTTTACACTTGCGATTCTAAACACAACATTTCAACATTTATTTTCACGGACATTATGTAAGTATAGTAACTGACAGCACGAACTTGAAAGCATGAAACATATCAACCATTGTGGGTTTTTCTGTGGTTGTGTTCTATGTGATATTGGTGTAGATTCAGCGTGCTTTCCCCCTCATTATTGTTGCGTGCGAATTCGCCCCAGTTTTTTTTCATATCTTATGGATCAAACAAAGGGATGTAGAGGTGGAAATTGAAGACACTAAGTTTAGAATTTGGACTTAATTAGTTTATTGTGTCTTGGGGAGCGACATATAGGGATTACTTTTGTCGTCTTGCGTCGTCCGCGGCGTCGTACGCATCACACTTTCTCTTATCCGCCACTCCTCTTTAACCTATGAAAGGATTTTGATGAAACTTTCAGTGATTCTTTATGACATAATGGCATTGTGCACCTCCTATTTTATTTTTTGATCCGCTGTATTTTTTCCAGAGTTATGCCCTGTCGTCTTGCGTCGTCGTCCGCGTCACACTTTTTCTTATCCGCCACTCCTCTTTAACCTATGAATGGATTTTGATGAAACTTTCAGTGATTCTTTATCACATAATGGCATTGTGCACCTCCTATTTTATTTTTTGATCCGCTGTATTTTTTCCAGAGTTATGCCCCTTTTCCACTTAGAATTCTGTCTGAAACACCAGGCGACACACGTCTTCCATGGAAGACTCACATTAAAGTTTGCCATGGCCTTGATATGGAAATGCAGAAAAATGTTCAAGGAAAAACTTGATCTAACGTTTATCTAACATTTATGTGGGTCGAAATGGCATGGGCCTGGAACACCAAAGGTTGTTTCACTAATAGACTTCAATTTTTGGGTAAACACGCATGCACTGCTGTTTGTTTTATTTTTTATGAATGGCGCGGTGATCTATCAATATTTTCTAAGCCCCAGTCCTGAGGTCTTGCATCCATTGATGTTTATCAGCGAAAGAATCTTACACTGACTCCAGCCTTCCTTTGCTGACATTGATAACACCAGCCACTGTCACTGTCAGCAAAGAAAGGCTCGAGTCACATGCAGTATTCATTGATTGCGGAATGGCTTCTACGTAAGTATTCATTTTTGCTCAGGGGCGGATCCAGGATTTGAAATTGGGTGGGGGTGGGGGCGACCATGGTAATAATTCACAAGGGGATCATTGCCTAATCCGCCAGAAATTGTTAACTCTGGAAAAAATAGGGAGGGGGAGCATATGCCGGTCCCCCCCCCCCCCTGGATCCGCCCTTGTTGCTCTAATTTATTACAATGAACACTAATCGCTTTAAATATTTTGTTTCTTAATGGTTTTACCATATTGGTATAAGCGCAAACCTGCACAACTTATGTCAACCACTGAATATTTCATTTCATATCTTGTTTTAATCACATAACCTTTTGCGTAACCAACTGGTTGCGCAAAAATAATTAACGTGAACGAAAAAATGGGTTACGCAAGCCCAAAACACGCGAACGAAAAATGGGTTCTGTAAATTTTTGAAATTTCGTGGCCTGTTTTTGTATAATTTTTTTGTATGGAGTGTACACGTAATGCCAACATGGTTCAAGCTACACATTTCATATTTGGCACATGGATAGAGGGTTGAGATGGGATGATGCACGTTCAATTTTTTTTTCTTCAAAATTCAAGATGGCGCCATGGCAGTCATTTTTGTTGTGTTTTTTAAGCTTTTTTCCCTATTTTATGTTACCACCCCTCCCTCCAACATGGTTCAAGGTACACCTTTCATATATGATACATGGATAAAGGGTTGTGAGGGGATTATGCTCAATATTTTTTTTTTCAAAATCTAAGATCTGTCTGTCTGTCTGTCTGTCTGTCTGTCTGTCTGTCTGTCTGTCTGTTTTTATGTTACCACCTCTCCCTCCAACATGCTTTAAGCTACACCTTTCATATTTGGTACGTGGATAAATGGTTCGGAGGGGATGATGCATGCTCTATATTTTTTTTTCAAAATACAAGATGGCGGAATGGCGGCCATTTTTGCTGTGTTTTTTAAGCTAACTGCTTTTTTTTCTCTTTTTTTATGTTACCACCCCTCCCTCCAACATGGTTCAAGCTACACTTCTCTCAATTCTCAATTTTTAGATTCCATTCACTTTTGAAATCCTGTCTGATAACCTGTATTTTACCCAAACCACCCCCAGGTCTGACACTCCCGTTGACGGTTGTCATGAAACCCGAATTGTCCCTAAGTTTCTAAGCCGAACCGTCCCCATGCCGAACCGTCCCCAATTATTTTACCAAAACGGCCCCCCAAGTCTGATACTCCTGCTGACTGTGGTCATGTCTTATGTGACAAAAACACCTTATGTCACAAAAGCACAGTAGGGGACGAATACTACCTCGGTGGTCAAACACTTGTCATCCAAAAACTGATTTAAGTGAAATTTGAGGTGATTGTTTGTTCTGATATTTTGTTCAAATCGACTTGCCCTGCACCAAAGGGAGGGACAGGGGGATGTGCTACCAAATTTAAAAAAGTGTTTTTGTTTTTTTTTCTCATGAATCAGTTTGTATAATGACTTTCTATATGTTACTGAGCTTCCTTTTGAGGTGTAGAATAACATTTCTTCAAACAAAACGCATAGGGCAATATTTGCCTTTGTAATGAGAGGGCCAGGATTTGTTACCCCACCCAAATTTTATTTTTCTGAACCAATTAGCCGATTTGAACCAAATTTGGTATGTGGTATTATTGAGTCAATAGTAATTGATTCCTGTGAAAAAAATTAAAATTTCCACACCCCTATGGGAAACCCAGGAGCTAAAAATAGAAATGTTATAACTCCCTTTATCCCCAACAGACAGTTATTAGTTGGTATGAAGCATCTTTAGGACCAGTGGAATCAAATGGTAAAAAAAACCTACCATCAGATGTGTCCTAGTGTACAACTGTTCGGTGGGGGGTTGGTAATGAAACAATGGTGTGTCAGCATATTGTCAAAAAGATAAAAAATCTCCAGAACCATCGATTAGCATCTTTTGATATTTGGTATACACTATACAGCATCTGAGGGTTTGGCGGGGGAGTTGGGGACAGATACAGTATTGTGAAAATTAAGCACTGTGGTTCATATTTGGGCTCTATACAGGAGCCCAAATTTTAATTTGGCACAGTATGAGAGATATTGTTTAAAGAATCTTCTTCTCTAGAACCAGCAGTCAGAATATTTTGATATTTGCTATACAACATCGTTATAAGGGTTAGATTCAAGTTTATTCAAATCAAGTCCCTTTGTTAATATTTGAACTCCCTACGGGAGCCTGAAATTTTAACATAGTGCAATATAAGAAATAATCTTTAAATATCTTCTTCCTCAGCCCCACCGGTCAGAAAGTTTTGATGTTTGGTTTACAGTACCCTAAGGGAGGTCAGATCAAAGTTTGTTAAAATCAAGTCCTTGGGTTGATACTTGGGCTCCCTATGGGAGCCTGGATTTTTACTTAGTCCATTTTGGAGAATATTCTTTAAAAGTCTTCTTCAAAACCACTTGTCAGAATCTTTTGATATTTGGTATACAGCATCCTCACATTAGTTGGATTCAATTTTATTCAAATAAAGTCCTCGTGTTAATATTTAGGTTCCCCATGGGAACCCAAATTTTAACTTGGTGCAAAAAGAGGAATATTCTTTTCTTTATAATTTTCCCCTGAACCACCATTCAGAAATGTTTTGATATTTTTCAGAGAACGCCCGAGGAGGCTCAGATTCAAGTTTGTTCAAATCAAGTAGCATCTCGGTATTAATAAAAAATATCTGACGTGGACAACGGAGTTATAAATAATTACATGACTTCATTTTCTCTGTAGATAGTAATTAAATCCTTCTTTAAACAACTTTGTCAGGTGTGCTCCTCAGGTCCTCTGGGGTCTCTGGGTTTTGTTTTTTTTATTGGATATTTTAAACGATTTTGTTGAAATTTGAACAGTTATATCAGATTTCAGTAATGTTTAATTCATTTTACTTTGGCTTGTTTGTACTTCTTCGTCAGTGGGATTTGCTTTGCTGTGGGATGCTATTTTCTTGTTTAAAATCCTTTTTTTCAACTGAAAAGTTGTAAGTTGGTTTTCCTTTCTCTGGACAGTTTTTCCCACGGCATAAGTCATTCATGTATTTGTTGTGAAAGATTCTGAATGGGTGAATGACAAGATGACCAGCTCTTAATAAAGGTATTAACCCTCACAATGGAATGAAATGTTCTTTATTTTTCAATACTTGTCAGTGCTTATTTGACAGTATTACATTTAATAAAAACTGAATGTTTCTCCATTTCTGAACTTTGTAAGTGCGCCAGGCAATATTTTTTTTTTGACTTCTGAAGAGGAAAAAAATAGTTTGATGCTCAGGTTTATTGCGCATGCAGTGTCATTAGTCCTTAACCTGTAAATATTATACATTATTGTACTTCTTTCTTTTTTCTTTACAGCATTGTGAACAACATATCCAGCAGATGAATGGAAAGGTATCCACTATATATTTATTATGCACTTGAAAATTTTTTGTTTCAGTATTTTATATTTATTCAAGCAATAATTTCAAGTTTTCACATCACAGTTTATTGTCAAGCATAACAAAGCTGTGATTTCATGTCAGATGATTTGACAATATAATCCAGAATGACTGTGGTTATTTTTTTGAATTGGAATTACACTCCAAATCTTTTATTAGCAATTTGAAAAAAGTAAAAAAATGCTTCAGAGCATTCTAATTTGGTAAACATACTCTTTTATTACTCCTGCTTCCTTTATAATATATCCAGATCTTGCTATTAAATGTGCCACAAGAGCTTAGCTGTTGAGTGCTGAGTTCACAATTTTGAAATCAGTTGATACTGTATTACAGTTTTTCTCTTTGTTAGCTTACCTGATTGAAAGTCAGTATGCGGTCTTGCCATCACTTGGCTTCCATCATCCATCATCTTTTGTATTTCAGTCTTCTTCTCTTAGAATCACAGGTCCAGATCTTCCAAACTTGGCACAAAGTATAATTTTGGGATAGCCTTCCAAGTATGTTCAATAGAAGTTACTGAGCCTGATGGGCTGGGGCAGTGTTGAAAAGCCCAAAATTCTTCGAAAATCTTCTCATAAACCAAAAGTCACACTGCTTTCTAAGATTTGGTATGCAACTTCCTTTAGTGATGAAGATTCAAGTTTGTTCAAAGAAAGTTTCTCAGGCAATATTTGGATTCATGCCAGGAGGTTCAGAATTTATGCCCCCCATCCCAAATTTCTGTTTTGGCAAATTTGAACAAAATTTGGTATGCTGTATTATTGTGTGACATGTACTTGATTACTGTTAGAAAAATTGTTCATGTACTCCTGGGAACCCCACGAACTGAAAAAAAATTCAAATACCTATATTTCGAGACTTCCATCTGTTTGAAGTTTTCTTAGGAATAGTGGAATCAATTTGTCTGAAAAACCACTATCGAGTATGTCAGGTGGTTTCTATGGGGCCCGTATTTAGCAATTGGTAATGGGAAAAACTCTAAAAAATCATGAACTATTGGCTGCAATAATTCGATATTTGGTGTGAGCCTTCTTCTGGTGTAGATTCACTTTGGTTCCAAAAAAGTTTCTGGGTGATATTTGAGCTTTTCCGTGGGAGTGAAATTTATGACCATACTCAAAATTTCAGTTTTTGGAATTGGTCAGCTGATTTGAACTGAAATGGGCATGCAGTTTTATTGGTGGGACATATACTGAATTAATTATAAACTTTTCCAAAGACCTCTCCTCCTCCTCCCTCATGGATACTCCCAAGAGTTGCTTCAAGGGTCACCTTTTAAGGAATCAATTCAACACTGTTGGTAATGGGGAAAACGAGGAACAATTTTTCCCTCATGAATTACTGGCTGCAATGAATTGATATTCAGTATACATTCTCCGTTATTGATGTAGTTTTAGTTTTGTTCAAAGAAGTTCCATGGACAATATTTTGGATCGTTCTGGGAATGGTGGATTTAATGGTCTGACACTTACACCTTTTCCTGTCCCAGGAGACAGCTTGATCCAGGGGAGCATTTTTGCCTCCACAATATACCTTATGAACGCTCATTGGAACAAGTTTGTTGTCTTCCATCCAGTACTGAATCAAGTGGGAATATCTCTGTGCTTGTATAAGCGGCAGCAAATGATATCATTTTTTTTTCAAAATATTTCAAGTTATTTGTTTCTTTGTTTCTTTTATTTCATGAATATAGCTGTTAGAAACCCAGCAGCAGCTTGCAGTAGCAGTATCAACGGATAAGAGAAAGGACATAATGATTGAACAGTTGGACAAGGTACTATAGCACTCTACCTAACATGTCTAAGAAATGATACTTCCAAAATATTTTGTTTGAATGGACATTTTTAGCTTAAGATAAGCTATTGCCATCGCGCGTGCGAAAGTTTGTAAGTCTGTGCACATTTTCTTTAGCACAGGCTACACCGCGTAGTTCTTGTCCGATCATCATGAAATTCCATATGCAGGTTCGAGGTCATGTCTAGATGAGAACGTCCCGTTTTGGTTGTGATTGGTCAGCCGTGACGGTTATACGAGCCCCGAAACCTGAAAACCTTCAGCACAGCCTACAGGTCATATTTATGAAGAGATGTTATTGCAACTTTGTAGGATGACTGTGTATAATGTCTAGATGAGAATGTCATATTTTGGTCGGGTTTAGTCAACCGTGATAGCCGCAGGGGCACATAACCTAGATTCTTATAGCACTATCTATAGCTTGAGTTTATGAAGGGATTTCATTGCAAATTTGTAGGATGACTCGGTATAATATCTAGATGAGAACATCCTATTTTGGCCGTGATCGATCAGCTTTTATTGCCGCACAGGCTCGTGACCTTGATTTGTTTAGCACAGTCTACAGTTCATATTTATGAAATGATTTCATTGTAACTTGGAAGGATAACTCGGTCTGATGTCAAGATGAGACTGTCCTATTTTGGTCACAATCGATCAGCCGTTACCGCCGCCTGGTCACATGACATAGATTTCTGTAGCACTGTTTACAGGTTGTTTTTATGAAGAGATTTCATTGTAACTTAGTAGGATAACTTGGTATGATATCCAGATGAGACTCTCTTATTGTGGTCATGGTTGGGCATGACCACCGAATCGTCATGTGACCTAGATTCCTTTAGCAAAGTCTACGAGTTATATTTATGAAGGGATTTCATTGTAATTGGTAGGATGACTCATTTTAGAATGATTTTACTGCAACTTGGTAACTTTGGTTGACATACATTAATTGTGAGGGCCACATGAACCCCTGCAAATTCTTTAGTACAGTCTATACCTCAAATTATTCTTATTGAAAACATAGCATATAGGGAACAGAAATTAACATATTCTCGATTAACACAATTCTTGTCTTATTTCATAATCCTTTCATAATCAGTGAACTTTATCCTTTTCATCAAACACTACATACAGTCAAGGTAAGCTAAAATGTGATTGACATTTTCATTGTGAATAGAACTGGCCAGATGATATGGCCTTTACTTTAAAAATGCAATGTCACAAAATCAGTCAGAAGCCATATTTTTCAGAAATCAGGTCCCCGGGGCTAAAATTCTTTGGTAGTTCATTGTGTTGTAAGTTCATATGAAAATTACAATAGTCCTTGAAAATCGTGGTCAGAGTCCTTGAAAACTGCATGAATTTGGTTCTATGATATCAGGGGGGCACCCTGTTTTCAGTAACAATCCTTTTTGGTTTTTTTAGCTCAACTTGACAATGTCAGTTACGAGCTATTGGGATGGGTTTTAATCCGTCATCTGTCTATCCGTATGGCCATCCATCCACAATTCCTTTAGCACAACCTACAGACTGCAGCTCTTACCTGATCAGTTCCAAATTACATGGCCTTGGGGCAATGTCTCGATGAGAACTATTGATTTTTTATACCCCCGCTTCGAAGAAGTGGGGGCTATATAGGAATCGCCCTATACGTCCGTACGTCATTCCATCCGAACAAATTCTTGTGTGCGCAACTCCTCCTACATTAAAGAACCGATTTTGAAGAAACCTTTCAAACATCACTACTAAGTGAACGTGCGCATATTCCAAAATTTTTGATCTGCGACAATTTTAACCAGGTTATCTCTCTTGAACTTTGATTTAATATGGGTTTCTACATGAAATTCTTGTGTGTGCAACTCCTCCTACATTTATCAATCAATTTCCTTATGACCTTCGCCTACATGATCAGAAGTGCATTCCTCTAAAAACCCAAAGCGGGGGTATTAATCACTTTCAGTGATAGTTCTAGTTTGAATTGCATTGAAGAACATGGCCACAAGCAGCCATCTTAAGATCTGGCATATAAACTGTCAACAATTCCATTGGCACACCCTACAGGTTGCACCTCTTACTTGATCAGTTTCAAATTTCATCTGTAGCTTTGGTGTGATGTCTAGATGGGAGCTATCAAATTTTTATGAATTTTGTTGAAAACATGGATGCCAGCAGCCATCTTGGATTTGCCGCATAAATTGTCAACAATTCCATTGGCACCCCCTACAGGACCACATCTCTCACTTGATCAGTTTCAATTTCATATGTAGCTTTTGCGTGATGTCTAGATGGAAGCTATCAATTTTTTTTTTAATTTCATTAAAAACATGGCCGCCAGTGGCCATCTTGGATTTGGATATAAATTGTCCAACAATTTCTTTAGCACCCCCTACAGGCCGCAGCTGTCACCCGATCAGTCCCAAATTCCATATGTAGCTTTGAGGCAATGCCAAGATGGGAGCTATTGAATTTTTCTGAATTTCTTTGAAATTCAAGGATGCCAACGGCCATCTTAGATTTGGCATATAAATTGTCAACAATTCCATTAGCATACCCTGCAGGCCACATCTCATACTCGATCTTTTTCAAATTTCATATGTAGTTTTGGTGTGATGTCGAGATGGGAGCTATCAAATTTTTCTGAACTTTGTTGAAAAACGGCTGCCAGCAGACAGCTTGGATTTGGATATAAATTGTTCAACAATTCCTTCAGTACACCCTACAAGCCGCAGCTCTCACCTGATCAGTCCCAAATATGATATGTGGCTTTGGGGAATGTCTAGATGGGAGCTATCTAAAATTTTCCAAATTTTGTTGAAAAACATTGCCACCAGCTGCCATATTAGATTTGGAATATAAATTGTCAACAAGTCCATTAGCACACCCTACAGGCTGCATCTCTCACCTGATCTTTTTCAAATTTTATATGTAGCTTTGGTGTGATGTCGAGATGGGAAATATCAAATATTTCTAAATTTTGTTGAAAAACATGGCTGCTAGCATCTGTCTTGGATTTGGATATAAATTGTCAACAATTCCATTAGCACACCCTACAGGCCACATCTCAAACCTGATCTTTTTTCAATTTCATATACCGTACAGACCCGTCAGTTAGCCCACTTCCGTGGATAAGCCCATCCCCAACTTTCAGAAAAACGTATTTAATTGGAAGACACCCCAAAATAAGCCCACCACAGATTTTCCAGAATTATTTTTCAGGTACACATGTGAAACACGAACCGGTAAGTTGAACCAACGACGGGGATTTCCCAAGTTACCAATCAAAATAAAATGTTAATTATTTTGTTGATATTTTCATTTTATTCATTTACCACAACAACATTGCGCCCTAAATAAAATTTTATAATCTTATCGACGTGTTGCTTTATTTTTTCATTGCAGCTGGATTAAAAGTCCCAAAACATATTTTGTGTTGTCAATTTTGTTTATCCACTCTGCTCTGATCCTTTATATTTAGAAATGAACGGGAAATTCCCAGTTCATAATTAATTATTCCAGGCGATATGGCCACCCAGGTACCGGGTTTTAAATTGTTGGAAAATGAGTTGTTTGGTTATCTGAAGCAGTCATATATTAAAAAGGCGCTTCAAAAAAGATAAATGTAACTTCTTACCTTCATTTTAATATCCACTTTGTCAAATATGAATTGAAAAGCTGTTTGAAAACAACACACATGTGAAGCCATATTTTTATACTATACCAATGACCCAGACTTAGCTGGTGCTAACTCCACAAAAACCAGGGCCAAACACAAATTTTGCCCCCCAATCCCCAAAATTTGCATCCAAAACAAAAAGAAATCATGTCCTAAAGGACCTCCATAGTACGACTCTACTGCGCATGCGCAGTGACGCAGTCGTCCCGAAATTGGCGCCAAATATCATTCTCTGTTTGGCCCTTCATCAGTCAACATCTCACTGATCTTTGTGCTTGTAAATCTCAGTTTAAAGGATGCCAGACACGTAATGTTTGGAGAAAATGTGATTCTAAGGAGGATAGAAGGAGGAGAGGAAAAAAGAAGTGGCAAAAAATAATCAGGGCTGTACTTAAAATTTTTTGTTGAAATTATGTTAAGTTGCCTATTTTCGAGGCATGGGCCTCTTGTTGTCATTCTTGCTAATTGTTGCACTGCTTATTCAGTGTTTCCTCTCCCCTAGCCTTCTAAAGTCCCCCCTTGCAATTCTCCCATGCTTTTGGCATATTTTTGAGAAGTTTCATTTCTGTTATTTTCCCCATAGTTACGTTTTCACCCATGGGTGTATAACGTTTGTGTTCTGCATCTTCCATCTGATGTTCTGCAGATTCTCCCCTGGGAGTCTCTGTTTTGCATCAGATAGAGTGTAATTGATGACTGATTCTGGGCCAGTTTTTTCAGTGCCTGGAGTCATGTTTTCTACTGTGTTTACACTGTTTGTTTTCATTGGCAACAGCCTTTTTTGAGGGGGGCTGTTTGCCTTTGTGGTAGTTTATCTCATTATAAGATACATTTATATTATCCGAAAGTGTCTCATTAATTATTTTATATAATTTTAAAATTTTTTGACCACACTTTGCCATCGGATCCATCGGGGCTCAACGTTACTTTTCAGCAACTTGGGCTTCTCTGAAAAAATATTTTTTCAAAATTATTTTGTTTTGCAATTGTTTTTTCATTTATTAATGGATCATGTTATTATGTATCTTTGTGTCAGGGGTTTTTGCGAGTAACTAGGACTTATTGTTGTTCTTTCACAATGAAGGGACTTTGTTCAAATTGTAATAGGAAGAAATCTTCCTCTGACTTTCATGATCATTGTATTAATTGTAGTCAGTGTTCTCGCATTAATCCCTGTCCTATATGTGAACATTGGGATGAGAAACATTGGAAACGTGTGTCACGATATGTTGTTTCTGGAGAAAGAGCGATGCCGGCTCTTTCTCCACAAGGTCACTCTACTCTCTCAGTTTCTATTTCAGAGGAACCAGAACAGGGTGATGTTTCCATGTTATCTTCTTCAAGTGTGCGTCCGTCGTCACAAATAAATACAGAGCTAGCGGCAAAAGTGCTCATGGAGATTAGACAAATGTCGTCCGCTAGCTCGCCCGGTGTAGCGTCCATTCACCGAATGGTTCGGCAGCCGGGTTCGTCCGATGCGGTCCAAGAGGAAATTTTGGGTGATGCGAGCACTATAAAAATAATAGAGGCACACCCAGTGACGGCGGATAGTGAACGAGAACGGAGGAAGCCTTTTAGTCCGGTTCCTAGCTCGTCCAGGTCCAGCCGGGCCGCGAGCGAGAGAGGCCCCTCTCTCGTACAACAACATCTGGGACCAGATGTTGTGGTACAAAATGTGTCTTTAGCGGAGCATACGTCCGTCGCTCGGGACGCTCCGTTGTATAAGCAGTCCGCAGAGACTGTTAAGGCTTCCTCTTCTCGTCGGCGCACACGACCGCACCTTGGCTGCGTGACCTCCGATATTTTGCCAGCTTCGCCGATGAAGGATTCTTCGGCGACCAGGTCACACCATCCGGCAGCCAGGGATTCGAGACCGATGGACGTTCGCATAGGAAAAGTATGCGGGAGCCATCTGATGCGGAGCTGCCCTCGGCGAAGCAGCGAAAGACCGCTCCTCCGCAGGTCTCGACGTCGGACATTCTACTGCAGATAGCACAGCTTATCGCAGCATCCCAGCAGCCGACAGAAACGGTGTCGGATCGAGAATTATCCGACGGCGCTGGGTCGGTACGCTCCGCCGAAGCATCGGGGGCGGACGACCGGGAACATCGGGAGGTCCGACCGGATGGTGAAAGGGATACGGATGAATTGGAGCTATCCCTTTCGGAACAACATAAAGCTGCCGTGGACTTCATCCGGCACTTTCTTCCTCAAGTTGTTCCGTCGGGCCAGACTGCTGCGCTTCCGGACAGGAGAATTATAGCGTCATTGGACTCTGATTTTTTTGAGCGGTTCAGGGACATCGCTCCCGAGTTTCCGTCGCAGTCCAATAATGTTGCAAGAACATTTGAATTATTGAACGACGCTATTTTTAAACTTGCTTCCAGGACGGGGAAAGCAGGTTTCTTGTCCGCAAATACTCTCAACCTGCCTTTCATTAATGCAAGGAATAAATTCGACACGGCAGGTCAGGGTATACCGAGAGTTCCTCTGCGTATGGACGACGAGGCGGAAGACTTAGAGCTATCATTACCGTCGTCAGCTTCTATTCCAACCGCAGTGTTGGAAACAGCTATTGCGTCTAACAGAGCCAATTTAGATGCCTTATCTTACGCAGATCACCTTACTAAGGCGTTATCACTGCGTCTTCAAGGGGAAGAGTTTCAGGATATACAATCCTCCTTAAGACTTCTTTCAAGGGCAGTAGCTTATTCCACGTGTAACTCCGCCCTTTCAGTGGCAAATCTGGAGTTGGTTAGACGTGACGCAGCCCTGGCTACATCCACACTAGTGGATTCTAAGGTGAAGAACTCTCTTAGAGTCGCTTCGGTCTCAGGAGATCTTCTCTTTGACGGCAAGCTTTCCGCTATTTATGATAATGTTAAAAAGAAAGCTAGTGATTCTCTGTTGTTTAGATCCGCTCCTAAAAGGTCGGATACAGCAGACACGAATAAGGCGGGCACTTCTGGGTCTTATGCGCCCAAGAGAGGTTCCTATAGAGGTTCCGGTGCGTCCTCTAGCTCTTATTCGAGAGACCGTCAGGATAGTGACTCTCGTTCGGGACGTCCTTCAGGCCGGGACAATCGGTCGGACGCCCCGAGGTCGACGAGGCGAGGTGCGGGTCGTGGAAGACGTGGTTTCTCCTACCGCAGGCCTCGCAGATCCAGGAGGTGATGGCTTAAACCTCTATCGCGTTCCGGTTGGCGGAAGGTTGTCGAGTTTTTCTCAAGAGTGGGCGTCGATTACGGACGACCCGTGGGTGAGAGGAGTGACTTCGGAAGGTCTAAAGATATCCTTCAAACGAAAGCCTCCATTAACTCGAAGTCCAAAGTGGACTCATCTTCCGTCAAATCCTCAGAAAAGAGACGCTCTGCTATCAGAGGTGCAGTCTCTTTTAATGAAGAACGCGGTAGAGGTCGTAGAAAACCAGGAATCGCTGGGATTCTACAGCCATCTGTTTCTGGTTCCGAAACCAGACGGCTCGTTCCGTCCAGTCATAGATTTGAGCTGGATAAACAAGCTGATCGTCGCTCCGAAGTTTCATATGGAGACGATTCGATCGGTCAGAGCGAGTATTCGGGTGAACGATTATGCAACGAGCATAGATCTCAAAGATGCGTACTTTCACGTCATGGTACATCCGACATTCCGAAAGTATCTACGCTTCGCAGTCCTAGGAGTGGTGTATCAGTTCCGGGCCATGTGCTTCGGATTGAATCTAGCACCCTGGGCTTTCACTCGGGTAATGAACTCGGTAATGATCTACTTCCGAGCTCATTCGTCTGCGGTAACGTCGGCCTACCTGGACGACATTCTTCAGAGGTACGGCAACGAGTTAACGCTTCAGAACGATGTTCAGAATCTTCTTCTATTGCTCCGACGTCTCGGTTTCATAGTAAACGAGGAGAAGTCGGATCTGGTGCCGTCCAAGTCATTCACTCATCTGGGAATGAGCTTCGAGACGCACAACAATCTCGTTCGTCTGCCGTTAACCAGAGCGAAATTAGTCAGTTGTTACGCTCGCTATTGTCTGAATACGGACAAAGTCACGGCGAGAGAATTTATGAGACTGATAGGTCTGTGCGGAGCCGCCGCAGATCTCATTCCGATGGGACGGCTACGCACACGGCCTCTTCAAATTTTCCTGACTCAGAATTGGAGTGTGAAAATTCATTCGCTCGATGTAGACGTTCTCTTGTCAGATCAAGTGAAACAAGAGATTCAGACTTGGGCAAACATTCAGTGGTTAACTCAAGGAGTTCCGCTGCAGTTGCCGGATCCGAGTTTTACCATTATGACGGATGCCAGTCAAACAGGTTGGGGTGCATCATTAATCCCAACGGATTCGAGATGCCAGGGTCTTTGGGATCCGCAATTCCTGTGCAAGCACATAAACATCAAGGAAATGATGTCAATTTGGCTTGCGTTACGTCACTGGATGGACATTATTCACGATGCTCATGTCCAAATCCTATCCGACAATACGACAGTAGTGGCGTATATACGGAATCAGGGAGGCACTCATTCAGTTCCGTTGTTCAATCTAACGGAAAGAATCCTTCTGTTTGCGTTGGAACATCACGTTCTTCTTTCGGTCCGTCACATACCGGGTCGTCTGAATGTGCTAGCAGACTCCCTTTCACGAAAGGGTCGCTTGTTGCCGTCGGAGTGGACTCTCAACAAACAAGTATTCAATCAGATTTGCTACCAATGGGAACGGCCAATGATAGACTTATTTGCGACACATCTCAACAATCAGTTGCAGACGTATGTGTCCCCGTGTCCGGATCCAAGAGCATTTGCAGTAGACGCTCTGTCGATCCCTTGGGACGGAATGATAGGATATGCGTATCCTCCAGCGCCGTTAATTCAACAAGTATTGCTAAAGATAAAACAATCTCAATGCAAGATTCTGTTGGTAGCATCTCTGTCACAACAGAGACCGTGGATAAATCTACTCAGGTGTCTGTTGTGGGACCTACCGCGGAAGCTTCCTCCACGAGAGGATCTTCTTTGGCAGGGGAAATCGCGCCAACTCCATCACAACCCGCAAGGTCTCAACCTTCACGTTTTTCTGTTGTGCGGTCCTTCTTGCATGGCAAGCACTTTACAGGACGAGCAGTGGACGCGATTTCTAACTGTAGGAGGACCTCCTCTTCGCTAAACTATGCGGCTAAGTGGAAGGTTTTCCGTCGTTGGTGTAGGGATCATTCTGTAGATATATTTGATCCCTCTATACCAGACATTGCTAACTTTCTAGTATACTTGTTTGACGAAATCAAACTGCAGCCTGTTACTATAAAGGGTTATAGATCTATGTTATCTGATACCTATGCACATCATGATAGTTTACAAATTGGATCTAATGTCTCTTTATCGAAATTGGTTAGAAACTTTTCGATAAATAGACCCAGAACTCTTAGATTAATTCCTAAGTGGAATTTAGCTTGGGTTCTCCTTAAATTGAAGGAAAAGCCATTTGAACCTCTTGGGACAGTAGATTTCAAATTCTTATCTTATAAGACAGCTTTTCTCTTAGCTTTCTCTTCTGCCAGAAGAGTCAGTGAGCTTCATGCACTATCGGTGGATGATTCTCATTATCGTAGTGTTGGGAACACTATCACCTTCACTACTAATGTGGGTTTTTTAGCTAAGAATCAGGCTCCTAATAAATATCCGGAACCTATTGTTATTAAGGCTCTTCCGTCTTCAGACGGGCGTAGGCCTTTACTCTGTCCTGTTAGAGCACTACGTATCTATAAACAGAGATCTCAGTTCATCAGAAAGGGACGGAAACGTTTCTTTCTGTCTTTGATGCCTAATAGAAAGGACATTTCAGTCCATTCTATTGCTAGATGGATTCAGTTAACTATCCGTACTGCGTATGAAGATTTATCTTCTTCTCAGCAGTCTGTGCTTAAGATTTCTGCTCATGAAGTAAGAGCTCTTTCTACTTCCTGGGCTTATGCTAATAGTGTTGCTATTACAGATTTAATGAAGGCTGCTTATTGGTCTCAGCCTTCCACATTTACTAATTTTTATCTCAGAAATATTGAGTCCATTTCTGGAGACCTGCATTGTTTAGGTCCGTTATCTGTTGCTCAGAATGTCGTCCACTAAACAGTTGCAACTATAGTTATGCAGGCTTTCTGTTCCGGCAGTGACTCCGTCCGACTGCCCTCTTCGCTCTGGGCTATTTGACCCAGGGCAAGGGGAAGGGGGGGGGGGGGGGGGGGGGTGTTCCCTTAGGTCACCTGCTTTATAGTGAAAAGCAAGGGAATGCCTCCTCCAAGACAGTATTTCTGAGTCGCTTCCGGGATGGTTTTAAAGTGTAATATTAATGTTTAATTTCATTCATGTCTTATTTTTAAAGTGTAGCTCGGTGTGAAGCATTTGTATATGTCAAGTGTCAAACGGGCTTTAATATACAATACTCGGACACTTTTAAATGATTATAAAGAGTCTCAATTCTCTGGACTACTTTATTTATTGGCTTGCTTTAAAAATAATTAGTATAAGGGTTATACTGGATGTTAATAGAGAACATGAATGTTATTGTGCTCAATTATTAAGGGTAGTGTATCTTTCTAATTTAAATATTAAATAAGAAAGATACATGTAAAGCCTAATACTCCTTTTCTCCTTAAGGGGTTACCTCTTTTTTTTTTATAATTGAGCTTATTGGATTTTCCTCTATGTCCTAGGCCCTCCAGCCTGTTTACTATTCAGCTAAGTCTGGGTCATTGGTACAGTATAAAAATGTTAAAAAATTTATAGTAATTTATATATTTTTTATACTTACCAATGACCCAGACGGGGATGGCCCTCCCTGAGTTGGGAACTCTTGCCTCCCCGCTGAGTACATAGCGCTGACCAGGCACTGCCAGTAAGAATGATATTTGGCGCCAATTTCGGGACGACTGCGTTTTGATTTCTTTTTGTTTTGGATGCAAATTTTGGGGATTGGGGGGCAAAATTTGTGTTTGGCCCTGGTTTTTGTGGAGTTAGCACCAGCTAAGTCTGGGTCATTGGTAAGTATAAAAAATATATAAATTACTATAAATTTTTTAACTTTTGTATTAACAATGGGGAGTCTCAATTCACACCACAGCAGTCCGATTAAATATAGCTTGTTTTTTTATAAGCATACCCGTGTGCTTTTATTTATGTTTCATGTTGCGAGGATGGAGCACAGATGACGAACGCTCGAATCATTAAAAAAACTAAAAACTGATTTTTTAAGGAAAATAATAAAGTATCCCTTGATTGTGTCAAAGGATTCTGTATTATTTATCTTTAATCATTCAATATTTTTATACTGTACCAATGACCCAGACATAGCTGGTGCTAACTCTTAAAAATGTAGGGCCAAACACAAATTTTGCCCCCCAATCCCCAAAATTTGCATCTAAAACTAAAGAAAACATGTCCTGAATGGCCCTCCATACTTCACCTCTGCTGCGCATGTGCAGTGTCAAGGACGTCCCGAAATTGGCGCCATTAATCATTCTTTTTTTGGCCCTTCATCAGTTAACATCTGACTGATCTTTGTGCTTGTAAATCTCAGTTTAAATGATGCCAGACACATAAATATTAGAGAAATGGTGATTCTAAGGAGGATATAGAAGGAGGAGAGGAAAAATGAATGACAGAAAATAATCAGGGCTGTAACTTAAAATTTTTTAATGAAATTATGTTAAGTTACCTATTTTCGAGGCAACAGCCTGTTGTGGTCATTCTTGTTATCTAGTTACACTGCTTGTTCAGTGTTTTCCTCTCTTCCTTTCCTTTAAGTCCCCTCTTGCTATTCTCCCATGCTTTTGGCATATTTTCTGTAATATTATTACTAAAATTTTCTTGGGAGTTTTAGCTGGATAACAGAATGAATTCTGTTCTTTTCCCCATGTTTACGTCTTCACCTATGGGTGGTTAGGCGTAGTGTTCTGCATCTACCATCTGATGTTCTGCAGTTTCTTCCCTGGAAGTCTCTGTTTTGCATCAGATAGTGTATTATTGGTAACTGATTTCGGGCCAGGGTGCCTGGAGTCTTGTTCTGGTGTTTTTACACTTATTGTTTACATTTACAACAGCCCTCTGTGTGAGGGGGGATTTCTTGAAAATAACATCTTGATGTTAATTTAATCATAACTAGATACATTATTATTGTTCGCAAGTGTTGCATAAATTTTTTAAAATATTTTTAGAATTTTTGTCCACACTTAGGCTTGGGATGCATTGGGGCTTAACGTTACTTTTCAGAAACTTGGGCTGTTCTGAAAAAATATTTTTTCAAAATTTTTTGATTTCAATTATTTTTTCTATGTTAATGGATCATGTTATTATGTATTTTGATTGTCAGGGGTTGGTGCGAGTACTAGAACTTTGTTTTCTTTTCACAATGAAAGGATATTGTTCAATTGTAATAAGAGGAAATCTTCCTCTGACTTTCATAATCATTGTATAAATGTAGTCAGTGTACTCGCACTAACTCCTGTTCTGTATGTGTTAATTTCGATGACAACATGGGAAGCGTGTGTCACGGTATGTTAGTGGGGAATTGGCCATTCCGGTCCTTTCCCCGCAGGGTCACTCTACTTTATCAATCTCTATTTCAGACGATCAAGAACAGGGTGATGTATCCGTGATGTCTTCCAAAAGTGTGCCTCCGTCGTCACAATTAATGAAGAGCTAGCGGCAAAGTGCTCATGTAAATACGTCAGTTGCCTAAGAGGACCCTAGTAGGTTCGACGGCCTTTGACGTCCGCTAGCTCGCCCGGTGTAGCGTCCATTCATCGAATGGTTCGGCAGCCGGGTTCGTTGTTGCGGTCTAGAGTTTTGGGTGATGCGAGCACTATAAATCAACCATATGCACACCCAGTGACGGCGGATTAGAGGAGAGAACGGAGGAAGCCTTTTAGTCCGGTTCCTAGCTCGTCCAGGTCTATCCGGACTGCGGCAAAGCATCGTAAGACCGCTACTGCACAGGCCTCGGTGATGGACGTGCTATCCCAAATAGCACAGCTTATCGCAGCATCCCAGCAACGACAGATCTCTGTCGCATCATGTATTATCCGACGACGCTGGGTCGGGACGCTCCGCAGAAGCAGGTACAGACGTCCGAAAATTTCATCCGGTCCGACGGGATGCCGAAAGGGATTCGGAGGATTTCGAGCTTTCCCTTTCGGAACAACATAAGCTGCTGTGTATGTCATCTGACTTTATCTTCTAGAGGTTCTTTTGTCGGACCAGAATGCTGCGATGCCGGATAAGAAACTGATAGCATCGGTGGACACAGAAATTTTTCGTTCGGTTCAGGGACATCGTCCCTCAGTTCCGACACAGTCCAATAATGTCACACAAACTTTTGAATTATTGAACGACGCTACATATATTATTGTATGCTTGCTATTAACAAGCATGTCTGGTTTCTTGTTCGCAAAGTTACTGAGATGTCTTTCAAAAGTGTGCCTCTGTCGTCATAGTTAATGAAGAGCTAGCGGCAATAAGTGCTCATGGAATACGTCAATCGCCTAAGAGGTCCCTAGTAGGATCGACGGAGTTGACATTCGCTAGCTCACCCGGTGTAGCGTCCATTCATCGAATGGTTCGGCAATCGGGTTCGTCCGTTGCGGTCTAGGAAGGAGATTTGGGTGATGCGAGCACTATAATAGACTTTAGTACACACAGATTAGAGGAGAGATCGGAGGAAGCCTGTTAGTCCGGTTCCTAGCTCGTCCAGGTCCGTCCGGGCTGCGAGCGAGAGAGGTCCCTCTCTCGTACAACAACATATGGGACCGGATGTTGTGGTTCAGACATTTCGCATTCGGAGCATATGTCCACCGCTCGGGACACTCCGTTATATTGACAGTCCGAGAGACTGTCGATATTGCTTCCTCATCCTCACAGCAGCGCACACGACCGCACATTGGCTACGTGACCTTGAATATCCGGCCAGCTTCGTCATTCAGTGATTCCACGGCGAACAGGTCACGCCATCCGGTAGCCAAGGGACACGAGGCCTATACACTCCGTTCGCTCGCATAATAGAAGTATGCACGGGGTAACGAACACGGAGCTTCCAGCGGCAATGCATCGTAAGACTGCTTCTTCACAGGCCTGGATGGCGAAAGGGATTCGGACGATTTCGAGCTTTCCCTTTCGGAACAACAGAAGCTGCCATACATTTCTTCCGGCATTATCTTTCAGAGATTGTTCCATCGGACTACATTGCTGCGATGCTGGATAAGAGACTAATAGTGTCATTGGACACGGAGTTTTGGATCGGTTCAGGGACATTGTCCCTGACTTGCCGACACAGTCCAATAATGTCATTAGAACATTCGAACTATTTAACGACGCTATATATGAGCTTGCTACCAAGCATGATAGTCTAGTTTCTTGTCCGCAATGCTCTTTTCTGCCTTTCATCAATTCTAGGAAATAATTTATATTGGCAGAACAGGGCATACCGAGAGTTCATACGCGTCTAGACGGCGGGCTGAAGACTGGGAATTATCATTTTCGCCGTCTATGTCAATTCCAACCACGATGTTGGAAACGACAATGATGTCTAATAGACTTAACTTAGACGCTTTATCATACGTAGACCACCTTACTGAAGCGTTGTCATTACGTCTTCAAGAGAAAGAATTCCAGGATATGATCCTCATTGTGATTTCTTTCAAGAGCAGTAGTTTTTCCACGTATAACTCCCCCCTTCAGTGGCAACCTGGAGTTGGTTAGACGTGACGCAGCCCTAGCTACATTCACGCGCGTGGATTGTAAGGTGAAGAACTCTCTCAGAGTCGCTTCGGTCTCGGAGAAGCTTCTCTTCGACGGCAACTTTTCAGCAATCTATGAATTGCTCGATATACACGTTCTCTTGTCTATCAAGTGTAACAAGAGATTCAGACTGGGGCAAACATTCGGTGGTTGACTCAGAGAGTCCACTGCAGTTGCCGGATCCGAGTTTTATGATTATGACGGATGCCAGTCAAACAGGTTGGGGTACAATATTGATCCCAACGGATTCGAAGTGCCAGGGTCTTTGGGTTCCGCAGTTTCTAGGCAAGCACTTAACTTCCAGGAAATGATGTTATTTAGGCTTGCACTATGTCATTGGATGAACATTATTCAGAAACGCATGTCCAAATCATGTCCGATAATACGACAGTAGTTGCGTATCTCCGGAACCAGGGAGGCACTCATTCGATTCCGTTATTCAATTTAACGGAAAGAATCCTTCTGTTTGTTATAGTACACCAAGTTCTGCTTCGGTCCGTCATATTCCGGGTCATCTGATTGTATTAGCAGACTCCCTTTCACGTAAGGGTCGCTTGTTGCCGTCAGAATGGACTCTCAACAAACAAGTATTCAATCAGATTTGCTATCAATGGGAGCACCCAATGATAATTTATTTGCGACACAACTCACTATTCAATTGCAGACGTATGTGTTTATATGTCCGGATCCCTGAGCTTAAGTTGTTAACGCTCTATTGATCTAATAGGACGGAATGATAGGATATGCGTATCCTCCAGCGCTGTTGATTCAGCAAGTATTGCTAAGATAAACATCCACAATACAATTCTGTTGGTAGCATCTCTGTCTTCACAGAGACCGTGGGTAAATTTACTCAGGTGTCTACTGTGGGACTTACCGCGAAAACTTCCTCCATGAGAGGATCTTCTTTCGCTGGGGAAATCGTGTCAACTTCATCACAACCCGCAAGGTCTCAACCTTCACGTTTTCCGTTGTGTGGTCCTTCTTGCACGGCAAGCATTGTACAGGACGAGCTATGGACACGATTTCTTACTGTAGGAGAACCTCCTCTTCGCTATACTATGCGGCTAAAGTGGAGGCTCTTCCGTCGTTGGTGTAGGGATCATTATGTTGATATTTTTGATCCCTCCATACTAGACATTGCAACTTTCTAGTATACTTGTTTGACAAGATCAACTGCAGCCTGTTACTATTAAGGTTATAGGTCTATGTTATCTCATACCTATGCACTCTATGATAGTTTACAATTGAGTCTTATGTCTCTTTATCTAAGTTAGTTAGAAACTTTTCGATAAATAGACCCAGAATCCTTAGATTAAATTCCTATACGGAATTTAGCTTCGGTTCTTATTTAGCTAAGTAATCATTTGAGCCTCTGGAAACAGTAGTTTTCAATTTCTGACCTTTTAAGGCAGTAATTCTCTTAGTCTTCTCTTTTACTGAGGAGTCAGTGAGCTTCATGCACTATCGGTGGACGATTCTCACTTTCGTAGTTTCGGAAACACTACTTCCTTTACTACTTAGGTTGGATTTTTGGTTAAGAATCAGGCTCCTAATAATATCCGGAACCTATTGTTATTAAGGTCCTTCCGTCTTCGTACGGGCATAGGCCTTTACTCTGTCCGGTTAGAGTTTACGTATTTATTAACAGATATCAGTTTATTAGTAAGGACGTAAGCTTCTTCTGTCTTCGATGCCTAATAGAAGGACATTACGCACCATTCTATTGCTAATGGATTCAATTAACTATCGGTACTGCTTATGGTATATCATTAACTCAGCAGTTTGTGCTTGAGATTTCGGCTCATGAAGTAAGAGCTCTTTCTACATCTTGGGCTTACATTAATAGTGTCGCTATTATAGATTTTATGAAGGCTGCACATTGGGCTCAGCCATCCACATTCATGGATTTTTATCTCAGAAATATTGAGTCCATTTCTGGAGGCCTCCATTGTTAGGTCTATTATCTACTGCTCAGAATGTCATTCACTTAACAGTTGCTACTATAGCTAGGTAGGCTTTCTGTTCCGGCAGTGACTACGTTCTGCTGCCCTCTTAGCTCTGGGCTATTTGACCCAGGGCAAGGAGAAGGGGGGGGGGGGGGAGGGTGTTCCCTTGGGTCACCTGTTTTATTATGAAAACAGGGGGATACCTCCTCCGGAGTTAGTAATTCTGAGCTGTTACTGGGATGGTTTTTAAGTGATAAGTTTATGTTTTAAAAATTCACTCTGGTCATAGTTTTTAGAGTATAGCTTTTGAATATATCACGTGTCAAACGGACGTTATTATACAATCCTCAGACACTTTTAAAGGAGTATAAAGAGTCTCTATTCTCTAGACTAACTTTATTTATTGGCTTACTTTAAAATTATTAGTATAAGGATTGTACTGGATATTAATAGAGTACATGGATGTTATGATGCTCAATTATGGAAGGTGTTGTGTCTTTCTAATTTATCATAAATAAGAAAGATACATGTAAGGCCTAATACTTCTTTTTCCCTAGAGGGGATGACTCTATTTTATATAATTGAGCGTATTCCATCTTGCTCTATGTCCTTGGCCCTCCAGCCTTTTTACTATTCAGCTATGTCTGGGTCATTGGTACAGTATAAAAATGTTAAAAAATTTATAGTAATTTATATATTTTTTATACTTACCAATGACCCAGACGGGGATGGTCCTCCCAGGAGTTGGGAACTCTTGCCTCCCCGCTGAGTACATAGCGCTTACCAGGCACTGGTTATTAGAATGATTAATGGCGCCAATTTCGGAATGTCCTTGACACTGCGCATGCGCAGTAGAGGTGAAGTGTGGAGGGCCATTCAGGACATGTTTTCTTTGGTTTTAGATGCAAATTTTGGGGATTGGGGGGCAAAATTTGTGTTTGGCCCTACATTTTTAAGAGTTAGCACCAGCTATGTCTGGGTCATTGGTAAGTATAAAAAATATATAATTTACTATAAATTTTTTAACTTTTAGGGGATTTAATGACTCAAGCATCGGACGAAATTACCACGGTTATTCAGTGTTTTCATTCTTTCGCAAACGTTTGTTTATAATTTTAAAAATAGAAATGCCACGTGATTTCCAATCTTTCACTTACAGTTTCATTACCCGGTACATGTATTCATGGTTTCGCATCAAGTTGTCATAATTTTGAAACATTATTCATGAAATAAAATACATGTTATATTTCCAGCACTGATAAACGTATCAGTACTAGAAATATAAAATGTATTTTATTTTATATTTTACCCTCGAAAAGTCAACAATATCATGCACTGACACCGAGTCAGCCTAAAAAATAGTTCTAAATCGACCACGCGAGTTTTCGTCAGTTTCAGCTTATTTTGTCCCGATTTGTAAATATTATTTTTGTCATTTTCTCCATTAATTTTTATTTTTGAACAAATGGAATAATGGATCTGAAACAAGGAAATAAACAACTCAGAAATGTATGTGCATTTTTGTTATATTTCTTTTAAAAATAACATTTACCAAAACAAACGGGGTAATCAGTCACTCAAATTGACCTACTGAACATCGTAATCTGCGACCAGTAGCTACTCGTAGGGACCCTTAGTTCACTTTACAATTGGTTTTCTCCGTAAATAAGCCCACCCCCAATTTTTCTAACAATTTTTTTCACGTGCCCCCTGGGCTTACTGACGGATCGGTACGGTATTGCTTTGGTGTGATGTGTAGATGGTAGCTATAAAATTTTTCTGAATGTCTTTAAAAATTATGGCCGCCAGCAGCCATCTTGAATTTGGCATATGAATTGTCAACAATTCCCTTAGCACAACCTGCAGGCTGCATCTCTCGTCCAATCTTTTTCAAATTTCATATGTAGTTTTGGTGTGATGTCTAGATGGGAGCTATCAAATTTTTCTGAATTTTGTTGAAAAACATGGCAATCAACGTCTATCTTGGATTTGGCATATAAATTGTCAACAATCCCATTAGCAGACCCTACAGGCCGTACCTCTCGTCCGATCTTTTTCAAATTTTATATGTAACTTTAGTATGATATCTAGATGGGAGTTATCAAATTTTTCTGCATTCCGTTGATAAAGATGGCTGCCACCAGCCATCATGGATTTGACATATAGATTGTCAACAGTTCGGTTTGTACACTCAACAGGCCCCATCCCTCACCCAGTTTTTTCAGATTTCATATGTAGCATTTTTATACTGTACCAATGACCCAGACTTAGCTGGTGCTAACTCTAACAAAACCAGGGCCAAACACAAATTTTGCCCCCCAATCCCCAAAATTTGCATCCAAAACCAAAAGAAATCATGTCCTATAGGACCTCCATACTTTGCCCCTACTGCGCATGCGCAGTGTCAAGGACGTCCCGAAATTGGCGCCAATTATCATTCTCTGTTTGGCCCTTCATTAGTCAACATCTCACTGATCTTTGTGCTTGTAAATCTCAGTTTAAAGGATGCCAGACACGTAATTTTTGGAGAAATGGTGATTCTAAGGAGGATATAGAAGGAGGAGAGGAAAAAGGAGTGACAAAAAATAATCAGGGCTGTACTTAAAATTTTTTATGAAATCATGTTAAGTTGCCTATTTTCGAGGCATGGGCCTCTTGTTGTCATTCTTGCTAAAATGTTGCACTGCTTATTCAGTGTTTCCTCTCCCCTGGCCTTCTAAGTCCCCCCTTGCAATTCTCCCATGCTTTTGGCATATTTTTGAGAAAGTTCATTTCTAAAATTCTCTTGGGAGAGTTGCTTGGTTACAGAATGTTTTCTGTTATTTTCCCCATAGTTACGTTTTCACCCATGGGTGTATAAACGTTGTGTTCTGCATCTTCCATCTGATGTTCTGCAGATTCTCCCCTGGGAGTCTCTGTCTTGCATCAGATAGAGTGTAATTTTGATGACTGATTTTGGGCCAGTTTTTTCAGTGCCTGGAGTCATGTTTTCTGGTGTTTTACACTGTTTGTTTATATTGGCAACAGCCTTTTTTGAGGGGGGCTGTTTGCCTTTGGTGTAGTTTATCTCACTATAAGATCCATTTCTATTATCCGTAAGTGTCTCATTAATTATTTAATATAAATTTAAAATTTTTGACCACACTTAGCCATCGGATCCATCGGGGCTCAACGTTACTTTTCAGAAACTTGGGCTTCGCTGAAAAAATATTTTTTCAAAATTATTTTGATTTGCAATTGTTTTTTCATTATTAATGGATCATGTTATTATGTATCTTTGTGTCAGGGGTTTGTGTGAGTAACTAGGACTTGTTATTGACTTTTCACAATGAAAGGATATTGTTCAAATTGTAATAGGAAGAAATCTTCCTCTGACTTTCATGATCATTGTATTAATTGTAGTCAGTGTTCTCGCACTAATCCCTGTTCTATATGTCAATATTGGGATGACAAACATTGGAAACGTGTGTCACGGTATGTTGTTTCTGGAGAAAGGGCTATGCCGGCTCTTTCTCCGCAAGGTCACTCTACTCTCTCAGTTTCTATTTCAGAGGAACAAGAACGGGGTGATGTTTCCATGTTATCTTCTGCAAGTGCGCTTCCGTCGTCACAAATGAATACAGAGCTAGCGGCAAAAGTGCTCATGGAGATTAAACAAATGTCGTCCGCTAGCTCGCCCGGTGTAGCGTCCATTCACCGAATGGTTCGGCAGCCGGGTTCGTCCGATGCGGTCCAGGAGGAAATGTTGGGTGATGCGAGCACTATAAACATTCAATGTGCACACCCATTGACGGCGGATAGTAGGCGAGATCGGAGGAAGCCTTTGAGTCCGGTTCCTAGCTCGTCCTGGTCCAGCCGGGCCATGAGCGAGAGAGGCCCCTCTCTCGTACAACAACATCTGGGACCAGATGTTGTACAAAATGTGTCGCAAGCGGAGCATACGTCCGTCGCTCGGGACGCTCCGTTGTATAGGCAGTCCGCGGAGACTGCTCAGGCTTCTTCTTCTCGTCAGCGCACACGACCGCACCTTGGCTGCGTGACCGCCGATATCTTACCAGCTTCGCCGATCAGGGATTCTTCAGCGACCAGGTCACACCATCCGGCAGCCAGGGACACGAGGCCGATGGACTCCGGACGTTCGCATAGAAAAAGTATGCGGGAGCCATCTGATGCGGAGCTGCCCTCGGCGAAGCAGCGAAAGACTGTGCCTCCGCAGGTCTCGATGCCGGACATACTTGTGCAGATAGCACAACTTATCGCAGCATCCCAGCAGCCGACAGAAACGGTGTCGGATCGGGAATTATCCGACGGCGCTGGGTCGGTACGCTCCGCCGAAGCATCGGGGGCGGACGACCGGGAGCATCATGAGGTCCGACCGGATGGTGAAAGGGATACGGATGATTTGGAGCTATCCCTTTCGGAACAACATAAAGCTGCCATGGACTTCATCCGGCACTTTCTCCCTCAAGTTGTTCCGTCGGGCCAGACTGCTGCGGTTCCGGACAAGAGGATTATAGCGTCATTGGACTCTGAATTTTTTGAGCGGTTCAGGGACATCGCTCCCGAGTTTCCGTCGCAGTCCAATAATGTTGCAAGAACATTTGAATTATTGAACGACGCTATATTTAAACTTGCTTCCAAAACGGGGAAAGCAGGTTTCTTGTCCGCCAATACTCTCAACCTGCCTTTCATTAATGCAAGGAATAAATTCGACATGGCAGGACAGGGTATTCCGAGAGTTCCTCTGCGTATGGACGACGAGGCGGAAGACTTAGAGCTATCATTACCGTCGTCGGCTTCTATTCCAACCGCAGTGTTGGAAACAGCTATTTCGTCTAACAGAGCCAATTTAGATGCCTTATCTTACGCAGATCACCTTACTAAGGCGTTATCACTGCACCTTCAAGGGAAAGAATTTCAGGATATACAATCCTCTTTAAGACTTCTTTCAAGGGCAGTAGCTTATTCCATGTGTAACTCCGCCCTTTCAGTGGCAAACCTGGAGTTAGTTAGACGTGACGCAGCCCTAGCTACATCCACACTCGTGGATACTAAGGTGAAGAACTCTCTCAGAGTCGCTTCGGTCTCCGGAGAACTTCTCTTTGACGGCAAGCTTTCTGCTATTTATGATAAAATTACAAAGAAAGCTTCGGATTCTCTGTTGTTCAAATCTGCTTCTAAGAAGTCGGATACGGCAGACAAGAATAAGACAGGCACTTCTGGGTCTAATGCGCCCAAGAGAGGTTCCTATAGAGGTTCCGGTGCGTCCTCTTGGTCTTATTCGAGAGACCGTCAGGGTAGCGACTCTCGTTCGGGACGTCCTTCGGGCCGGGACAACCGGTCGGACGCCCCGAGGTCGACGGGACGAGGTGCGGGTCGTGGAGGACGTGGTTTCTCCTACCGCAGGCCTCGCAGGTCCAGGAGGTGATGGCTTAAACCTCTATCGCGTACCGGTTGGCGGAAGGTTGTCGAGCTTTTCACAAGAATGGGTGTCGATTACGGACGACCCTTGGGTGAGAGGAGTGACTTCGGAAGGTCTAAAGATATCCTTCAAACGAAAGCCTCCATTAACTCGAAGTCCAAAGTGGACTCAACTTCCGTCAAATCCGCAGAAAAGAGACGCTCTATTATCAGAGGTGCAGTCTCTTTTAATGAGGAATGCGGTAGAGGTCGTAGAAAACCAGGAGACTCCGGGATTCTACAGCCATCTGTTTCTGGTTCCGAAACCAGACGGCTCGTTCCGTCCAGTCATAGATTTGAGCTGGATAAACAAGCTGATCGTCGCTCTGAAGTTTTATATGGAAACGATTCGGTCGGTCAGAGCGAGTATTCGGGTGAACGATTATGCAACAAGCATAGATCTCAAAGATGCGTACTTTCACGTCATGGTACATCCGACATTCAGAAAGTATCTACGCTTCGCAGTCCTAGGAGTGGTGTATCAATTCCGGGCGATGTGCTTCGGATTGAATCTAGCACCCTGGGCTTTCACTCGGGTAATGAACTCGGTAATGATCTATTTCCGAGCTCATTCGTCTGCGGTAACGTCGGCCTACCTGGACGACATTCTTCAGAGGTACGGCAACGAGTTAACGCTTCAGAACGATGTTCAGAATCTACTTCTATTGCTCCGACGTCTCGGTTTTATAGTAAACGAGGAGAAGTCGGATCTGGTGCCGTCCAAGTCATTCACACATCTGGGAATGAGCTTCGAGACGCACAACAATCTCGTTCGTCTGCCGTTAACCAGAGCGAAATTAGTCAGTTGTTACGCTCGCTATTGTCTGCACGCAGACAAAGTCACAGCGAGAGAATTTATGAGACTGATAGGTCTGTGCGGAGCCGCTGCGGATCTCATTACGATGGGGCGGTTACGCACGCGTCCTCTCCAAATTTTCTTGACTCAGAATTAGAGTGTGAAAATTTATTCGCTCAACGTAGACGTTCTCTTGTCAGATCAAGTGAAACAAGAGATTCAGACTTGGGCAAACATTCAGTGGTTAACTCAGGGAGTTCCGCTGCAGTTGCCGGATCCGGGTTTTACCATTATGACGGATGCCAGTCAAACAGGTTGGGGTGCATCATTGATCCCAACGGATTCGAGATGCCAGGGTCTTTGGGATCCGCAATTCCTGGGCAAGCACATAAACATCAAGGAAATGATGTCAATTTGGCTTGCGTTACGTCATTGGATGGACATTATTCACAATGCTCATGTCCAAATCCTATCCGACAATACGACAGTAGTGGCGTATATACGGAATCAGGGAGGCACTCATTCAGTTCCGTTGTTCAATCTAACGGAAAGAATCCTTCTGTTTGCGCTAGAACATCAGGTTCTTCTTTCGGTCCGTCACATACCGGGTCGTCTGAATGTGCTAGCAGACTCCCTTTCACGAAAGGGTCGCTTGTTGCCGTCAGAGTGGACTCTCAACAAACAAGTATTCAATCAGATTTGTTACCAATGGGAACGGCCAATGATAGACTTATTTGCGACACATCTCAACAATCAGTTGCAGACGTATGTGTCTCCGTGTCCGGATCCAAGAGCATTTGCAGTAGACGCTCTGTCGATCCCTTGGGACAGAATGATAGGATATGCGTATCCTCCAGTGCCGTTAATTCAGCAAGTATTGCTAAAGATAAAACAATCTCAATGCAAGATTCTGTTGGTAGCATCTCTGTCGCCACAGAGCCCGTGGATAAATCTACTCAGGTGTCTGTTGTGGGTCCTACCGCGAAAGCTTCCTCCACGGGAGGATCTTCTTTCGCAGGGGAAATTGCGTCAACTCCATCACAACCCGCAAGGTCTCAACCTTCACGTTTTTCCGTTGTGCGGTCCTTCTTGCATGGCAAGCACTTTACAGGACGAGCAGTGGACGCAATTTCAAACTGTAGGAGGACCTCCTCTTCGCTAAACTATGCGGCTAAGTGGAAGGTTTTTCGTCGTTGGTGTAGGGATCATTCTGTAAATATTTTCGATCCCTCTATACCAGACATTGCAAACTTTCTAGTATACTTGTTTGACGAAATCAAACTGCAGCCTGTTAAGGGTTATAGGTCTATGTTATCTGATACCTATGCACATCATGATAGTTTACAAATTGGATCTAATGTCTCTTTATCTAAGTTGGTTAGAAACTTCTCGATAAATAGACCCAGAACTCTTAGATTAATTCCTAAATGGAATTTAGCTTGGGTTCTTCTTAAATTGAAGGAAAAGCCATTTGAACCTCTTGGGACAGTAGATTTCAAATTCTTATCTTATAAGACAGCTTTTCTCTTAGCTTTCTCTTCTGCTAGAAGAGTCAGTGAGCTTCATGCACTGTCGGTGGATGATTCTCACTATCGTAGTGTCGGGAACACTATCACCTTCACTACTAATGTGGGTTTTTTTAGCTAAGAATCAGGCTCCTAATAAATATCCGGAACCTATTGTTATTAAGGCTCTTCTGTCTTCAGACGGGCGTAGGCCTTTACTCTGTCCTGTTAGAGCGTTACGTATCTATAAACAGAGATCTCAGTTTATCAGAAAGGGACGGAAACGTTTCTTTCTGTCTTTGATGCCTAATAGAAGGGACATTTTGGTCCATTCTATTGCTAGATGGATTCAATTAACTATCCGTACTGCTTATGAGAGTTTATCTTCTTCTCAGCAGTCTGTGCTTAAGATCTCCGCTCATGAAGTAAGAGCTCTTGCTACTTGTTGGGCTTATGCTAATAGTATTGCTATTACAGATTTAATGAAGGCTGCTTATTGGTCTCAGCCATCCACATTCACGAATTTTTATCTCAGAAATATTGAGTCCATTTCTGAAGACCTACATTGTTTAGGTCCATTATCTGTTGCTCAGAATGTTGTCCACTAAACAGTAGCAACTATAGTTATGCAGGCTTTCTGTTCCGGCAGTGACTCCGTCCGGCTTCCCTCTTCGCTCTGGGCTATTTGACCCAGGGCAAGGGGAAGGGGGGGGGGGGGTGTTCCCTTAGGTCACCTGCTTTATAGTGAAAAGCAAGGGAATGCCTCCTCCAAAGTCAGTATTTCTGAGTCGCTTCCGGGATGGTTTTAAAGTTTAATATTAATGTTAAAATTCATTCATGTCATATTTTTAAAGTGTAGCTCGGTGTGAAGCATTTGTATATGTCAAGTGTCAAACGGGCTTTAATATACAATACTCGGACACTTTTAAAAGATTATAAAGAGTCTCAATTCTCTGGACTACTTTATTTATTGGCTTACTTTAAAAATAATCAGTGTAAGGGTTATACTGGATGTTAATAGAGAACATGAATGTTATTGTGCTCAATTATAAAGGGTATTGTATCTTTCTAATTTAATATTAAATAAGAAAGATACATGTAAAGCCTAATACTCCTTTTCTCCTTAAGGGGTTACCTCTTTATTATATAGTTGAGCTTATTGGATTTTCCTCTATGTCCTAGGACCTCCAGCCTTTTTACTATTCAGCTAAGTCTGGGTCATTGGTACAGTATAAAAATGTTAAAAAATTTATAGTAATTTATATATTTTTTATACTTACCAATGACCCAGACGGGGATGGCCCTCCCAGGAGTTGGGAACTCTTGCCACCCCGCTGAGTACATAGCGCTGACCAGGCACTGCCAGTAAGAATGATAATTGGCGCCAATTTCGGGACATCCTTGACACTGCGCATGCACAGTAGGGGCGAAGTATGGAGGTCCTATAGGACATGATTTCTTTTGGTTTTGGATGCAAATTTTGGGGATTGGGGGGCAAAATTTGTGTTTGGCCCTGGTTTTGTTAGAGTTAGCACCAGCTAAGTCTGGGTCATTGGTAAGTATAAAAAATATATAAATTACTATAAATTTTTTAACTTTGGTGTGATGTCTTTTCTGAAGAAACTTGAGTGAATGACTTGACATTACTGGATCTTTCTATTTAGTTTAGTCCTTTCTTGGACAAGTTGTGCTGCAGTGTCATTGACACTTTCATTTATATCTTATGTGAAATATTATGTGAATATTACCATCTTTCACAAACATTGACCCTCTGTTTTTTCAGCAATTAGCCAAAGTGGTAGAAGGGTGGAAAAAAAGAGATTCAGAAAAGGATGAATATATTAAACACATTTTGAAAGACAAGGTTGATGTGGAGCAAACTTTAAGAAGACAACAACAGGTAGAGTTTTTTTAAAATGTTTTCGCGGTGTTCAAATTGACATCCAGTTCTTCATTACCTTCGGGACACGATGTGACTCTGGCTTTGAAAGGTTCATTAAACTCCAATAAACAAACCAGTTTTGATGTTGACCCAAAACTATTTGGTGCAAAAGTTTTAGCATTGATTTTTTGGGTACCAAACAAACTGTTTTGGTGCCAAAATGACGATGGGGTGGGGAAGAGAGAGTACTTTTTTGCTAATTAGGGAAGGGGAGCAAGTGAGAGACAGGTTATCCATCAGTGGGTCAGATTTGTATGCATTTGTGTGCATGTGTATTTTTGAGCACAAGTAGAGGCAAGTAGGGTATCAAAGTCTATTTTAGGGAGCAGATGCTCAGCTCCCCTGCAACCCCCTTCACCTGGCTGCCCCCTCCCCTGTCCCCTGCCCACCCCTGCTGGCACCACCACTGTGTTATCACAGTCTTCTCCAATGAATTTGGTCACCAAACTTTAGAAAGCAAACTGCCTCCTTGTTTTATCTCTTGAATCAGATACATGTGATGTGGCACTGGTGAAGGCACACTGTAGAAATGAATGCCCACACAAGAAAGCACTGTCAAGTTCGCACAAACACTATCCCTAATGTGGGTATAGCTTTTAACATTCGATATTTTTGTAAATTAAGGCACTTTGAAAGAATGTCCACCATAATAAAAGGAGTATATATTTCTTAACTGATAGAGCTGAATTATATTTGGTCATCAAACTTTGCTCACATATCTTGGTCTTGTTATAATTTATTGGAGAGTGTGGCATTCTCCCATGATGAGTAATAAGGCATATCTATATGGATAAAATAATTTTGCTCAAAAGATTATATGAAATGCCATAGAATATGAAGCTTTCAAGTTGCTGTCCCTGTACGTCGGCCAAAAGCCCAAATATGCCTTTTCGTCACACTGCCAGTTAAGAGAGGATGTCTTTCCACGTACCTTGAAATTTTTATTTAAAATCAATGTTCGAGAGGCACTATCTCCTCAAATTCTCATTGACAAACAATAGCTAGTTTCTTTTAAGAGTGAACAAATAGGTATTAACAGAAAAATTCCAATGCAGCTAGAGATGTCTGAAAAACTACTTCGGAGATGGAGGGGCTATCGTCTTCATTATATCTATGCCAATTCCTCTATCGGTGATCAAATTGAATGTGGGGACGGAATGGTTTCACGCGCCGAAGGCGCGCAGGGACGGTTTGGGGAACAAGCCCCTTTCGACCTGCAGTGACTGTATATGATTCGTTTGTCGAGGCGTGTTGAAGGATTGAATGTGGGTATACTTGTTGTTGCCTTAAATAATAACACATAAATTAATAAATTACATATAATCCCCTGAACTTACCTGATGGCATGAAGCCCTTATCTAATTAAATATAGCCTTTTGTAAGCTGTATTTCAATTATTATGTTGTATTGAAAAACAAAGCCTCGGTAACCGGAAAAAAAGTAACAGGAAAAAAAGTAACAGGAAAAAAAGTAACAGATTTGGGTAGGAAAAAAAGAAACAGGAAAAAAAGTAACACTTTCTTATTTTTATAAGGTAAAAAAGTAACAGAAAAAAAAGTAACAGATTTGGGTAAGAAAAAAAAAAACAGGAAAAAGAGTCACACTTTCTTATTTTTATTTCATAAAAGTGATAGATTACTTAATTATGATTTAGTTATATTATTGAAACTAGTTAGATTATTACATATCAGTATAAGTACTACATAGTACATAGTTATAAAATAATTTAACAAACTTAATTATGATTTAGTTAGATTATTACATATCACACCTTGAAACTAGTTGGATTATTACATATCAGTATAAGTACTACATAGTACATAGTTATAAAATAATTTAACAAACTTAATTATGATTTAGTTAGATTATTACATATCACACCTTGTGTAATCTAATATTCTGGCCAATGCCAGTAAGAAAAGCTGAAATAGTAAGTGAACCTTGGGAATATAAACCACACAGATTTTTCAGTTTTCTATTCAGGGATTCAGCTGACTTCTGTTTGCGGATAACAGGCAGCAAACCAACTGACACCTGTTGAATAATTGTATTGGTCAGAGCTTGCTCTTTTTGAAACCATTGGATAGTTTTCCAGACTGATGGGTGCTGGTGGCCAACAAGATTGTAGAACTTGTTGTTCCAGCCTTCACATGCATTATTTGTACGAGATTCGCCATCCAGCGTAGCACTATTAACATTCCATGTAGCTGGAGGATAGGCTGGAGGAGTTAATCTAAGTCGTAATGGTGCCAACACATCTGAAGGTGCGGCGCGAGGTTGCCTGTATCTACCAGTGACATAATTTTCATCAAAATACCTCAACAGTTCCTCGGCTTCTTCTGGAACAATGTCTTTGAGGTGATTCATACCATCACGCACATCTGAAACTGGCAAGAATGCAAGTGCATCCAGTTTCCCACAAAACAGTCTGAAGTCTGCATCATCCCGATACAACTGCACTAAACCTAAACTCTGCACTCTGTGCCAAGTGCTTTGTGTCAGATGGTAGAAACAACCTCTACTCTGTACATGTCTACCAAACACAGCATTCACAGCTTGTAACACACCATCTTCAAAATCAGTCACAACAGTATTTACATTCAAGTCAATATTTAGCTCAGTCAGTTTATCTACAATAGCTTGAAACAGAGTCTCATAGGAAGTACGTGTCTTCCTCTGTAATATAGCGTATACACAAGATAAAAAACTGTCATGAAACTTAACCCTAACAACATAAATTTGCTGAAATAGTGGAGGAGCCATTGCAAAATTACCGTCCATAAATAAAGTACTTGCACTGCCAAGATAATTGAGTCCACTATTTGTTGCAAATGCAACCACACGCTCACTTGCATCAGGTCCATTATCAAAGAAAAGGAATTGTTCAGAGTCTGATATTTTCTGAAACTCTTCTGGAATGGTCAGCTCAGACAGACTTTTGGGGACAGGAGGACTTCTTCTGTGGTATCTCAGACTCCGTTTGGCATTATCTAAGTCTGGCAGCATCAACTTGACTTCACTTTCAGCATTTGAAACAGCTGTTGCGAGGATCTGTGATGGCTTATCTAAGGAAGAAGCTGCTTGTTTTCGCATTTCATTTCTCAATTTGGTATATGCGATACTGACATTTTCTGGAGGATGGTTGTGTTGTCTAACTATTTCTGGGTTGTTGAAATCTGTAGTAGTTCAGAGACTTGCACGGCAGTCTGATTTAGCACATTTAGTGCATTTCCACCAGACCTTGTTCTTCCTTCTTACAGATACAGTGTACATGAAACCTTCATGACAAAGTTTTTTGCCCCTCTTATTACTCTCAATGACTTCCATGATGACTCAAGAACATTTAATGACTAATTCAAACTGCTGTCCAATATATAGTTTGCTGTGTGTTTATTTTTTCAAGAACATTGTTGTACATCAAAGAAGAGAATTCATGAAAGTCGCCACACTTGCTTGTGTTTATTTTTTCAAGAACATTGTTGTACATCAAAGAAGAGAATACTTGAAAGTAACCACACTTGCTGTGTGTTTATTACAATGTGTGTTCATTTGTTTCAAGAACATTGTTGTACATCAAAGAAAGCATGATGGATATCCTTGTAACAACATTGTCATAATTAAAAAAATAAAAAATAAAATTATTATTATAATTATTATAATGAAAAATGAAATAATGAAAAAAACACTGTTACTTTTTTTCCTGTTGTATTATTATAATTGTTACTTTTTTTCCTGTTTCTTTTTTTCCGTTTCTTTTTTTCCTGTTACTTTTTTTCTTGTTACTTTTTTTCCTGCATTCCAAAGCCTCATCCCCACTCACTGAAGATTGACAATGATGAAAGAGAATCAAAGTAAAGTGTGTCCATCACTGTTTCTGACACCTCTGTCTCTTCGTCTTCATCTGTAATTAAGCTGACCAGCCACTCTTTTCTTATTGATACAAACACAGTATTTGAGTGTACTACATTTAAATCACTTATTGGTACCACCTTAATTGCCTGCTCATTCCCGAATTTTACAGCGAGTAAAAAAAAAAATTGTTTATTTGGTCATCAATCGTCAATATTTGAGCACATCACTGCTGTAATGCTGTTTCTTCACATGTTCGATGCAATTCTTTCTGCCAAAATTTTAGCCACTTGATTTTTAGAGCCAAATCAAAATTTTTTGGCTAAATTGGTACCTGAGAGCATTAACACTGAAACAAACATTTCATTATCTATTCAGGATATCATAAATTAATTAACTTCTAGTCCACCAAAAAAATGATTGGGTCATCAATCTCAGTTCACATTATAATTTACCAGTAATAGAAAAGCTGTGGTATTTCTTTTATCTCTCAAGATTGGGCCAAAAAATGTTTTTTGTTCTCCGGCAATCCCTCATTGAAGTAAGACTAAACTAAAATATTTAACTTTTTTGATTGATGTATATTTATTTGCATGTGTTTGCAACATAGCATGATTAAAATACAGCATCCATTTATGAGGATTGTTTTGTAAACATCCAGGTGTTTGTTTTTCTTGTTTGCCAAAATATGTTTTTGCCTTGTTTCAATGTATTGGAGTGTGCCTATAGACACTCTCCCATATATTTTATCAAGTCAAATCCATATAGATGAAATAAATTCACCACAAAGATAATCTAAACTTCATCCATGGGATATGAAGCCTTCAAGTTGTGGTAGTCAGATTTACACTCCATGACCTGAGTTCCATTCTGTCCTAAGTGCCTTTTTTTATATGGCCGCTCATATGAGCGGATCGTATTATGGTATGGCAATGTCCATCCGTCCATCTGTTAGCTTTTGTTTGTCCACACGATAACTTGAAAACAATACATCGAACAGTTACTATTTTTTTTATGGTTGATTAGTCATGACTAGAGGATGGTTCCTTTCGATAACCAGCATTCCGGCATATCCAATATGGCCACCACGGCCGCCATCTTGGATTTTCAAGTACTTTTGATTGTCCACGCGATAACTTGAAAACTATAGATCCAACAGATGCTGCTTTTTTATGGTTGATTAATCATGACTAGAGGATGGTTCCTTTCGATAACCAGCATTCTGGCATATCCAAGATGGCCACCATGGCAGCCATCTTGGATTTTTAGGGACTTTTGATTGTCCATTTGATAATCCAACAGGTACTGTTTTTTTATGGTTGATTAGTCATGACTAGAGGATGGTTCCTTTTGATAACCAGCATCATTGTCTATCCATCCGTCTGTCCGTCCATCCATTTGTCTGTCTGTCTGTCCATCCGTCTGTTAACTTTTGTTTGACCACGTGATAACTTGAAAACAATACATCCATCAGATACTGTTTTTTTATGATTGATTAGTCATGACTAGAGGATGGTTTCTTTCAATAACCAGCATCAATGTCCGTACGTCCTTCTGTCCATCTGTCCGTTAAACTTTTATTTGTCCATGCTATAACTTGAAAACAATACATCCAACAGATACTGTTTTTTTATGGTTGCTTTGTCATGACTAGAGGATGGTTCCTTTCGATAACCAGCATTTTGGCATGTCCAATATGGCCGCCATGGCAACCATCTGGGAGTTTTGGTGACTTTTGATTCTCTACGCAATAACTTGAAAACAATATATTCATCTTTAATGGGTCATAAGCCTGGAATGTACAATTATTTTTAAAGGAATTATTGACCTTTTGTTCAACTAAAAATTTCTTCACAAGCGCAATTTCTTCATAGGCGGTCTTATATTGATCCACCCTCTGGCAGTGCACTTGTTAATTTTTAAAACATAAATTGAATTTGATAATTTTTTTAAAAAATAAACAATTTTTACCAGACTGACAGACCTTTTATTATTAAAAACATTTTATCACGTTTATGTGCCAGTTCCATCTAATTTGATATGCACATATCAATGCATACAAGCCGCAGAATATTCTTCAGGATTGCAGTTCCATGGTGTCCAATGTGTGAACATGTACTCCCTTCGTCATCTTTAGTATTTAAATCAAGCTTGCACACGAAAGCTTTATTTCTGGTGGACAAATGGGTTTACTACTGACAGTAAACAATTCGAAAATAATGTTATACTCATACTTGTTGGGTGTATTCATTCATTTTTTGAATAACATTGTGGCTTCTCTATTCTTCTTTTGCTTCTTCTCATCTTGTTTTCTAGATTTTCATCACGTAGGTACAGTGGAGCCCACTTAATTGGATATCGCTTAACTGAATAACCCTGTTAATTGAATATAATTTCCCATCATAAATCCATTTACCATACCTCCAGTACAAATTTGACCTGTTAATTGAATATAGGTTATAGAGTAAACTCCTGCTAATTGAATAAAAAATCTTGTAACCTGTTGAGAAATTACCCTGACTCTTCCCAGTTTTCCTTTGTTTATAGACCTATTTGGCCTCAGTACATCCAATCCAATACAGGCATTTAATCTATTATATCTTGTTTGACGGAGCTCATGGTTTATCTCTAGAATGCAAGAAAGTGACACAATCCCCGTTAATTGAATACTCCTGTTAATTGAATAATTTTCAGTGGCAAAGTGGCTATTCAATTAACAGGGTTCCACTCTATCTCATCAACTCATGGCGTTTTGTCACAAATGTTCCATTGGACAAGAATAAATTTCCAATTCCACTTTGTCTGATCTTTGTTTCAAATGTTTGTAATGGTTCCATTGTATTCTATGTATAGTTTTTCAGCTATTTTCCTCACATAGAACAGGCTGAATTTGAATAGTAATACATTTTGTGCAGAGAACAAGATAGAATTGGCAGTGAATTGTCACCAAACATTGGAGGTCAGGATGTAACTGGCAATGCATGGTTAAACCGTGAGATAGTTCAAAATGGTTCTAAAATAAAGGGGGTTTTGGCTACTATGAAAAAAATTGCTTATATCTTCATGTGGATTTGGGATACAGCTTGGATTTCACCACCATCAGAATTCAATGCTGATTCATGCAGTACCCATATCTCCAAATCAATCAAAAGGTCACTTGGAACAGAATGGAACTCATGTTGTGGTTTGTTCAAACCAAGTCCCTAGGTTAATCTTCTTTGCTCCCAAAGGGAGCCTGAATATTAACTAGGTACAATATGAGGAATATTCTTTAAAATCTTCTGCCAAACCACTGTTCATGATCATTAGATATTTGGTACACAACATCCATGGGCAGTCAGATTCAGGTTTGTTCAAATCACTTCCTTTGGTTTTTATTTGGGCGCTTTATAGAAACCTGAATTTTAACTTAGTGCAGTATGAGAAACATTTTTTTAAAATCTTCTCCAGAACCAGAATCTATTGATTTTTGATAAGGAACATGCTAAGGTAGGTCAGATTGAAGTTTGTTCAAGTCATGTCTCTGGTTCATATTTGGTGTCCCTATGGTAGCCTGAATTTTAACTTGGTGTAATATGAGAAATAATCATAAAAAAATCTTCTTCTAAAGAACCCCCAGTTACAATCTTTTGACATTTGGTATACAACATCCCTAAGGGAGCAGATTTAAATTTGTTCAAACCAAGTGTCTAGGTTAATATTTGAACTTCCTAAGGGAGCCAAAATTTTAACTTGGTGCAATATGAGGAATATTCTTTATTCTTTCGTTCAAATCATGTTTCTTGGTTCATAATTAGGCTCCCTATTGCAGCCCAAATTTTAACTGAATACAATATGAAGAACATTCTTTAAAATTTGGTATGGAAAATGCTTAAAAGGTCAGATTGTAGTTGGTGAAAATCATGTCCCTGAATTCATATTTGGGGTCCCTATGGGAGCCCAAATATTAACTTAGTGCAATGTGTGGAATATTCTGTAAAAATCTTCTTCTCCAGAACCACCAGTCAGAATCTTTTGATATTTGGTGTACAGTATCCTTAACTCTTAACACGCTGGGGTTTTTTAAAAATATTTTTTATCACATCTTGTAATGGCTGCTGTGAAGCAGCCATGACTAGATCTGATGAAAAATTCATATAAATTTAACACAAATAATTGCTCAAACAGATAACCTGATATACACTTTGGTTATAAGTGCTCAAATTATACTTAATTTACTAGCAACCTTGTCCTGGGCAGGAATATCCACCAGGAGCATGCAAGGAGTAAAAAGGGCAGATTTAGGTTTGCTCAAACCAAATCCCTAGGTTAAGATTTGGGACCCAAATTTTAACTTCATGCAATGTAAGGAGTATTCTTTAAAAATCTTCCTCTTCAGATCCATTAGTCAGATTCTTTTCATAGCATTGCTTGGGGGTCGGGATCATATTCAAGTTTGTTCAATTCATGTCCCTTGGTTCATATTTAGGCTCCCAGTTGCAGCCTAAATTTAAACTTAATCAATATAAGGAATATTCTTTAAAAATCTTATTCTCCAGAACCACTAGTCATAATCTTTTGGTATTTGATATGCAACATGCTTATGTGGGTCTGATTGTTGTTTTGTTCAATTCTTGCACCTGGGTGTCTATTTGAGGTCCGTATGAGAGCCTGAATTTTAACTTAGTGCAATATGAGGAATATTTAAAAACAAGAAGAATATTACTAAGTTAACACATGCCCCCCACCTGCCTTGTGACCTTCACCTTGCAGATGCGGCAGAAACTATTATACATGACACACCTTCTGACTGTCCTTAACATTTGTAAAAAGTTTAACAATTGTATTATGATTTGTTTCTGAGTTATGGCTGAGACACGAATATTGACCGATTTTTAGTGTGACCTTGAAGATGGGAACCCGACTATGGTGTGTGACACATCCTCCCATTGTCCTTTATAATTGTGTGAAGTTTGATGACTGTAGCCCTAATAGTTTTGGAGTTATGCTTGAGACACGATTTGTGACCCTGAACATATGAAGGTCAATTGTGACCTTCACATTGCAGATGCAGCGGAACTATTATACGCGACACACCTTCTGACTGCCCTGGGGGCGCGGTGGCTCAGTTGGTAGAGGTCCTCAGTTCGAATCCCACCTGCGGCAACCGCGCTGTGTCCTTGGGCAAGACACGTCACCCCCATTGCCACGTGGGGGCATGGTGACGTTGTGTACTAAGGCGTACTGCACATCGATGGTGCACCTGTCTTTAACCAATGCTAACCCTGCTTGTGTGGAGTTGGTATGTTGGGGAGCTGACAGTTGCTCGCCGTTGTTCGGTGGTTCTCTCTGGGTACTCTGGCTTCCTCCACCCGTAAAACTGTCACGGTCATAGTTGGCCATTGTGCAGAAATATGTGACCTTAAACACCAATAAATAAATAAATTCTGACTGTCCTTAACATTTGTAAAAAGTTTAACAATTGTACTATGATTCGTTTCTGAGTTATGGCTGAGACACGAGCTGAGACACGAATATTGACTGATTTTTAGTGTGACCTTGAAATGTGACCTTGACCTTGAAGGTACGAACCCGGCTATGGTGTGTGACACATCCTCCCATGGTCCTTTATAATTGTGTGAAGTTTGATGACTGTGGCCCTAACAGTTTTCGAGTTATTGGCTCTGACACACACACACACACAGATGGATACACGGACAGACACACTCACACTTCAATCACTACATGCCACCCGACTTAAGTCGGGGGGCATAAAAATCTTTTTCAGAGCCCTATGGAAGCCCAAAAAAATCTTCTTAAGAATGTCCTTTTTTAGTGCTAATGGAAATACTGGATATCCAGGCATTTCCCTGTGGGAACCCCGGGAAGTAAGCAGCACTTGTTTACTGTGGTAAACCAGTTCCACTTTACTAGTAAAATAGGACCCAGTCACCAATGCTTGGGGTGAAAGTCCTCTAAAATGGGCAGCATGTAGATCAACGATTGACTAAACTTGACTTCATCTCCATGTTGTGTCACGATTAGCCATGGTGCATAAATATGTGACGTTAACCACCAACAAACAAACATATCCAGGCATTATATCTTTGGTAGCTTCGGAATCTTAGAAAAATGCATGATGCAGAAGTCTGCTGAAATTTTAATTCCTGATTTCATATTTTTAGGACTTATGGCGATTCAAAATCCTGTCTCTGTCACCTGTTTTATCAGGTGACCGTTTCAGGCCTAATGGCCCCTCTTGTTTTATTTGGCCTTGAATTCCAACTATTTTGACCTTAAAATATGTTTAGCATTATCTTTCCAGATTATGTGTGGATACAATGGAGTCTGCCCACTTAATTGGATATCTCTTAACTGAATTGAATAACCCTGTTAATTACATATTACTTGCAAACATCAAACCATTTACCACATCATCAGTATCAATTTGACTGGTTAATTATTAATATTGGTTAAAGAGTAAACTTCTGTTAATTGAATAAAAAAATCTTGTAATCTACTAAAGATTTTGTCTTGACACACACTGAATTCCATAGGTTTTCAAACCAGTTGAGTCTCATTTCATCCTGGATAGGATTTGGGAGAGGAAAGAATAGTTATATAAGTGCCCCTTTCTCTGAATATAATTCACAAATAATTGCTTGAGAACCCATAGTTTGTTTTAGCTATTTCTACATTAGCAGTATGTATCTCTTGTGGGATTCTCAAAAAGAGTAGCCAAAGTAAGAAGGAAGTGTGTATGTAGAAAAGTCAGTTTCAGTTTGAGAACACATCTGATGGCATGTTTTGTTCAAAGTTTCAAGAAACATAGGATTATCTGAATGTCCACAATGCTTTACTTTTTATTAGATGGTTGCTGATTTTGAGAAAGAGCTGCATAACACAGTTGAGGAGCTTAGAAAGGAAAAAGAAAATTCTTCTATAATGATTGGGCAACTTCAGATAGAGGTAGGTGTAATAAATGAATAATTTCAGTTATTACTTATTTGAGATATCTGCTATATTGATTTCTTTTGACGGCCTACTGCACCAGCACAATATGCTTAGCTCCTTATTCTTGAAAATAACAATTTTGAGTTTTTTTCCACAGATATGTCATGAAAAAATCTAAAAAGTTAAAAATTCTAAAAAAAATTGAAATGCAAAAATGAACAGTGTCCACATGTTTATTAATAAAATTTTGGCCCATGGACAAGTCGATTTATAAAAGGTAACTTGTGATTGCTTTGAAGGCTTTATGCATGTGTTTTAAAGTTAATGAGTAAACAGGTAAAAACAGGTAGGAAATCACAATTAAATTATTGATTAGGGTCTTTTTTTTTTATTCTTTCTGTTCGTGAAACCAATGTGTAGCTACATACTTTTTGTTTGCTGCATGAAGGTTTTTTACTGCTTAATTTTTTCCTACCTTTAGGTCATAGTGATGAACTGATTATCAGAACTTGCTATGACCTATTACCGATTATTTCTCCACCGATTCTGTCGATTCCGATGGTTGGAATAGGACACAGAAAAAAATCTGTTGGTGTCTGATATACTACTGAATTTCATTGATAAGTCACCTATTACGAAAGCTTAATAGCACATAAGTTCTCTGAATATGATGTTTAGTGCTGGGGGTCATTAGTAATGATATTGTTCTCTTGTGAAGATTGTGTTTATTCTGGTAAATGGTGTAACTAAATACAGTTTTGTGTAAGAATACAGTACACTCTGCTGTATTAGCCAGAAATATACTGAGCACACATACTTTGTGTCTTAATTGAATAATAACTTTATGTAAATGTGTGTTGTAAACTTGTGTCCATGCATGGTTTACAGATCGATAGGCATACGAGTAATCAACATGTCAGAATTTAATGTTCATTTTTCAATTTCTTACCTCCCTTGATGTGTTTCTCCAATGTTTATATGCACTCTACAATCAACATCGGAGAGAAAAATCAAGAGAGGTAACTGAATTAAAAAATGAACATGATAAACTGGAAACGTGTTTGTGACAGTCATGCGACATACATGTTGCATAACAATCATCTGTCATGGAAAAAAAAAATTGTTTTTGAGTTTTTTCTCTAATTTTATTCTCTTTTTAGTCCTCCAGGGTTTCAGCGTGAAGGGGACTATTGGATTGCACTCTGTCTGTCTGTCTGTCCGTCTATCCTTCCTTCTGTCCTGTTAGCACCTGTATCTCAGAGATGCTTTGGTGCTTTTGTTTCAAATTTTCAGATTTGATGGGGCATTAGGAAAAATTGATGCACTTCAATTTTTTTCCGAAAAAAATTCAAGATGGCCTACTGGCAGCCATTTTTGTTGGAAATTGTGTGTCATTCATTTTACGCTCAGAACTTCTGAATGGCATTTCCGATTTCAATAATTTTTGGTATGGAGGTCTAGCAGTATAAGATAAAAAACATATTATACAGGTTTTTTTCTTGTGCATAAATTATGTAAATTAGCCTCATTTAACCTTTTTTTCGGGTAATATTTTTGTGCGTATTATGTTGTGTACTGTTACCACCTGTATCTCAGAGATGCTTTAATGCTTTTGTTTCAAATTTTCAGATTTGATGAGGTATTAAGAAAAATTGATGCATGACAATTTTTTTCCGAAAAAAATTCAAGATGGCCGACTGGCCACCATTTTTGTTGGAAATTGCTTGTAATTCGTTATACGCTCTGAACTTCTGAAAGACATTTCCGATTTCATTAATTTTTGGTATGGAAGTCTAGCAACATAAGTTAACATATCATACAGGTTTTTTTCTTGTGCATAAATTATGCAAATTAGCCTCATTTAACCTTTTTTTCAGGTAATATTTTTGTGCGTATTATGTTGTGTACTGTTACCACCTGTATCTCAGAGATGCTTTAATGCTTTTGTTTCAAATTTTCAGATTTGATGGGGCATTAGGAAAAATTGATGCACGTCAAAGTTTTTCCAAACAAAATTCAAGATGTCCTAATGGTGGCCATTTTTGTTGGAAATTGCATGTTATTTGTTATATGCTCAGAACTTCTGAACGACATTTCCGATTTCAGTCATTTTTGGTATGGAGGCCGAGCAACATAAGATAAATAACATATTCATACGGGTTTTTTTCTCGTGTATAAATTATGCAAATTAGACAAACTTAACCTTTTTCTCGGGTAATATTTTTGTGCGTATTATGTTGTGTACTGTTACCACCTGTATCTCAGAGATGCATTCATGCTTTTGTTTCAGATTTGAAGGGAAGGGACATAAGATAAATAACATATTATACAGGTTTTTTTTCTTGTACATAAATTATGCAAATTATCCTTTTTACAGGTATTTGGATGCTTGCAGCAAAACCACAGAAATATGGGTAATATTGGGACTAGTTTGTTGAGTTGTTCCTTTGATATCCATATTTGTTTGGGTTTTATTGAGGAAATATCAATATATTTTACAGTAATTGACCTACCATAGGGGACGATTGTCTGATCGCTGATGATCGGCATTGCACTTGTGTTACCTGCATCATGAAATACTGAAGACTACTGTCTAAAACATTGCATTTATTTGCTACTGTTATGTACTCAATGCAATGCTATGCTGCATCATAATTGAAGGCTCGTGACTTTGATCAGCGGGGAAACGGTGTTGTCGTACCAATTGCAGATGGTAAATCCTGTAATTTCTCGGCTTTGCAGATTCTTAAATATTCTGCTATCTACTACATACGTTTTTAATGGGCAACTTCATTGAAATGGCCAGTTATCAAAGTGATTTTTAATAGTCAGTATTAAATATGGAATAATCTGAAACTGCTGGTTTTTAACTGCCGGTTGTTATAATTCGCTGATGGCCCATGACCGGCCGGTTCCAGTTGCCGATTCCGATTATTGGTTCATCACTACTTTAGGACATATAGGTTACAGGTAAAAAGGTAATTCCTCAGTGAGTAAACAGGTAAAACAAAATAAGTTGAAAAAGTTTTGACATGTTTTTTTTGTAAAACTCCAACCAATGGACAAGCCCTTTCACATATGGTGACTTTTAAATGCAGAACAGCTTCAGTACAGGTGTTTATAATTAATGGGCAGACAGGTAAAAGATCCCCCAAAATTATTTTGGGATGGAGATTTGTGTTTTAGTAGTTGACCAAAATACCAAGACATCTGTTCATGGACTTGAAGTAAAATCACAGGCAACAATCAAATTTCTTTGGGGACAGGGTAGTTTGTATGACACATGAAACGGCATTGAAAAAAAATCATGAAGGGCTTCCCTAAGGCCCCATGCTATACATATTCAAATGTGATGCTTTGATTATCAATATTTGTCTTTTTCATGTAACAAGTGATTACAGGTGAATAAAAAAAGAAAGATACTTGTTGTTTGTACTGAAATAAAATTACAACACTTAAATGTAGTTTGTCTTGTTATTATTGTCGAATCCAATGCCTGGAGGCATTTTGACCAATGCTGGGGGACATTTTTGCCAATGCTTTTGACCAATGCTGGGGAACATTTTGACCAATAATGGGGATGTTTTGACCAATTTTGTTTTGGCGACATTCCGGTTAGGGGATGTTTTGACTTGAATAAAAGTCTTCACCACAATATATAAAAACAAAACAAACTTTTGATGTTTTGGAGTGATACTGCGACAGGCCGAACACGATAGCTCATGTTTACTTCCTGCAGACTGAGTCCCTTTCACAGACATAAAAAAGCCACAAGCAGGGAGGGCGGGGGGGGGGGGGGGGGGGGGTGCAAAAATATTATGGATTATCCAAGTGACATTTAATATTTCACAAACTGACTACAAAAGAGAATCTGGTTATAACATGACTAAAATTTACAGTAAAATATTAATGCCGGTACACATGGGCTTTCAGGGGAAGAGTTTCGTTAACAAAAGTATCTTACTTGCCATTTCCAACATTGGGGCCTTGCATTTTTTGTTGTGTCTTCCAAGTGCCATGTAGGTCTTATTATAACACATAAATTGAGATAATGAACGCCAGCGCATCACCTTTTCTCCCATCACCTTTTCTGCCATTGCCAGTTTACTTCCCCTGTGCATATATTAACACAGAGTGCGACCTTCATTTCTGTGTTTGCAAAATTCACGAGTTTTTTACTTTTTTTAATGAATCCATCTGGTGTGATATATTTTTGGGTAACAGTAAAATTTAAAAAAATTATTGATTTTACAAAATGTATGGATGAAACACGTTTTGCTATTTTTACTGCTAAAAATAGACAAAAATATCTGGTGACTGTCAAAGCACGTGCATATTATTCTTTGACTTTACGTTTAAAAAAATGGCAAGTAAATCATCAAAGTGGGATTATTGGGCAAGAATGCGGTTTTTTTTTATATACGGATATAATAAAACTCACAAAGAGTTAAAATGATTATTTCTATTTCTTACAGAACACCCAGGCCAAAAAATGTTGACAACAGCAAACAAACTTGGGAATTTCCAATTTTGATTTTATGAAAATTTATGCCAATAAATCAATTTAATTTAGCTTAACACTGACCATTCATCTTCTCCACATGTGCAATTTGGTGAATGTAATGGCCATGAATGGTGTATTTGCCAATGGTTTCAAAATGAGTGCTATTAATTGTGTTTTATAGGAAAACCCAATGGATAATGAAATGACGTCTCCAAAGCCACGCTCATGGCTTCCCGCACTTTTCAGGAGAGCCACGTTCTTGGCTTCCTGCACTGTACCAGTTAATAAATTATATATATACATGTTGGTTACCTGTATCAGTTTATGTCACATTCCTGAGACTTATTAGGAATGTCCCATTGGGAACCCCGAGAAGTGAAGCAGTGCTTGTTTACAGTGGTAAACAAGCTCTCTTTTTTACAGGTAAAATAAGACCTAGTAACCAATGCAGTAGAAACACTCGCAAGTTATCTTCAGTGGTGTACAGGTATATAAAGCAGTATTTATCATAACCATTATTAATCTGAGGCTTAACTTGTAGAGTGCTGAATTATTTTTCGTCATCAAAATTTGTTCACAAGTTTTTGCCATGTTACAGTTTATGGGAGAGTGCCTATAGGTCTAAATGGCCCTTTATCAACTGAAAATTTCAAATGTTTTTTAATTGAGGGTACCTTCATGGTGTAATCAGCTCCTTCCTCAGTTTCTAATGTAGAGAGTTGAAACTTTAGGATATGACTACACATGCATTGGAGATGTGCAACATATGTAAAGTTTGCATAAAAATATTTTTTCACAAAGTTATCAAATCAAATCTAGTCACTCTTACATTTTGTAAAGAGGCGGGGGTACCTTTTTGTGCACCCTTTGGTGACACATAATAGTTTTTTATGATAATTCCCCAGTGATCTGTAATCTGTCAAAGGTCTGTCATTCTGTATCCATCACCGAGTAATACATGTTTCATCTCCGTTATGCTATCCATGGTATTGCAGGTGTGTTATTTCTGGCAGGGACATATGCCACCCTTGGCATTGCTCTCATATTTAGTGCCCAACATTGTTATAGGAGTCAGATTCATGTTTGTTCAAATCTAGTCTCCCAGTTAATATTTGGGCTCCCTATGGGGGTGGGTTGGGGGGGTCCCGAATTTCAACGTAGTGTAATATGAAGAATAGTCTTTGGAAATCTTCTTCAGATCTACCAGTCAGAATCTTTTGATATTTGGTATATAGCATCCTTAAGGTGGTCAAATCTAATTTGTTCAAACTAAGTCCCTGAGTTTGTATTTGGGCTTCCTATTGGAGCCCAAATTTTAACTTGTTCCAATTGGAATAATCTTTAGAACTCTTTGTCGGCCAGAACCAATAGTCAGAAGCTTTTGATGTATGGTATACAAAATTCTTACAGGGATCGGATTCAAGTTTGTTCAGATCAAGCCCATCAGTTAATAAATGGGCTCTCTTGGGAGCCTGCATTTTAGCATAGTGCAATATTGGGATTAATCTTTAAAAATCTTCTTCAAATCCACCAGTCAGAATCTTTTGGTGTTTGGTATACAGCAGCCTTATGGAAGTCAGATCTAAGTTGTTCAAACCAAATGAAATCCCTGTGTTGATATTTGGGCTTCCTATTGGAGCCCAAATTTTAATTTGGTCCAATATGAGGAATAATCTTTAAAACGCTTTGTCTCCAGAACCAGTAGCAGAATCTTTTGATATATGGTATAGTTAATAATTGGGCTCTCTGTGCAAGCCCAAATTTTAACTTTGTGCACTGTATAGAATAATCTTTCAAAAACCTTCTTCATATCCACCAGTCAGAATCTCTTGATTTTTGGTAAACAGCATCCTTCAGGAGATCTAAGTTTGTTCAAACCAAGTCCCTGTGTTAAACTTTGGGCTCCTTGTTGGACCCCAAATTTTAACTTAGTCCAATATGAGGAATATTCTTTAAAACTTTTTTTCTCTAGAACCACTGGTCAGAATCATTTGATATATGGTACACAGAATTCTTACAGGAGTCAGCTTCATGTTTGACCAAATCAATCCTTTGGTGTATAAGTTGACTCTCTGTGGGAGCCTGAATTTCAGTTGAGTGCAATATTGGGAATAATTTTAAAAAATCTTCTTCTGATCATCCAGTCAGAATCTTGATGCATGGGATACAGCATCCTTATCAGCCCTTCTATTTCAGAAAAAACGCGCCGGCAAAAAAAATGCCGACGTAAAAATTATGCACCTCGGCAAAAACATAGCTACATCGGCAATTTTTAAAATGGTGCCAATTACACTTATTTGTTCTAAATTCGCGACTAGTCCCTCGAAAATGGGAACGGAAACAATGTTGAATTTGAAAAGAGCATATTGACAAGGAGACATAATCTGCATGCACGAGCAGCATCGCAGTGTGGATATAATATCACAGATATCACATTGACACAATGTATTGTAGTTAACAATTACATAGTCTGTCGATAGTTTGTTGTTACATGAAGTTTTGTTTGCATCGAGTAATAGTGATATAATTTACTCACAGTACATTTTCTAGAATACAACATGGGATTTTCCAAGTCTTGTGAAGTTACACATGATGTCAATCATGCTAATCTCGAAACAATACCAAATGCATTCGACAGTATCAGTTGGTATGGGTTGGAGGCTAGTCTGTTGAAGTGTTCCGGCGTTGAAAGTTCTATTTTCATTTGGGGAGGGGTGGGGGGGGATGAAATCACTGTTCACAGGAGTCTGAAATTCTATCAGTATAGCTAAAATTCACTTTCAAACAGTGTTTTTTCTTCAGAAGGGGATCACGTTGTTGGGAACGTAAATATAATGTTGAAAGTGAATTTTAGCTATACTGATAGAATTTCAGACTCCTGTGCACTGGTAAAGCCAATTGTATTGATTTATTTGAAGAAAGAAACTCTTTAGAACTTTACACGGAAAATGTGTTTTATTTTCTTCAATAAACGAAACATGTATTCTCCAATTGTAAATGACAAAAACTGCTTAATTAATAAAATGCATTCAATACCATGACGATTAGCTGGAATTCTGCATTGCGAATGAGGGCTATGCCCAACGATCGTGACGACTGACAGACTCCTGCAGCTAAAAGGCTATATTATGTCAAGTCTCTGGTTCTCAGACCTGTAGCATGGGTCGCATTTCGCAATATTTTATATACTGAACTTACAGTGAAGTGCCAGCATCAAGTTGATGTTTACAGGACACCGCAGTTCTGTGAAAACTCACCTTGTACTAGTAGTATCACTACAACTGTCAGTCTCCAGTTCCAACTCACAGTCACGAACGGTAAAATCTGAATCGTCAGAATTTGATTGTGAGCTTGTGCCAACATTGACAGGCATTTCTTCATCACCAGGAGAGGAACATGTAGCATCAGCGGCCAGATTTTTTGGGAGAAAAAGACAGCTTGTCTTCCAGCATTTACCTCCCTGTATTGACATATGGCTTTTTCTTTTATAAGACTTATAGCCATCCGGGCGTGGTGGCGCTTTACGGACTATATTTTCGCACACCAGAATTGAGTGGATGGGTTATTTGAGTGGCCCTAACGTGTTGTGCAAGAAATGTTCCCATTACCGGCACCACCTGGTTGGACATATAGCCAGATCCGAGATCTACTTTATGTACATCTTTTTCAAAGTTTGCTATAGCTTTATAGTCCTTGAATGATTTATTTTTCAGAATGCTAAAATGTGCTAGTTGGAATTTTTTGATAAGCTGAGCACTATGGCCAAAATTATATTTTTGCATGGTTTCATGCAAAGTATATTGGCGGTTACCACTACTACAGTTGTTTTTATTTTCATCACTTGTGGACACAGCACCACTGGCACTGATTACTCCACCCTTTACGGTTGATATTGGCATTGCACGGCGATGTGCAGAAGATTTAGAAATGTGATCCATGGCATTACACTTTTTGATCACATCTGTACCATTTATCAGCTTATCGCACACCTTCGACACGACCCATTGAATCCGGGCAATGCATGCTTGCTGCTCGCATCGGAATTTTGGTAAAAGTTCCTGCATGTGGAACAGTAAATTTTGAGCACTGTTTCCCCATCATCCGCCAAGTCATATTTTATAGAGTATATGCCCCAAGCGTCAACAGTTTTTCTTTTCACCATATTTCAAAATGGATAGTTTACAACAATTTCGTGAATTATCTACATTTATTCACAAACTTAATTGTTATTTGAAGCGTCCATTACACAAAATCTGTTATGTAACGTGATGTATTCATTACGTAATGGATTGTGTAATGAATGCAATCACAATGAATGCATGAATGGAACAATGTGCTAACCAGTGCACTGCAGTGACGTAATATGACTTGCCAAAAAAGAACGTCGGCAATTTTTTTACCGAGGACATATTTTCACCTCGGCAAATACGTCGGCATTGCCGAATGTCGACGTGAATTAGAAGGGCTGCTTATGGGGTCAGTTAAAGTTTGTTCAAAGCAAGTACCTCGATTAGTATTTTGGGCTCCCTCTTGGGGCCTGAATTTTCAATAAGAGGAATATTCTTTAAAATCTTCTCATGGACCCCCAATCAACAGAGCCAAATGTAAAGGAATGATATTTTAAAGTCTGCTTCTTCAGATCCAATGGTCATAAGGTCATAATCCTGATTGGTGTGTGTGGGGGGCATACTTAGTCAGTTCAAGTTTGTTCAAGTTTATCCCTAGGTTGATATTTGGTATCCCTATCTTCCATTACTGAAAATCTGGGTATTATTTGTGTGGTAGCATCTCCATACCAGAAACATTTATCTTATTGGACAATAGAGTTTTGAATAGTTACATGACTTCATTAATCTGTAGTGTTTACTATCCATAGATACTAATTAAGTCCTTCTTTAAACAACTTTGTCAGGTGAGTGCCTGAGGCCCCATGGGGGCCTGTTGTTTTTATTTGGGACACGTTTTGACCATAGTCTATTAATAGGACAAACTAATGTCTTTTTCCTTTGAAGCATCTTTGATGAGGTAAAAAACTAATATTTCTTTCCCTTGGGGACATTTTAACTATTGTGAGAGGACATTTTGACTGATTGGTGGCACATTTTGACCAAAGTTAGGGACCACTTTGACAGCACTAATTTAAAAGTGACATGGTAGTCATAAATTTGTCATCATATTATGAATTAGCGATGGCTAACTTGAAGTTCTGCCGTACTCTTGAATAATAAAATATTTCTGCTGATAAAAATAACAGTTTGTGATTGGAGTGGGGTTCCAAACATTTCATAAGTAGGCCAATAGCATTTTTCATCAATGAATAGTATGGCCCAACAAGGTATAGATTTTAAATGCAGTTATACACAGTTTATTACAAAGAAGTGTCACATTATTCACTTGAGTGTTTAGGTGAAAATATAGAGGTGACACCTCCTCATGTGATGGGTAGAAATTTTGAATATTTTGAGTCCTGCTTTAACACCAATAAATAAATAAATTGGAAGCTGAAGTCCAAAAATATAATATTTTTATACTGTACCAATGACCCAGACATAGCTGGTGCTAACTCTTAAAATATAGGGCCAAACACAAATTTTGCCCCCCCAATCCCCAAAATTTGCATCTAAAACTAAAGAAAACATGTCCTGAAAGGCCCTCCACACTTCGCCCTTACTGCGCATGCGCAGTGTCAAGGACGTTCCGAAATTGGCGCCATTAATCATTCTAAGTTTGGCCCTTCATCAGTTAACATCTGACTGATCTTTGTGCTTATAAATCTCAGTTTAAATGATGCCAGACACATAAATATTAGTGAAATGGTGATTCTAAGGAGGATAGAGAAGGAGGAGAGGAAAAGAATGTGTGACAGAATATTATCAGGGCTGTAACTTAAAATTTTTTAATGAAATTATGTTAAGTTACCTATTTTCAAGGCAGCAGCCATTTTGTTGTCATTCTGTTTATTTAGTTACACTGTTTTTTAAGTGTTTTCCTCTCTCCCTGTAATTTAAGTTCCCCCTTGCTATTCTCCCATGCTTTTGGCATAGTTTCTGTAATTATTATTACTAAAATTTCTTGGGAGTTTTAGCTGAATAACAGAATGAATTCTGTTCTTTCCCCATGTTTACGTCTTCACCTTCGGGTGGTTAGGCGTTGTGTTCTGCATCTACCATCTGATGTTCTGCAGTTTCTTCCCTGGAAGTCTCTGTTTTGCATCAGATAGTGTATTTTTGGTAACTGATTTCGGGCCTGGGTGCCTGGAGTCTTATTTTAGTGTTTTTACACTCATTGTTTACATTTACAACAGCCCTCTGTGTGAGGGGGGATTTCTAAAAAATAATATCTTTATGTTATTTTAATCATAACTAGATACATTATTATTGTTCGTAAGTGTTGAATAAATTGTTTAAAATATTTTTAAAATTTTTGTCCACACTTAGGCTTGGGATCCATTGGGGCTCAACGTTACTTTTCAGAAACTTGGGCTGTTCTGAAAAAATATTTTTTCAAAATATTTTGATTTCAATTATTTTTTCTATTTTAATGGATCATATTATTATTATGTATTTTGATTGCCAGGGGTTAGTGCGAGTACCAGGACTTGTTTTCTTTTCACATTGAAAGGATATTGATCAATTGTTTTAAGAGGAAGTCTTCCTCTGACTTTATTATCATTCTATATGTGGTCAGTGTACTCGCATTAACTCCTGTTCTGTATCGTATGATTTCGATGACAATATGGGAAGCGTATGTCACGGTATGTTGTTGGGGATTTGGACACTCCGGTCCTTTCCCCGCAGGGTCACTCTACTTTATCAATTTCTATTTCAGACGATCAAGATTAGGGTGATGTATCTGTGATGTCTTCCAACAGTGTGCCTCCGTCGTCACAATTAATGAAGGGCTAGCGGAAAAGTGCTCATGTAAATACGCCAATTGCCTAAGAGGACCCTAGTAGGTTCGACGGCCTTCGACGTCCGCTAGCTCGCCCGGTGTAGCGTCCATTCACCGAATGGTTCGGCAGCCGGGTTCGTCCGTTGCGGTCTACAAGGAATTTTGGGGTGATGCGAGCACTATAAATTAACTTAATGCACACCCAGTGACGGCGGATCGGAGGGAGAACGCAGGAAGCCTTTTAGTCCGGTTCATAGCTCGTTCCGGTCCATCCGGACGGCAAGCGAGAGAGGCCCCTCTCTCGTTCAACAACATCTGGCCCCAGATGTTGTGGTACAAAATGTGTCGCAAGCGGAGCATACGTCCGTCGCTCGGGACGCTCCGTTGTATAGGCAGTCCGCTGAGACTGCTAAGGCTTCCTCTTCTCGTCAGCGCACACGACCGCACCTTGGCTGCGTGACCGCCGATATATTACCAGCTTCGCCGATCAAGGATTCTTCGGTGACCAGGTCACACCATCCGGCAGCCAGGGACACGAGGCCTGCAGACTCCGGACGTTCGCATAGGAAGTGTGCGGGAGTCAACGTACACGGAGCTTCCGGCGGCAATGCATCGTAAGACCGCTACTGCACAGGCCTCGGGAACGGACGTGCTTTCCTTAATAGCACAGTTTATCGCAGCATCCCAGCATCAACTGAATCTGTCGCATATATTTTATCCGACGATGCTGGGTCGGGACGCTCCGTGGAAGCGGGTACGGACGTCCGAAAGTTTCATCCGGTCCGACGGGATACCGAAAGGGATTCGGAGGATTTCGAGCTTTCTCTTTCGGAACAACATATGCTGTTGTGTATGTCATCTGACTTGGTCTTCTACAGCTTCTTTCGTCGGACCAGAATGCTGCGATGCCGGATAAGAAACTGATAGCGTCAGTGGACTTAGAAATTTTTGGTTCGGTTCAGGGACATCGTCCCTCAGTTCCGACATAGTCCAATAATGTCACACAAACTTTCGAATTATTGAACGACGCTATATATATTATTATTTTATGCTTGCTATCCAAGCATTTCTGGTTTCTTGTTCGAAGAGTTATGGAGATGTCTTTCAAATGTGTGCCTCTGTCGTCATAGTTAATGAAGAGTTAGCGGCAATAAGTGCTCATGGAATATGTCTATCGCCTACGGAGTGACATTCGCTAGCTCACCCGGTGTAGCGTACATTCATCGAATGGTTCGGCTGCCGGGTTCGTCCGTTGCGGTCTAGGAAGGAGTTTTGGGTGATGCGAGCACTTTAATTACTTTAGTACTCACCCAGTGATGGCAGATTGAGGACAGATCAGAGGAAGCCTGTTAGTCCGGTTCCTGGCTTGTCCAGGTCCGTCCGGGCTGTGAGCGAGAGAGGTCCCTCTCTCGCCCAATAACATAGGGGACCGCATGTTGTGGTTCAGATATTTTACATTCGGAGCATATGTCCGTTGGTCGGGACGCTCCGTTATATTGACAGTCCGAGAGACTGTCTTTAATGCTTCCTCATCCTCACAGCAGGGCACACGACCGCACATTGGCTACGTGACCTCGAGTATCCGATCAGTTTCGGCATTCAGTGATTCCACGGCAAATAGGTCGCGCCATCCGGTAGCCAAGGGACACGAGGCCTATACACTCCGTTCGCTCGCATATTGGTAGTATGCACGGGGTAACGATCACGGAGCTTCCAGCGGCAATGCATCGTAAGACCGCTTCTCCTCAGGCCTCAGTGACGGACATGCTATCCGAGTTAGCACAGTTGTTTCGCAGCATCCCAGCAATTGACAGTTTCTCGGTCGAATCAGGAATTATCCGACGGCGCTGGGTCGGTGCGGTCCGCGGTTGCATCAGCTACGGACGACCGAACGCTTTATAGGGTCCGACAGGATGGCGAAAGGGATTCGAAAGATTTCGAGTTTTCCCTTTAGTAGTATCGGAAGATGCCTTTCATATCTTCTGGCATTATCTTCCAGTGATTATTATTTCGGACTTCATTGCTGTGATCTTGGATAAGAGACTTATAGCGTCATTGGACTCGGATTTTTCGATCGGTTCAGGGACATTGTCCCTGACTTACCGACGCAGTCCAATATTGTCATTACAACATGTGTTTTATTTTTCGACGCTATATATATATATATATACAAGCCTGCTAATAAGCATGATAGTTTAGTTTCTTGTCCGCGTTGCTCATTTCTGCCATTTTATCATTTATACAAATAGTTTATTTTGGCAGAGCAGGGCATACCGAGAGTTCATATGCGTCTAGACGGTGTGATTAAAGACTGCATATATTCTTTTTCGCCGTTTATGTCTTTTCCAATTTCAATGTTGGGAACGACATTATGTATAGTAGACTTAACTTAGACGCTTTATTATACGTAATCCGCCTTACTGAGGCGTTATCATTACGTCTTCAAGAAAAGATTTACGGGATATTATTCTCAATGTAATTTCTTTTGAGGGCAGTAGTTTGTTCACGTATAACTCCGCCCTTCAGTGGCTGATTGGAGTTAGTTAGACGTGACGCAGCCCTAGCTACATCCACACGCGTGGATAGTAAGGTTAAGAACTCTCTCAGAGTCGCTTCGTTCTCGGAGGAGCTTCTCTTCGACGGCAACTTTTGGGCAATCCATGAATTGCTCGATTTATACGTTCTCTTGTCTATCTAGTGTTACAAGAGATTCAGACTGGGGCAAACTTTCGGTGGTTGACTCAGAGAGTGCCGCCGCAGTTGCCGGACCCGAGTGTGGCTGTTATGACGGTTGCCAGTCAAACAGATTGGGATATAATACTGATCCCTACGGATTCGAAGTGCCAGGGTCTTTGGGTTCCGCAGTCTTTTAGCAATCAGTTTAACTTCCGCGGAATAATGTTTTTTAGGCTTGCTTTATGTCATTGCATGAACGTTATTCAGAAACGCATGCCCAAATTCCTGTCCTTTAATTCGACAGTAGTGGCGTATCTCCGGAACCAGGGAGGCACTCTTTCGTTTCCGTTATTCAATTTAATGGAAAGAATCCGTCTGTTGGTTATAGTACACCAAGTTCAGTTTTGGTCCGTCATATTCCGGGTCGTCTGATTGTTTTATCGGACTCCCGTTCTCTTACGGGTCGCTTGTTGCTGTCAGAATGGACTCTCAACAAACAAGTATTCAATCAGATTTGCTATCTATGGGAGCGCCCAATGATGATTTATTTATGACACAGCTTGCTAATCAATTGCAGACGTATGTGTTGGCTTGTCCAGATCTCTGAGCTAATATTGTTAACGCTCTATTGATCTATAGGACGGAATGATAGGATACGCGTATCCTCCGGCGCTGTTGTTTTAGCAGGTATTGCTAAGATAAACAACCACAATACATTTATGTTGATAGCATCTCTATCTTCACAGAGATCATGAGTAATTTACTCTCTTGTCTACTGTGGGTCTTAACGTGAAATCTTCCTCTATGTGAGGATCTTTTTCACTGGGTAAATCGTGTCATCTTTATCACAACCAGCAAGGTCGCAACCTTCATGTATTCCGTTGTGTGGTCCGTATTGCATTGTAAGCACTGTACTGGACGAGCTTTGGACGCAATTTCTTACTATAGGAGATCCTCTTCTTCGCTATTCTATGCGGCTAAAGTGGAGGCTCTTCCGTCGTTGGTGTAGGGATCATTATGTTCATATTGTTGATCCCTCCATACTACTCATTGCAACTTTTTAGTATACTTGTTTGACAAGATCTTCTGCAGCCTGTTATTATTAAGGTTATAGGTTTATGTTACCTCATACCTATGCACTCTACGATAGTTTACAATTGAGTCTTTTGTCTCTTTATCTAAGTCAGTTAGTAACTTTTTGATAAATAGACTTAGAATCTTTAGATTAAATTCCTATACGGATTTTAACTTCGGTTCTTATTTAGCTAAGTAATCATTTGAGCCTCTGGAAACAGTAGTTTTCAAATTCTGACCTTTTAGACAGTAATTCTGTTGGTTTCTCTTTTACTGTAGAGTCAGTGAGTTTCATGCACTATCGATGGATGATTTTCACTTTCATAGTTTCGGAATCAATACTTCCGTTACTATTTAGGTTGGATTGTTGCATAAGAGTTAGGCTCCTATTATCCGGAACCTATTATTTTAAGGTCCTTCCGTCTTCGTATGGGCATAGGCCTTTACTCTTTCCGGGTACAGTTTATGTATTTATAAACAGATATCTGTTTATTACAAAGGGCGTAAGCTTCTTCTGTCTTTGATGTCTAGTAGAAGGACGTTACGCTCCATTTTATTGTTAATGGATTCTATGAACTATCGGTACTGCTTATGGTATATCATTGACTTAGCAGTTGTGCTTAAGATTTCGGCTCATGAAGTAAGAGTTCTTCTACTTCTTGGGCTTACATTAATAGTGTCGCTATTATAGATTTTTGAAGGCCGCTCATTGCGCTCAGCCATCCACATTCATGAATTTTATCTTAGAAATATCGAGTCCATTCCTGGAGGCCTCTATTATTAGGTCTATTATCTACTGCTCAGAATGTCATTCACTTAACAGTTGCTACTATAGCTAGGTAGGCTGTCTGTTTCGGCAGTGTCTCCGTTCGGCTGCCCTCTTCGCTCTGGGCTATTTGACCCAGGGCAAGAAAAAGGGGGGGGGGGGAGGGTGTTCCCTTGGGTCACCTGTTTTACTATGAAAACAAGGGGATACCTCCTCCGGAGTTAGTAATTCTGAGCTGTTATTGGGATGGTTGTTTAGTGAGAAGTTTAGGTTTTTAAAATTCATTCAAGTCTTAGTTTTTAAAGTATAGCTTTTGAATATTGCATATGTCTGCGGACATGATTATGCAATCCTCAGACACTTTTAGGAGTATAAGAGTCTCTATTCTCTAGACTTACTTTATTTATTGGCTTACTTTAAAAATTATTAGTATAAGGATTATATTGGATATTAATAGAGTACATGGATGTATGAAGCTCAATTTTGGAAGGTGTTGTATCTTTCTAATTTATCATAAATAAGAAAGATACATGTAAGGCCTATTACTTCTTTTTCCCTACAGGGGATGACTCTATTTTATTTTATTGAGCATATTCCATTTTGCTCTATGTCCTTGGCCCTCCAGCCTTTTTACTATTCAGCTATGTCTGGGTCATTGGTACAGTATAAAAATGTTAAAAAATTTATAGTAATTTATATATTTTTTATACTTACCAATGACCCAGACGGGGATGGCCCTCCCAGGAGTTGGGAACTCTTGCCTCCCCGCTGAGTACATAGCGCTTACCAGGCACTGGTTATTAGAATAATTAATGGCGCCAATTTCGGAACGTCCTTGACACTGCGCATGCGCAGTAAGGGCGAAGTGTGGAGGGCCTTTCAGGACATGTTTTCTTTAGTTTTAGATGCAAATTTTGGGGATTGGGGGGCAAAATTTGTGTTTGGCCCTATATTTTAAGAGTTAGCACCAGCTATGTCTGGGTCATTGGTAAGTATAAAAAATATATAAATTACTATAAATTTTTTAACTTTTTCATTGTGCTTGTTTAACATCTACTTCATCAAGAGTTTGTCTGGGTCTTTTCTCATCTAAAAACCTTCAGGGCTTAACCCTGACCTTTCACGAAAGTCAGACAATCTTTGCAGACAAAATTCTTGAATAACTACTTGTTTTATTATACCTTATGACCGTTCAGAAAATGAAAAGAATAATGAAAATTGAATGGTGATTTTTGTGAGTAGCGCTGGCCCGTTTTGGTCGTTTTATGTTGGGTAAAGGGATAATTACTTTTGTGAGATCAAAGGGTTCATAACTCACTGGTGTATAATAGGGAAAACTTTGCTTCTGAAAACTTTGGTATTTTAACCTCAGTGTTTATAGGGTTAAGAATGTAATGTTAGTCATGTAATTACCAAGTGAAAGAATAATGCATTTAAGCCCAATATGTCTAAACTTTTTTTTGCAAGTGTCGTGATCTAGTTGGGTTGGGTAAAAGGTGTTGAGGTGGAACATTTCAGGTACTGGAATCATGCTCTAGGATGAACAGAAATCTAATAAAAATTACCCTCAAAATTACCCTCAGCAATTGTGTAATCTATACTTACAGTCTTCAAGGAAGAAACTCTTACGTTTTGTTTCTCTGTGTAAGGTTTACAATGTTAGATGACAGCTTTATTGAAATAGAAAATATAGTATCTGTGTTGACTCGTACTTCCTCTCCAATACCAAAACAGTTGGAAAATTTGTTAAAGCATATTGCTAAATAATTTTAGGTTAGAGAGAAGCAGGATGAAGCTGATCATATGTCTGAATTATTGAATGCAGAGAAAGAACAGGGTCAGTTGACTAAACAAGAGTATGATCGACTGAAGGAGTTCCGGGATATTGCAGAACAGAAAACTCAACAACTTCAGGATAAATTGCATAAGGTGATAGATTTAAATAAATCATTTAAATTAAAAATAGTGAAATATGTTTTTATTGTAAACATAACAGGTTATGAACCTTAATTTCAGTGCATGCGATGCCCTAATTATACCCCCATGTAAAAAGAGTAAAAACAAAACAACAGAATCATTATGATTTTCCCTAGAATTGTCTAACTTAATTATACTTATTGCAGGAACAAGATAAATGGTTTGAGAGAGAGCAGGAGTTATTGAAAAAGATTGATGACATCAATGAAGTTCATATGAAAACTCTTCAGGATGAAAAAGTGAGTATTATCAGGTTTTTCCATTAGAGGTGAGCACTTTTGGAATGTGCCTCATTCCCTCCTAAGATTTTCTACTTTGGAGACAGTAATCCATAATCTGAGAAGTAGCATACAGAGCATGAGAATAGTTTCAGCTAATGGATCTCTGGGTTTAGTATGGCACATAACAGTGTTCACGCTGGCTTAAATATTTTTTATGTCAAATTTTTAGCCAACTGAAATTTTTTGGTGCCAATGAAAATACTTTGGGGCCCAAACTTTGAGTGTATGAAAAAATCAGTCTATTTCAGTACAGTTTTATGGAAGTAAGAATCAAGCAATATTTATATGCATAAACAGAGAAAAAACACGTTTTAAATTTGGCACATATAGAACACGAAGAGTAGTTTACTGAAACATATTAACTCCAATCTTTCTAGAAGGTATAAGAAACTAGGCAAATGAGTGAGACTGCCTGCATCATACTCTTTCTCACAGGATGTGAGTTACTGATGGAGTGGAAACACCACCCAGCAGGTGTTTTAAGGATTGTGCTCTTTATTTGCAACATTCTCATAAATAACACATCTGCTTCAGAAGAAACATGATGACATGTGAACAGTACGCATTGATTTAACTCGACACCATTTCTTGAAGGCCTCATAAAAATTGAATTCTGTCATAAATGAACCTTCAAGTGAAATTTTCATGAGAACATTCAATTTCATTTCATAGTGAGCATTTGACATACGTACTCAAACTAACAACATACAATGCCCTTTCACAGTCAATAGCAGGCACTGCAGTATACAAAATAAATGGTCTGTCAGACTACCAATAAATGGAATAAATGGAAAAAGATCTTTTGGCCTATATAGCTTAACTGCACTGTCATGTAGTCTACATTCACTTTACAGAACCGGTAGAGGGTATTACTCAGGGAACAGTGTCAAGAAACAAAAGATATGCACTCATTGTTTACGATCATGCAGAGCCAATTTGAATGGGGAGGGGGAGGTAGGGTGCTTTGCTCTTTTCAAGTGAGAGGGCTGAAGCCCCCTCAGTTGCCAAGGGATCTGCACCCCTTGTTAGTGACTGAAAAATCACAGGACAGATGTTTAAATCATCAACAAACCTTCATCAGAATAACTTCCAGGTAATAAAATTATCTAATATTGCATGTGAATGTAATAAAGAGATCAAGTGTCACTGATTGTCAAAATTGAAGCACACACAAAACAAATTAATTTAAGATGTGGAGCCAGTGATTGACTCACAGTTTAATAAAATACAATATATTTCATGGATCAAAATTTGGCAAGAAGAAAAGCCTCAAATGTTGAGGCAGGGATAAAATGGAGAATACAGACGGGAAAGAATTTCCTTGACTTTCACCTTCAAGAACAACCAACAATTTATTTATTGATATCCTTCAACTTATTTTGACAAGAACTGTATAACAAATAATAAAATCATTTGAGTACATAGATTTAGTTCTATAGTTAAGTATTTCGGTTAATTATTTCAACATCCTTCGGATACCACCCCTTGATTCTGTCAATCTTGTTTGCAAAGCTGTCCTAATTTACCATCTTTTGTATTCAGCTAGAGCATGTCACTCATAGATCACAAAAATGGCAATTGTTTCCACCTATATTTCCAGTTAAAGGTTCAATTTTTCTTCATTTTATGGCCTTTTCGAAGGAAATATTTTCGGGATCAAAATTATAGCTAAACACACAGTTTTTAGTGCCAAATTGAATTTTTTATTGCAAATGGCTAATTTGGCACATAACAGTTTGAAAACTGGCGCAGAACTCTCTGGTAATCAGCTTCTAGAACTTTGGTGTTCAGAAATAAGTGTTAAAGAAACAAACATTATATATGTCTTCTAGTGAGATCTATTTATGGTTATATAAGACAGAAATTTTTTAAACTTTAGTTTTGTAAAAAAGCACATGGTTGCCAAATTAATCTATTTTATTGATTTATTTGATTGATTTATTAAGTTGCAGATATTATTGTAAGCAATTACACAGTTAAAAGCAATTACAATATTTTTATACTGTACCAATGACCCAGACATAGCTGGTGCTAACTCTTAAAATATAGGGCCAAACACAAATTTTGCCCCTCGATCCCCAAAATTTGCATCTAAAACGAAAGAAAACATGTCCTGAATGGCCCTCCACACTTCACCTCTACTGCGCATGTGCAGTGTCAAGGACGTTCCGAAATTGGTGCCATTAATCATTCTAAGTTTGGCCCTTCATCAGTTAACATCTGACTGATCTTTGTGCTTGTAAATCTCAGTTTAAATGATGCCAGACACATAAATATTAGTGAAATGGTGATTCTAAGGAGGATAGAGAAGGAGGAGAGGAAAAATGTGTGACAGAATATTATCAGGGCTGTAACTTAAAATTTTTCAATGAAATTATGTTAAGTTACCTATTTTCGAGGCAGCAGCCATTTTGTTGTCATTCTTGTTATTTAGTTACACTGATTTTTCAGAGTTTTCCTCTCTCCCTTTCCTTTAAGTCCCCTCTTGCTATTCTCCCATGCTTTTGGCATAGTTTCTGTAATTATTATTACTAACATTTCTTGGGAGTTTTAGCTGAATAACAGAATGAATTCTGTTCTTTTCCCCATGTTTACGTCTTCACCTACGGGTGGTTAGGCGTTGTGTTCTGCATCTACCATCTGATGTTCTGCAGTTTCTTCCCTGGAAGTCTCTGTTTTGCATCAGATAGTGTATTTTTGGTAACTGATTTCGGGCCTGGGTGCCTGAAGTCTTATTTTAGTGTTTTTACACTCATTGTTTACTTTTACAACAGCCCTCTGTGTGAGGGGGGGATTTCTTGAAAATAATATATTGATGTTAATTTAATCATAACTAGATACATTATTATTGTTCGTAAGTGTTGCATAAATTGTTTAAAATATTTTTAAAATTTTTGTCCACACTTAGGCTTGTGATCCATTGGGGCTCAACGTTACTTTTCAGAAACTTGGGCTGTTCTGAAAAAATATTTTTTCAAAATATTTTGATTTCAGTTATTTTTTCTATGTTAATGGATCATATTATTATTATGTATTTTGATTGTCAGGGGATGGTGCGAGTACCAGGACTTTGTTTTCTTTTCACATTGAAAGGATTTTGATCAATTGTAATAAGAGGAAGTCTTCCTCTGACTTTTATAATCATTCTATATGTGGTCAGTGTACTCGCATTAACTCCTGTTCTGTATCTGATGACAACATGGGAAGCGTATGTCACGGTATGTTAGTGGGGAATTGGACATTCCGGTCCTTTCCCCGCAGGGTCACTCTACTTTATCAATTTCTATTTCAGACGATCAAGATTAGGGTGATGTATCTGTGATGTCTTCCAACAGTGTGCCTCCGTCATCACAATTAATGAAGGGCTAGCGGAAAAGTGCTCATGTAAATACGCCAATTGCCTAAGAGGACCCTAGTAGGTTCGACGGCCTTTGACGTCCGCTAGCTCGCCCGGTGTAGCGTCCATTCATCGAATGGTTCGGCAGCCGGGTTCGTCCGTTGCGGTCTAGAAGGAGTTTTGGGGTGATGCGAGTACTATAAATCAACCAAATGCACACCCAGTGACGGCGGATTAGAGGGAAAACGGAGGAAGCCTTTTAGTCTGGTTCATAGCTCGTTCTGGTCCATCCGGACGGCGAGCAAGAGAGGCCCCTCTCTCGTACAACAACATCTGGCCCCAGATGTTGTGGTACAAAATGTTTCGCATTCGGAGCATACGTCCATCGCTCAGGACGCTCCGACATATAGTCAGTCCGGAGGGACTGTCAATAAGGCTTCCTCATTCTCATGGTAGCACACGACCGCTCTTGGCTACGTGACCTCGGATATCCAGTCAGCTTCGCCAGTCAGAGAATCATCGCCGACCAGGTCACACCATCCGGTAGCCAGGGACACGAGGCCTGCAGACTCCGGACGTTCGCATAGGAAAGTGTGCGGGAGTCAATGTACACCGAGCTTCCGGCGGCAATGCATCGTAAGACCGCTACTGCACAGGCCTCGGGGACGGACGTGCTATCCTAAATAGCACAGCTTATCGCAGCATCCCAGCAACAACTGAATCTGTCGCATATGTTTTATCTGACGATGCTGGGTCGGGACGCTCCGCGGAAGCGGGTACGTCCGAAAATTTCATCCGGTCCGACGGGATACCGAAAGGGATTCGGAGGATTTCGAGCTTTCCCTTTCGGAACAACATATGCTGTTGTGTATGTCATCTGACTTGATCTTCTACAGGTTCTTTCGTCGGACCAGAATGCTGCGATGCCGGATAAGAAACTGATAGCGTCGGTGGACTTAGAAATTTTTGGTTCGGTTCAGGGACTTCGTCCCTCAGTTCCGACATAGTCCAATAATGTCACACAAACTTTCGAATTATTGAACGACGCTATATATTTATTATTATATGCTTGCTATTACCAAGCATTTCTGGTTTCTTGTTCGCAAAGTTACGGAGATGTCTTTCAAAACTGTGCCTCTGTCGTCTTAGTTAATGAAGAGCTAGCGGCAATAAGTGCTCATGGAATATGTCTATCGCCTAAGAGGTCCCTTGCAGAATCGACGGAGTGACATTCGCTAGCTCACCCGGTGTAGCGTACATTCATCGAATGGTTCGGCTGCCGGGTTCGTCCGTTGCGGTCTAGGAAGGAGATTTGGGTGATGCGAGCACTATAATTACTTTAGTACTCACCCAGTGACGGCGGATTGAGGACAGATCGGAGGAAGCCTGTTAGTCCGGTTCCTGGCTTGTTCAGGTCCGTCCGGGCTGTGAGCGAGAGAGGTCCCTCTCTCGTCCAACAACATAGGGGACCGCATGTTGTGGTTCAGATATTTTACATTCGGAGCATATGTCTCGCTCAGGACGCTCCGTTATATTGACAGTCCGAGAGACTGTCGATAATGCTTCCTCATCCTCACAGCAGTGCACACGACCACACATTGGCTACGTGACCTCGAGTATCCGATCAGTTTCGTCATTCAGTGATTCCACGGCGAACAGGTCACGCCATCTGGTAGCCAAGGGACACGAGGCCTATACACTCCATTCGCTCACATATTAGTAGTATGCACGGGGGTAACGATCACGGAGCTTCCAGCGGCAATGCATCGTAGGACCGCTTCTCCACAGGCCTAAGTGACGGACGTGCTATCCGAGTTAGCACAGTTTTTTCGCAGCATCCCAGCAATCGACAGTTTCTTGGTCGAATCAGGAATTATCTGACGGCGCTGGGTCGGTGCGGTCCGCGGTTGCATCAGGTACGGACGACCGAACGCTTTATAGGGTCCGACAGGATGGCGAAAGGGATTCGAAAGATTTCGAGTTTTCCCTTTCGTAGCATCGGAAGCTGCCATACATATCTTCCGGCATTATCTTCCAGTGATTATTATTTCGGACTACATTGCTGCGATGTTGGACAAGAGACTTATAGCGTCATTGGACACGGAATTTTGGATCGGTTCAGGGACATTGTCCCTGACTTACCGACACAGTCCAATAATGTCATTAGAACATATGTATTATTTATCGACGCTATATATATATATAAGCCTGCTACCAAGCATGATAGTTTAGTTTCTTGTCCGCAATGCTCATTTCTGCCTTTTATCATTTATACGAATAATTTATTTTGGCAGAACAGGGCATACCGAGAGTTCATATGCGTCATAAAGACTGGAAATATTCTTTTTCGCCGTCTATGTCTTTTCCAACCACAGTGTTGGAAACGACAATGATGTCTAATAGACTTAACTTAGATGCTTTATCATACGTAATCCACCTTACTGAGGCGTTTTCATTACGTCTTCAAGAGAAAGAATTCCGGGGTATTATCCTCAATGTGATTTCTTTTGAGGGCAGTAGTTTGTTCACGTATAACTCCGCCCTTCAGTGGCTGCTTGGAGTTGGTTAGACGTGACGCAGCCCTAGCTACATCCACGCGCGTGGATAGTAAGGTGAAGAACTCTCTCAGAGTCGCTTCGTTCTCGGAGAAGCTTCTCTTCGACGGCAACTTTTCAGCAATCCATGAATTGCTCGATTTACACGTTCTCTTGTCTATCTAGTGTAGCAAGAGATTCAGACTGGGGCAAACATTCGGTGGTTGACTCAGAGAGTGCCACTGCAGTTGCCGGATCCGAGTTTTATAATTATGACGGTTGCCATTCAAACAGGTTGGGATATAATATTGATCGCAACGGATTCGAAGTGCCAGGGTCTTTGGGTTCCGCAGTCTCTAAGCAAGCACTTATCTTCCACGGAATAATGTTTTTTTAGGCTTGCTTTATGTCATTGGATGAACATTATTCAGAAACGCATGTCCAATCCTGTCCGTTAATTCGACAGTAGTTGCGTATCTCCGGAACCAGGGAGGCACTCATTCGTTTCCGTTATTCAATTTAATGGAAAGAATCCTTCTGTTTGTTATAGTACACCAAGTTCTGCTTCTGTCCGTCATATTCCGGGTCGTCTGATTGTATTACCGGACTCCCGTTCACTTATGGGTCGCTTGTTGCCATCAGAATGGACTCTCAACAAACAAGTATTCAATCAGATTTGCTATCAATGGGAGCGCCCAATGATAATTTATTTACGACACAACTTGCTTGTCAATTGCAGACGTATGTGTTTGCTTGTCCGGATCTCTGAGCTTATGTTGTTAACGCTCTATTGATCTAATAGGACGGAATGATAGGATATGCGTATCCTCCTGCGCTGTTGTTTCAGCAAGTATTGCTAAGATAAACAACCACAATACATTTCTGTTGATAGCATCTCTGTCTTCACAGAGACCGTGGGTAAATTTACTCTGATGTCTACTGTGGGACTTAACGCGAAATCTTCCTCCATAAGAGGATCTTTTTTCGCTGGGTAAAATCGTGTCATCTTTATCACAACCCGCAAGGTCTTAACCTTCACGTATTCCGTTGTGTGGTCCTTATTGCATTGTAAGCATTGTACTGGACGAGCTTTGGACGCGATTTCTTACTATAGGAGAACCTCTTCTTCGCTATACTATGTGGCTAAAGTGGAGGCTCTTCCGTCGTTGGTGTAGGGATCACTATGTTGATATTGTTGATCCCTCCATACTAGTCATTTCAACTTTTTAGTATACTTGTTTGACAAGATCTACTGCAGCCTGTTATTATTTAGGTTATAGGTTTATGTTACCTCATACCTATGCACTCTATGATAGTTTACAATTGAGTCTTATGTCTCTTTATCTAAGTCAGTTAGTAACTTTTCGATAAATAGACTTAGAATCGTTAGATTAAATTCCTATATGGAATTTAACTTCGGTTCTTATTTAGCTAAGTAATCATTTGAGCCTCTGGAAACAGCAGTTTTCAAATTCTGACCTTTTAGACAGTAATTCTGTTGGCTTCTCTTTTACTGAAGAGTCAGTGAGTTTCCTGCACTATCGGTGAATGATTTTCACTTTCGTAGTTTCGGAATCACTACTTCCTTTACTATTTAGGTTGGATTTTTGCATAAGAGTCAGGCTCCTAATTAATATCCGGAACCTATTGTTATTAAGGTCTTTCCGTCTTCGTACGGGCATAGGCCTTTACTCTGTCCGGTTAGAGTTTATGTTTTTATAAACAGATATCTGTTTATTACTACGGGCGTAAGCTTCTTCTGTCTTTGATGCCTAATAGAAGGACGTTACGCTCCACTCTATTGCTAATGGATTCAATTAACTATCGACACTGCTTATGGTATATCATTGACTCAGCAGTTGTGTTTGAGATTTTGGCTCATGAAGTAAGAGTTCTTCTACATCTTGGGCTTACATTAATAGTGTCGATATTATAGATTTTTGAAGGCTGCTCATTGCGCTCAGCCATCCACATTCATGAATTTTTATCTCAGAAATATTGAGTCCATTTCTGGAGGCCTCTATTGTTAGGTCTATTATCTACTGCTCAGAATGTCATTCACTTAACAGTTGCTACTATAGCTAGGTAGGCTGTCTGTTTCGGCAGTGACTCCGTTCTGCTGCCCTCTTCGCTCTGGGCTATTTGACCCAGGGCAAGAAAAAAGGGGGGGGGGGGGGAGGGTGTTCCCTTGGGTCACCTGTTTTACTATGAAAACAAGGGGATACCTCCTCCGGAGTTAGTAATTCTGAGCTGTTATTGGGATGGTTGTTTAGTGAGAAGTTTATGTTTTAAAAATTCATTCAGGTCTTAGTTTTTAAAGTATAGCTTTTGAATATAGCACGTGTCAACGGACATTATTATACAATCCTCAGACACTTTTAAGGAGTATAAAGAGTCTCTATTCTCTAGACTTACTTTATTTATTGGCTTATTTTAAAAATTATTAGTATAAGGATTATACTAGATATTAATAGAGTACATGGATGTAGGATGCTCAATTTTGGAAGGTGTTGTATCTTTCTAATTTATCATAAATAAGAAAGATACATGTAAGGCCTAATACTTCTTTTTCCCTAGAGGGGATGACTCTATTTTATATAATTGAGCGTATTCCATCTTGCTCTATGTCCTTGGCCCTCCAGCCTTTTTACTATTCAGCTATGTCTGGGTCATTGGTACAGTATAAAAATGTTAAAAAATTTATAGTAATTTATATATTTTTTATACTTACCAATGACCCAGACGGGGATGGCCCTCCCAGGAGTTGGGAACTCTTACCTCCCCGCTGAGTACATAGCGCTTACCAGGCACTGTTATTAGAATGATTAATGGCGCCAATTTCGGAACGTCCTTGACACTGCGCATGCGCAGTAGAGGTGAAGTGTGGAGGGCCATTCAGGACATGTTTTCTTTGGTTTTAGATGCAAATTTTGGGGATTGGGGGGCAAAATTTGTGTTTGGCCCTATATTTTAAGAGTTAGCACCAGCTATGTCTGGGTCATTGGTAAGTATAAAAAATATATAAATTACTATAAATTTTTTAACTTTCAAATGGTGATTAGGATTTTGGTGGTTTTGAGTATGGAAAATTAGTGTACATGTATAAATTATGCTAATTAGCCAGTTGTCTTAGTTTTTGGATGATCTTTGGATCCATTAGTTTATGAGTCATTCATAACTAAACTTGGCATTTGGGTATATGAGGACCTCATAATTGCCACTGAGGGATTGAATTCATGTGCCTGCAGTAAAACAAAGAAAATAAATAAAAAAAACCTCCACAAAATGACAGTGTTATTCTATATCTCATACCTTGTCGATGGTCTGATCATCACCAGACTTTGGTCAGCGGTGTTTGTTTGTGGCCCTCACAATTGCCACTGTGGGGTTGAATTTCCCTACTGTAAAACAAAGACAGAAGTTCCACATCTCCTATGTGAATGGTCCTGTCGTCACCAAACTTTGGTCCCAGGTATATGGGGATCTCATAATAGCTACTGGGTGTTATTTCCTTTGACTGCTGTAAACAAAGACTGTATATCACCTCATATATAGAATTCCATCTGTCTGTCTGTGCCTGTCTGTCTGTCACGAGAAGGTGTGTCTCAAATAAGGTTGGAATGCCTGCCTACAAGGTCAAGGTCACAGTCACAGACTTAGTTCAAGTTCACATACCCCCCCCCCCCCCCCCCACATCTAAATCCAAGTATAACAAGTCGTGTCCGGCTCAGTACTTTGATGGCCTTGAAGGATATTAATGATTCTTGGTATTAATGTTACCCATCACCACAGGGTGCGTTGCAAATAAGGTTGGAATGCCTGTCTACAAGGTCAAGGTCACAGACTTAGTTCATACCCCCACATCCAAATCCAATTATAACAAGTCGAGTCCGGCTCAGAACTTCTGAATGTCTCTAAGGATATAAATTATACTTTGCGTTATTGTTGCCCACTATCAGAGAGTGTGTCATGGGGGATATTCTTGGTCCCAAGTTGGCACAGGCCACTTCTAGTTACTTTTAAATGAATATGAAGCACACCCACAGAAAAGAAAGTATTTTAATTCAAGTACCAGCAGTTCTCAGCAGGACCCAAATTTGGGCTTCCCACCCTAAACCCACGTAGAATTTAAGGAGCTAGCATGTTTTGGTCAATGGTAGGAATAATATAAAAATAAAAAATACTTTAAATTTTCCATTTCTTGCCAAGTCTTCATTGCCTGTACAGGCAGCCAAGAAATGACAAACTATTATAATGGAAAATCAGTTCTAGGGTGAAGAGTTGCTTGTCACTGCATGTTGGGGCACCTGTCCTGAGGCCACAAAGTTTGTGAAATGGTAAGGGTAAGGACATGTTCTGTTATAGTAGGTGTACTGAAAGCCCAAAATTTCTGTTCTATATTTTATGCCTGTTGATATGCATGTACCATTTTATCTACAATATTGGATGTGTAAGAAATATTGTTGGCTATTTATTTCTGTTTTAGTTTCAGTGGATCTTTGCAGCTGATCTTAATAAATGCCTCTCACCTCAAATATCTAATGTAAAAATTATTTCATAACTGTGTTTTTTATATTTTTATACTGTACCAATGACCCAGACATAGCTGGTGCTAACTCTTAAAATATAGGGCCAAACACAAATTTTGCCCCCCAATCCCCAAAATTTGCATCTAAAACCAAAGAAAACATGTCCTGAATGGCCCTCCACACTTCACCTCTACTGTGCATGCGCAGTGTCAAGGACGTTCCGAAATTGGCGCCATTAATCATTCTAAGTTTGGCCCTTCATCAGTTAACATCTGACTGATCTTTGTGCTTGTAAATCTCAGTTTAAATGATGCCAGACACATAAATATTAGTGAAATGGTGATTCTAAGGAGGATAGAGAAGGAGGAGAGGAATAATGTGTGACAGAATATTATCAGGGCTGTAACTTAAAATTTTTTAATGAAATTATGTTAAGTTACCTATTTTCGAGGCAGCAGCCATTTTGTTGTCATTCTTGTTATTTAGTTACACTGATTTTTCAGTGTTTTCCTCTCTCCCTTTCCTTTAAGTCCCCTCTTGCTATTCTCCCATGCTTTTGGCATAGTTTCTGTAATTATTATTACTAAAATTTCTTGGGAGTTTTAGCTGAATAACAGAATGAATTCTGTTCTTTCCCCATGTTTACGTCTTCACCTACGGGTGGTTAGGCGTTGTGTTCTGCATCTACCATCTGATGTTCTGCAGTTTCTTCCCTGGAAGTCTCTGTTTTGCATCAGATAGTGTATTTTTGGTAACTGATTCCGGGCCTGGGTGCCTGGAGTCTTATTTTAGTGTTTTTACACTCATTGTCTACATTTACAACAGCCCTCTGTGTGAGGGGGGGATTTCTTGAAAATAATATCTTGATGTTATTTTAATCATAACTAGATACATTATTATTGTTCGTAAGTGTTGAATAAATTGTTTAAAATATTTTAAAAATTTTTGTCCACACTTAGGCTTGGGATCCATTGGGGCTCAACGTTACTTTTCAGAAACTTGGGCTGTTCTGAAATGTGGTCAGTGTACTCGCATTAACTCCTGTTCTGTATCGTATGATTTCGATGACAACATGGGAAGCGTATGTCACGGTATGTTAGTGGGGAATTGGACACTCCGGTCCTTTCCCCGCAGGGTCACTCTACTTTATCATTTTCTATTTCAGACGATCAAGATTAGGGTGATGTATCTGTGATGTCTTCCAACAGTGTGCCTCCGTCGTCACAGTTAATGAAGGGCTAGCGGAAAAGTGCTCATATAAATATGCCAATTGCCTAAGAGGACCCTAGTAGGTTCGACGGCCTTTGACGTCCGCTAGCTCGTCCGGTGTAGCATCCATTCATCGAATGGTTCGGCAGCCGGGTTCGTCCGTTGCGGTCTAGAAGGAGTTTTGGGGTGATGCGAGCACTATAAATCAACCAAATGCACACCCAGTGATGGTGGATTAGAGGGAGAACGGAGGAAGCCTTTTAGTCCGGTTCATAGCTCGTTCTGGTCCATCCGGACGGCGAGCGAGAGAGGCCCCTCTCTCGTACAACAACATCTGGCCCCAGATGTTGTGGTACAAAATGTTTCGCATTCGGAGCATACGTCCGTCGCACGGGACGCTCCGACATATAGTCCGTCCGGAGTAGACTGTCAATAAGGCTTCCTCATTCTCATGGTAGCGCACACGACCGCTCTTGGCTACGTGACCTCGGATATCCAGTCAGCTTTGCCAGTCAGAGAATCATCGGCGACCAGGTCACTCCATCCGGTAGCCAGGGACACGAGGCCTGCAGACTCCGGACGTTCGCATAGGAAGTGTGCGGGAGTCAACGTACACGGAGCTTCCGGCGGCAATGCATCGTAAGACCGCTACTGCACAGGCCTCGGGAACGGACGTGCTTTCCTAAATAGCACAGCTTATCGCAGCATCCCAGCATCAACTGAATCTGTCGCATATTTTTTATCCGACGATGCTGGGTCGGGACGCTCCGAGGAAGCGGGTACGGACGTCCGAAAATTTCATCCGGTCCGACGGGATACCGAAAGGGATTCGGAGGATTTCGAGCTTTCCCTTTCGGAACAACATATGCTGTTGTGTATGTCATCTGACTTGATCTTCTACAGGTTCTTTCGTCGGACCAGAATGCTGCGATGCCGGATAAGAAACTGATAGCGTCGGTGGACTTAGAAATTTTTGGTTCGGTTCAGGGACATCGTCCCTCAGTTCCGACATAGTCCAATAACGTCACACAAACTTTCGAATTATTGAACGACGCTATATATATTATTATTATATGATTGCTATTACCAAGCATTTCTGGTTTCTTGTTCGCAAAGTTACGGAGATGTCTTTCAAAAGTGTGCCTCTGTCGTCATAGTTAATGAAGAGCTAGCGGCAATAAGTGCTCATGGAATATGTCCATCGCCTAAGAGGTCCCTTGTAGGATCGATGGAGTGACATTCGCTAGCTCACCCGGTGTAGCGTACATTCATCGAATGGTTCGGCTGCCGGGTTCGTCCGTTGCGGTCTAGGAAGGAGTTTTGGGTGATGCGAGCACTATAATTACTTTAGTACTCACCCAGTGACGGCGGATTGAGGACAGATCGGAGGAAGCCTGTTAGTCCGGTTCCTGGCTTGTCCAGGTCCGTCCGGGCTGTGAGCGAGAGAGGTCCCTCTCTCGTCCAACAACATAGGGGACCGCATGTTGTGGTTCAGATATTTTACATTCGGAGCATATGTCCGTCGGTTGGGACGCTCCGTTATATTGACAGTCCGAGAGACTGTCGATAATGCTTCCTCATCCTCACAGCAGGGCACACGACCGCACATTGGCTACGTGACCTCGAGTATCCAATCAGTTTCGTCATTCAGTGATTCCACGGCGAATAGGTCACGCCATCCGGTAGCCAAGGGACACGAGGCCTATACACTCCGTTCGCTCGCATATTAGTAGTATGCACGGGGTAACGATCACGGAGCTTCCAGCGGCAATGCATTGTAGGACCGCTTCTCCACAGGCCTCAGTGACGGACGTGCTATTCGAGTTAGCACAGTTTTTTCGCAGCATCCCAGCAATCGACAGTTTCTTAGTCGAATCAGGAATTATCTGATGGCGCTGGGTCGGTGCGGTCCGCGGTTGCATCAGGTACGGACGACCGAACGCTTTATAGGGTCCGACAGGATGGCGAAAGAGATTCGAAAGATTTCGAGTTTTCCCTTTCGTAGCATCGGAAGCTGCCATTCATATCTTCTGGCATTATCTTCCAGTGATTGTTATTTCGGACTACATTGCTGCTATGTTGGATAAGAGACTTATAGCGTCATTGGACACGGAATTTTGGATCGGTTCAGGGACATTGTCCCTGACTTACCGACACAGTCCAATAATGTCATTAGAACATGTGTATTATTTATCGACGCTATATATGCTTATAAGCCTGCCATCAAGCATGATAGTTTAGTTTCTTGTCCGCAATGCTCATTTCTGCCTTTTTATCATTTATACGAATAATTTATTTTGGCAGAGCAGGGCATACCGAGAGTTCATATGCGTCTTGACGGCGTGGTTAAAGACTGGAAATATTCTTTTTCGCCGTCTATGTCTTTTCCAACCACAATGTTGGAAACGACAATGATGTCTAGTAGACTTAACTTAGACGCTTTATCATACGTAATCCACCTTACTGAGGCGTTATCATTACGTCTTCAAGAAAAGAATTACGGGATATTATCCTCAATGTGATTTCTTTTGAGGGCAGTAGTTTGTTCGCGTATAACTCCGCCCTTCAGTGGCTGATTGGAGTTGGTTAGACGTGACGCAGCCCTAGCTACATCCACGCGCGTGGATAGTAAGGTGAAGAACTCTCTCAGAGTCGCTTCGTTCTCGGAGAAGCTTCTCTTCGACGGCAACTTTTCAGCAATCCATGAATTGCTCGATTTACACGTTCTTTTGTCTATCTTGTGTTGCAAGAGATTCAGACTGGGGCAAACATTCGGTGGTTGACTCAGAGAGTGCCACTGCAGTTGCCGGATCCGAGTTTTATAAATATGACGGTTGCCAGTCAAACAGGTTGGGATATAATATTGATCCCAACGGATTCGAAGTGCCAGGGTCTTTGGGTTCCGCAGTCTCTAAGCAAGCACTTATCTTCCATGGAATAATGTTTTTTTAGGCTTGCTTTATGTCATTGGATGAACATTATTCAGAAACGCATGTCCAATCCTGTCCGTTAATTCGACAGTAGTGGCGTATCTCCGGAACCAGGGAGGCACTCATTCGTTTCCGTTATTCAATTTAATGGAAAGAATCCTGTTTGTTATAGTACACCAAGTTCTGTTTCGGTTCGTCATATTCCGGGTCGTCTGATTGTTTTACCGGACTCCCGTTCACTTATGGGTCGCTTGTTGCCGTCAGAATGGACTCTCAACAAACAAGTATTCAATCAGATTTGCTATCAATGGGAGCGCCCAATGATAATTTATTTACGACACAGCTTGCTAATCAATTGCAGACGTACGTGTTTGCTTGTCCGGATCTCTGAGCTAATGTTGTTAACGCTCTATTGATCTAATAGGACGGAATGATAGGATATGCGTATCCTCCGGCGCTGTTGTTTCAGCAGGTATTGCTAAGATAAACAACCACAATACATTTCTGTTGATAGCATCTCTGTCTTCACAGAGACCGTGGATAAATTTACTCTGATGTCTACTGTGGGACTTAACGTGAAATCTTCCTCAATGAGAGGATCTTTTTTCGCTGGGTAAAATCGTGTCATCTTTATCACAACCCGCAAGGTCGCAACCTTCACGTATTCCGTTGTGTGGTCCGTATTGCATTGTAAGCATTGTACTGGACGAGCTTTGGACGCAATTTCTTACTATAGGAGATCCTCTTCTTCGCTATTCTATGCAGCTAAAGTGGAGGCTCTTCCGTCGTTGGTGTAGGGATCACTATGTTCATATTGTTGATCCCTCCATACTACTCATTGCAACTTTTTAGTATACTTGTTTGACAAGATCTACTGCAGCCTGTTATTATTAAGGTTATAGGTTTATGTTACCTCATACCTATGCACTCTATGATAGTTTACAATTGAGTCTTATGTCTCTTTATCTAAGTCAGTTAGTAACTTTTTGATAAATAGACTTAGAATCATTAGATTAAATTCCTATATGGAATTTAAGTTCGGTTCTTTTTTAGCTAAGTAATCATTTGAGCCTCTGGAAACAGTAGTTTTCAAATTCTGACCTTTTAGACAGTAATTCTGTTGGCTTCTCTTTTACTGAAGAGTCAGTGAGTTTCATGCACTATCGGTGGATGATTTTCACTTTCGTAGTTTCGGAATCACTACTTCCTTTACTATTTAGGTTGGATTTTTGCATAAGAGTTAGGCTTCTAATATCCGGAACCTATTGTTATTAAGGTCCTTCCGTCTTCGTACGGGCATAGGCCTTTACTCTGTCCGGTTAGAGTTTATGTATTTATAAACAGATATCTGTTTATTACTACGGGCGTAAACTTCTTCTGTCTTTGATGCCTATTAGAAGGACGTTACGCTCCATTCTATTGCTAATGGATTCAATTAACTATCGATACTGCTTATGGTATATCATTGACTCAGCAGTTGTGTTTGAGATTTCGGCTCATGAAGTAAGAGTTCTTCTACATCTTGGGCTTACATTAATAGTGTCGCTATTATAGATTTTTGAAGGCTGCTCATTGCGCTCAGCCATCCACATTCATGAATTTTTTATCTCAGAAATATTGAGTCCATTTCTGGAGGCCTCTATTGTTAGGTCTATTATCTACTGCTCAGAATGTCATTCACTTAACAGTTGCTACTATAGCTAGGTAGGCTGTCTGTTTCGGCAGTGACTCCGTTCTGCTACCCTCTTCGCTCTGGGCTATTTGACCCAGGGCAAGAAAAAGGGGGGGGGGGGGGGGGAGGGTGTTCCCTTGGGTCACCTGTTTTACTATGAAAACAAGGGGATACCTCCTCCGGAGTTAGTAATTCTGAGCTGTTATTGGGATGGTTGTTTAGTGAGAAGTTTATGTTTTAAAAATTCATTCAAGTCTTAGTTTTTAAAGTATAGCTTTTGAATATAGCACGTGTCAACGGACATGATTATGCAATCCTCAGACACTTTTAAGGAGTATAAAGAGTCTCTATTCTCTAGACTTACTTTATTTATTGGCTTACTTTAAAAATTATTAGTATAAGGATTATACTAGATATTAATAGAGTACATGGATGTATGATGCTCAATTTTGGAAGGTGTTGTATCTTTCTAATTTATCATAAATAAGAAAGATACATGTAAGGCCTAATACTTCTTTTTCCCTAGAGGGGATGACTCTATTTTATATAATTGAGCGTATTCCATCTTGCTCTATGTCCTTGGCCCTCCAGCCTTTTTACTATTCAGCTATGTCTGGGTCATTGGTACAGTATAAAAATGTTAAAAAATTTATAGTAATTTATATATTTTTTATACTTACCAATGACCCAGACGGGGATGGTCCTCCCAGGAGTTGGGAACTCTTACCTCCCCGCTGAGTACATAGCGCTTACCAGGCTCTGGTTATTAGAATGATTAATGGCGCCAATTTCGGAACGTCCTTGACACTGCGCATGCGCAGTAGAGGTGAAGTGTGGAGGGCCATTCAGGACATGTTTTCTTTGGTTTTAGATGCAAATTTTGGGGATTGGGGGGCAAAATTTGTGTTTGGCCCTATATTTTAAGAGTTAGCACCAGCTATGTCTGGGTCATTGGTAAGTATAAAAAATATATAAATTACTATAAATTTTTTAACTTTTCAGAGGAAATTTGGTGAAGAAGAAACGTTTGCCCGAGAAGCGAGGGATAAATTACAGCAAGCAGAATCAGAAAATAAGAAGATGATGGTGGAATTAGATTGTGCAATGAGAGAAAAGGTACATACTTTTGACCTGATGTTTTCCAATGGGGACACTGATGAAAATTAATTTTAAGATTTTAGGTATTTTGAATTGTATTTTTATAGTTAATAAAAACTTTAGGTGCAGTTATTAGCTGACCTCTGCAAACTTGGCAAATTAGAATAATTTATCCACAAAAATGTGTACAAGTGACTTCTCTTGAAAATTATTTTGGCATGCATTTTGATTGAAATGGCCTGAGATATTTGTTACCTATGATAGAAATGACTTTCAGCTGGTAGATATTGTAATAATTCTGTGTGTCAATATATATAGAATGAATTTACACAGTAAATTATATGTTTTTCTTCAGGAAAGTTTGAAGGTGGAGATGAGCATTATGGAGGCAAAATTTGAGAGTGCACAGAGAAAATTAGAAGCTGATCTTCATTCTGAGATGGAGAAAGAAGTAATTAAAATTATGTCATTGATTTATTGCTACCTATTTAAGTGTTTAATAGCCCCATTTACTCATTTGCACAGAAAGCCATGTTCTTTTCCAAGTACAGTTTCATTGCAGAGTTGGTTTATATTGTTTATTTGGTTGCTGGGGTCCAATGTCACTCTCACTGGCCAGGGTCATGTATATTTATAAATGGACAGTGCAACCATAGTTTGGCCCAACTGAAGAAAATTTGATTTCTACCTTCCTGAAATGCATTTTTCCAATATCATCAGATGACACCTCACTCATCTTTTTCAATTTAAATCAGTGGTAAGTATTGTTCTTTTGATCATCAAGACAGGTGCAACCTGTGATGTGTGTGACCAATTGAATTTATTCATGAAGGCATGCTTTCAATTCTGTTGCAAAATATGAAGAAAAACTCAAAGGTTATGTTGTATTGACCTGATATAATGGAGAGCTGCATGCATATTATGTCCATATTTTTATACTGTACCAATGACCCAGACTTAGCTGGTGCTAACTCTAACAAAACCAGGGCCAAACACAAATTTTGCCCCCCAATCCCCAAAATTTGCATCCAAAACAAAAAGAAATCATGTCCTAAAGGACCTCCATACTACGCCTCTACTGCGCATGCGCAGTGACGCAGACGTCCCGAAATTGGCGCCAATTATCATTCTCTGTTTGGCCCTTCATCAGTCAACATCTCACTGATCTTTGTGCTTGTAAATCTCAGTTTAAAGGATGCCAGACACGTAATTTTTGGAGAAAATGTGATTCTAAGGAGGATAGAAGGAGGAGAGGAAAAAGAAGTGACAAAAAATAATCAGGGCTGTACTTAAAATTTTTTGATGAAATTATGTTAAGTTGCCTATTTTCGAGGCATGGGCCTCTTGTTGTCATTCTTGCTAATTGTTGCACTGCTTATTCAGTGTTTCCTCTCCCCTAGCCTTCTAAAGTCCCCCCTTGCAATTCTCCCATGCTTTTGGCATATTTTTGAGAAATTTCATTTCTAAAATTTCCTGGGAGAGTTGCTTGGTTACAGAATGTTTTCTGTTATTTTCCCCATAGTTACGTTTTCACCCATGGGTGTATAACGTTTGTGTTCTGCATCTTCCATCTGATGTTCTACAGATTCTCCCCTGGGAGTCTCTGTTTTGCATCAGATAGAGTGTAATTGATGACTGATTCCGGGCCAGTTTTTTCAGTGCCTGGAGTCATGTTTTCTGGTGTTTTTACACTGTTTGTTTTCATTGGCAACAGCCTTTTTTGAGGGGGGCTGTTTGCCTTTGCTGTAGTTTATCTCACTATAAGATACATTTATATTATCCGAAAGTGTCTCATTAATTATTTAGTATAAATTTAAAATTTTTGACCACACTTTGCCATCGGATCCATCGGGGCTCAACGTTACTTTTCAGCAACTTGGGCTTTGCTGAAAAAATATTTTTTCAAAATTATTTTGTTTTGCAATTGTTTTTTCATTTATTAATGGATCATGTTATTATGTATCTTTGTGTCAGGGGTTTTTGCGAGTAACTAGGACTTATTGTTGTTCTTTCACAATGAAGGGACGTTGTTCAAATTGTAATAGGAAGAAATCTTCCTCTGACTTTCATGATCATTGTATTAATTGTAGTCAGTGTTCTCGCATTAATCCCTGTCCTATATGTGAACATTGGGATGAGAAACATTGGAAACGTGTGTCACGATATGTTATTTCTGGAGAAAGAGCGATGCCGGCTCTTTCTCCGCAAGGTCACTCTACTCTCTCAGTTTCTATTTCAGAGGAACCAGAACAGGGTGATGTTTCCATGTTATCTTCTTCAAGTGTGCGTCCGTCGTCACAAATGAATTCAGAGCTAGCGGCAAAAGTGCTCATGGAGATTAGACAAATGTCGTCCGCTAGCTCGCCCGGTGTAGCGTCCATTCACCGAATGGTTCGGCAGCCGGGTTCGTCCGATGCGGTCCAAGAGGAAATTTTGGGTGATGCGAGCACTATAAACATAATAGATGCACACCCAGTGACGGCGGATAGTATGCGAGAACGGAGGAAGCCTTTGAGTCCGGTTCCTAGCTCGTCCAGGTCCAGCCGGGCCGCGAGCGAGAGAGGCCCCTCTCTCGTACAACAACATCTGGGACCAGATGTTGTGGTACAAAATGTGTCTTTAGCGGAGCATACGTCCGTCGCTCGGGACGCTCAGTTGTATAAGCAGTCCGCAGAGACTGCTAAGGCTTCCTCTTCTCGTCAGCGCACACGACCGCACCTTGGCTGCGTGACCGCCGATATATTACCAGCTTCGCTGATCAAGGATTCTTCGGCGACCAGGTCACACCATCCGGCAGCCAGGGATTCGAGACCGATGGACTCCGGACGTTCGCATAGGAAAAGTATGTGGGAGCCATCTGATGCGGAGCTGCCCTCGGCGAAGCAGCGAAAGACTGCGCCTCCGCAGGTCTCGACGCCGGACATTCTTGTGCAGATAGCACAGCTTATCGCAGCATCCCAGCAGCCGACAGAAACGGTGTCGGATCGAGAATTATCCGACGGCGCTGGGTCGGTACGCTCCGCCGAAGCATCGGGGGCGGACGACCGGGAACATCATGAGGTCCGACCGGATGGTGAAAGGGATACGGATGACTTGGAGCTATCCCTTTCGGAACAACATAAAGCTGCCGTGGACTTCATCCGGCACTTTCTCCCTCAAGTTGTTCCGTCGGGCCAGACTGCTGCGCTTCCGGACAAGAGAATTATAGCGTCATTGGACTCTGAATTTTTTGAGCGGTTCAGGGACATCGCTCCCGAGTTTCCGTCGCAGTCCAATAATGTTGCAAGAACATTTGAATTATTGAACGACGCTATATTTAAACTTGCTTCCAGGACGGGGAAAGCAGGTTTCTTGTCCGCTAATACTCTCAACCTGCCTTTCATTAATGCAAGGAAGAGAGTTCCTCTGCGTATGGACGACGAGGCAGAAGACTTAGAGCTATCATTACCGTCGTCAGCTTCTATTCCAACCGCGGTGTTGGAAACAGCTATTGCGTCTAACAGAGCCAATTTAGATGCCTTATCTTACGCAGATCACCTTACTAAGGCGTTATCACTGCGCCTTCAGGGGAAAGAGTTTCAGGATATACAATCCTCTTTAAGACTTCTTTCAAGGGCAGTAGCTTATTCCACGTGTAACTCCGCCCTTTCAGTGGCAAATCTGGAGTTGGTTAGACGTGACGCAGCCCTAGCTACATCCACACTAGTGGATTCTAAGGTGAAGAACTCTCTTAGAGTCGCTTCGGTCTCCGGAGAACTTCTCTTTGACGGCAAGCTTTCCGCTATTTATCATAAAATTACAAAGAAAGCTAAGGATTCTCTGTTGTTCAAATCTGCTCCTAAGAAGTCGGATACAGCAAACACGAATAAGACAGGCACTTCTGGGTCTAATGCGACCAAGAGAGGTTCCTATAGAGGTTCCGGTCCGTCCTCTTGGTCTTATTCGAGAGACCGTCAGGATAGCGACTCTCGTTCGGGACGTCCTTCAGGCCGGGACAATCGGTCGGACGCCCCGAGGTCGACGGGGCGAGGTGCGGGTCGTGGAAGACGTGGTTTCTCCTACCACAGGCCTCGCAGGTCCAGGAGGTGATGGCTTAAACCTCTATCGCGTTCCGGTTGGCGGAAGGTTGTCGAGCTTTTCACAAGAATGGGCGTCGATTACGGACGACCCTTGGGTGAGAGGAGTGACTTCGGAAGGTCTAAAGATATCCTTCAAACGAAAGCCTCCATTAACTCGAAGTCCAAAGTGGACTCATCTTCCGTCAAATCCGCAGAAAAGAGACGCTCTGTTATCAGAGGTGCAGTCTCTTTTAATGAAGAACGCGGTAGAGGTCGTAGAAAACCAGGAATCTCCGGGATTCTACAGCCATCTGTTTCTGGTTCCGAAACCAGACGGCTCGTTCCGTCCAGTCATAGATTTGAGCTGGATAAACAAGCTGATCGTCGCTCCGAAGTTTTATATGGAGACGATTCGATCGGTCAGAGCGAGTATTCGGGTGAACGATTATGCAACGAGCATAGATCTCAAAGATGCGTACTTTCACGTCATGGTACATCCGACATTCCGAAAGTATCTACGCTTCGCAGTCCTAGGAGTGGTGTATCAATTCCGGGCGATGTGCTTCGGATTGAATCTAGCACCCTGGGCTTTCACTCGGGTAATGAACTCGGTAATGATCTACTTCCGAGCTCATTCGTCTGCGGTAACGTCGGCCTACCTGGACGACATTCTTCAGAGGTACGGCAACGAGTTAACGCTTCAGAACGATGTTCAGAATCTTCTTCTATTGCTCCGACGTCTTGGTTTTATAGTAAACGAGGAGAAGTCGGATCTGGTGCCGTCCAAGTCATTCACTCATCTGGGAATGAGCTTCGAGACGCACAACAATCTCGTTCGTCTGCCGTTAACCAGAGCGAAATTAGTCAGTTGTTACGCTCGCTATTGTCTGCACGCAGACAAAGTTACGGCGAGAGAATTTATGAGACTGATAGGTCTGTGCGGAGCCGCCGCGGATCTCATTCCGATGGGGCGGTTACGCACATGTCCTCTTCAAATTTTCCTGACTCAGAATTGGAGTGTGAAAATTCATTCGCTCGATGTAGACGTTCTCTTGTCAGATCAAGTGAAACAAGAAATTCAGACTTGGGCAAACATTCAGTGGTTAACTCAAGGAGTTCCGCTGCAGTTGCCGGATCCGAGTTTTACCGTTATGACGGATGCCAGTCAAACAGGTTGGGGTGCATCGTTAATCCCAACGGATTCGAGATGCCAGGGTCTTTGGGATCCGCAATTCCTGTGCAAGCACATAAACATCAAGGAAATGATGTCAATTTGGCTTGCGTTACGTCACTGGATGGACATTATTCACGATGCTCATGTCCAAATCCTATCCGACAATACGACAGTAGTGGCGTATATACGGAATCAGGGAGGCACTCATTCAGTTCCGTTGTTCAATCTAACGGAAAGAATCCTTCTGTTTGTGCTAGAACATCACGTTCTTCTTTCAGTCCGTCACATACCGGGTCGTCTGAATGTGCTAGCAGACTCCCTTTCATGAAAGGGTCGCTTGTTGCCGTCGGAGTGGACTCTCAACAAACAAGTATTCAATCAGATTTGCTACCAATGGGAACGGCCAATGATAGACTTATTTGCGACACATCTCAACAATCAGTTGCAGACGTATGTGTCTCCGTGTCCGGATCCAAGAGCATTTGCAGTAGACGCTCTGTCGATCCCTTGGGACGGAATGATAGGATATGCGTATCCTCCAGCGCCGTTAATTCAACAAGTATTGCTAAAGATAAAACAATCTCAATGCAAGATTCTGTTGGTAGCATCTCTGTCTCCACAGAGACCGTGGATAAATCTACTCAGGTGTCTGTTGTGGGACCTACCGCGGAAGCTTCCTCCACGGGAGGATCTTCTTTCGCAGGGGAAATCGCGCCAACTCCATCACAACCCGCAAGGTCTCAACCTTCACGTTTTTCCGTTGCGCGGTCCTTCTTGCATGGCAAGCACTTTACAGGACGAGCAGTGGACGCGATTTCTAACTGTAGGAGGACCTCCTCTTCGCTAAACTATGCGGCTAAGTGGAAGGTTTTTCGTCGTTGGTGTAGGGATCATTCTGTAGATATATTCGATCCCTCTATACCAGACATTGCAAACTTTCTAGTATACTTGTTTGACGAAATCAAACTGCAGCCTGTTACTATAAAGGGTTATAGATCTATGTTATCTGATACCTATGCACATCATGATAGTTTACAAATTGGATCTAATGTCTCTTTATCGAAGTTGGTTAGAAACTTTTCGATAAATAGACCCAGAACTCTTAGATTAATTCCTAAGTGGAATTTAGCTTGGGTTCTTCTTAAATTGAAGGAAAAGCCATTTGAACCTCTTGGGACAGTAGATTTCAAATTCTTATCTTATAAGACAGCTTTTCTCTTAGCTTTCTCTTCTGCTAGAAGAGTCAGTGAGCTTCATGCACTATCGGTGGATGATTCTCATTATCGTAGTGTTGGGAACACTATCACCTTCACTACTAATGTGGGTTTTTTAGTTAAGAATCAGGCTCCTAATAAATATCCGGAACCTATTGTTATTAAGGCGCTTCCGTCTTCAGACGGGCGTAGGCCTTTACTCTGTCCTGTTAGAGCATTACGTATCTATAAACAGAGATCTCAGTTTATCAGAAAGGGACGGAAACGTTTCTTTCTGTCTTTGATGCCTAATAGAAAGGATATTTCAGTCCATTCTATTGCTAGATGGATTCAGTTAACTATCCGTACTGCTTATGAAGATTTATCTTCTTCTCAGCAGTCTGTGCTTAAGATTTCTGCTCATGAAGTAAGAGCTCTTTCTACTTCCTGGGCTTATGCTAATAGTGTTGCTATTACAGATTTAATGAAGGCTGCTTATTGGTCTCAGCCATCCACATTTACGAATTTTTATCTCAGAAATATTGAGTCCATTTCTGGAGACCTGCATTGTTTAGGTCCGTTATCTGTTGCTCAGAATGTCGTCCACTAAACAGTTGCAACTATAGTTATGCAGGCTTTCTGTTCCGGCAGTGACTCCGTCCGGCTGCCCTCTTCACTCTGGGCTATTTGACCCAGGGCAAGGGGAAGGGGGGGGGGGGGGGGGGCGGGTGTTCCCTTAGGTCACCTGCTTTATAGTGAAAAGCAAGGAAATGCCTCCTCCAAGTCAGTATTTCTGAGTCGCTTCCGGGATGGTTTTAAAGTGTAATATTAATGTTTAAATTCATTCATGTCTTATTTTTAAAGTGTAGCTCGGTGTGAAGCATTTGTATATGTCAAGTGTCAAACAGGCTTTAATATACAATACTCGGACACTTTTAAATGACTATAAAGAGTCTCAAGTCTCTGGACTACTTTATTTATTGGCTTGCTTTAAAAATAATTAGTATAAGGGTTATACTGGATGTTAATAGAGAACATGAATGTTTTTGTGCTCAATTATTAAGGGTAGTGTATCTTTCTAATTTAATATTAAATAAGAAAGATACATGTAAAGCCTAATACTCCTTTTCTCCTTAAGGGGTTACCTCTTTACTATATAGTTGAGCTTATTGGATTTTCCTCTATGTCCTAGGCCCGCCAGCCTGTTTACTATTCAGCTAAGTCTGGGTCATTGGTACAGTATAAAAATGTTAAAAAATTTATAGTAATTTATATATTTTTTATACTTACCAATGACCCAGACGGGGATGGCCCTTCCTGGAGTTGGGAACTCTTGCCTCCCCGCTGAGTACATAGCGCTGACCAGGCACTGCCAGTAAGAATGATAATTGGCGCCAATTTCGGGACGTCTGCGTCACTGCGCATGCGCAGTAGAGGCGTAGTATGGAGGTCCTTTAGGACATGATTTCTTTTTGTTTTGGATGCAAATTTTGGGGATTGGGGGGCAAAATTTGTGTTTGGCCCTGGTTTTGTTAGAGTTAGCACCAGCTAAGTCTGGGTCATTGGTAAGTATAAAAAATATATAAATTACTATAAATTTTTTAACTTTCTACTCACAATTTGGTATGTTTGAAATCCGGGGTTTATTTGTAACAGCTTAAATGACTGTTTTTTTTTCTTTCTCCACAATAATGGCATTGTTTATTCTTGTTTATTTACAGATATCACAACAGGTTGCTGATGTTCATCAGCAAGCTTTGAAGAGTGAAGAAAAGATCCTGGAAGATCACAGACATCAAATACAGGATATTGCTAATCGACAGGCACAGGACTTAGAAAGACATCTGAAACAGTTCCAGGAAGAATTGAAGAGAAAGGATGGTGAATTTAGAAAAGAGATCCAAGACATGGAAGATAGGTACTGTTTAGTGTTGCATTTTTATAGTAGGAGGTTAAAGGTTATTGACATATGAAGACGAGTTTTGACATGGAAAAGTTTTGTTGCCTTTGAATATAAGTTCAGTATGCAGCCATGAGCAAGTCTATCAGGCTCAAGGAATATTATATTTGCTCTGTTTTCTGGTTGACCTAGCCAAAGGAGACTTGACCTTGGAGCACATCGTAATTGGACTGCAAAGTATTTGTTGTATTTCAGGAGTATATACAGTTAATAGTGATTATTATTTAGGCCTAAAAAAGATACAAATCTGTTTCTCAGGCCCACCGACACAAGATGACCCTTTCTGTCGAAAGAATCGTTAAACCCAATAAGTAAATAATAAGTAAATAAATAAATCCTCAGGCCCCAAAAAATTAAAAATTAAAAGGTTTATGTCTGATATTTTACCCAAGTTAATAAAATTGATAAATTTGTCCCTCGAGTGCAACAAGGATTGCAAAGCCTTCTTGCATTCAAGGGACGAAATGCACTACCACCAATGCAATTCTGTAGATTATGAGGTCAAAAACATAAAACAAACAAAGAACATGGATTTTTGATGGCAAAGAAATAATAACAAAAATAAAATAAAAAACTACCCACCCACATGCAATTTCACAAAAATTGACCTGAGAAACAAGATCTACTTTGTGGGGCCTTATCAAGAATTATAAGGAATATATTGTATTGTTAACCATCAGGTTGTGTTAGGTAGAGGATTGACCCTTTCAGAACATTGAGGCGTTCAACCTGCCAATAATTCAGTCACAACGGGACTGCTTGGCACGTCCTGCCCCATCAATACCTAACGTCATCTGTGCACTCTCAGTCTATTGTTTGTCAGGAACATTGTTATGCTTGGGTGCCTCCATAGATTAGTTGTAGGTCACAACAGCCATATGGGTGATGTTGATATGTCCTACATAAAACATAAATGGTACAAAAAGATTTTTCTCTGCCTCATCATGTAGAGTGTGCTGAATAGTCATAAACTTTATGTCTTGAATGGAGGAAAAGGGTGATTTTTAGCTCAACTTTGGCGAAGCGAAATTTGAGCTTATGCCATGGCCAGTCGTCCATCTGTCTGTCAACAATTCAATATGGCTCGGGCTAGAGGCCGTATTTATGAACTGATCTTTACGAAACTTATTGGGTACCTTTGGTATCACCGTGGGACGAGAACGAGTGTTCTTGGGTGCGGTCCGAAATTCAAGATGGCCGATGGCAGCCATTTTGTACAAAATTAGGTGCAATCACATTTTTGCACAGAACTTCCATATGAAAGCGCTGATTTGAAAAAATTTTTGTGTGAATGTTTAGTACCATGGGATACATCACATATAATGCAGGTTTTTTTCTCGTGCAGAAATTATGCAAATTAGATGAACTTTGATTTTTTCAGTGCTACTTACACACAGTGAGTACACATGTCAATACGGCTCGGGCTAGAGGCTCTATTTATCAACCGATCTTAAGGAAACTTCTTGGGTACCTCTGTTATCACCTTAGGACGAGAACGAGTGTTTCTGAGTGCGGTCCAAAATTCAAGATGGCTGCCAGTGGCCATTTTGTAACGAAATTAGGTCTAATCAGTTTTTTGTACACAACTTCTTTACAGCCAGGCTAGAGGCCGTATTTATGAACCGATCTTTACGAAACTTCTTGGGTACCTTTGTTATCACCGTGGGATGAGAACGGGTGTTTTTGGGTGTGGTCCGAAATTCAAGATGGCCACCAGCAGCCATTTTGTACCAAAATTAGTGCAGTCAGTCTTTTGTACAGAACTTCTCTATGAAAGTTCTGATTTGAATAAATTTTTGTATGAATGTTTAGTAAAATGGAATACATCACATACAGTACGGGCTTTTTTCTCGTGCAGAAATTATGCAAATTAGATGAATTTTGATTTATTTAGTGCTACTTATACACTGTAAGTGCACATGTCAATACGGCTCGGGCTAGAGGCTGTATTTCTCAACCGATCTTCACGAAACTTCTTGGGTACCTTTGTTATCACCTTGGGACGAGAACGAGTGTTTCTGAGTATGGTCCAAAATTCAAGATGGCTGCCAGTGGTCATTTTGTACCGAAATTAGGTCCAATCAGTTTTTTGTCACAACTTTTATACAGATCGTATTTATGAACTGATCTTCACGAAACTTCTTGGGTACCTTTGTTTTCACCTTGGGACAGGAATGAGTGTGTTTTGGGGTTTCTTTGTTATCACTGTGCTATGAGAACAAATATTTTGGGGTTCAGTCAGACCCACTCTGGGACTCAAAGATTTCTTTTCTAGTTTAGCATCTGACTGTCACCCACCTTTACAATACTTTACCTATACATTTGTTACAGGCTACGGCCAGTATTTATGTACAGACTGTTACAATACTTTATATGTACCTTTGTTATCAGGTCATTACCTAGATGTTTGTCATTGCTGTGTCACATACTATACATGTACATGTCTTGACAAGTTGAGCTACAGTGTCATTGACACTTTCATTTTTTCTAAGCCGCAAGTCCCTTCTTGGTGATATCACATATCACACAAAACATGATGCGAATATAGTATAATCTTCATTACCAAGGTTTTTTATCTTCGTTTTTTGCATGCAGCCTAATATATTTACAAACACCTTCCTTCATTTTCCTGAAAAAAATCCAATTTTTGCCAAATATGGAGTAGTTTGACTGCTTTTCTGTACCAGGTTCTTGAGGTCTAATTTGATAAAATAAATAGCCCTGTGAATTTGTGTAGGAAGACCAATCAGTTTTTTCACTGTGCAACCCTGAAGCCACACAATGAAAATATTAATTGATTTACCCCCCAAAAACGTAAGATTCTTCGAAATAATGGAATTCAACTGACATGGAATATACCATTGGGGTTCAAAGGGTTAGTACAAAGTTCTATAGAATATATTTGAATACTATGACCTTGCCAACCATGATTTTATTTCAGATTAGCTGAGTATAGAAATGAGAATACAAAGTTGCGACACACCAAACAGAAACTAGAGTCTCAAAAGTAAGTGCAAGAATCTTTTACTATTGCATTATATTTTTAGATGAGTCGGAGTGCAGTGGCTCAGTTGTTAGAACATTGAACTTCAAACTGAGAAGTCGACGATTTTAATCCTGATCAGCAGTAACCGCATTGCATCTTGGAATCCCAATTTCCTATGTTGGTGGATGGTGGCAGTGTGTACAAAGGCATACTGCAAATCAGTAGTGTATTTGCCTTCAACCACTGTTAACCCTGTGTGTTCAGAGCTAGTACATTGAGGAGTCTGACATCTGACAATTGCTCGACACTGTTCGGTGGTTTTCTCTGGGTACTCTGGCTTCCTCCACTCGAAAAATTGTCGTGACAAAATGTGACTCTTGCTGTTTAAAGTGTCATTAAACCATAATAAAACAAACTACATTTTTAGATAAGTATCTCAGTGAGGTGTTCGAGAACATGCAAATTTATGCAAACAGAATGTATTCTCCTTTTTCTTTAACTTCACTAATACGAAGTGTCACATCCTATTTTGACCACTAAGAAACAACACCAAATCCAGAACATGTCTTTTCAGTTTTACATGTTATCTAATTTCGGTAAATTTTCTGCAGTACATTTCCTTTTTAGCTCACCTGACTCCAAGTCCGTCGTCTATCATCCATCGTCCATGAACATGGTGTTTGCACCTGCCCCTCCTAAACTGCGGAACCAATTTTTTTTATATGTGAGGTGATTGCTTGTTCTGACATCGCATTTTGTTTTTTTATCAAATCAACTTACTCAACCTCACAAGGAAAGGGGTGGGGGAAAATCCACCAAAATTCTTAAGAAATCTTCTCATGAACCAGTGGATACAGTGACTTGATATTTGGTATGGAGCTTCCTTTTGAGGTGTAGAATCAAGTTTGTTCAAACAAAGTTCATGGATCAATATTTGCCTTTGTAATGGGAGGGGGCAAGATTTTTGGCTGTGCCCCGAAATTTCTATATTTTTATACTATAACCCAATGGCCCAGACTTAGCCGTTGCTAACTCAACGTTATCAAGGACCAAACACAAATTTTGAAACCCCCAATCTCCAAAATTTGCTTGCAAAACCGAAAATTAAAAGTCCTATCTGGTCCTCCATACTTTTACTCTCCGCACATGTGCAGTTGCCAGGAAGTAACCGAAATTAGCGCCAACATCATTCTTTGTTTGGCCCTAAAGTCATCAACAATGAAATGACATCTGTGCTTTTAAATCTCCTTGTTAAGTATTCCTTCCCTATCCTTTCATGAACCCTTCCTGTTGAACACATAAGCTTTTTGGCTAATTTTTATTGAAATTTTTTATTAAATTTCTTGGGAGTTTCACATTTATTACAGAATATTATTCTGTTTTTTTCCCCACGGTTACGTCCTTACCCTAGGGGTGTCAGGTCGTTTAGTCTTGCATCTTCTATCTGATGTATCGTTTCTTCTTCGTATGAAGATCTAGCTTTGATTCTGGTAGCATTAAATTGTTTCCTGACTTTCAGCCTTTTTGTGTGCCTGATGTCTTGTTTACATTGACGTTTTTTACATTGACATCGTCCTCATATATAGGTAGGTTTTTTTTTATATTCTGTTACTGTAGAATTACTGTAGGATACATGGATTATTATTCCAGTAGTGTAGCTCAAAAAATTTGAATTTGTCTATACTTAGGCTCTTTCGGGATGCCTTTGGGCTCTTAATGTTCCCTTTGGGAACTTAGGCGTTTTTTCAAAAAAATATTTTGAATTTAATTTTGATTGTTATTATTCATGTATCTTAATTATATATATATTTTGTTGTGGAGTTTGGAGGTCTGATATTGACTTTAGCCGATGCACTCCTGTGAACTCTTGTCATCCTTGTGTTCACTGGAAGGACTAATGTTGGAGACGGGTGTCGGAGTACGTTGTTGGCGGTGAGGTTCTGAGGGCAGGCCTCTCACTGCGTTATAATTCATTTTGTCAGTTTCTGTTTCAGAGGAACATGAACGTGGTGATGATATTTTGACACCCATCCAAGTGTGCTACTGTCGTCGCGCTCCGTTGAGCATATAGAGCTAGCTGCAGTGCTCATGATTGCAAGAGTTAGGACCTTTTGTTAAGGGTTTTAATCTCTTGCAAGCAGCTAGTTCGACCGGTGAAGCGGTACTCGGTCCGTGGGTGCTGTGGCACCGGGTAAGTCCGTTGCAGTCTAAGAAGTGGATTGAGCAGAGCAAGCACTTTAATGTAAATAGCTCACCCAGTGACGACGGAAATAGGGAGGAAGTCAACAAGTTTCTTGTACTCAGCGAGGTCTATAGACCGCGAGCGGGAGAGGCCCCTCTTTAACCTAACAGACATTTGGGGCCAAATGTTGTTATGAGAAACTTGCATGAACCGGAGCATCTGTCCACCCTCCACTCGGGAAGCTCTGTTTAGTCTGCAGCCGGGGTCGGCTTCAGTCACGGCTTCCTCCGCTACGTTATTTAAGCACACACAACCACATCCTAGCTACCCGACTTCAGATATCCAGCCTGCTGCATGAAGAAGGAACCACTCTTCGCCCATAAAGTTGGACCATCTGGTAGCTAGGGTGACAAGGCCTAGATCATCGTGACGTTCGGAGAAGGGATCCATCTCCGACACACCAAGCGGCACCCCCACTAACAAGATGTCTGCATTGGTCAGATCTTCCGTTGGATCCTTTCAAAAGAGAGTCTCTCCTAGCAGAGGAACAGGCTCTATATTAAAGGAAGCAATAGAAGTCGCCGAGAATCAGGACTCTCAGGGTTTTTACAGTCACCTGTTCCTCGTACCAAAGCAAGACGGCTTGTTCCGACCAGTAATAGACTTGAGCTGGATAAACAAGCTTATCGTAGCTCCAAAATTCTATATAGGGACCATTTGGTCGGTGAGAGCGAGCAATCGAGTGAGCAACTATGCGGCAAGCATAGATCTAAAGGATGCATACTTTCATGTCCTGGTACATCCGGCATTCTGAAAGTACCTGCGGTTCACCGTACAAGGGAAGTTGTATAAGTTCAGAGCAATGTGCTTTGGTCTGAACCTGGCTCTCTGGGCATTCACTTGTATAATGAACTCAATAGTGTTGTACTTCTGAGCTCATTCGTCTGTGGTAACGTCAGCTTATTTGGACGACATCCTTCAGAGATACGGCAACAGAATTATTCTTCAGAACGATGTTCAGAGTCTGCTTTTGTTCCGACGTTTCGGTTTCATTGTAAATGAGAAAAAGTCGGATATAGCTCCGTCCAAGTTGTTCACTCACTTGGGAATGAGCTTCGAGACTCACAACAATCTGGTTCGTCAGCCGTTACCCAGAGAGAAATTTGTCAGTTGTTATGCTCGCTTTTGTCAACACTCAGGTGCATTAACGGCGAAGGAATTCATGCGACTGATGGGGCTGTGCGGAGCGGCTTCGGATCTTATTCCGATGAGCCTCCTGCACACTTGTCCCCACCAGATATTCTTTACTCAGAACTGGAGTATGAAGACGCATTCACTCGAAACCAGTATTGTTTTATCAGACCTAGTAAAACCGGGGTTCAGATTTGGGCAGATATTCAGTGGTTAACTCAGGGAGTTCCGCTGCAACTGCCGGATCCAGCTTTCATGATTATGACGGATGTGAGTCAAATAGGTTGGGACGCAACCCTAAGTCCCGCAGACTTGAGGTGTCAAGGTCTTTGGGACCAGCTGTTCCTAGAGAAGTGCATAAACATCAAGAGATGATGTTAATTTGGTTAGCGCTACAACATTGGATTCACATAATAGAGGACGTACATGTTCAAATTTTGTCGGACAATTCGACAGTAGTAGCTTACATCAGGAACCAAGGCGGCACTCATTCAATGCCATTATGCAAATTATCGGAGAAGATGTGTTCATCTTTCTGTCCGTCATATACCGGGTCGCCTGAATGTACTAGCAGACTCGCTCTCTCGGAAAGGTCGCCTGTTGCCATTGGACTGGACTCTCAACAAGCGAATATTCAGGCAGATTTGCTACCAGTGGGATCGTTCCATGATAGATCTGTTTGCGACACACCGGAACAATCTGTTACTGACGTTCATGTCGTCATGCCAAGATCATCGAGTGTACGCAGTAGACGCTCTGTTGATCTCATGGAACAGAATGATAGGATAGGCGTATCCTCCAGCTCTGTTGATTTAGCAGATTCTGTTTAGTTCAAACAGTCTTGTTGCGAAATTCTGATAGTAGCACCTCTGTAGTCACAGAACCTTGGATCAATCTTCTCAGGTGTTTGTTATGGGACGTTCCCCGGAAGCTTCCTCCAAGAGAGGACCTTCTTTATCAGGGGAAGTATTTGTTCTTCATGTCCTTCTCCGCCCTTAGTGACATTATGGAGTCGATCAGACGTGAGGGAGCCTTGCGGTTCCTATATTATTTGATAATGAACACAAGAACGATTCAAGTAATGCGGGTGAAGGGGGTTAGTTATGATTTCAAATCCCCCTCCCCGAGCCCCCCCCCTCCCCACCCCTCCACACTGCCAATGTATGAAGAGGTGATTACCGGGCAAGACATAGTTTTCTTCCTGTAAGCCTCGTATGCATTTAAGTACATTCATGCATTTAATGACTTCTCGATTGGCAGCTGGGTCATGTTCTATGGCGACTACATGGGCACATCCACTTTCTAGTTGGTTGGTTTCCTGTGGTTGTTCGTCTATATGTCATGTACGAGCATATGATTCATCGTCAATAAATTGCTATCCTTGGGGTACCTGGGAGGCTGCCTAGTCAGTTAACTGGTATTCAGATGATTACATGCAGGATTTCAGTGCTCACGTGCATAATAATCGCATTATTAGGAGTAAGCATTATTGTATGTTATGGACCTCAGAAACAATGAATTATTTCGGGGGCGGTCTGTTGTGAGTCTGTTAATCGTAGCTCGATCCATTTCTAGATCCAGGTTTCTATTAATGGCGGTACCCAATCAAATACACCTTGTCTTACACTCTCGTATATTCGTATGTTTCCAGGAACATAGATATCGGATAGAACACGTCTGGGAGTGTTATTTACTGGAGTTTATTGTACACCTGAATGGGGTCACCTGTGGGTTTCCTTGGAAGTGTGTTTACTCTCCAGAGATCATCCATTGTGATTCTATTGGACATGAGTATGTTATATATTATATCACCGGTTTTCGACCTATCTGCGTATGCCAACTCTGGTATACGTTACAAGTGTATTAATTACTGGGATCGCCGCTATAGCCTTAGTTTCTGAAGTGGCGTTAAGCACCAGTTTTTTAATAATAATTAATACCTGTGTGTCTATTCAACAAATATTTATATTGTTATTTGGTACCGCTTTTACGTATTCCAGTGCACTCCTCTCTTCTTTTTTGAAGATTCCTTCAAAGAAAAGGTGGGCAGGGATTTTTTTTACCTCTCCTCCTTGATGTAACTATGAGTGAAGCTGTTTTGTCTGTAGAATATATCCTGGATACAGCTTGTGTTTTATTGTATATGACATATGTTTGTTGGGGATAGCCTCTCATTCTGAAATATGCCATCCTAATTTCTGGGGCTTAGTCCGGACTAGCCTTTAAAAAAATTGGGAAGTTGTTACATCCAATTAGCATAGTCTTCATGCTAAGTATATGGAATTACTTGAATTTGGAATTGAATGATAAAAACAAATTGCCATCGGTTGTGTCAGGGTGTTTTATAGAGTACTGATATTTGATATACAGCATCCATAGAGGTGTCAGATACAAGTGTGTTAAAATGAAGCCCCCTGGTTCATATTTGGGCTCAATACAGGAGCCCAAATTTTAAACTTAGGGCAATATGGGGAATGGTCTTTAAAAATCTTTTTCTTCAGACCAACCAGGCCAAATGCTTTCATATTTGGTATGTAACATCTTTAGGGGAGGTGTCAGATTCAAGTTTGTTCAAATCAAGTGTCTGGGTTAATATTTGGGCTCTCCATGGGAGCCCAAATTTTAACTTAGTGCAATGTGAGAGAATTTCTTTAAAAATCTACTTCTTCAGATCCACTCGTCAGAATGCTTTCAATCTTTTGATATTTGGTATACAACATCTTTAGGGGGTTCAGATTCAAGTTTGTTCAAATCGGGTCCCTGTGTTAATATTTGGGCTCTCTATTGGGGGAGGGTTCAGGCTGCAGTAAGATAACAACCTTTGGAAGTTTGGCAGTGCTTATCTACAGCTAATAGAATTGGAAGCAGTCAGGAAGACCTATGATAATACTCATTTGGCATGGCCACTAGAGTTATGAATAATTTCATCACTTCATTCCTCTGTAATGTTGATGAACTATGACTAACTGAATGTGACCCAAAATACCTCTTTGATCCACTTTGTCAGGTGAGCGATTAAGGCCTCTTGGGGCCTCTTGTTTATATATTATCTTTTCCAGCAACTTTCCTGCATCCTCAACTCATGTGTTATGATAGGCTTGGAAGCTTATGCAGTTTAAAAATACAACACAAGGGCAGTCATTTAAATAAAGTTGAAATTTGGGCGAATATGCTCAGATCTTGCATTCCACCGACACTGACTCCTGAATTGCAGGTGCATGTTAACGAGTTCAAACAGAACTCAGAAATAATTCCACTGTTGAACCATTTTTCTATCCTAAATGTCTTATTTGTTATTTCTATCCTAAAACATGTGTAAGTTAAATAAATTGAGGTGTTTGTGTATGTTTACCCGACTTCTGATAGGTGAGTCGATGGTTGGATATTAGCCAATGGTTGATTGTTTTCCGATTAATTGTCTCATCACTGAGATTGGCCAAATGATGTATTGTCCTACATTAAAAAAAAAGTTATTGGGTTATCCCAAATGTCCATTCACCACTGTCATTGCCCATTGTAAAGGATGATAATGTGTGTCTAAAGGTATGACAAAATATATTTTTATACTGTACCAATGACCCAGACATAGCTGGTGCTAACTCTTAATATTCTAGGGCCAAACACAAATTTTGCCCCCCAATCCCCAAAATTTGCATCTAAAACCAAAAGAAATCATGACCTGAAGGTCCTCCATACTTTGCCCTCACTGCGCATGTGCAGTGTCAAGGACATCCCGAAATTGGCGCCAATTATCATTCTTTGTTTGGCCCTTCATCAGTTCACATCTGACTGATATTTGTGCTTGTAAATCTCAGTTTAAATGATGCCAGACACATAAATATTAGAGAAATGGTGGATCTAAAGTGGATATAGAAGGAGGAGAGGAAAAATGAGTGACAGAAAATATTCAGGGCTGTAACTTAAAATTTTTTAATGAAATTATGTTAAGTTGCCTATTTTCGAGGCATGGGCCTGTTGTTGTCATTCTTGCTATTAAGTTTCACTGCTTGTTCAGTGTTTCCTCTCTCCTTTTCCTTCAAGTCCCCCCTTGATATTCTCCCATGCTTTTGGCATATTTTTGAGTAATATTATTACTAAAATTTCTTGGGAGATTTAGCTAGGTAACAGAATGAATTCTGTTCTTTTCCCCATGTTTACGTTCTCACCCATGGGTGTTTAGGCGTAGTGTTCTGCATCTACCATCTGATGTTCTGCAGTTTCTTCCCTGGAAGTCTCTGTTTTGCATCAGATAGTGTATTATTGGTAACTGATTTCGGGCCAGGGTTATCAGTGCCTGGAGTCATGTTTCTGGTGTTTATACACTTCTTGTTTACGTTGGCAACAGTCTCTGTGGAGGGGGATTTTTTGTCTTTGTACTAGTTTAATTCATTACAAGATACATTATTATTATTTGTAAGTGTTGCATTAATTTTTTAAAATATGTTTGAAATTTTTGTCCACACTTAGGCTTGGGATCCATTGGGGCTCAATGTTACTTTTCAGAAACTTGGGCTTTGCTGAAAAAGTATTTTTTCAAAATTTCTTTTTGATTTCAATTATTTTTTCTATGTTAATGGATCATGTTATTATGTATCTTTGTTTTCAGGGGTTCGTGCGAGTACTGGGACTTTTTGTATTCTTTTCACTATGAAAGGATATTGTTCAAATTGTAATAAGAGGAAATCTTCCTCTGACTTTCATGATCATTGTATTAATTGTAGTCAGTGTACTCGCACTAACTCCTGTTCAGTATGTGAATATTGGGATGACAAACATTGGAAACGTGTGTCACGGTATGTTGTTAGCGGGGAAAGGGCCATGCCGGTTCTTTCTCCGCAGGGTCACTCTAGTTTATCAATCTCTATTTCAGAGGAACAAGAACAGGGTGATGTTTCCGTGATGTCTTCCAATAGTGTGCCTCCGTCGTCACAATTAAATGAAGAGCTAGCAGCAAAAGTGCTCATGGAGATACGCCAATTGCCTAAGAGGTCCCTAGTAGGATCGACGGCGTTGACGTTCGCTAGCTCGCCCAGTGTAGCGTCCATTCATCGAATGGTTCGGCAGCCGGGTTTGTCCTTTGCAGTCCAGGAAGGAGATTTGGGTGATGCGAGCACTATGAATATTCAAGGTGCACTCCCAGTGACGGCGGATAAGAGGAGAGAACGGAGGAAGCCTAGTAGTCTGGTTCCTAGCTCGTCCAGGTCCATCCGGGCTGCGAGCGAGAGAGGCCCCTCTCTCGTACAACAACATCTGGGACCAGATGTTGTGGTACAAAATGTTTCGCATTCGGAGCATACGTCCGCCGCTCGGGGCGCTCTGTTATATAGACAGTCAGGAGAGACTGTCCAAAAGGCTTCCTCATCCTCTCAGTAGCGCACACGACCGCACCTTGGCTACGTGACCGAGGATATCCAGCCAGCTTCGTCGGCGACCAGGTCACGCCATCCGGTAGCCAGGGATAAGAGGCCTGTAGACTCCGGACGTTCGCATAAGAGAAATATGCAGGAGTCAGTTTACACGGAGCTTCCAGCGGCTAAGCAGCGTAAGACCGCTACTCCACAGGCCTCAGTGACGGACGTGCTATCCCAAATAGCACAAATTATCGCAGTATCCCAGCAAACGACAGAACCTATGTCGGATCAAGAATTATCCGACGACGCTGGGTCGGTACGCTCCGCCAAAGCATCGGGTACGGACATCCGAGAACATCATGAGGTCCGACAGGATGGCGAAAGGGATACCGAGGATTTGGAGCTATCCCTTTCGGAACAACATAAAGCCGCCGTAGATTTCATCCGGCATTACCTTCCACAAGTTGTTCCGTTGGGCCAGACTGCTGCAATGCCAGATATGAGACTGATAGCGTCATTGGACACAGAATTCTTTGAGCGGTTCAGAGACATCGTCCCTGAGTTTCCGACACAGTCCAATAATGTCACAAAAACATTTGAATTATTGAACGACGCTATCTATAAGCTTGCTTCCAAAACAGGCAAGGCTGGTTTCTTGTCCGCTAATGCTCTCAATCTGCCTTTCATCAATTCAAGGAATAAATTCGAAACGGCAGGACAGGGCATACTGAGAGTTCCTCTGCGCCTAGACGACGAGGTGGAAGACTTGGAATTGTCGTTACCGTCGTCTATGTCTATTCCAACCGCGACGTTGGAAACGACAATAACGTCTAACAGAGCAAGCTTAGACGCTTTATCATACGCAGACCACCTTACTGAGGCGTTATCATTGCGTCTTCAAGGGAAAGAATTCCAGGATATACAATCCTCATTAAGACTTCTTTCAAGGGCAGTAGCTTATTCCACGTATAACTCCGCCCTTTCAGTGGCAAACCTGGAGTTGGTTAGACGTGACGCAGCCCTAGCTACATCCACGCGTGTGGATAGTAAGGTGAAGAACTCTCTCAGAGTCGCTTCGGTCTCCGGAGAGCTTCTCTTTGACGGCAAGCTTCCAGCAATCTATGATAAGATAACTAAGAAAGCTTCGGATTCTCTGCTTTTTAAATCCGCTTCCAAAAAGTCGGATACAGCAGATAAGAGTAAGACAGGCACTTCTGGGACAAGTACGCCCAAGAGAAGTTCCTATAGAGGTTCTTATACGTCCTCTAGGTCTTATTCTAGAGACCGTCAAGGCAGCGACTCACGTACGGGACGTTATTCGGGCCGAGACAACCGGTCTGACGTCCTGAGGTCGACGGGACGAGGTGCGGGTCATGGAGGACGTAGTTTCTCCTTCCGCAGGCCTCGCAGGTCCAGGAGGTGATGGTTTGAACCTGTATCGTGTTCCGGTGGGCGGAAGGTTATCGAGTTTTACAGACAAGTGGGCGTCGATTACAGATGACCCCTGGGTCCGAGGGGTAATTTCGGAAGGACTAAGAATATCCTTCAAACGAAAGCCTCCATTAATTCGAAGTCCAAAATGGACTCAGCTTCCGTCAGATCCGCAGAAAAGAGATGCTCTTTTATCGGATGTACAGTCTCTTCTGGTGAAGAATGCGGTAGAGGTCGTAGAAGACCAGGAATCACCGGGTTTCTACAGCCATCTGTTTCTGGTTCCGAAACCAGACGGCTCATTCCGTCCAGTCATAGATCTGAGCTGGATAAACAAGCTGATCGTCGCTCCGAAGTTCTATATGGAGACGATTCAATCGGTCAGAGCGAGTATTCAGGTGAACGACTATGCTACAAGCATAGATCTCAAAGATGCGTACTTTCACGTCATGATACATCCGACATTCAGAAAGTATCTACGCTTCGCAGTCCTAGGAGTTGTATATCAATTCCGGGCGATGTGCTTCGGATTGATCCTAGCACCCTGGGCTTTCACTCGAATAATGAACTCTGTAATGATTCATTTCCGAGCTCATTCGTCTGCGGTAACATCGGCCTACCTGGACGACATTCTTCAGAGGTACGGCAACGAGTTAACGCTTCAGAACGATGTGCAGAATCTGCTTCTATTACTCCGACGTCTCGGTTTTATTATAAATGAGGAGAAGTCGGATCTGGTGCCGTCCAAGTCATTCACTCATCTGGGAATGAGCTTCGAGACGCACAACAATCTCGTTCGTCTGCCGTTAACCAGAGTGAAGTTAATCAGTTGTTACGCTCGCTATTGTCTTCACTCAGACAAAGTCACAGCGAGGGAGTTCATGAGACTGATAGGTCTGTGCGGAGCCGCTGCAGATCTCATTCCGATGGGGCGTTTGCGCACTCGTCCTCTCCAAATTTTCTTGACTCAGAATTGGAGTGTAAAGATTCATTTGCTCGATATAGACGTTCTCTTGTCAAATCAAGTGAAACAAGAAATTCAGACTTGGGCAAACATTCAGTGGTTGACTCAGGGAGTTCCTCTGCAGTTGCCGAATCCGGTTTTTACGATTATGACGAATGCCAGTCAAACAGGTTTGGGTGCAACATTGATCCCAACGGATTCGAAGTGCCAGGGTCTTTGGGATTCGCAATTTCTAAGCAAGCACATAAACATCAAGGAAATGATGTCAATTTGGCTTGCATTACGTCATTGGATGAACATTATTCAGAAAGCACATGTCCAAATCCTGTCCGACAATACGACAGTAGTGGCGTATATCCGGAACCAGGGAGGCACTCATTCCGTTCCATTATTCAATTTAACGGAAAGAATCCTTCTGTTTGTTCTAGAACACCAAGTTCTACTTTCGGTCCGTCATATTCCGGGTCGTCTGAATGTTTTAGCAGACTCCCTTTCACGGAAGGGTCGTTTGTTGCCGTCAGAATGGACTCTCAACAAACAGGTATTCAATCGGATTTGCTACCAATGGGAATGGCCAATGATAGACTTATTTGCGACACAATTCAACAATCAGTTGCAGACGTATGTGTCACCATGTCCAGATCCCCGAGCATATGCAGTAGACGCTCTATCGATCTCGTGGGACGGAATGATAGGATATGCGTATCCTCCAGCGCCGTTAATTCAGCAAATATTGCTAAAGATAAAACAATCTCAATGCAAAATTCTGTTGGTAGCATCTCTGTCTCCACAGAGACCGTGGATAAATCTACTCAGGTGTCTGCTGTGGGACTTACCGTGAAAACTTCCTCCACGAGAGGATCTTTCGCAGGGGAAATCGAGTCAACTTCATCACAACCGCAAGGTCTCAACCTTCACGTATTTCCGTTGTGCGGTCCTTAATGCACGGCAAGCATTTTACAGGACGAGCAGTGGATGCGATTTCTAACTGTAGGAGGACCTCCTCTTCGCTAAACTAAGTGGAAGGTCTTTCGTCGTTGATGTAGGGATCGTTCTGTTGATATTTTTGATCCCTCCATACCAGACATTGCAAACTTTCTTGTATACTTGTCTGACGAGATCAAACTGCAGCCTGTTACTATTAAAGGTTATAGGTCTATGTTATCTGATACCTATGCACACCATGATAGTTTACAAATTGGATCTAATGTCTCTTCATCTAAATTAGTTAGAAACTTCTCGATAAATAGACCCAGAACTCTTAGATTAATTCCTAAATGGAATTTAGCTTGGGTTCTTCTTAAACTGAAAGAAAAGCCATTTGAGCCTCTTGGGACAGTAGATTTCAAATTCTTGTCTTATAAGACAGCATTTCTCTTAGCTTTCTCTTCTGCTAGAAGAGTCAGTGAGCTTCATGCACTATCGGTGGATGATTCTCACTATCGTAGTGTCGGGAACACTATTACCTTTACCACTAATGTTGGATTTTTAGCTAAGAATCAGGCTCCTAATAAATATCCGGAACCTATTGTTATTAAGGCCCTTCCGTCTTCAGACGGGCGTAGGCCTTTACTCTGTCCTGTTAGAGCCTTACGTATTTATAAACAAAGATCTCAGTTTATCAGAAAGGGACGAAAACGCTTCTTTCTGTCTCTGATGCCTAATAGGAAGGACATTTCGGTCCATTCTATTGCTAGATGGATTCAATTAACTATCCGTACTGCTTATGATAATCTATCTTCATCTCAGCAGTCTGTGCTTAAGATTTCGGCTCATGAAGTAAGAGCTCTTTCTACATCTTGGGCTTACGCAAATAGTGTTGCTATTACAGATTTAATGAAGGCTGCATATTGGTCTCAGCCATCCACATTCACGAATTTTTATCTCAGAAATATTGAGTCCATTTCTGGAGACCTGCATTGTTTAGGTCCGTTATCTGTTGCTCAGAATGTCATCCACTAAACAGTTGCAACTATAGTTATGCAGGCTTTCTGTTCCGGCAGTGACTCCGTCCTGCTGCCCTCTTCGCCCAGGGCTATTTGACCCAGGGCAAGGGGAAGGGGGGGGGGGAGGGTGTTCCCTTAGGTCACCTGCTTTATAGTGAAAAGCAAGGGGATTCCTCCTCCAGAGTCAGTAATTCTGAGTCATTACCGGGATGGTTTTAAAGTGTAATATTAATGTTAAAAATTCATTCATGTCATATTTTTAAAGTGTAGCCCAGTGTGAAGCATTTGTATATGTCACGTGTCAAACGGGCGTTAATATACAATCCTCGGACACTTTTAAGAGAATATAAAGAGTCCTAATTCTCTGGACTAACTTTATTTATTGGCTTACTTTAAAAATAATTAGTATAAGGGGTTATACTGGGTGTTAATAGAGAACATGAATGTTATTATGCTCAATTATGAAGGGTGTTTTGTCTTTCTAATTTATCATAAAATAAGAAAGATACATGTAAAGCCTAATACTCCTTTTCTCCTCGAGGGGTTGACTCTATTTATATAGTTGAGCTTATTGGATTTTCCTCTATGTCCTAGGCCCTCCAGCCTTTTTACTGTTCAGCTATGTCTGGGTCATTGGTACAGTATAAAAATGTTAAAAAATTTATAGTAATTTATATATTTTTTATACTTACCAATGACCCAGACGGGGATGGCCCTCCCAGGAGTTGGGAACTCATACCTCCCCACTGAGTACATAGCGCTGACCAGGCACTGCTTGTAAGAATGATAATTGGCGCCAATTTCGGGACGTCCATGACACTGCGCATGCGCAGTGAGGGCAAAGTATGGAGGACTTTCAGGACATGATTTCTTTTGGTTTTAGATGCAAATTTTGGGGATTGGGGGGCAAAATTTGTGTTTGGCCCTAGAATGTTAAGAGTTAGCACCAGCTATGTCTGGGTCATTGGTAAGTATAAAAAATATATAAATTACTATAAATTTTTTAACTTTTCTTATATTTTCAGAATGGAAATTCTTACTAAACTACAGTACATGATGCAGTCTCAGTGGCAAGAAGCCGTAACATTGTTTGGCAATACTCCAATGAAATCCAAACCGGTAAGGTTTTGTTTTTATGTATAAGTCTTTACTTTCATAACTGCTTTTACAGCTTTTGTCTGTGGTCAACAAGTTCTGTTTTTCTAGCTTAATATGACCCAACAGCCAATGCCTGGGTTATGAGTCCACTAAAGTGGGTAGTATAAGTATGAATAATTTGCCAAACTTGACTGCATTCTCGTGTGGTGGTCACAAAGTAGCCATAGATGCTGAAATTGACCTTAACAATACAAAACAAGTAAGTTAAATAACTACTTACACAGAATGGTAACTTTTTCTGCCTGTACACATCCCTGGATTGGAAGAGATCATATAACTTTTTCAAGGGTGATTAACTTACTCTATAAAAAGAACTAACTCTTTAAAAAGTTATTAATGAATAACATTAGCTGTTTATGGCCAGAACATTAGGTAAAGGGTTGAGGATATACCAAACCAGAAATTAAGTTTGGGCTTGGATAGCTCTTATTCAGGTGGTTTGAACAAATCAGCACAGAAAGTTTTGTGATCTGAATTGACTTAACAGCTTGAGACATTTCTTGACAAGCTATTAATACATATTGATTTTTGTTACTATGTTGGGTTATGGGTCATTGCCATCTTGTAGCAGGCGCTGAATGTGATTTTTTTTGTATACATTTACTTATCTATTGTAAAAAGGACAAAACAAAAGATAACAGGATATATTTTGAAAAAATCTACTCATCTTGCAGATGTCCAACTAATGTGAAATCACTCGCTAAATTTGCTTTTGATTCATTATGGTGACTGTCAATTGGCTTTTCTGTGCCTGAGAAAAATCTGTCTTATTCCATAAGGTTTTTTTTTTAATAAATTTCTAAAATAAAATTTCAGAAAAGCTATTTATTTTATATATAAATATATATTTTATATTCAACAGGCTGATTATCACAGTTCTTCACTTTTCACAATTCCATTGTCTTCAAGCAGTATATCTTCCATTTCTGCTGTCGCACAACCTTTAGTTTCATCAAATACTGTCTCCTCATCACTTAGCAACGGGAATTTTAATAATCATCCTTTACCACAGACTAGCAGTCCCAGTAAAGAAAGTACAATATCTAACTTCACTGTCGGAAGTGAGCAGCTAAATAAGCAAAATTTGGACTCCAGACATCCAGACTTATCAAAAATTGACAGCTCTATTGACATGCAGAGGTATTTTGAAAGGTATGTATATCATTACTATATGTCAAGCGATGATTTCTTGGATCACAGGCACTTGTGCCCTACCATTTGATGAAATGTAAATGCAGAGAAAAAAACCTCAACCAATATCATCTAGGCAGTACCTTTCCTCATCTGTAAAAAGGACAGGTCCCCAATCTTCTCTGGTCCATCCAACGTGGTCCATGGCCCATTCATATCATACCTGGTGGTGTTTCTGGGACTGCGGAATGCGAATACATGGTCTTCTCGATCAGAGATCACCTTTGTGCAACCTTGCCTGGATAGTCTGCATCGAAACATTTACCCTGCATGCATTCTGAAGGTAACTGCGAAGCTGGTTTGCTGTGGCAAAGCAGTTCCTACGGGCCTGAATGATCAAAAACCGGTCTTCAGCTGCAGATGTTGCCCTGTCTCTGCCACCACCACGCCGTCTTACTGGTGTGCCATACTGCTGAAATCTTGTCCAGGCTCTGGTGATCACCTTATGGTGCACACCAAGGGCTTCACCAACCTGATGATGGGTAGCCCTTTGCTCCACCATCCCTACAGCCCGCCACATTTCTGCGTCAGACAAATGTCTTCTTACATTTGCATTTGCCATATTCAATCATTAAATCACAAGGGTTTGTGTTGAAATGAAGATTGAATACCCTACACGTCATGTACATGCAGACAGTACACAAAAACATCATTAAAATCAAGGGGTACATGCTTTCCATGACTGTCACGAAAAGCCTGCCTGTCAAGAGAGCTAATGTAAACACTGGGGACCATCTGAATACATTCCTCAATCATATCCACCCAAAATATTGCAAATATGTCACCAGCAAATTTCGTACTGATGTGTCAAATATTTGGTGCTTAGCAAACTTTGAGTAGTATATATTATTAAGTCATAAGTACTTGATTCATGCAAAAAAAGCGTTCTTGTGTCCTCATGGGAACCCCAGGAGCCAAAAAACAGAAATATTTTCAAATGCCCATTTTTCCCACACCACTTGGAATAGAGAACTTTTATTTGGTATGAAGCATTCTGTGGGCCAGTAGAACTGAGTGGTAAAAAAAGTGCCATCAGTTGTGTCGGGAGGGGGAATTTAAAAAATTCTTTTCTTGAGAACCACTGATCAGAATCTTTTGATATTTGGTATACAGCATCCATGAAGGTGGGAGGGAGGTCTGGGGGTCAGATACAATTGTGTTAAAATGAAGCCTCTTGGTTAATATTTGGGCTCAATACAGGAGCCCAAATTTTTAACTTAGGGCAATATGGGGAATGATTTTTAAAAATGTTCTTCTGATCTACTTGTCAGAATGCTTTCATATTTGGTGGGGGTGGGGGTGGGATGGGTGTCAGATTCAAGTTTGTTCAATTCGGGTCCCCAGGTTAATATTTGGGCTCCCTGCTGTCGCCCAAATTTTAACTTAGTGCAAGATGAGGGAATTTCTTTAAAAATCTTCTTTTTCAAATCCACCAGTTAGAATGCTTTCATATTTGGTATACAACATCTTTTGGGAGGTCAGATTCAAGTTTGTTCAATCAAGCGTTTGGGTTAATTTTTGGGCTCCCTATAGTAGCCTGAATTTTAACTCAGTACAAGATGAGGGAATTTCTTTAAAAATCTTATTCTTCAGATCTACCAATCAGCATGCTTTCATATTTGGTATACAACATCTCTGGGGGGAGGGGGGGGGGCAGGAGCAGATTCAGCTTTGTCCAAATTGAGTGCCTGGGTTAATATTTGGGCTCCATTTGTAAGCCAGATCATTTGGGTTTAAAACTTAGCAAGTGAAATACACATGGATTGTCTTTTGAGTGTTCCAGGCACTCTTTTGTGATTTTACATTTCTTTGGGGATTAAAGATATCTCCTGGCACAGTTGTGTGTGTGTGGTCATCACCTTCTAGGAAAGTGTTAGTGTGTGACATTAAGACTGTTTATCTATTGGATAGTGTTTTCAATATTTAAAATAGACTGCTTCTATTGCTAAGCCAGGATTGACTGGTCTATTATCACTGCCATAAAGGTCACTGGGGTCACCCAGGATTTTTCATAATGGCTGGAAATTGTTACCTACTTCAAAATTTCTGGCCCCTGTACACTTTTTAGAGCATGGTTCAGTCTAAGCCTAAAAAATTGTGCCATAACTTTTGAAAGATGGCCATGCTGATATCTCAAACATAGTATGACATTATTAACTTGGAACCTTTGAAAATCAAGTTGAAACTCATTGGATGTTCAAAATTTGTGCCAAGATCTTCCGAGTCTCCCTGTGGTTATTGACTGCATATTGCAGGAATATTAGTAATCACGGTTTAGATCCTTTTCAAGTTTTTTTTTATTTCTGCTAGATAACAAAACGTCAATAATTACAGCACAATTTACTTGCATGCAACATTAGTGAGATAATTACGACATAAATCCTGTAAATGCACCATATAAATGTATATCTCTTAGTTGAATAACCATGTAACTGAAACTTACAAACACTAATCCATTTGTCATACCTTCAATGCAAATTTTACCTGTGATGCTCAGGGACATGAATATTCTTGTAGAGTCACTTGTACTGTGATTTTTACGATACTTCGGGTTGTTTCATTCTTTGCCATTGAATTAAGTGGTGAACTGTCTGCTATTACATCTAAATCAACTGTTGTGCCACAGGTGAAGCCGACATGTTGTGTGCTAGTCTTTGCAAGACTCGACCTCACCTCAGGCCGATCTGGGTTTGAACGAGCCCAGATTGGCCTGGGGTGAGGCTGAGTCTTACAGTGACTAGTTATGATCGCATCAGATGTGATTAGTTTCTCTTTTTGACCTGTTTCAACTTATATTACCCCTGTTATGAATATTCTGGCTTTTTGATTTGCTGGAACTTATGCTCCTGATAAAAAATCTTGTAATATATCAAAGAATTACTCTTGTGACAAACACTGACCTCGCCATGTTTATAGGTCTCTTTGACCTCAGTACATCCAATGTAGGCATTTAATCTCATATATTTCATTTGAAAGCGCCCCATGAGATCTATTAAACAAGATATAATAGACTAAATGTTCATCTTAACACAAGAATACAGAAAAATGACCAAATTCTTGTTAATTGACTCCTGTCAATTAACTCCTGTTAATTGAATATTTTTCACAGACCGAGTGATTATTCAATTATCAGGACTCCACTCTATTATCTTTGATGTAAAAACATCCCAATCACAACTCAGATCTGAGTAACGTTTAGTCATCAACCAGCCCAAGATAGATTTTATAGAGGTCATTTTATTAGCTCAATTTTGGCGAAGCCAAATTTGAGCTTATGCCATGGCCGGTCGTCCGTCTGTCAACAATTGGATACGGCTCGGGCTAGAGGCCGTATTTATGAACCGATCTTTACGAAACTTCTTGGGTACCTTTGTTATGACCGTGGGTCGAGAACGAGTGTTTTTGGGTGCGGTCCGAAATTCAAGATGGCTGCCAGCCGCCATTTTGTACCGATGATGCAGAAATCTGTATTTTTATACTGTACCAATGACCCAGACATAGCTGGTGCTAACTCTTAAAAATATAGAGCCAAACACAAATTTTGCCCCCCAATCCCCAAAATTTGCATCTAAAACCAAAGAAAACATGTCCTGAATGGCCCTCCATACTTCACCTCTACTGCGCATGCGCAGTGTCAAGGACGTCCCGAAATTGGCGCCATTAATCATTCTTTGTTTTGCCCTTCATCAGTTAACATCTGACTGATCTTTGTGCTTGTAAATCTCAGTTTAAATGATGCCAGACACATAAATATTAGTGAAATGGTGATTCTAAGGAGGATATAGAAGGAGGAGAGGAAAAATGAGTGACAGAAAATAATCAGGGCTGTAACTTAAAATATTTTTATACTGTACCAATGACCCAGACTTAGCTGGTGCTAACTCTAACAAAACCAGGGCCAAACACAAATTTTGCCCCCCAATCCCCAAAATTTGCATCCAAAACAAAAAGAAATCATGTCCTAAAGGACCTCCATACTACGCCTCTACTGCGCATGCGCAGTGACGCAGACATCCCGAAATTGGCGCCAATTATCATTCTCTGTTTGGCCCTTCATCAGTCAACATCTCACTGATCTTTGTGCTTGTAAATCTCAGTTTAAAGGATGCCAGACACGTAATTTTTGGAGAAAATGTGATTCTAAGGAGGATAGAAGGAGGAGAGGAAAAAGAAGTGACAAAAAATAATCAGGGCTGTACTTAAAATTTTTTGATGAAATTATGTTAAGTTGCCTATTTTCGAGGCATGGGCCTCTTGTTGTCATTCTTGCTAATTGTTGCACTGCTTATTCAGTGTTTCCTCTCCCCTAGCCTTCTAAAGTCCCCCCTTGCAATTCTCCCATGCTTTTGGCATATTTTTGAGAAATTTCATTTCTAAAATTTCCTGGGAGAGTTGCTTGGTTACAGAATGTTTTCTGTTATTTTCCCCATAGTTACGTTTTCACCCATGGGTGTATAACGTTTGTGTTCTGCATCTTCCATCTGATGTTCTACAGATTCTCCCCTGGGAGTCTCTGTTTTGCATCAGATAGAGTGTAATTGATGACTGATTCCGGGCCAGTTTTTTCAGTGCCTGGAGTCATGTTTTCTGGTGTTTTTACACTGTTTGTTTTCATTGGCAACAGCCTTTTTTGAGGGGGGCTGTTTGCCTTTGCTGTAGTTTATCTCACTATAAGATACATTTATATTATCCGAAAGTGTCTCATTAATTATTTAATATAAATTTAAAATTTTTGACCACACTTTGCCATCGGATCCATCGGGGCTCAACGTTACTTTTCAGCAACTTGGGCTTCGCTGAAAAAATATTTTTTCAAAATTATTTTGTTTTGCAATTGTTTTTTCATTTATTAATGGATCATGTTATTATGTATCTTTGTGTCAGGGGTTTTTGCGAGTAACTAGGACTTATTGTTGTTCTTTCACAATGAAGGGACGTTGTTCAAATTGTAATAGGAAGAAATCTTCCTCTGACTTTCATGATCATTGTATTAATTGTAGTCAGTGTTCTCGCATTAATCCCTGTCCTATATGTGAACATTGGGATGAGAAACATTGGAAACGTGTGTCACGATATGTTGTTTCTGGAGAAAGAGCGATGCCGGCTCTTTCTCCACAAGGTCACGCTACTCTCTCAGTTTCTATTTCAGAGGAACCAGAACAGGGTGATGTTTCCATGTTATCTTCTTCAAGTGTGCGTCCGTCGTCACAAATGAATTCAGAGCTAGCGGCAAAAGTGCTCATGGAGATTAGACAAATGTCGTCCGCTAGCTCGCCCGGTGTAGCGTCCATTCACCGAATGGTTCGGCAGCCGGGTTTGTCCGATGCGGTCCAAGAGGAAATTTTGGGTGATGCGAGCACTATAAACATAATAGATGCACACCCAGTGACGGCGGATAGTAAGCGAGAACGGAGGAAGCCTTTGAGTCCGGTTCCTAGCTCGTCCAGGTCCAGCCGGGCCGCGAGCGAGAGAGGCCCCTCTCTCGTACAACAACATCGGGGACCAGATGTTGTGGTACAAAATGTGTCTTTAGCGGAGCATACGTCCGTCGCTCAGGACGCTCCGTTGTATAAGCAGTCCGCAGAGACTGTTAAGGCTTCCTCTTCTCGTCAGCACACACGACCGCACCTTGGCTGCGTGACCGCCGATATATTACCAGCTTCGCCGATCAAGGATTCTTCGGCGACCAGGTCACACCATCCGGCAGCCAGGGATTCGAGACCGATGGACTCCGGACGTTCGCATAGGAAAAGTATGCGGGAGCCATCTGATGCGGAGCTGCCCTCGGCGAAGCAGCGAAAGACTGCGCCTCCGCAGGTCTCGACGCCGGACATTCTTGTGCAGATAGCACAGCTTATCGCAGCATCCCAGCAGCCAACAGAACGGTGTCGGATCGAGAATTATCCGGCGGCGCTGGGTCGGTACACTCCGCCGAAGCATCGGGGGCGGACTACCGGGAACATCATGAGGTCCGACCGGATGGTGAAAGGGATACGGATGACTTGGAGCTATCCCTTTCGGAACAACATAAAGCTGCCGTGGACTTCATCCGGCACTTTCTCCCTCAAGTTGTTCCGTCGGGCCAGACTGCTGCGCTTCCGGACAAGAGAATTATAGCGTCATTGGACTCTGAATTTTTTGAGCGGTTCAGGGACATCGCTCCCGAGTTTCCGTCGCAGTCCAATAATGTTGCAAGAACATTTGAATTATTGAACAACGCTATATTTAAACTTGCTTCCAGGATGGGGAAAGCAGGTTTCTTGTCCACTAATACTCTCAACCTGCCTTTCATTAAAGCAAGGAATAAATTCGATACGGCAGGACAGGGTATACCGAGAGTTCCTCTGCGTATGGACGACGAGGCGGAAGACTTAGAGCTATCATTACCGTCGTCAGCTTCTATTCCAACCGCGGTGTTGGAAACAGCTATTGCGTCTAACAGAGCCAATTTAGATGCCTTATCTTACGCAGATCACCTTACTAAGGCGTTATCACTGCGCCTTCAGGGGAAAGAGTTTCAGGATATACAATCCTCTTTAAGACTTCTTTCAAGGGCAGTAGCTAATTCCACGTGTAACTCCTCCCTTTCAGTGGCAAATCTGGAGTTGGTTAGACGTGACGCAGCCCTAGCTACATCCACACTAGTGGATTCTAAGGTGAAGAACTCTCTTAGAGTCGCTTCGGTCTCAGGAGAACTTCTTTTTGACGGCAAGCTTTCCGCTATTTATGATAAAATTACAAAGAAAGCTAAGGATTCTCTGTTGTTCAAATCTGCTCCTAAGAAGTCGGATACAGCAGATACGAATAAGACAGGCACTTCTGGGTCTAATGCGCCCAAGAGAGGTTCCTATAGAGGTTCCGGTGCGTCCTCTTGGTCTTATTCGAGAGACCGTCAGGATAGCGACTCTCGTTTGGGACGTCCTTCAGGCCGGGACAATCGGTCGGACGCCCCGAGGTCGACGGGGCGAGGTGCGGGTCATGGAAGACGTGGTTTCTCCTACCGCAGGCCTCGCAGGTCCAGGAGGTGATGGCTTAAACCTCTATCGCGTTCCGGTTGGCAGAAGGTTGTCGAGCTTTTCACAAGAATGGGCGTCGATTACGGACGACCCTTGGGTGAGAGGAGTGACTTCGGAAGGTCTAAAGATATCCTTCAAACGAAAGCCTCCATTAACTCGAAGTCCAAAGTGGACTCATCTTCCGTCAAATCCGCAGAAAAGAGACGCTCTGTTATCAGAGGTGCAGTCTCTTTTAATGAAGAACGCGGTAGAGGTCGTAGAAAACCAGGAATCTCCGGGATTCTACAGCCATCTGTTTCTGGTTCCGAAACCAGACGGCTCGTTCCGTCCAATCATAGATTTGAGCTGGATAAACAAGCTGATCGTCGCTCCGAAGTTTTATATGGAGACGATTCGATCGGTCAGAGCGAGTATTCGGGTGAACGATTATGCAACGAGCATAGATCTCAAAGATGCGTACTTTCACGTCATGGTACATCCGACATTCCGAAAGTATCTACGCTTCGCAGTCCTAGGAGTGGTGTATCAATTCCGGGCGATGTGCTTCGGATTGAATCTAGCACCCTGGGCTTTCACTCGGGTAATGAACTCGGTAATGATCTACTTCCGAGCTCATTCGTCTGCGGTAACGTCGGCCTACCTGGACGGCATTCTTCAGAGGTACGGCAACGAGTTAACGCTTCAGAACGATGTTCAGAATCTTCTTCTATTGCTCCGACGTCTCGGTTTTATAGTAAACGAGGAGAAGTCGGATCTGGTGCCGTCCAAGTCATTCACTCATCTGGGAATGAGCTTCGAGACGCACAACAATCTCGTTCGTCTGCCGTTAACCAGAGCGAAATTAGTCAGTTGTTACGCTCGCTATTGTCTGCACGCAGACAAAGTCACGGCGAGAGAATTTATGAGACTGATAGGTCTGTGCGGAGCCGCCGCGGATCTCATTCCGATGGGGCGGTTACGCACACGTCCTCTTCAAATTTTCCTGACTCAGAATTGGAGTGTGAAAATTCATTCGCTCGATGTAGACGTTCTCTTGTCAGATCAAGTGAAACAAGAGATTCAGACTTGGGCAAACATTCAGTGGTTAACTCAAGGAGTTCCGCTGCAGTTGCCGGATCCGAGTTTTACCGTTATGATGGATGCCAGTCAAACAGGTTGGGGTGCATCATTAATCCCAACGGATTCGAGATGCCAGGGTCTTTGGGATCCGCAATTCCTGTGCAAGCACATAAACATCAAGGAAATGATGTCAATTTGGCTTGCGTTACGTCACTGGATGGACATTATTCACGATGCTCATGTCCAAATCCTATCCGACAATACGACAGTAGTGGCGTATATACGGAATCAGGGAGGCACTCATTCAGTTCCGTTGTTCAATCTAACGGAAAGAATCCTTCTGTTTGCGTTAGAACATCACGTTCTTCTTTCGGTCCGTCACATACCGGGTCGTCTGAATGTGCTAGCAGACTCCCTTTCACGAAAGGGTCGCTTGTTGCCGTCGGAGTGGACTCTCAACAAACAAGTATTCAATCAGATTTGCTACCAATGGGAACGGCCAATGATAGACTTATTTGCGACACATCTCAACAATCAGTTGCAGACGTATGTGTCTCCGTGTCCGGATCCAAGAGCATTTGCAGTAGACGCTCTGTCGATCCCTTGGGACGGAATGATAGAATATGCGTATCCTCCAGCGCCGTTAATTCAACAAGTATTGCTAAAGATAAAACAATCTCAATGCAAGATTCTGTTGGTAGCATCTCTGTCGCCACAGAGACCGTGGATAAATCTACTCAGGTGTCTGTTGTGGGACCTACCGTGGAAGCTTCCTCCACGGGAGGATCTTCTTTCGCAGGGGAAATCGCTCCAACTCCATCACAACCCGCAAGGTCTCAACCTTCACGTTTTTCCGTTGTGCGGTCCTTCTTGCATGGCAAGCACTTTACAGGACAAGCAGTGGACGCGATTTCTAACTGTAGGAGGACCGCCTCTTCGCTAAACTATGCGGCTAAGTGGAAGGTTTTTCGTCGTTGGTGTAGGGATCATTCTGTAGATATATTCGATCCCTCTATACCAGACATTGCAAACTTTCTAGTATACTTGTTTGATGAAATCAAACTGCAGCCTGTTACTATAAAGGGTTATAGATCTATGTTATCTGATACCTATGCACATCATGATAGTTTACAAATTGGATCTAATGTCTCTTTATCGAAGTTGGTTAGAAACTTTCGATAAATAGACCCAGAACTCTTAGATTAATTCTTAAGTGGAATTTAGCTTGGGTTCTTCTTAAATTGAAGGAAAAGCCATTTGAACCTCTTGGGACAGTAGATTTCAAATTCTTATCTTATAAGACAGCTTTTCTCTTAGCTTTCTCTTCTGCTAGAAGAGTCAGTGAGCTTCATGCACTATCGGTGGATGATTCTCATTATCGTAGTGTTGGGAACACTATCACCTTCACTACTAATGTGGGTTTTTTAGCTAAGAATCAGGCTCCTAATAAATATCCGGAACCTATTGTTATTAAGGCTCTTCCGTCTTCAGACGGGCGTAGGCCTTTACTCTGTCCTGTTAGAGCATTACGTATCTATAAACAGAGATCTCAGTTTATCAGAAAGGGACGGAAACGTTTCTTTCTGTCTTTGATGCCTAATAGAAAGGATATTTCAGTCCATTCTATTGCTAGATGGATTCAGTTAACTATCCGTACTGCTTATGAAGATTTATCTTCTTCTCAGCAGTCTGTGCTTAAGATTTCTGCTCATGAAGTAAGAGCTCTTTCTACTTCCTGGGCTTATGCTAATAGTGTTGCTATTACAGATTTAATGAAGGCTGCTTATTGGTCTCAGCCATCCACATTTACGAATTTTTATCTCAGAAATATTGAGTCCATTTCTGGAGACCTGCATTGTTTAGGTCCGTTATCTGTTGCTCAGAATGTCGTCCACTAAACAGTTGCAACTATAGTTATGCAGGCTTTCTGTTCCGGCAGTGACTCCGTCCGGCTGCCCTCTTCGCTCTGGGCTATTTGACCTAGGGGAAGGGGGGGGGGGGGGGTGTTCCCTTAGGTCACCTGCTTTATAGTGAAAAGCAAGGGAATGCCTCCTCCAAGTCAGTATTTCTGAGTCGCTTCCGGGATGGTTTTAAAGTGTAATATTAATGTTTAAATTCATTCATGTCTTATTTTTAAAGTGTAGCTCGGTGTGAAGCATTTGTATATGTCAAGTGTCAAACGGGTTTTTATTTTCAATACTCGGACACTTTTAAATGACTATAAAGAGTCTCAATTCTCTGGACTACTTTATTTATTGGCTTGCTTTAAAAATAATTAGTATAAGGGTTATACTGGATGTTAATAGAGAACATGAATGTTTTTGTGCTCAATTATTAAGGGTAGTGTATCTTTCTAATTTAATATTAAATAAGAAAGATACATGTAAAGCCTAATACTCCTTTTCTCCTTAAGGGGTTACCTCTTTACTATATAGTTGAGCTTATTGGATTTTCCTCTATGTCCTAGGCCCTCCAGCCTGTTTACTATTCAGCTAAGTCTGGGTCATTGGTACAGTATAAAAATGTTAAAAAATTTATAGTAATTTATATATTTTTTATACTTACCAATGACCCAGATGGGGATGGCCCTCCCTGGAGTTGGGAACTCTTGCCTCCCCGCTGAGTACATAGCGCTGACCAGGCACTGCCAGTAAGAATGATAATTGGCTCCAATTTCGGGACGTCTGCGTCACTGCGCATGCGCAGTAGAGGCGTAGTTTGGAGGTCCTTTAGGACATGATTTCTTTTTGTTTTGGATGCAAATTTTGGGGATTGGGGGGCAAAATTTGTGTTTGGCCCTGGTTTTGTTAGAGTTAGCACCAGCTAAGTCTGGGTCATTGGTAAGTATAAAAAATATATAAATTACTATAAATTTTTTAACTTTTTGATGAAATTATGTTAAGTTACCTATTTTCGAGGCAACTGCCTGTTGTGGTCATTCTTGTTATCAAGATTACACTGCTTATTCAGTGTTTTCCTCTCTCTCTTTCCTTTAAGTTCCCTCTTGCTATTCTCCCATGCTTTTGGCATATTTTCTGTAATATTATTACTAAAATTTCTTGGGAGTTTTAGCTGGATAACAGAATGTATTCTGTTCTTTTCCAGGGTTCATACAGCTCTTGAAAAACCCTTGAAAATTAGTTTTTTCTTGAAAAACCCTGGAATTTGAAATTAGCCCTTGAGAAACCCTTGAACTTTCAGAAATCTCTTGAAAAACCCTTGAATACCAAGCTATTTCCTGGGCATTGTAAATATATGTGTACTCGCCTTTTACTTGTTTGTTGCGCTCGTGTCGCTCAGTTAAAAAAAAACATAAAAAAGTATGGAACGTTTTACCAAGATTACTGTAACACAGATCACACTTTGGGTACCAGTACTTCCTGACTTCAAAAGTCAGATCCGTGTCACATGAATCTTAGATTTTTAGAGCTCATACAACAAGCTGAATAGTATATGTAGCCCTTGAGAAAAAAAGAAGAAGCCCTTGAAAAACCCTTGAAAAACCCTTGAACTTTGTGGGCAAATTTTTGTATGAACCCTGTTTTCCCCATGTTTACGTCTTCACCTATGGGTGGTTAGGCGTAGTGTTCTGCATCTACCATCTGATGTTCTGCAGTTTCTTCCCTGGAAGTCTCTGTTTTGCATCAGATAGTGTATTATTGGTAACTGATTTCGGGCCAGGGTGCCTGGAGTCTTGATCTAGTGTTTTTACACTTATTGTTTACATTTCCAACAGCCCTCTGTGTGAGGGGGGATTTCTTGAAAATAATATCTGATGTTAATTTAATTATAACTAGACACATTATTATTGTTCGTAAGTGTTGCATAAATTGTTTAAAATATTTTTAGAATTTTTGTCCACACTTAGACTTGGGATCCATTGGGGCTCAACGTTACTTTTCAGAAACTTGGGCTGTTCTGAAAAAATATTTTTTCAAAAGTTTTTGATTCAATTATTTTTTCTATGTTAATGGATCTTGTTATTATGTATTTTGATTGTCAGGGGTTGGTGCGAGTACTAGGACTTTGTTTTCTTTTCACATTGAAAGGATATTGTTCAATTGTAATAAGAGGAAATCTTCCTCTGACTTTCATAATCATTGTATAATGTAGTCAGTGTACTCGCACTAACTCCTGTTCTGTATGTGTTGATTACGATGACAACATGGGAAGCGTGTGTCACGGTATGTTAGTGGGTAATTGGCCATTCCGGTCCTTTCCCCGCAGGGTCACTCTACTTTATCAATCTCTATTTCAGACGATCATGATCAGGGTGATGTATCCGTGATGTCTTCCAAAAAGTGTGCCTCCGTCGTCACAATTAATGTAGAGCTAGCGGAAAAGTGCTCAGGTAATACGTCAATTGCCTAAGAGGACCCTAGTAGGTTCGACGGACTTTGACGTCCGCTGGCTCGCCCGGTGTAGCGTCCATTCATCGAATGGTTCGGCAGCCGGGTTCGTCCGTTGCGGTCTAGAAAGGAGTTTTGGGTGATGCGAGCACTATAAACATCCATGTGCACACCCAGTGACGGCGGATTAGATGGGAGAACGGAGGAAGCCTTTTAGTCCGGTTCATAGCTCGTCCAGGCCCGTCCAGGCCCATCCAGGCTGCGAGCGAGAGAGGCCCCTCTCTCGTACATCAACATCTGGCCCCAGATGTTGTGGTACAAAATGTTTCGCATTCGGAGCATACGTCTGCCGCTCGGGACGCTCCGTTATATAGACAGTCCGGAGAGACTGTCAATAAGGCTTCCTCATTCTCATGGCAGCGCACACGACCGCACCTTGGCTACGTGACCTCCGATATCCAGTCAACTTCGCCAATCAGAGAATCCTCGGCGACCAGGTCACGCCATCCGATAGCCAGGGACACGAGGCCTGCAGACTCCGGACGTTCGCATAAGAAAGTATGCGGGAGTCAACGTACACGGAGCTTCCAGCGGCAAAGCATCGTAAGACCGCTTCTGCACGGGCCTCAGTGACGGACGTGCTGTCCCAAATAGCACAACTTATCGCAGCATCCCAGCAACGACAGAATCTCTGTCGCATAATATAATATCCGATGACGCTGGGGCGGGACGCTCCGCGGAAGCATCAGGTGCGGACGTCCGAAAATTTCATACGGTCCGACGGGATGCCGAAAGGGATTCGGGGGTTTTCGAGCTTTCCCTTTCGGAACAACATAAGCTGCTGTATAGGTCATCCGACTTCAACTTCTAGAGGTTCTTCGTCGGACCAGAATGCTACAATACCGGATAAGAAACTGATAGCGTCGGTGGACTTAGAAATTTTTGGTTCGGTTCAGGGACATCGTCCCTCAGTTCCGACACAGTCCAATAATGTCTCAGATGCGTTTGATTTATTGAACAACGCTATATATATTTTTTATATGCTTGCTATGTACAAGCATATCTGGTTTCTTGTTCGCAAAATTACTGAGATATCTTTCAAAAGTGTGCCTCTGTCGTCATAGTTAATGAAGAGCTAGCGGCAATTAGTGCTCATGGATTACGTCAATCTCCTAAGAGGTCCCTAGTAGGATCGACGGAGTTGACATTCGCTAGCTCACCCGGTGTAGCGTCCATTCATTGAATGGTTCGGCAGTCGGGTTCGTCCGTTGCAGTCTAGGATGGAGATTTGGGTGATGCGAGCACTATAATAGACTTTAGTACACACCCAGTGACGACGGATTAGAGGAGAGATCGGAGGAAGCCTGTTAGTCCGCTTCCTAGCTCGTCCGGTCCGTCCGGGCGGCGAGCGAGAGAGGTCCCTCTCTCGTGCACCAACATATGGGACCGGATGTTGTGGTACAGACATTTCACCTTTGGAGCGTATGTCCGCCACTCCGGACGCTCCGTTATATAGACAGTCCGAGTGACTGTCGATAATGCTTCCTCATCCTCACAGCAGCGCACACGACCGCACATTGGCTACGTGACTTTGAATATCCGGCCAGCTTCGGCATTCAGTGATTCCATGGCGAACAGGTTACGCCATCCGGTAGCTAAGGGACACGAGGCCTGCACACTCCGGTCGCTCGCATAATAGAAGTATGCACGGGGTAATGAACACGGAGCTTCCAGCGGCAATGCATCGTAAGACCGCTTCTCCACAGGCCTCAGTGACGGAAGTGCTATCCAAAATAGCACAGCTTATTGTAGCATCCCAGCAAACGACAGATTCTCGTTCAGATCAGGAATAATCCGACAGCACTGGGTCGGTACGCTCCGCTGTTGCATCAGGTACGGCCGACCGAATATTTCATAGGGTCCGACAGGATGGCGAAAGGGATTCGGATGATTTCGAGCTTTCCCTTTCGGAACAACAGAAGCTGCCATACATTTCTTCCGGCATTATCTTCCAGAGGTTGTTCCGTCGGACTACATTACTGCGATGCTGGATAAGAGACTAATAGCGTCATTGGACACGGAGTTTTGGATCGGTTCAGGGACATTGTTCCTGAGTTGCCGACGCAGTCCAATAATGTCTTTAGAACATTCGAATTATTGAACGACGCTATATATATATAAGCTTGCTATCAACATGCTAGTATAGTTTCTTGTCCGCATTTCTCTATTCTGCCTTTCGTGAATTCTAGGAAATAATTGTTTATTGGCAGAACTGGGCTTACCAAGAGTTCCTTTGCGTATAAGACGGCGAGACTCAAGACTGCAATTGTCTTTTTCGCCGTCTATGTCAATTCCAACCACGATGTTGGAAACGACAATGATGTATAATAGACTTAACTTAGACGCTTTATCATACGTACACCACCTTACTGAGACGTTATCATTACGTCTTCAAGAGAAAGAATTGCAGGATATGATCCTCAATGGGATTTCTTTCAGGGGCAGTAGTTTTCCACGTATAACTCCGCCCTTCAGTGGCAACCTGGAGTTGGTTAGACGTGACGCAGCCCTAGCTACATCCACGCGCGTGGATAGTAAGGTGAAGAACTCTCTCAGAGTCGCTTCGGTCCCCAAGAAGCTTCTCTTCGACGGTAACCTTTCAGCAATCTTGAATTGCTCGATATACACGTTCTCTTGTCTATCAAGTGTAACACATTTTGATCCCAACGGATTCGAAGTGCCAGGGTCTTTGGGTTCCGTAGTTTTTAGGCAAGCTCTTTACTTCCAAGGAAGAATATTATGTTGGCTTGCACTACGTCATTGGATGAATTTTATTCAGAAACGCATGTTCAATCCTGTCCGATAATACAACAGTAGTTGCGTATATCCGGAACCAGGGAGGCATTCATTCGGTTCTGTTATTGATTTTAACGGAAAGAATCCTTCTGTTTGTTATAGAACACCAGGTTCTGTTTCGGTTCGTCATATTCTCGGTCGTCGGATCGTATTAGCAGACTCCCTTTCACGTAAGGGTCGTTTGTTGCCGTCGGAATGGACTATCAACTAACAAGTGTTTAATCAGATTTGCTATCAATGGGAGCACCCAGTGATAAATTTATTTGTGACACAACTCTCCAATCAATTGTAGACGTATGTGTCACCGTGTCCGGATCCCTGAGCATATGTAGTTAACGCTCTATCGATCTAGTAGGACGCGATGATAGGATATACGTATCCTTCAGCGCTGTTGATTCAGCAAGTATTGTTAGGATTATTCATTCACAATACAATTCTGTTGGTAGCATCTCTGTCCCACAGAGACGGTGTATAAATTTACTTAGATGTCTACTGTGGGACTTACCGCGGAAACTTCCTCCACGAGAGGATCTTTTTTCGCTGGGGAAATAGTGTCAACTCTATCACAACCCGCAAGGTCTCAACCTTCACGTATTCCGTTGTGCGGTCCTTCTCGCATAGTAAGCACTGTATAGGACCAGCAGTGGATGCGATTCCTAACTGTAGAAGGACCTCCTCTTCGCTATCCTATGCGGCTAAAGTGGAGGGTCTTCCGTCGTTGGTGAAGGGATCTTTATGTTGATATTTTTGATTCCTCCATACCAGACATTGCAAACTTTCTAGTATACTTGTTTAACGAAATCATCTGCAGCCAGTTACTTTTATAGGTTATACGTCTATGTTATGTGATACCTATGCACACCATGATAGTTTACAATGGAGCCTAATGTCTCTTTATCTAAGTTAGTTTGAAACTTTTCGATAAGAGATCTAGAATCGTTGGATTAATTCCTATTTGGAATTTAGCTTGGGTTCTTATTAACTAAAGCAACCATTTGAATCCTTGGGACAGCAGTTTCAAATTCTGGTCTTTTAAGGCAGCGATTCTCTTAGCCTTCTCTTCTGCTGAAGAGTCAGTGAGCTTCATGCACTATCGGTGGACGATTCTCACTTTCGTAGTATCGGGAACTCTATTACCGTTACTACTAATGTTGTATTTTTGGTTAAGAATCAGGCTCCTAATGATATCCGGAACCTATTGTTTTTAAGGTCCTTCCGTCTTCAAGCGGGCATAGGCCTTTACTCTGTCCAGATAGACCTTTATGTATTTATTAACAGATCTCAGTTTATCAGTAGGACGTAAAGCTTCTTCTGGCTCTGATGCCTAATAGAAAGGTCATTACGGTCCATTCTATTACTTAATGCATTCAGTTAACTATCGGTACTGCTTAGGATAATCTATCCTTAACTCAGCAGTCTGTGCTTAAGAATTCGGCTCATGAAGTAAGAGCTCTTCTACATCTTGGGCTGACATATAGTTTTGCTATTATAGATTAAGTAGGCTGCATATTGGTCTCAACCATTCACATTCATGAATTTTTATCTCAGAAATATTGTATCCATTTCTGGAGACCTGCATTGTTTAGGTCCATTATCAGCTGCTCAGAAAGTCGATCACTTAACAATTGCAACTATAGCTATGTAGGCTTTATGTTCCGGCAGTGACTCCGTCCTGCTGCCCTCTTCGCTCTGGGCTATTTGACCCAGGGCAAGAAGAAGGGGGGGGGGAGGGTGTTCCCTTGGGTCACCTGTTTTTATTATGAAAACAAGGGGATACCTCCTCCGGAGTTAGTAATTCTGAGCTATTACTGGGATGGTTTCTTAAGTAAAAGTTATGTTTTTAATTCATTCATGTCATAGTTTTAAAGTATAGCATTTGAATATGTCATGTGTCAACGGATGTTATTATACTATCCTCGGACACTTTTAAAAGAGTATAAAGAGTCTCAATTCTTTGGACTAACTTTATTTATTGGCTTACTTTAAATATAATTAGTATACGAATTATACTGGATATTAATAGAGAACATGGATGTTATGATGCTCAATTATAGAAGGTATTGTGTCTTTCTAATTTCTCATAAATAAGAAAGATACACGTGAAGCCTATTTCTCCTTTTCTCCTACAGGAGATGACTCTATTTTATATAGTTGAGCTTATTGGATTTTCCTCTATGTCCTGGGCCCTCCAGCCTTTTTACTATTCAGCTATGTCTGGGTCATTGGTACAGTATAAAAATCTGAAAAAATTTATAGTAATTTATATATTTTTTATACTTACCAATGACCCAGATGGGGATGGCCCTCCCAGGAGTTGGGAACTCATACCTCCCCGCTGAGGACATAGCGCTTACCAGGCACTGATGGTAAGAATGATTAATGGTGCCAATTTCGGGACGTCCTTGACACTGCGCTTGCGCAGTAGAGGTGAAGTATGGAGGGCCATTCAGGACATGTTTTCTTTGGTTTTAGACGCAAATTTTGGGGATTGGGAGGCAAAATTTGTGTTTGGCCCTATATTTTTAAGAGTTAGCACCAGCTATGTCTGGGTCATTGGTAAGTATAAAAAATATATAAATTACTATAAATTTTTTCAGTTTTTGTACAGAACTTCCATATGAAAGCTCTGATTTGAATAATTTTTTGTATGAATGTTTAGTACCATGGGATACATCACATATAATACGGGTTTTTTTCTTGTGCGTAAATTATGCAAATTAGACTAACTTTGATGTTTTTTGGTGTTACTTTCAGCACTGTAAGTGCAAATGCCAATACGGCTCGGGCTAGAGGCCGTATTTATAAACCGATCTTTACGAAACTCCTTGGGTACCTTTGTTATCACCGTGGGACGAGAACGAGTGTTTTGGGGTCCGGTCCGAAATTCAAGATGGCCGATGGCAGCCATTTTGTACAAAATTTGGTGCAATCAGATTTTTGTACAGAACTTCCATATGAAAGCGCTGATTTGAATAATTTTTTGTGTGAATGTTTAGTACCATGGGATACATCACATATAATACGGGTTTTTTTCTCGTGCAGAAATTATGCAAATTAGATGAACTTTGATTTTTTCAGTGCTACTTACACACAGTAAGTACACATGTCAATACGGCTCGGGCTAGAGTTTGTATTTATGAACCGATCTTCACGAAACGTCTTGGGTACCTTTGTTATCACCTTGGGACGAGAATGAGTGTTTCTGGGTGCGGTCCAAAATTCAAGATGGCTGCCAGTGGCCATTTTGTACCGAAATTAGGTCTAATCAGTTTTTTGTACACAACTTCTATACGGCTCAGGCTAGATGCCGTATTTATGAACCAACCTTTACAAAACTTCTTGGGTACCTTTGTTATCACCATGGGATGAGAACGAGTGTTTTTGGGTGTGGTCCGAAATTCAAGATGGCCACCAGCAGCCATTTTGTACCAAAATTAGTGCAATCAGTCTTTTGTACAGAACTTCTGTATGAAAGTTCTGATTTGAATAAATTTTTGTATGAATGTTTAGTAACATGGAATACATCATATATAGTACAGGTTTTTTTCTCGTGCAGAAATTATGCAAATTAGATGAACTTTGATTTATTCAGTGCTGCTTATACACTGTAAGTGCACATGTCAATACGGCTCAGGCTAGAGGCTGTATTTATGAACCGATCTTCACAAAACTTCTTGTGTACCTTTGTTATCACCTTGGGACGAGAACGAGCGTTTCTGGGTGCGGTCCAAAATTCAAGATGGCTGCCAGTGGCCATTTTGTACCGAAATTAGGTCCAATCAGTTTTTTGTCACAACTTCTACACAGCTCATATTTGTGAACTGATCTTCATGAAACTTCTTGGGTACCTTTGTTTTCACCTTGGGACAGGAATGAGTGTGTTTTGGGGTGCCTTTGTTATCACTGTGCTATGAGAACAAATATTTTGGGGTTCAGTCAGACCCACTCTGGAATTCAAATATTTTTTTCTAGTTTAGCATCTGACTGTCACCCACCTTTACAATACTTTACCTATACTTTTGTTACAGGCAACGGTCAGTATTTATGTACAGACCGTTACAATACTTTATATGTACCTTTGTTATCAGGTCATTACCTAGATGTTTGTCATTGCTGTGTCACAGACTATACATGTACATGTCTTTGTCTTGACAAGTTGAGCTACAGTGTCATTGACACTTTCATTATTTCATACCTCTGTGTAAATAGTATGCAGATTTGATAATCTTAAACTTCAGTTCAATGATGTGTGTTCTAACACATTTAAAATCCATTGTTATTGCTTATAACCTTTGCTGGTTTGGGAAATTGTTTTTCTTATCCACAGAAATAATATAAGCACCTGACACTAATCATTCGGAACCTTACTTAAGAGAGCTTCCCAAGGACCAGTATCATGTGCAGTTATTTAATGTCAAAAAGAGTTAAAAGAGAAGAAGTTGAGCCCAAGTATCATCCTTGAATATTTGGTTTGGATTACACGTATATAACTGTTCTGTATTTGAACAACAGATGTGACTAAAATAAATTTATATGGTGAGCCTGAGTTGTGCTTTGAAAGTTCCCCCGATCAAAGTCCTGAAAAGTGTGTCGTTTCTTTTTATCTACTGAAGGAGTGTTAATTTTAGAATTCAGACCCTTTTGTTAATTCCTCAGTGCCCATCTCTAGTTGTACGAAGTTAAACATTATTAAAAGACGTGTGCATAGTGATCAAATTTGAAGATTTGTGCTAAAGTTTCCTTTGCAAAAAATTATTTAAACATTGCAGAGTATTAATTGACCATTAACTGTAATATTATTGTATTTTTTGCACAGCTTAACACATCATGATTCAAATAGGGAAACATATGGCATCAATCAAAGTAAGTTTCATTTATTCTATTTGAGTTATAATGGTGGAGGTTTTAGCTGCAACAAGCAAACTCAATATATGTTACAATGTCGGTCATTCTGTGACCAACAGGTTTTTAAACTCAATAACTTTTAAAATATGTCGTGAAATGACATATTTGGTATGCAGATGTATCTTATTGATGTCTAACCCCATGTTAAATGTAGGTGTTGTTCAGAGTATTTTTGTCTGAGTAATTGCCCTTGATGGACTTTGAATTTGTTTCATTTTTACCATCAGTCCCAGCTTAGATGCAAACTCAAACAAATTTGTTTTGTAAAAAACTGCTTTCACATTTCAAAAAATGTTCATCTTTCTAATCATACAGTTTATGAGAACTAGTCAAGTTCTTATTTGCTTGTTGAGTTAAAAAGTAACATATCTGATTTTTTTCTGAAAAGCATTTTTATGTTGCCACCTTATTTTAAAGTAAGTTCATTAACCTCAAACAAATTGTGGTCACAGGATAGATTTTAAGTGATTTTAATTTTATCTGCAGGATAGAGGTGTTTTGTGTGACTATAAAATGTTAAAAAAGAGACGGTAATGTTGCTTCCTTGTAATAGATAACTAGAAAAGTGTAAACTACATTTTGCTTGCACATTCTGTTCAGATATATTTTGTTTATATTGAAACAAGCATGTATATGGCCATTAAAAAAAAATCTTGTTTTTCAGTTTCATGGACCTCCTTTGTCAATTAAATTTTGCCTCCAAATTTGTATACCACCCCTCCCCCCAAATTAAGGGTTTTTTTATGGGTGAGGGGTGGATGGTTAGATTGGTTTCATTATGCCTGTCCCTCCTTCTGAAGACTCGATACTTTCTGCCCTCTTAGTCAAGAAGTGTTTCACCAGGGAAAATGAAATTACATACTTACATTCTTTTTTGGCGTTAGGATAACTCCTGTTGATTTTGAAGGTCAGGGTCATCATCCATCCACCCAGCTGCAGACACAACACTTTCTGCACTCTTAGTGAGAAAGTGTTTCACCAAGGAGTATGAAATTTCCATCATACATTTCTCAAGGTATAAGTGTAACCCCTAAGGTCTAGGTCATTATCCTTTCATCTGTTTAGACATATCTTTAAATACAATGACTTCTGCAATCAAAGTCAAGAAGTGTTTCACCAAGGAAGAGATAGCATAATGATATTACCTATAAAAACTTTCCATAGTTTAAAAAATGTTCACTGAATTTGCATTTGCAATGGAGGGGATTGGTGTGAATTTGTCCCATTATAAGAGCTTTAGTCTTTTTTATTGTTTCAACTTTTTGGTCAAGTTGTGTCAACAAACCACCCTTGTTTTGAAGATGGTTGTTGGGTATCCATTGGGCTTCCGTCCATCCTGTGTTGCAATATCCTCACAATAATTTGAAATAACAGTATTTGATTTTTACCAGATTTGGTACGAGTTCCACTTTATTTATATCTTGGATGAGTTCGAAAGCCAGTTCTGCCCAAAGTTTCTTTCAGGTGTTATGCTTTTTGGATTTTTGTCTTGTTTGAATTTCTGACTTGTGGGTGGTGGCAGCTTGGTAACTTGAACAAATGTCATCCGATTTTTATCAAATTAGGTCTTTGAGTTCTACTCGAGGCTTCCTTGGATGCGTTCTAAAACCAGTCCTGCTCAAATTTATTTTCAGGAGTTACATCCCTTATTGTTTTCTTGTTTGAATATTTCTGACTCGTTGCCCTGTCACTTTGATAACTTGAACAAACATCCGATCTTTACCAAATCTGGTTTATGAGTTCTGCTCATGAATGTCTTGGATGAGTTTGAAAACCAGTCCACCCCAAATTTTTTAGCCTCTTAAATTGTTTTCTTGTTTGAATATTTTTATACTAAAACCAAATATGGCCCAGACTTAGCTGGTGCAAACTCAATATTATCCAGGACCAAACACAAATTTTGACCCCCCCCCCCCCCCCCTGCCAATCCCCCAATATTTGCATACAAATCCGAAAATTAAAAGTCCTATCTGGTCCTCCATAATTTATTTTGGCGCAAAGTATCATTCTTTTGTTTGGCTCAACTCAGTAAACATCTGAACTGACACCTGTGCTGTAAAATCTCTTTTTAGCTTAACTTGACAAAGTCAAGATAAGCTATTGCCATAACGTGTGCGGAAGTCTGTGAGTCTGTTAGTCTGTGAGTCTGTTCACATTTTACTTTAGGACAGGCTACAGCCCGTAGTTCTTGTACGATCGTCACGAAAGTTCATATGCAAGTTTGAGGTCATGTCTAGATGAGAACGTCCCCTTGTGGTCATGATCAGTCAACCTTGATGGCTGCCCAAGCCCAAAACCTGAAAACCTTTAGCACAGTTTACAGGTCGTATTTATGAAGGGATTTCATTGTAATTTGGTAGGATGACTGTATAATATCTAGATGAGAATGTCCCATTTTGGTCATGATCTATCAACCGTGACGGCTGCCCAAGCCCGAAACCCAAAAACATTTAGCACAGTCTACAGGTCATGTTTAATATGGAGGGATTTCCTTGTAACTTGGTAAGAATACTCCATATGATGTCTAGATGAGAACTTCCCCATTTGGCCGTGATCTGTCAGCCGTGACAGCTGCCCGAGCCCAAAACCCGAAAACCTTTAGCACAGTCTACAGGTCATATTTATTTTGGAACAACACATGGAAGCTATGAATTTTATTCATCAGTTTTCACCAAATCTTGTTCTATCTGGTCAACAAGCTGCATCAGCTAGGCAGAAACCGCTAGCGTCCCTATATAGGTATACCCTGTGGAGGAAAGACGACGTTCTTTCCTTCCCAGGTCAATCTGTTCATGTGTCGGAGGCCTTTGACAAGATTGACGATTCAATCTTTAGCTTAGCAAATTCAAAAAAGAAAAGCGGTTTCTTACCTACATCTTCTCTCCATATAAAGTTTCCGTAAAAACGGTAGGAGAAGATGTTCAGAGAGCTCCTCTGCATCTGGATGAGCGGGCTTTGGATCTGGATATCTCGCTACCCGCATCTTTCATTGTCCACTCTGAAGTGTTGGAATCTTCAATTGATTCTAATTGGGCGGTTCTGGACGCTATGGCCTATGCAGACCATATCACCAGGGCTCTGGATCAACATCTAAGTGGAAAAGAATTCGACGATATTAATCTGCCAGTTCTTTCTTGGGCAGTTATGGGTGCCACATATCACTCCGCCATTTCAGTGTCTAATATGGAGTTGGTAAGACGTGATGGAGCCTTAGCATCGTCATCAATAGACGATCGAGTGAAAAGTTCTCTCAGAGTTGCTCCGGTTTCCGGTCATACCTTGTTTGACGACAAGTTATCCTGTGTGTACAACGAAGCTACCCAAAAATCTACCAGCACTTTGTTTCTGAGGTTAGTTTTTTAGAAGCCGTCGTCTGCTGGACGTGGTAGGTGAGGACACTCCAATTCGCAGTTGTTGAAAAGGGGCTCCTTGCGGGGTTCGAACAAACCCTTGTACGGTTACTCAGGGAACCATCAATACAGTGACTCTGGAAAGGGGCATAAGTGTTACACAGACTTTCAACTCGGAAGTCCCTAAGCCGAAGGCTCGAGGTGCTTCACGTGGAGGACGTAGTTTCTCTTCTGAAAGCCTTGCAAATCATACAAGCGATGGTCTAGACCTCTATTGCTCTCCAGTTGGCGGAAGCTGATCGAACTTTATGAGAAACTGGATGGAGATAACGGAAGATCAGTGGGTAAGGAATGTAGTCAGAACGGGTCTTCGGCTATCATTTCGATCAAAACCTCCACTTGCAAGAAGTCTGCATTGGACAAATCTTCCGGCGAATCCTTCAAAAAGGGAGACTCTTCTTGCAGAAGTTTAATTTCTCTTAGTAAAGAAAGCAATAGAGGTCGTAGAAAATCCCAATTCTCTAGGATTTTACAGTCATCTGTTTCTTTTGCTGAAGCCAGACGGCTCGTTCCAACCGGTGTTAGACTTGAGATGGATAAACAAATTGATAATGGCTCCAAAGTTCTTTTTGGAAACCATTCGGTCGGTAAAAGCGAGCATTCGAGTGAACGATTTTGCGGCAAGCATAGACCTAAAGGTTGCATACTTTCACGTCTTGGTCCATCCGGCTTACAGAAAGTATCTGCGCTTTGCCGTTCAAGGGAAGGTTTACCAGTTCAGAGCGATGTGCTTCTGTCTGTACCTGGCCCCTTGGGCTTTCACTCGAATAATGAATTCGATCATGTCATACTTCCAAGCTCATTCGGCAGTTGTAACGCGGGCTTACATGGACGACATTCTTCAGAGATACGTCGACAAAAAAGCACTTCAGAATGATGTGCAGAGTCTGCTTCTATTATTCCGAGGTCTCAGTTTCATTGTAAACGAAAAGAAGTCAGGATTTAGCTCCGTCCAAGTCCTTCATTCATTTGGGAATGAGCTTCGAGACTCACAACAATCTGGTTTGTCTACCGGTAACCAGAGAGAAGTTAGTCAGTTGTTATTCTCGCTTTTGTCTAAACTCTCTCATAATATCAGCGAGGGAGTTTATGGGGCTGTGCAGAGCGGCTGCGGACCTGATTCCGATAGGTCGCTTATGCTTTCGTCTTCTTCAGATTTTCTTTACTCAGAACTATAGTGTCAAGACGCATGCGCTCGAAAGCCAGATTGTTTTAACGGACCTGGTAAAACAAAAGGTTCAGATTTGGGCAGATCTCCAATGGCTGACTCGGGGAGTTCCGCTTCAAGTACTGGATCCGGTCTTCACTGTGATGATGGATGCGAGTCTGACGGATTGGGACGCATTCCTGAAGTATCAGGGTCTTTGGGACCCTTGGCTCCAAGAAAAGCACATAAACATCAAAGAGATGATGTCTGTTTGGCTTGCACTAAAGCATTGGATTTCTCACGTACCAAACTTCCATGTTCAGATTCTGTCGGACAATTTGTCAGTAGTGGCTTATCTCAGGAACCAAGACGGCACTCATTGAATTCCTTTATTCGAATTGACTGAGAAAATTCTCCTATTTGTTCTGAGTCATCATGTTCATCTCTCAGTCTGTCATTGTCCGGGTCAGCTGAATATAGTAGCAGACTCACTCTCAAGAAAAGGTTGCCTGTTGCCATCGGAGTGGACTCTCAACAAACGAATATTCAGGCAGATTTGCTACCAGTGGGATTGTCCCATGATAGATCTCTTTGCCACGAACCTGAACAATCAGCTTCCGACATTTGTGTCGCCGTGTCCAGATCATCAAGCGCATGCAGTAGACGCTCTATTGATCTCATGGAACGGAATAGTAGGATATGCATTTCTCCCATCTCCACTGATTCAGCAGATTCTGTTAAAAATCAAACAGATCAAACAGTCTCATTGCAAAATTCTGCTGGTAGCACCTCTGTCAGCTCAGAAACTTTGGATCAATCTTGTCAGGTGTCTGTTATGGGACATTCCTCGGAAGCTTCCTCCTCTCAAGGACCTTCTGTATCAGGGGAAGTCCCATGCACTGCATTACAACCCGGAAGGTCTCAACCTTCACGTATTTCCGTTGTGCAGTCCTTCTTGCACGGAAAGAAGTTTACACGACAAGCAGTGGATGCAATTTCTAACTGTAGGAGGATCTTCTCTTCGTTGAATTATGCAGCGAAGTAGAGAGTTTTCTTTTATTGGTGTGCGGATCAATCAGTGGATATTTATAATCCATCTATACCTCAAAATGCCAATTTTCTGGTCTACCTGTTTGAAGTATTAAAACTGCAGGCCGTTACTATTTAGGGCTATAGGTCTATGTTATCAGACACATATGCTCATCATGATAACTTGGCTATTGGATCAGATCCTTCTTTATCCAAGCTGGTTAGAAATTTCTCTTATCAATAGACCTAGAACCCTCAGATTAATTCCTAAATGGAATTTGTCTTGGGTTCTCTTGAAGTTTCAAGAAGCTCCTTTTGAGCCATTGGATGATGTAGAATTTAAATATCTGTCTTATAAAACGGCATTTCTCTTAGCCTTTGCTTCTGCCAGAAGAGTTAGCGAGCTTCATGCATTATCTGTTGAAGATTCCCATTTCCATAGTGTGGGTAATACTATTACTCTTACTACGGAAGTGGGATTCTTGGCTAAGAATCAGATTCCGGATATGTGGCCGGAGCCTATTATTATTAAGGCTTTACTGTCCTCGGACAACCATAGGCCAATGTTGTGTCCAGTGAGAGCGATGCACATTTATAAACGTCGATCTAGCTTTATTAGAAAGGGAAGAAAGAGATTTTTTCTTTCTCTTATGCCCAACAGAATGTCGTCCATTAAATATTACATCTAGATGTTTTAGGCAGTCTTCTCGAGTACTGACGCTGTACCGCTGCCCTCTTCGTTCTGATGATTCTTCCTTCAGAACAGGGGGGGGGGGGGGGGGGGCGGTTTTTCCCTTAGTATCATCTAGCTTTATAGTGAAAAGTAAGGGAATTCCTCCTCCAGGGACAGTAGTTTTAATGTGTAGCTCGGTGTGAAGCAACAATTATGTCTCATTTATGTATTGTTTTTTAAGTGTAGCTCATTGTGAAGCATTATGTATATGTTAAGTGGCATACGAGCATTTATTTTCCAATCCTCGGACACTTTTAAATGAGTATAAAGCGTCTCATTTTCTGGACTAACTTTATAATTGGTTTCATTCACCGAATTGGCATAACAGGTTATGCTGGCATTAAATGGAGAATTTATTATGTATTACTCCTGTATATTGTTGGTGTCATGTCGTTCTCTTTTTATTATAAGAGAAAGATATATGTAATTCCTATGTCGTCTATTCTCCTGTAGGAGCTATTCTTTTAATTGGAGTAATAGAGATATTATATTTCCTCTTAAGTCCTAGGCCCTCCAGCTTTTTTACTATTCAGCTAAGTCTGGGCCATTGGTTTTAGTATAAAAATATGATAAATTTAAAAGTAATTCGTATATTTTTTATACTTACCAAAGGCCCAGACGGGGATGGCCCTCCCATGAGTGGGCATTCATACCTACCCACTGATTTATAACATTTAGCAGGCACAACTAAGAAAGAATGATGCTTGGCACCAATTTCGGTACTTTCCTGGTTACCATGTATGCGCAGTACAGAAATGTATGGAGAACTTTTAATTTTCGGATTTGTAAGCAAATTTTGGGGATTGGGGGTTCAAAATTTGTGTTTGTCCCTGGATAATATTCAGTTTGCACCAGCTAAGTCTGGGCCATTGGTAAGTATAAAAAATATACAAATTACTTTAAATTTATCATTTTCATCTTACGGGCAGTATCAGCATGATACATTGAACACATGTTATCCAATTTTAACATACTTGGTCTGTATTAATTCAAGTCAAACATATGTTGGATGAGTTTGAAAACCAGCATTACACAATTTTCACCAAATTTGGTCAGTGAATTTTATTCGAGAATATCTTTGATGATTTTGAAAACCAGTCCTGTCTGATTTTTTTTTTTGAGGAGTTTTGTCTCTAAGGTTGTTTTCTTGTTTGAATTTCCAACTAGCAGGATGGTGTTGACATGATAACATGAACAAATCTCTGATTTTCCCAAATTTGTCCCATGTCTCCACGATTCTTCCCTAGTTTCAGTAGTTTCATGTGCAAGTACAGATTCCCTTTTAGCCACCACAACTTGACTCCAGTATTTCTGTTACAAACCTGAGATTTTATTTTTGAGGATTAAAAATTGAAACTGACTAAAAACTCAATTCTTTTCAAATTTTGATGTATCATAAATGTGATGGAAATTTTAAAATTTTTGGTTTCAGTTCTGAAAGAGAAAAGTTTTTTTGCATAATCACCATCAAATAGCCCATTACAAAAGTATCGTCTGCAATGTGTAATAAACACATGAAGTCATATAGGTTGCAACAAGTTACTTTGATTTAAGATGTAGTTTCATTCTGAATATTTACAGTAAGATTATTAGCAACATTTGGCTACTTTGAAAATTATGTCAGTAAATCAGACAGCTTGGAGTGACACACTTTTAGTTTCCAGAGTCACCTGACATCAGTTGAGTTGATCAAAGTCTGATTTATTTGTTTATTTATTGGTGTTTAAGGTCACATATTTCTGCACAGTGGCTAACCATGACCGTGACAGTTTTACGGGTGGAGGAAGCCGGAGTAACCAGAGAGAACCACCGAGCAACGGCGAGCTAATGTCAGCTCCCCAACATACCAACTCCACACAAGCAGGGTTAGCATTGGTTGAAGACAGGTGCACCATCGACGTGCAGTATGCCTTAGTACACATCACCGTGCCCCCACATGGGTAATGGGGGTGAAGTGTCTTGCCCAAGGACACAACACAGTTGCCGCAGGTGGGATTCGAATGGAGGACCTCTCGGCTTGCAGCCTGCACCTCTACCAACTGAGCCACTGCGCCCCCATCATAAGTCTGATACTTTGGTATCTAACCTTCTTCTTTTTGATGATAAACAGTTCAGGTTCCTCAATGTTGTGTTTATATGCTTGCCACACTTACACAACATAAAAGGGAATGGGAAATGGTCATTTGGCAATAAAAAACTGGGGGGCTATTTTGTTCTTCTTTGAACATGTAAGTTTGTAACATTGAGTTGGTTCCAAGTGTAGGATGAATATTCTTCCTTTTTTGAAGTTATTCATTTTATTAGACAGAATGTGATAGAAAAAATCTCAGTTTGTGAAAATTTGAAATGAAATTTCTGAACATCTTTGACTAAAATCAGTATGGGCTTTTTAGCATTTTTTAATTTTAGAGATATGACTATTCCAGATGGGCATTTGATACCCACTGCCTATAATCTAAGGTGAAAAGGGGCATTACTCTGGTTAAAAAAGTCTGCTCGAAAATTATAATCGCAGGTGCACAGATTCCCATGGTAGTGAATATCCATACCGACTTTCAAAGAAATTGGTTCACAAACAACCAAGAAAAGCTCCGTACAAAATTATGTCTATGGACAGACGGACAGACTATTCTAAGATGGGAAGGGACATAACTTTGGCAAAAGTCCGATCGAAACTATAATTGCAGGTGCACAGGTAGGGCTGAACGATATTCGGATTTCAATACCGGTAACGATATTTTAAAAAATATCGCGATATACCGGTATATCGTCAAGCTCAAAACATAACATTGTAAGATTCTCACCCAAATTGTCCCAGTATTTTTTTGACATTCGAAGTCAAATAATTACGTTTTAAAAGCATTGAAATAATAAGCCTAGTAACTTGTCTTAATTCATTCTTGTATAAATATTTGGAAATAAACTTCGTGATGGCACAACAAATATCGTTTCTTTTGAGTCGATAATTTCATATAAATATATACTATTTGATCCATCGCTTTACAAAACAAAAACGCTTAACCTGCATTTTGTCGTATACATGTGAATAGATCACAACTAGAGGGCGTTTGCCATGTACTGGTTAAGCAGGACGCCGCTACAGGGCTAGGAGTTTGTACACTTTTCCACAAATGAAAGCAGTCAGTTTTGTCACGTGGTATCACAAACAGCTGAAACGCACATGCTCGATAGGCACGTTTTGATGTAACCACCTCGTGCAGTGGGTGAATGCTGGCGATGTATAAATACTATTTCAATATTAAATCACTCTTAACAAAGTGAAAATAAACAATATTATTCCCTTTATATTTTATTAGTGTTTTGATGACTATCTGTCTAATTTTTAAGATGAGGCATACAAGTCAGATCAAAACGTTCACCTACTTTTCAAAACATTAACACGTGCAACCTGGTGTTGACAAAAATGAATATTCATTACCGCAGCGCTTGGAATTGTGGGTTCATTAATACGTATGCGATTTGTTCATATTGAAAAGCACATTCCAAGTGTGTCGGTAATAAAATAAACTTTGAAAATATTACTGCAGTGCTTGGAATTGCGAGAACAAGTGCAATGAAGTGGGAGGAACTATTAGTATTAAACCAGAAATTTCCCTGCCCAACAAAAGCCATTATTAATGGAAATACGGTAATCATTCTTCACGGTTTACGTTCGAAGCCATACTGTTTGGGGAAAATCTGTACTTTCCTGTGTCATCGGAGAAACAAAAATAAAACAGCTTATGGGAGAATATTTTACTAGTACCAGGACATGAAGTGTATTGATAAAAAACAAACTGCTTTCACAGTTTCTGTTTATATACACTTTTTTCAATCAGCTGTGAGATTAAATAGAATTTTTACGGAAAATGTCTGTCAACAAAAACCGCGGCTCGAAATGAATATCGTCACAGACGATATACCGGTATTAAAAAAAAATGGACGATATTTAACCGGTTAAGATTTCAATACCGGTATTACCGGTATATCGAAATACCGTGCAGCCCTATGCACAGGTTCTAATGGAAGTGAACATCCATACCAACTTTCAAAGAAATTGGTTCATAAATAACCGAGAAAAGCTCCGGACAAAAGAATTATGACCACGATAGTCTTAAGATGGAAAGGGGCATAACTCTGGCAAAAAAGTCCGATTGTAACTATAATCGCAGGTGCACTGCTTCCCATGGTAGTGAAAATCCATACCGACTTTCAAAGAAATTGGTTCACAAACAACCAAGGAAAGCTCCGGACAAAATTATGTCTATGGACAGACGGACAGACTATTCTAAGATGGGAAGGGGCATAACTTTGGCAAAAGTCCGATCGAAACTATAATTGCAGATGCACAGGTTCTAATGGAAGTGAACATCTATACCAACTTTCAAAGAAATTGGTTCATAAACATTTTACAGTATTTTTGCCCCCCCCCCCCCCCCCCCAGGGCCAAACACAAATTTTGCCCCCCAATCCCCAAAATTTGCATCCAAAACAAAAAGAAATCATGTCCTAAAGGACCTCCATAGTACGACTCTACTGCGCATGCGCAGTGACGCAGTCGTCCCGAAATTGGCGCCAAATATCATTCTCTGTTTGGCCCTTCATCAGTCAACATCTCACTGATCTTTGTGCTTGTAAATCTCAGTTTAAAAGATGCCAGACACGTAATTCTTGGAGAAAATGTGATTCTAAGGAGGATAGAAGGAGGAGAGGAAAAAAGAAGTGGCAAAAAATAATCAGGGCTGTACTTAAAATTTTTTGTTGAAATTATGTTAAGTTGCCTATTTTCGAGGCAAACGCCTCTTGTTGTCATTCTTGCTAATTGTTGCACTGCTTATTCAGTGTTTCCTCTCCCCTAACCTTCTAAAGTCCCCCCTTGCAATTCTCCCATGCTTTTGGCATATTTTTGAGAAGTTTCATTTCTAAAAATTCCCTGGGAGAGTTGCTTGGTTACAGAATGTTTTCTGTTATTTTCCCCATAGTTACGTTTTCACCCATGGGTGTATAACGTTTGTGTTCTGCATCTTCCATCTGATGTTCTGCAGATTCTCCCCTGGGAGTCTCTGTTTTGCATCAGATAGAGTGTAATTGATGACTGATTCCGGGCCAGTTTTTTCAGTGCCTGGAGTCATGTTTTCTACTGTGTTTACACTGTTTGTTTTCATTGGCAACAGCCTTTTTTGAGGGGGGCTGTTTGCCTTTGTGGTAGTTTATCTCATTATAAGATACATTTATATTATCCGAAAGTGTCTCATTAATTATTTTATATAATTTTAAAATTTTTGACCACACTTTGCCATCGGATCCATCGGGGCTCAACGTTACTTTTCAGCAACTTGGGCTTCTCTGAAAAAATATTTTTTCAAAATTATTTTGTTTTGCAATTGTTTTTTCATTTATTAATGGATCATGTTATTATGTATCTTTGTGTCAGGGGTTTTTGCGAGTAACTAGGACTTATTGTTGTTCTTTCACAATGAAGGGAATTTGTTCAAATTGTAATAGGAAGAAATCTTCCTCTGACTTTCATGATTATTGCATTAATTGTAGTCAGTGTTCTCGCATTAATCCCTGTCCTGTATGTGAACATTGGGATGAGAAACATTGGAAACGTGTGTCACGATATGTTGTTTCTGGAGAAAGAGCGATGCCGGCTCTTTCTCCACAAGGTCACTCTACTCTCTCAGTTTCTATTTCAGAGGAACCAGAACAGGGTGATGTTTCCATGTTATCTTCTTCAAGTGTGCGTCCGTCGTCACAAATAAATACAGAGCTAGCGGCAAAAGTGCTCATGGAGATTAGACAAATGTCGTCCGCTAGCTCGCCCGGTGTAGCGTCCATTCACCGAATGGTTCGGCAGCCGGGTTCGTCCGATGCGGTCCAAGAGGAAATTTTGGGTGATGCGAGCACTATAAAAATAATAGATGCACACCCAGTGACGGCGGATAGTGAACGAGAACGGAGGAAGCCTTTTAGTCCGGTTCCTAGCTCGTCCAGGTCCAGCCGGGCCGCGAGCGAGAGAGGCCCCTCTCTCGTACAACAACATCTGGGACCAGATGTTGTGGTACAAAATGTGTCTTTAGCGGAGCATACGTCCGTCGCTCGGGACGCTCCGTTGTATAAGCAGTCCGCAGAGACTGTTAAGGCTTCCTCTTCTCGTCGGCGCACACGACCGCACCTTGGCTGCGTGACCTCCGATATTTTGCCAGCTTCGCCGATGAAGGATTCTTCGGCGACCAGGTCACACCATCCGGCAGCCAGGGATTCGAGACCGATGGACTCCGGACGTTCGCATAGGAAAAGTATGCGGGAGCCATCTGATGCGGAGCTGCCCTCGGCAAAGCAGCGAAAGACCGCTCCTCCGCAGGTCTCGACGTCGGACATTCTAGTGCAGATAGCACAGCTTATCGCAGCATCCCAGCAGCCGACAGAAACGGTGTCGGATCGAGAATTATCCGACGGCGCTGGGTCGGTACGCTCCGCCGAAGCATCGGGGGCGGACGACCGGGAACATCGGGAGGTCCGACCGGATGGTGAAAGGGATACGGATGAATTGGAGCTATCCCTTTCGGAACAACACAAAGCTGCCGTGGACTTCATCCGGCACTTTCTTCCTCAAGTTGTTCCGTCGGGCCAGACTGCTGCGCTTCCGGACAGGAGAATTATAGCGTCATTGGACTCTGATTTTTTCGAGCGGTTCAGGGACATCGCTCCCGAGTTTCCGTCGCAGTCCAATAATGTTGCAAGAACATTTGAATTATTGAACGACGCTATTTTTAAACTTGCTTCCAGGACGGGGAAAGCAGGCTTCTTGTCCGCAAATACTCTCAACCTGCCTTTCATTAATGCAAGGAATAAATTCGACACGGCAGGTCAGGGTATACCGAGAGTTCCTCTGCGTATGGACGACGAGGCGGAAGACTTAGAGCTATCATTACCGTCGTCAGCTTCTATTCCAACCGCAGTGTTGGAAACAGCTATTGCGTCTAACAGAGCCAATTTAGATGCCTTATCTTACGCAGATCACCTTACTAAGGCGTTATCACTGCGTCTTCAAGGGGAAGAGTTTCAGGATATACAATCCTCCTAAAGACTTCTTTCAAGGGCAGTAGCTTATTCCACGTGTAACTCCGCCCTTTCAGTGGCAAATCTGGAGTTGGTTAGACGTGACGCAGCCCTGTCTACATCCACACTAGTGGATTCTAAGGTGAAGAACTCTCTTAGAGTCGCTTCGGTCTCAGGAGATCTTCTCTTTGACGGCAAGCTTTCCGCTATTTATGATAATATTAAAAAGAAAGCTAGTGATTCTCTGTTGTTTAGATCCGCTCCTAAAAGGTCGGATACAGCAGACACGAATAAGGCGGGCACTTCTGGGTCTTATCCGCCCAAGAGAGGTTCCTATAGAGGTTCCGGTGCGTCCTCTAGCTCTTATTCGAGAGACCGTCAGGATAGTGACTCTCGTTCGGGACGTCCTTCAGGCCGGGACAATCGGTCGGACGCCCCGAGGTCGACGAGGCGAGGTGCGGGTCGTGGAAGACGTGGTTTCTCCTACCGCAGGCCTCGCAGATCCAGGAGGTGATGGCTTAAACCTCTATCGCGTTCCGGTTGGCGGAAGGTTGTCGAGTTTTTCTCAAGAGTGGGCGTCGATTTACGGACGACCCGTGGGTGAGAGGAGTGACTTCGGAAGGTCTAAAGATATCCTTCAAACGAAAGCCTCCATTAACTCGAAGTCCAAAGTGGACTCATCTTCCGTCAAACCCTCAGAAAAGAGACGCTCTGCTATCAGAGGTGCAGTCTCTTTTAATGAAGAACGCGGTAGAGGTCGTAGAAAACCAGGAATCGCTGGGATTCTACAGCCATCTGTTTCTGGTTCCGAAACCAGACGGCTCGTTCCGTCCAGTCATAGATTTGAGCTGGATAAACAAGCTGATCGTCGCTCCGAAGTTTTATATGGAGACGATTCGATCGGTCAGAGCGAGTATTCGGGTGAACGATTATGCAACGAGCATAGATCTCAAAGATGCGTACTTTCACGTCATGGTACATCCGACATTCCGAAAGTATCTACGCTTTGCAGTCCTAGGAGTGGTGTATCAGTTCCGGGCCATGTGCTTCGGATTGAATCTAGCACCCTGGGTTTTCACTCGGGTAATGAACTCGGTAATGATCTACTTCCGAGCTCATTCGTCTGCGGTAACGTCGGCCTACCTGGACGACATTCTTCAGAGGTACGGCAACGAGTTAACGCTTCAGAACGATGTTCAGAATCTTCTTCTATTGCTCCGACGTCTCGGTTTCATAGTAAACGAGGAGAAGTCGGATCTGGTGCCGTCCAAGTCATTCACTCATCTGGGAATGAGCTTCGAGACGCACAACAATCTCGTTCGTCTGCCGTTAACCAGAGCGAAATTAGTCAGTTGTTACGCTCGCTATTGTCTGAATACAGACAAAGTCACGGCGAGAGAATTTATGAGACTGATAGGTCTGTGCGGAGCCGCCGCGGATCTCATTCCAATGGGACGGCTACGCACACGGCCTCTTCAAATTTTCCTGACTCAGAATTGGAGTGTGAAAATTCATTCGCTCGATGTAGACGTTCTCTTGTCAGATCAAGTGAAACAAGAGATTCAGACTTGGGCAAACATTCAGTGGTTAACTCAAGGAGTTCCGCTGCAGTTGCCGGATCCGAGTTTTACCATTATGACGGATGCCAGTCAAACAGGTTGGGGTGCATCATTAATCCCAACGGATTCGAGATGCCAGGGTCTTTGGGATCCGCAATTCCTGTGCAAGCACATAAACATCAAGGAAATGATGTCAATTTGGCTTGCGTTACGTCACTGGATGGACATTATTCACGATGCTCATGTCCAAATCCTATCCGACAATACGACAGTAGTGGCGTATATACGGAATCAGGGAGGCACTCATTCAGTTCCGTTGTTCAATCTAACGGAAAGAATCCTTCTGTTTGCGTTGGAACATCACGTTCTTCTTTCGGTCCGTCACATACCGGGTCGTCTGAATGTGCTAGCAGACTCCCTTTCACGAAAGGGTCGCTTGTTGCCGTCGGAGTGGACTCTCAACAAACAAGTATTCAATCAGATTTGCTACCTTGGGAACGGCCAATGATAGACTTATTTGCGACACATCTCAACAATCAGTTGCAAACGTATGTGTCCCCGTGTCCGGATCCAAGAGCATTTGCAGTAGACGCTCTATCGATCCCTTGGGACGGAATGATAGGATATGCGTATCCTCCAGCGCCGTTAATTCAACAAGTATTGCTAAAGATAAAACAATCTCAATGCAAGATTCTGTTGGTAGCATCTCTGTCGCCACAGAGACCGTGGATAAATCTACTCAGGTGTCTGTTGTGGGACCTACCGCGGAAGCTCCCTCCACGAGAGGATCTTCTTTGGCAGGGGAAATCGCGCCAACTACATCACAACCCGCAAGGTCTCAACCTTCATGTTTTTCCGTTGTGCGGTCCTTCTTGCATGGCAAGCACTTTACAGGACGAGCAGTGGACGCGATTTCTAACTGTAGGAGGACCTCCTCTTCGCTAAACTATGCGGCTAAGTGGAAGGTTTTCCGTCGTTGGTGTAGGGATCATTCTGTTGATATATTTGATCCCTCTATACCAGACATTGCTAACTTTCTAGTATACTTGTTTGACGAAATCAAACTGCAACCTGTTACTATAAAGGGTTATAGATCTATGTTATCTGATACCTATGCACATCATGATAGTTTACAAATTGGATCTAATGTCTCTTTATCGAAATTGGTTAGAAACTTTTCGATAAATAGACCCAGAGCTCTTAGATTAATTCCTAAGTGGAATTTAGCTTGGGTTCTCCTTAAATTGAAGGAAAAGCCATTTGAACCTCTTGGGACAGTAGATTTCAAATTCTTATCTTATAAGACAGCTTTTCTCTTAGCTTTCTCTTCTGCCAGAAGAGTCAGTGAGCTTCATGCACTATCGGTGGATGATTCTCATTATCGTAGTGTTGGGAACACTATCACCTTCACTACTAATGTCGGTTTTTTAGCTAAGAATCAGGCTCCTAATAAATATCCGGAACCTATTGTTATTAAGGCTCTTCCGTCTTCAGACGGGCGTAGGCCTTTACTCTGTCCTGTTAGAGCACTACGTATCTATAAACAGAGATCTCAGTTCGTCAGAAAGGGACGGAAACGTTTCTTTCTGTCTTTGATGCCTAATAGAAAGGACATTTCAGTCCATTCTATTGCTAGATGGATTCAGTTAACTATCCGTACTGCTTATGAAGATTTATCTGCTTCTCAGCAGTCTGTGCTTAAGATTTCTGCTCATGAAGTAAGAGCTCTTTCTACTTCCTGGGCTTATGCTAATAGTGTTGCTATTACAGATTTAATGAAGGCTGCTTATTGGTCTCAGCCATCCACATTTACTAATTTTTATCTCAGAAATATTGAGTCCATTTCTGGAGACCTGCATTGTTTAGGTCCGTTATCTGTTGCTCAGAATGTCGTCCACTAAACAGTTGCAACTATAGTTATGCAGGCTTTCTGTTCCGGCAGTGACTCCGTCCGACTGCCCTCTTCGCTCTGGGCTATTTGACCCAGGGCAAGGGGAAGGGGGGAGGCGGGTGTTCCCTTAGGTCACCTGCTTTATAGTGAAAAGCAAGGGAATGCCTCCTCCAAGACAGTATTTCTGAGTCGCTTCCGGGATGGTTTTAAAGTGTAATATTAATGTTTAATTTCATTCATGTCTTATTTTTAAAGTGTAGCTCGGTGTGAAGCATTTGTATATGTCAAGTGTCAAACGGGCTTTAATATACAATACTCGGACACTTTTAAATGATTATAAAGAGTCTCAATTCTCTGGACTACTTTATTTATTGGCTTGCTTTAAAAATAATTAGTATAAGGGTTATACTGGATGTTAATAGAGAACATGAATGTTATTGTGCTCAATTATTAAGGGTAGTGTATCTTTCTAATTTAAATATTAAATAAGAAAGATACATGTAAAGCCTAATACTCCTTTTCTCCTTAAGGGGTTACCTCTTTATTTTATAATTGAGCTTATTGGATTTTCCTCTATGTCCTAGGCCCTCCAGCCTGTTTACTATTCAGCTAAGTCTGGGTCATTGGTACAGTATAAAAATGTTAAAAAATTTATAGTAATTTATATATTTTTTATACTTACCAATGACCCAGACGGGGATGGCCCTCCCTGAGTTGGGAACTCGTGCCTCCCCGCTGAGTACATAGCGCTGACCAGGCACTGCCAGTAAGAATGATATTTGGCGCCAATTTCGGGACGACTGCGTCACTGCGCATGCGCAGTAGAGTCGTACTATGGAGGTCCTTTAGGACATGATTTCTTTTTGTTTTGGATGCAAATTTTGGGGATTGGGGGGCAAAATTTGTGTTTGGCCCTGGTTTTTGTGGAGTTAGCACCAGCTAAGTCTGGGTCATTGGTAAGTATAAAAAATATATAAATTACTATAAATTTTTTAACTTTTTTTTCTCCCATCTGAATTTTATTTTTTTTCTTCATTTTTTATGTCATACTATTTGCTAATATGGTAATATGGCGAGAAAAACAAAAGATTTCTGTTTTTTTCTCCAATTTTGACAATGGTCATAGGGGGTAAATGCAGAACAGATAGTTAATGATGATATTTATGGAGATGAATTGGGGGGGCTGAGGTTTGATAGAATCATGAAGATTCCATGTCGTCAGAAGGATTACTCTATTATCAAAACTTGTTGGCATTTGGCAGCAGGCCTGTTATATATTGCCCATATTTAGTGTCTTTGGTGAATATAAGACTTTAATAAATATTTCTAGTTTTTTTTCCCTCCCCCGGGGGGTAAAATAACTAGTTTTTTTTTCCCCCGCCCTGTCATATACAAAATATTCTGTTCCTCAGGCAATTCCTTGTCACCGAGAACCCTGCGCCTCAAGCAAAGTTATGACTGCTCAGAAATTAATACCTCATGTCTTGAATTCCTGAAACCCTGTTGAGTAACTCCCCAGAAGAAATTTGTTTAAATCTCATATTATTTGCTAATTTGGTGAAAAAACCTATCTTTGACTGATATTTTTTTTCAACTTTGACTTGGTCAACGTCAGGTGGAGGCCCACCTGATAGTGACCATGTCAAAGTTAAAAAATTTCTTTTTTTCAAAACGGAAGTGGGGGTGGAGAGGGGGGGGGGGGGGGTGGAGGGAGATTTTGGTAGCCAGGGGGAAAATCGCCCCCCAACCTGACATTGACCATTGTCAAATTAATTGGAAAATTTGGGTTAAAGAGGGATTTTCTTGCAATGATATGACATGGAAAAATTGCCCCCACCTGATGTTGGCCTTTCAACATCAGAATGAGAAAACAAATATCAAGTAGAGGGTTTTACGCCATATGAGCAAATCATATGGCACAAAAATTTTCTTTTTGGAGGTGAGGGAAGATATTTGATGGCCTATTGAAATTTCACATATCCCCCCCTATCCCACTCCACCAACCAAAGGTTAACCATGTCGAGATTAAAACATTTCGTGCCAAATTAGCTAATAATACAATAATACGATATTGAAAACATTTCTTCACTGAAATGGGGGAAGATTTCTGTGGCCTATGAAAATTGCCCCCCCCCCCCCCACCTCACCTGACATTGACCTTTAAAAAATTTGAATTTTTTTTTTTTGGGGGTCAACGAAAGGTTTTCTCGCCTATAACTTACACAGAAATTGGTTCTTAAACAACTGAGAAAAGCTCCAGACAAAATTATGTCCACAACAGATGGACGGACAGATAAACAAACTTTGTTGTAATCAAGGGAGGGTGTTAATCTTCTGAGATCCATGTGGGAATGCCAGGAAGTGAAGCAGTGCTTGTTTACTGTGGTAAATAAGCTCTGTTGTACTGGTAAATAGGACCCAGTTACTAATGCCTGGGGTGGAAGTCCTTTAAAATGGGCAACATGTGTAGAAACGATTGGCTTGACTTTATATCCATGTTATGCTCATGATTAGCCATTGTGCTGAAATATGTGACCTTAAAACACCAGTAAATAGATATCTACTGGGAGTGGCTTTGAAATTTATGTTTAGGAAGTTATTAGTCTGTGGGCATTTTGAAGATTGGCTTTTTCCCAGGTCTGTGTAATAATATTATAGATGAGCTATTTAATTACTTGCCTTGGTGTTTCAGGTTCTCTTTTGTCAATTAATATTTTTTTCACTTGCAGACAGTTCACCTCCAAGAGACAATAATAAATTTCCCTCCATTCCACATTCACAAAGTCATGTATTAAATGGTGCCAATTTCCTTGATGTTGTGGACATACAGGATGATTTTAAAGTGGCTAGTCATGAAAATCTCAACAAAAATGATGCATGTGATGAACCATCACATCTACAAAATATATCCAACTTCTCTAATAAACTTCCAACAGCTATCCCGATCAGACCTCCACAACAAATGACGGCCCAGAATCATTGTCAACTTCAGGTTAAAGGCAGTTCTGGTTTTGTAACATCGGGACCGGCGGGAGTAAAGCATGTTGCATTTCTCAATGTTGCACCGAATCCTTCTGACTGGAGTGATACTGAAAGCATAGGTAAGTAGTTACATTTTTCCTATCAATGTAGTTTTCAGGGGAAGAATTTCAAAAAAATCAAAATGACAGGAGACCCATTCTGTTCTGCAGTTCAGAAATGAATTTGTGAGAATCAGATTCTCTGATACTCACTAAATTGTACCCCTGGTTTTCCGTATCCAACATTGTCCCTTCAGTGCATCAAGCCACCATCTGCAATGCTATAGCATTGCAAATGACACCTTGTTGCACTCAAGAGATGACATGCACTTTGACTCTTGCATTATGACTGGTATATATGGTCCTGCACCAGAATTTGTCTACATTATATAATATTAAATGGTACTTGGTGAATTAGTAGGATAGACCAATTAATATTTCTAACCTGTGGCCAAAGGTCTGCAGTCTGTAGCTAAAGGAGAGATTTAGTGATCATTTTCTGTCCACCCATCCATCCATCCATTGTCCGACATGAACTTTACATTGTTGATGTCTCATAAACTACTGATCCAGATTGAACCAAATTTGATATGCATGTTCTTTATCATGTATCTATTCAGGTTTGTTCAAATAAATTTGCCATGCCCACAGGGGTTCCATAAGTGTCATCACTGTTACCACCACAAAATTTTGGTAAAAAATCTTCTCGTCCAGAACAACCAATCAGAATCTTTTGATACTTGGTACACAACATTCTTAGCTTTGCTCGTATCAAGTCCCTTGGTTCTTATTTAGGTTCCCTATGGAAGCCCAAATTTTATTCTAGTGCAATATGAGGAAATTTCCTTTAAAAGGGGATTCAAGTTTGTTAGACTTTAATTCCTAGAGGCATTTTTGGGCACCCAAATTTTAACTTAATGTAATATACTATTCAAAAAAAGTAGGGATATTTGATAAAAGTGACATATAAAGAAATATATTTATATATTTTTATACTGTACCAATGACCCAGACTTAGCTGGGCCAAACACAAATTTTGGCCCCCCAATCCCCAAAATTTGCATCAAAATCCAAAAAATAGATGTCCTTTGTGGTCCTCCATACTTTTGTCCACTGCGCATGCGCAGTGTCCAGGAAGTACCTAAATTGGAGCCAAATCCTCATTCTTTGTTTGGCCCTTCAATCAGTAACATCACACTGATATCTGTGCTTAAAATCTCAGTTTAAATGATGCCAGACACATAATCATGAGAGAAATGGTGGATCTAAGGATGAAATAAAAGGTTGAGAGGAAGGAACAGTGGAAGGATGTGTTCAGGGCTGTAACTTATAATTTTTATGCAAAATTATTTCATGTTCCCTAATTTCGGGGCATGGGCCTGACATTTTCATTCTTGCTATAAAATTTCCATTGTTCAGTGTTTCCTCTCTCCCTTTCCTTAATACCCCCCTTGCTATTCTCCCATGCTTTTGGCATAATTTTTGTAATTATTTTTACTGAAATTTCTTGGGAGTTTTGGCTTGGTGACAGAATGTTTATTCTGTTTTTCCCTAGGGTGGTTAGGCGTTTCAGTCATGCATCTGACGTTTCTGTGATGTCTTCAAGAAGTCTGCCTCCGTCGTCGCAGACAAATGAAGAGCTAGCGGCTAAAGTGCTCAGTGAAATTCGGCAAATGCCTAAGAGGTCTCTAGTAGGATCGATGGTATTGTCGCCCACTAGCTCTCCCGGTGAAGCAATCATTCACGAAATGGTTTTGATGCCAGGTTCGTCCGTTGCGGTCCAGGAAAGGAGATCAGGTGTTGCGAGCACTATAAACATGGATCGTGCACACCCGGCGACGACGGATCCGAGGATGGAACGGAGGAAGCCAGTCAGTCCGGTACCTAGCTTGTCCAGGTCTGCCCGGACCGAGAGCGAGAGAGGCCCCTCTCTCTTACAACAACATCTGGGACCAGATGTTGTTGTAAGTAACGTTCGTCAGTCGGAGCATACGTCCACTCCTCGGGATGCTCCATCGCATAGACAGTCCGGCACGGCTAGTCTGTTGGCTTCCTCATCCTCACGGCAGCACACACGACCGCAACTTGGCTATGTGACCACTGATATCCAGCCTGCTTCACCGACCAGGGATTCCACGTCAATCAGGTCACGCCATCCGGTAGCCAAGGACACAAGGCCTTACCAGTCGGGACGTTTCCATAAAAGAAGTTTGCAGGAATTAACGTCCAAGGAGCTTCCAGCGGCTAAATCACGTAAGACCGCCGCTCCACAGGCCCCTGTGACGGACTTTCTATCACAGATAGCTCAACTCATTGTCCATCTCAGCAGCCATCAGAAACTTTTTCAGAACAGGAACTGTCTGTGGAAGCTGGGTCAGTTCGCTCCCCTGCAGAGTCAGAAAGGGACGACCGAGAATCTCATGTGGTCCAGTCGGATGGTGAAAGGGAATCAGCGGAGCTGGAATTTTCCCTTCCCGAACAACATAAGGTGGCCATAGATTTCATCTGGCTACACCTTCCAGAAGTTGTTCCTCCGGACCAAAATGCTGCATTACCGGATAAGAGACTGATAGCGTCACTGGACACAGACTTTTTCCTATGGAAGCCCCAATTTTAACTTAGTTAAAAAAGGGGGGATAATTTTTTAAAATCTTCTTCTTCAGATCCATCAGTCCAAATGCTTTCATATTTGGTGTACAACATCTCTAGGGGGGGGGGGGGGGGGGGGGCAGATTCAAGTGTGTTCAATTCGAGTGCCTGGGTTAATATTTGGGCTCCATATGGGAACCTGAAATTTAACTTAGTACAATATGAGGGAATTTCTTCAAAAATCTTCTTCAGATTCACCTGTCAGAATCCTTTCATATTTTGTTTACAACATCTCTAGGGGAGTCAGATTCAAGTTTGTTCAAATTGGTTCCCTGGGTTAATATTTGGGCTCCCTATGATAGCCCAAATTTTAACTTAGTGCAAGATGAGGAAATGTCTTTAAAAATTTTCTTCTTCTGATTCCCTAGTCAGAAGAATGCTTTCATATTTGGAATACAACATCTCCGGAGGGGAGGGGGGGGGGGTGGTTGCAGATTCTGAAATTCAAGTTTGTTCAAATCAGGTCCGTAAGTTAATATTTGGGCTCGCTATGGTAGCCCAATTTTAACTTACTGCAATATGAAGAAATTTCTTTAAAATTTTTCTTGTTCAGATCCAACAGTCAGAATGCTTTCATATTTGCTATACAACATCTCTAGGGAGGTCAGATTCAACTTTGTTCAAATTGAGGGCCTGGGTTAATATTTTGGCTCCCTATGGGAACCAGAATTGGCCATGTAGCTGAAGAATTAGAAACATTGTATTCAGTACCCTCTAGAGGTGTGTAACTAAGTTTAATCCACATAGGTTGTATTAAGGGTCTTCATAGGGTAGCTCCACATTTTACATTATGATCAACTGAAGAAAAGGCATGATGCTGGGACTATTTTTGTCACTCCTGAGGGGCTCAAGGATTGACAATGTATCATCTGGAGATGGATTGCTTAATGAAGACTCATTCATGGACTTTGTTTATATCGTGTTCTGTTCAAGGTTAGCGCTTCAGGCCCCGTGTGGCCTCTTGCTTGTCCATGCTTTAAAATGAGTTTTAAAAGGTTTTGACACTGCAAAAAAGAAAAAAAATCACCCAACTGTATCCACCCCACCCTGCAGTTGCTTGCCACTGCTTGAGGTTTCCTCAAGGTACTATGGCTTTCTCATCCCATAAAACTATCCTACCCATGGTGACCCTGGCTGTTGAAAGTGCCATTAACCCCCTCTCCCTCCTTCCCCCAGCCTGATATGTGGATAAGTTTGAGTGAAATTGTTAATTGGATGTAATTTCTTTTCTGAATGTTCTTCAGAAAGATACAGTTGTTGGCTATTTCCATATGGTTTTCCAAAAGTTGCTTTAGAAATGAAGGTTATAACGTTTTCAAAAGTGTCCTGAATGAAATTTTGGTCTCGCTATTACTGTACTGACCTGTCTTGATGCCCAGGGGGTGCGTGCAGTGGAAAACTAAAAAGTGGGAGGTGGGCTTCAGGGTGAGTAATCAAGCCTACAAGTCAAGTCGGTGTGCATCGGGATGGGAGATGAAATTGAACATCACCTCAACAATAGCAGACTGTGCTGTCAAGCCATATTATTTCAAGGTATCAATTGCTTTGATTGTTATAATTTTGCATTAAATTTTAGAGTGAAAAAGTGATAAAAATATGATATATAAATCTTACTTTCAAATAGTTGGTAAATACGCTTGAATTCAATAAAAAATAATAAAATTTTTATTATATTCCATTGTTTACTCGCTGGATTTCTCCAACTGTCAGCGTGATGTGATGTAAACTGTAGGTAAAGTGGAGATCATGAGGTGCACAATGGGTTCAAATAACCAAAATTACACTGTATATATTGAAATCCTGAGAAAAAAATACCTGGTGAATTTTTCTAAATCTTCAGTAATAGTCCCTGTCAGTGTATATGAACCCACCAATCATCGCTGCTAATATTTTTTCACACTAAAGAAAATAGATTCTTCACAAGACAACACATGTACTTGGAAACTGAAGCACTGTTCAATAGGGGTTATCCCAGTCTATAACTATCTATATTTACAATCTGTGAAGAATCTCCTATGTAGTTATTTCCCTTTCATCAACAGCTGATTTTCAAAACTGGGACATCTCTATTTCTGTGCTGAATAAAATGGATTTACGGCCTCATTCAGTAAATGGGAATAAATGAGCAAAGTGAACATCAGTATATATTTTTTATTTACAAAATTTATCAAATAAAAGCTAAAAAAAAGTAACTCAAAAAATTAAAACTTAAATATCCAGTCCTGATTTGGTAAGTAGAATGTCATTACGTGTACGCTCCCTGTAAAACACTGCCAATCGACTCCCCACTAACTGCTGTATGAGGTGGGGTATCAAAACCCAACCACGTGACTTCAATAAGACATACAATCGGTTATAATTAGCACGAAGTGTTTCCCAGTGTTGTGACAAAGTTATGCTTCCGACCCAAAATAGGACCTCTAAATATCATTTCTCTGCAAAATGGCCGTTGATAATTAGGGAAAAAAGTGCATCGCTCCCAAACTACACAAATAAAAATAAAATCGTTAAAATTTATTTCGAAATATTGCACAACATGACTTTTCAGGGAAGTTTCGATTTCTCGCATGAATATTTGTGAAGACCTTCTCGTTAATTTTTGTGGATGTCGGTGTTTCTTTGATCCCGTAATTTTTGGATACCAATTAGCACATTTCTCCAACCAGTCGGGCAAATACTATTTTTAGTATCATAGGGAAATTTTAAAAACGCGTTCGTTTCGAATATATTGAGTAAAAATCAGTGCGATTTCGTCCTTGAATTTTTACAATCCGACTATTATTAGCGAAGTTATGCCAAAAATGGAAATAATAAAAAAAATCTCATTTGTAACAGGTTGAAGAACTTTTCGAAAAGAGTCATTCAAATACCCACCTTCTTTATTCTGCAATGGTAGACATATTCCGGACAATGAAAAAGAACTTTGCACAATTTGGCTGCGTTTCCAGGTATTCACATGAAGGACAACTAATGTCGACTTAACAGGTTGAGAACAACGTAGTTTCGTTACCCTCTAAACGGCCCAAATTGCCAGAGTTATTAGACCACAGACGTCTGGAAACCTGATCTAAATCACCCCTACCTCAAAACACCTCATTCTTATATGCACCCCCTCCCCCTCGAAATATATAATACACAGATCTGTGTGTTATTTATTTTGGAAGTGTGTGTGTGGGGGAGGGTGGGGGGGCATATATAAGAGGGGTGTGACATTGGGGGTGATGTGATATTAATCAGGTCTCCAGACGTCTGTGGTTAGACTAAGCAGTGGGACCTGGGGGCGGGATGCACAGCAACTCCAAACTACGACATCCCCTTTAATCCGAGGATGATATACAACATTTCTCAATAAACAAATTCAACGGGTAATGTTGGATTTCAAGGTATGCAGAGAACGAGCCGGTCCATTGCGAACTCGCCCCAGTGTCGCGGCAAAGCATTCATGTTTTACAAGGCGACGTTCCCACTCAACTTGGCGGGGCAAAAATACAAAAAGAATACCCAAAAGACGGGTGCAGAATGTTAATCTGTCCCACCCCCACCAAAAAAAAAATGTTCTTGGTAAAAACAAATGCAGTGGAAGACCAGTCGGGTATAGATATCATCTGACTGGTTGGTTGGGGGGGGGGGGGGGGGGGGGGGGCCTACCATCTTGCCATCAGAGGGTGCAGTTGCAGAAGCCAACCCCACAAACATTTAATGTCTGTGTTTCTGTCTCCTAATGTTCAGTGTTGCTGTAAGCCTACTACTTGTGGGCCTAGGCCTATTAAAAAATCCCGGTGAACTTGGGTGGGGTGGGAATCTTATGCAGCATCAAGTGGGATATGCAAGTGCGATATAGGTAATGCTCCTCGCCGTATGGGGCGGAACAAAATTTCCTGACAGAGTAAAATAATTTCCAGACTGATTTCTGATGTGGAACCAAATTTGATAAACAAACCACGCGTGCACCTACATATCGGTTCCCGGATGTAAGATGGCGCTGTGCTGAAATCGTCTATTATGATTGAATAACACATGGGAAATCTGAGTCAATTCCTCTCCAACACAGTTTCGTCCAGCATGCGGTTCGACCTATTGTTCAGGTGAACAGAATATTCTTTTACATTGAACCATACAGGGCTTTGAAACACTGTGGATGACCAAGACTGTAATTGTGGATATCCTGGAACCCATCAACGGTACATGGAGAGAAATTCTAAACAGAAACACTAACAGAGTGGAATTTTCACATATGTATCATCTTAACCCATGTGAAAGAAGCATTTCATTGAACCGAGGGTCCTTTGAACGACAACCGACAGTCCATCTGTAGAAATATGTTGTGATCGGTGTCCCTTTTTCACCAAAACTGAGAGCATATTTTGTGAGTGGAAGCCTCACTCCTCGAGTGTTTTAGCAGAGACCCTTCTTTATGTGGCGAGATGGGACGCGATGTGTCTGAATGTATCTGAGATCAGTTAAAAAATATAAATTGGCAGAGTTTGGGGGAGTTTTCAGTTTCCCGTCTGAACTCAGCAAAATTAGAAGAAACATATACATATATTTTATATTTCGTTAAAAAATGATGCATATAGCTTGAGGTTTGTTGCTTTGGACCATTGAGAAAAATAGACCCAGGCTGTTGTGATATAACTGAATATAACACAACACTTAACATGATCAATTATTGAGTTCTCGTGGCAGCAATAAGATTTGGTAGCAATAACATTTTCTAATCCGAACTAATCCTTTAATTACCCTTCAAAGATGTAAAACAAGAGCTGACAATAGCTACTGATTGTTTCTGAAACAGCCTCTGATCACAATGAAAACATTGACTGGTGACAATAGATAAAGCATAAATTACTCCTATGAAGTTTATTCTTTTGAAATTTCCAAATTCAGAAAACTGATTAAATTGAATTACAATTATGTATATCTATATACTGTTATATTTGCACTGCGACTTGTAAAGAAAATTTTGTTTCTAACATTCGACCTACCATTTAACAATTTTATTAGCACTATGACAAATATTGAAATTATTTTGATCTATTTATAGGAAAAGACAGCGCTCGTGTGGTGTTTTCCAACAAATAGTTGCAACACAATGAGAAAAAATTCAATTTCTAACATTCGGTCTGTCACTTAAATTAACCGTACACATGTATATTAGCTCTACGAAAAAGCCCTGGGCCGATTTAATGCGTGGACAGACTTGAGGGCATACCTCAGTTGCTGACTTTATATTTTTATACTGTACCAATGACCCAGACATAGCTGGTGCTAACTCTTAAATTATAGGGCCAAACACAAATTTTGCCCCCCAATCCCCAAAATTTGCATCTAAAACTAAAGAAAACATGTCCTGAAAGGCCCTCCACACTTCGCCCCTACTGCGCATGCGCAGTGTCAAAGACGTTCCGAAATTGGCGCCATTTATCATTCTAAGTTTGGCCCTTCATCAGTTAACATCTGACTGATCTTTGTGCTTTTAAATCTCAGTTTAAATGATGCCAGACACATAAATATTAGTGAAATGGTGATTCTAAGGAGGATAGAAAAGGAGGAGAGGAAAAGAATGTGTGACAGAATATTATCAGGGCTGTAACTTAAAATTTTTTAATGAAATTATGTTAAGTTACCTATTTTCAAGGCAGCAGCCATTTTGTTGTCATTCTGATTATTTAGTTACACTGTTGTTTCAAGTGTTTTCCTCTCTCCCTGTCCTTTAAGTTCCCCCTTGCTATTCTCCCATGCTTTTGGCATAGTTTCTGTAATTATTATTACTAAAATTTCTTGGGAGTTTTAGCTGAATAACAGAATGAATTCTGTTCTTTCCCCATGTTTACGTCTTCACCTACGGGTGGTTAGGCGTTGTGTTCTGCATCTACCATCTGATGTTCTGCAGTTTCTTCCCTGGAAGTCTCTGTTTTGCATCAGATAGTGTATTTTTGGTAACTGATTTCGGGCCTGGGTGCCTGGAGTCTTATTTTAGTGTTTTTACACTCATTGTTTACATTTACAACAGCCCTCTGTGTGAGGGGGGGATTTCTAAATAATAATATCTTTATGTTATTTTAATCATAACTAGGTACATTATTATTGTTCGTAAGTGTTGAATAAATTGTTTAAAATATTTTTAAAATTTTTGTCCACACTTAGGCTTGGGATCCATTGGGGCTCAACGTTACTTTTCAGAAACTTGGGCTGTTCTGAAAAAATATTTTTTCAAAATATTTTGATTTCAATTATTTTTTCTATATTAATGGATCATATTATTATTATGTATTTTGATTGCCAGGGGTTAGTGCGAGTACCAGGACTTGTTTTCTTTTCACATTGAAAGGATATTGATCAATTGTTTTAAGAGGAAGTCTTCCTCTGACCTTATTATCATTCTATATGTGGTCAGTGTACTCGCATTAACTCCTGTTCTGTATCGTATGATTTCGATGACAATATGGGAAGCGTATGTCACGGTATGTTGTTGGGGATTTGGACACTCCGGTCCTTTCCCCGCAGGGTCACTCTACTTTATCAATTTCTATTTCAGACGATCAAGATTAGGGTGATGTATCTGTGATGTCTTCCAACAGTGTGCCTCCGTCGTCACAATTAATGAAGGGCTAGCGGAAAAGTGCTCATGTAATACGCCAATTGCCTAAGAGGACCCTAGTAGGTTCGACGGCCTTTGACGTCCGCTAGCTCGCCCGGTGTAGCGTCCATTCACCGAATGGTTCGGCAGCCGGGTTTGTCCGTTGCGGTCTAGAAGGAATTTTGGGGTGATGCGAGCACTATAAAATTAACTTAATGCACACCCAGTGACGGCGGATCGGAGGGAGAACGGAGGAAGCCTTTTAGTCCGGTTCATAGCTCGTTCCGGTCCATCCGGACGGCAAGCGAGAGAGGCCCCTCTCTCGTTCAACAACATCTGGCCCCAGATGTTGTGGTACAAATGTGTCGCTAGCGGAGCATACGTCCGTCGCTCGGGACGCTCCGTTGTATAGGCAGTCCGCTGAGACTGCTAAGGCTTCCTCTTCTCGTCAGCGCACACGACCGCACCTTGGCTGCGTGACCGCCGATATATTACCAGCTTCGCCGATCAAGGATTCTTCGGCGACCAGGTCACACCATCCGGCAGCCAGGGATTCGAGACCGATGGACTCCGGACGTTCGCATAGGAAAAGTATGTGGGAGCCATCTGATGCGGAGCTGCCCTCGGCGAAGCAGCGATAGACTGCGCCTCCGCAGGTCTCGACGCCGGACATTCTTGTGCACATAGCACAGCTTATCGCAGCATCCCAGCAGCCGACAGAAACGGTGTCGGATCGAGAATTATCCGACAGCGCTGGGTCGGTAGCCGGGGATTCGAGGCCTGCAGACTCCGGACGTTCGCATAGGAAGTGAGCGGGAGTCAACGTACACGGAGCTTCCAGCGGCAATGCATCGTAAGTCCGCTACTGCACAGGCCTCGGGAACGGACGTGCTTTCCTTAATAGCACAGTTTATCGCAGCATCCCAGCATCAACTGAATCTGTCGCATATATTTTATCCGACGATGCTGGGTCAGGACGCTCCGCGGAAGCGAGTACGGACGTCCGAAAGTTTCATCCGGTCCGACGGGATACCGAAAGGGATTCGGAGGATTTCAAGCTTTCCCTTTCGGAACAACATATGCTGCGATGCCGGATAAGAAACTGATAGCGTCGGTGGACTTAGAAATTTTTGGTTCGGTTCAGGGACATCGTCCTCAGTTCCGACATAGTCCAATAATGTCACACAAACTTTCGAATTATTGATCGACGCTATATATATTATTATTTTATGCTTGCTATCCAAGCATTTCTGGTTTCTTGTTCGAAGAGTTATGGAGATGTCTTTCAAAAGTGTGCCTCTGTCGTCATAGTTAATGAAGAGTTAGCGGCAATAAGTGCTCATGGAATATGTCTATCGCTTACGGAGTGACATTCGCTAGCTCACCCGGTGTAGCGTACATTCATCGAATGGTTCGGCTGCCGGGTTCGTCCGTTGCGGTCTAGGAAGGAGATTTGGGTGATGCGAGCACTTTAATTACTTTAGTACTCACCCAGTGACGGCAGATTGAGGACAGATCGGAGGAAGCCAACAACATAGGGGACCGCATGTTGTGGTTCAGATATTTACATTCGGAGCATATGTCCGTTGCTCGGGACGCTCCGTTATATTGACAGTCCGAGAGACTGTCTTTAATGCTTCCTCATCCTCACAGCAGGGCACACGACCGCACATTGGCTACGTGACCTCGAGTATCCGATCAGTTTCGGCATTCAGTGATTCCACGGCGAATAGGTCGCGCCATCCGGTAGCCAAGGGACACGAGGCCTATACACTCCGTTCGCTCGCATATCGGAAGTATGCACGGGGTAACGATCTCGGAGCTTCCTGCGGCAATGCATCGTAAGACCGCTTCTCCTCAGGCCTCAGTGACGGACGTGCTATCCGAGTTAGCACAGTTGTTTCGCAGCATCCCAGCAATTGACAGTTTCTCGGTCGAATCAGGAATTATCCGACGGCGCTGGGTCGGTGCGGTCCGCGGTTGCATCAGCTACGGACGACCGAACGCTTTATAGGGTCCGACAGGATGGCGAAAGGGATTCGAAAGATTTCGAGTTTTCCCTTTAGTAGTATCGGAAGATGCCTTTCATATCTTCTGGCATTTCTTCCAGTGATTATTTTTCGGACTTCATTGCTGCGATCTTGGATAAGAGACTTATAGCGTCATTGGACTCGGATTTTTCGATCGGTATAGGGACATTGTCCCTGACTTACCGACGCAGTCCAATATTGTCATTACAACATGTGTTTTATTTTTCGACGCTCTATATTTATATATATATACAAGCCTGCTACTAAGCATGATAGTTTAGTTTCTTGTCCACGTGGCTCATTTCTGCCATTTTATCATTTTTACAAATAGTTTATTTTGGCAGAGCAGGGCATACCGAGAGTTCATATGCGTCTAGACGGTGTGATTAAAGACTGCATATATTCTTTTTCGCCGTTTATGTCTTTTCCAATTTCAATGTTGGGAACGACATTATATATAGTAGACTTAACTTAGACGCTTTATTATACGTAATCCGCCTTACTGAGGCGTTATCATTACGTCTTCAAGAAAAGATTTACGGGATATTATTCTCAATGTAATTTCTTTTGAGGGCAGTAGTTTGTTCACGTATAACTCCGCCCTTCAGTGGCTGATTGGAGTTGGTTAGACGTGACGCAGCCCTAGCTACATCCACGCGTGGATAGTAAGGTTAAGAACTCTCTCAGAGTCGCTTCGTTCTCGGAGGAGCTTCTCTTCGACGGCAACTTTCCGGCAATCCATGAATTGCTCGATTTATACATTCTCTTGTCTATCTAGTGTTACAAGAGATTCAGACTGGGGCAAACATTCGGTGGTTGACTCAGAGAGTGCCGCCGCAGTTGCCGGACCCGAGTGTGGCTGTTATGACGGTTGCCAGTCAAACAGATTGGGATATATACTGATCCCTACGGATTCGAAGTGCCAGGGTCTTTGGGTTCCGCAGTCTTTTAGCTATCAGTTTAACTTCCGCGGAATAATGTTTTTTAGGCTTGCTTTATGTCATTGCATGAACATTATTCAGAAACGCATGCCCAAATTCCTGTCCTTTAATTCGACAGTAGTGGCGTATCTCCGGAACCAGGGAGGCACTCTTTCGTTTCCGTTATTCAATTTAATGGAAAGAATCCGTCTGTTGGTTATAGTACACCAAGTTCAGTTTTGGTCCGTCATATTCTGGGTCGTCTGATTGTTTTATCGCACTCCCGTTCTCTTACGGGTCGCTTGTTGCTGTCAGAATGGACTCTCAACAAACAAGTATTCAATCAGATTTGCTATCTATGGGAGCGCCCAATGATGTTTTATTTATGACACAGCTTGCTAATCAATTGCAGACGTATGTGTTGGCTTGTCCAGATCTCTGAGCTAATACTGTTAACGCTCTATTGATCTATAGGACGGAATGATAGGATACGCGTATCCTCCGGCGCTGTTGTTTTAGCAGGTATTGCTAAGATAAACAACCACAATACATTTCTGTTGATAGCATCTCTATCTTCACAGAGATCATGAGTAATTTACTCTCTTGTCTACTGTGGATCTTAACGTGAAATCTTCCTCTATGTGAGGATCTTTTTTCACTGGGTAAATCGTGTCATCTTTATCACAACCAGCAAGGTCGCAACCTTCATGTATTCCGTTGTGTGGTCCGTATTGCATTGTAAGCACTGTACTGGACGAGCTTTGGACGCGATTTCTTACTATAGGAGATCCTCTTCTTCGCTATTCTATGCGACTAAAGTGGAGGCTCTTCCGTCGTGGTGTAGGGATCATTATGTTCATATTGTTGATCCCTCCATACTACTCATTGCTATTTTTTAGTATACTTGTTTCACAAGATCTACTGCAGCCTGTTGTTATTTAGGTTATAGGTTTATGTTACCTCATACCTATGCACTCTACGATAGTTTACAATTGAGTCTTTTGTCTCTTTATCTAAGTCAGTTAGTAACTTTTTGATAAATAGACTTAGAATCTTTAGATTAAATTCCTATACGGATTTTAACTTCGGTTCTTATTTAGCTAAGTAATCATTTGAGCCTCTGGAAACAGTAGTTTTCAAATTCTGACCTTTTAGACAGTAATTCTGTTGGTTTCTCTTTTACTGTAGAGTCAGTGAGTTTCATGCACTATCGATGGATGATTTTCACTTTCATAGTTTCGGAATCAATACTTCCGTTACTATTTAGGTTGGATTGTTGCATAAGAGTTAGGCTCCTATTATCCGGAACCTATTATTTTAAGGTCCATTCCGTCTTCGTATGGGCATAGGCCTTTACTCTTTCCGGGTACAGTTTATGTATTTATAAACAGATATCTGTTTATTACAAGGGCGTAAGCTTCTTCTGTCTTTGATGTCTAGTAGAAGGACGTTACGCTCCATTTTATTGTTAATGGATTCTGTTAACTAGCGTACTGCTTATGGTATATCATTGGCTTAGCAGTTGTGCTTAAGTTTTCGGCTCATGAAGTAAGAGTTCTTCTATTTCTTGGGCTTACATTAATAGTGTTGCTATTATAGATTTTTGAAGGCTGCTCATTGCGCTCAGCCATCCACATTCATGAATTTTATCTCAGAAATATCGAGTCCATTTCTGGAGGCCTCTATTGTTAGGTCTATTATCTACTGCTCAGAATGTCATTCACTTAACAGTTGCTACTATAGCTAGGTAGGCTGTCTGTTTCGGCAGTGTCTCCGTTCGGCTGCCCTCTTCGCTCTGGGCTATTTGACCCAGGGCAAGAAAAAGGGGGGGGGGGGGAGGGTGTTCCCTTGGGTCACCTGTTTTTACTATGAAAACAAGGGGATACCTCCTCCGGAGTTAGTAATTCTGAGCTGTTATTGGGATGGTTGTTTAGTGAGAAGTTTAAGTTTATAAAATTCATTCAAGTCTTAGTTTTTAAAGTATAGCTTTTGAATATTGCATATGTCAACGGACATGATTATGCAATTCTCACACACTTTTAGGAGTATAAGAGTCTCTATTCTCTAGAATTACTTTATTATTGGCTTACTTTAAAAATTATTAGTATAAGGATTATTGGATATTAATAGAGTACATGGATGTATGAAGCTCAATTTTTGGAAGGTGTTGTATCTTTCTAATTTATCATAAATAAGAAAGATACATGTAAGGCCTATTACTTCTTTTCCCTACAGGGGATGACTCTATTTTATTTTATTGAGCGTATTCCATTTTGCTCTATGTCCTTGGCCCTCCAGCCTTTTTACTATTCAGTTATGTCTGGGTCATTGGTACAGTATAAAAATGTTAAAAAATTTATAGTAATTTATATATTTTTTATACTTACCAATGACCCAGACGGGGATGGCCCTCCCAGGAGTTGGGAACTCTTGCCTCCCCGCTGAGTACATAGCGCTTACCAGGCACTGGTTATTAGAATGATAAATGGCGCCAATTTCGGAACGTCCTTGACACTGCGCATGCGCAGTAGGGGCGAAGTGTGGAGGGCCTTTCAGGACATGTTTTCTTTAGTTTTAGATGCAAATTTTGGGGATTGGGGGGCAAAATTTGTGTTTGGCCCTATATTTTAAGAGTTAGCACCAGCTATGTCTGGGTCATTGGTAAGTATAAAAAATATATAAATTACTATAAATTTTTTAACTTTTGGCCGACTTCTCCCATGGTCGACTTCCCACCATTATTTATTTATTTATTTATTTATTTATTGGGGTTTAAGTTCACATATTTCTGCACAATGGCTAATGATGACCATGACAGTTTTACGGGTGGAGGAAGCCGGAGTACCGGAGAGAACCACCAAGCAACGGCGAGCAACTGTCAGCTCCCCGACATACTAACTCCACACAAGCAGGGTTAGCATTGGTTGACGACAAGTGCACCATCAACCTGCAGTATGCCTTAGTACACGACGTCACCGTGCCCCCAAATGGACAATGGGCGTGAAGTGTCTTGCCCAAGGACTCAACGCGGTTGCCGCAGGTGGGAGTCGAACGACTTCCCACCATTTAACTCTTTGTAGACTTTATACCACACAGACAAAGCTTGAATTTTTTTTTTTTGCGACAATTTATTGGAAAACATCCAGTGGTGTTTTGAATAGATAGTTACAAAAAATGAGAAAAAAAACAAAACAATTTCTACAGCCCCGTGACTTGCAGTGCACTGAGAGATGTTCGAGTGTTGTTTTCTTAATACTGGATACCTGTCTTTTCCACCTAAGATCGCCGTATGTACATGTGCCCAGTCGACGTCCAGTAAGAGCAGGCTTTGACACCCTTATAGTTTAAAGTCCCCCCGCCCCCTTAAATGACAGATGTACGCACCCCCCCCCCCCCCCCCCCCCCCACCACAACAGTTGTCAAAATATTTTTTTGCTTCCAAAACACAGCTTATGACCCCTGATTGAAACATACGCTACGCGCTCGTTTCATTCAGAAGTCATAAGATATGCTTTGGAAGCAAAAAATTAAGATAAAAACCTAAAAAAAAAATGGGAATGACGAATTTCGTGTATAGCGCTGGCCGATTTTTACAGTTATGTCACATAAAGTGTTAAATGCAGATATGAATATTAAACAGTAATTACACTTGAATATTTCTCCATTTGAACTTTATATGCCAAGATTATTTTAATGTGTTTTTTTTGTTTTTGTTACCGATTACAATTAATTGAATATATTGATATATATGCATTCCCAATAAATTATAGCAAAATACAGAATAAATTTCAAAAAGATATTTAATAACATTTGATAAATAAAAGTTGTCAGAAAGGTTATAAACGACATCTCAAAAGTGTTATGCTTTATCAGACCAGTGCTGGAAAACCCCATTAATTAGCTCTGCCCACTCATAAAAAGTTCTTCTATAAATAGACACAGAGATCTTAATTTAACTGGATTAACAGTGACTGTATTATGTTATCATATGTAACAACTGGGGTAATTTGGAAGACAATTTTTACAGGGACTGTACGCGTAATGGTTGCAACAAGTCACCTATTTTTGTTTCACTCGCTTAAAATTGACATCTTGGCCAGCTTGAAATTTGGGGAATGGGCTTTGACACGGGTGGAGCTCCTTGATTCTGAAAACTGAAAACATGGTGGTTGGGCTTCCACATGAGGATTGGCTTGGACATGGGTCAGTACGGTATCTTAGTATATGTTTTGTGAAAAAAGTAGATTTTTATACTGTACCAATGGCCCAGACTTAGCTGGTGCTAAACTCTTTAATTCAGGGCCAAACACAAATTTTGTCTCCCCAAACCCCAAAATTTGCATCAAAAACCGAAAATTACATGACCTATATGGTCCTCCATACATTTACTCCTCTGCGCCTGCGCAGTGCCAAGGAGGTCCCGAAATTGGCGCCAATTATCATTCTTTGTTGGCCCTCAAAACAGTTACACTTCACTGTTATTTGTGCTTCCAAATCTCAGTTTTCATGATGCCAGACACATTTTGATGAGAGACATGGTGGAAACAAAGAGGAAATCTAAGGAGGAGAGGAAAAAATAGTGCAAGAAAATGTTCAGGGCTGTAACTTATAATTATTTTACGAAATTATTTCATGTTGCCTATTTTCGAGGCATGGCCCTGTTGTTGTCATTCTTGCTATGAATGTACCATTGTTTGTTCTGTGTTTCCTCTCTACCTTTCCTTATTCCCCCCTAGCTATTCTCCCATGTTTTGGCTTATATTTTGTAATGTTTAGTACTACAATTTCTTGTGAGTTTTGGCTTGGTAACAGAATTTTTTCTGTTTTTTCCCCATGTTACGTACTCACCCTTGGGGTGTTTAGGCGTTTTGGACTGCATCTACCATCTGATGTTCTACAGTTTCTTCTCTGGAAGCCTCTGTTTTGCATCAGATAGTGTTTTAAATTGGTAACTGATTTCGGGCCAGGTTTTTTCAGTGCCTGGAGTCATGTTTCCGGTTTGTTGACACTTTTGCTTAGATTGACAACAGTTTCTTCTGATAGTGATTACTTGTCTTCTGCATCACTTATTTCATAGCTAGATACATTAATATTGTCCGTAAGTGTTTCATTAATTTTTCAAAAATGATTTAAAATTTTTGTCCACACTTAGGCTTTTTTGGGATCCATTGGGCTCTGGGTTCCCATTGGGAACTTGGGCTCTTCTGAAAAAAATTTTTTTTCCAAAAATTTTTTCTTTTTGAATCATTTTTTCGTAATGATTATAATGGATTGTTTTATTATGTATCTTTATTTTCAAGGATTAGTGCGAGTACTATGATTGTTTACCTTTTTCACAATGAATGATTATTGTTCAAATTGTAATAGGAGGAAATCTTCTCTGATTCTCATGATCTCTGTATTAATTGTACTCTATGTACTCGCACTGATCTTTGTTCTGTGTGTTTCAATTGGGATGACAAACGTTGGAAACGTGTGTCACGGTATGTTGTTACTGGGGAGAGGGCCATGCCGGTCCTCTCTCTGCAGAGTCACTCTAGTCTTTCACTCTCTTTTTCAGAGGAACAAGAACAGTGTGATATTTCCGTGATGTCGTCCAGAAGTGTGCCTCCGTCGTCACATACAAGCGAAGAGCTAGCGGCAAAAGTGCTCATGGAGATTTGTCAATTACCCAGGAGTTCGCAAGTTCGATCGAAGGGGTTGACGTCCGCTAGCTCGCCCGGTGTCACGTCCATTCACCAAAGGGGTCAACACCCGGGTTCATCCGTTGCGGTCCAGGAGGGAGAGTCGGGTGTTGCGAGCACTATAAAACTTCCACGTGCACACCCAGTGACGACGGAAAGGAGGATGGATCGGAGGAAGCCTGATAGTCTGGTTTTTAGCTTGTCCAGCTCTGCACGAGCTGCAAGCGAGAGGGGTTCCTCACTGATACAGGGACCAGATGTTGTAGTTCGTAGCGTTACGCAGTCGGAGCATACGTCCGCCGCTCGGGACCCTCCGGTATACAGGCAGTCCGGCGAGGCTACCTATAAGGCTTCCTCATTCTCATGGCAACACACACAACCGCACCTTGGCTACGTGACCAGTGATATACAGTCAGCTTCGCCGACCATGGATTCCACGGCGACCAGGTCACGTCAGGGATACGAGGCCTTCTACATCCAGGCGTTCGCACAAAAGATGTATACAAGATGCAACGTCCAGGGAGCTTCCGGCGGCTAATCCAGTAAGACCGCGGCTCCCCAGGCCTCCGTAATGGACGTGCTATCACAGATAGCAAAGATCATCGCAGCATCCCAGCAACCGGCAGAGCCTCTGTCGGAATATGAAGTTTCAGACGAAACTGGGTCGGTATGTTCCGCCGCCGGATCAGATGCGGACGACCGAGAATTGCAAGAGGTCCGGCAGGATGGCAAAAGGGATTCCGATGAGTTAGATTTTTCCCTTTCGGAACAACATAAAATAGCCGTAGAGTTCATCCGGCATTACCTTCCAGAAGTTGTTCTGCTGGACCAAAATGCTGTGCAGCCGGATAGGAGGGGGATAGCGCTACTGGACACCAACTTTTTTAATCGGTTTAGGGACATTGTCCCGGAATTTCCATCACAGTCCAGGAATGTCTCTCAGATGTTTGAATTATTAGATGACGCTATTGACAAACTTGCCAACAAGATGGGCAGGTCAGCCTTCCTACCGGAATCTGCTCTACAACTGCCTTTCATCAATCAAAGGAATAAATTTGATACGGCAGGTCAGGGCATCCAGAGAGTTCCTCTGCGTTTAGATGACCAGGCTGAAGACCTTGAATTATCCATGCCGTCGTCTATGTCACTTCCTTCGTCAACGTTGGAAACGACAATATCGTCTAACAGAGCTAGTTTAGACGCTCTTTCATATGCAAATCACCTTACTAGAGCATTGCCATTATGCTTTGAAGGACCAGAATTCAAAGATGTACAGATGTCCTTAAGAGTTCTGTCCAGGGCCATAGCTTTTTCCACATATAACTCCGCCCTTTCAGTGGTGAATCTGGAGTTAGACGTGACGTGGTCCTAGCTACTTCCACTCGCATGGACAGTAAGGTGAAAAACTCTCTTAGAGTCGCTCTGGTCTCCGGAGAGTTTCTCTTCAATGGCAAGCTTTCTGCAATATATGATAAATTAACTAAGAAAGCTTCAGACTCTGCTATTTAAGTCTGCTTCCAAGAAGTCGGAACCAGCAGGGAAGAGTAGGCCAGGCACTTCTGGGACGAGTGAAGTTCCTATAGAGGTTCCTATGCGTCCTCTAGGTCTTACTCTAGAGACCGTCAGAGTAACGACTCGAGTAGGGGCTGTAACGCTGGCTGAAATAACCGGTCAGACGCCCCTAGGCCAATGGGGCGATGTGCGGGTCGCGGAGGACGTAGTTTCTCCTCCCGCAAGCCTCGCAGATCCAGGACGTGATAGTTTAGACCTCTGTCGCGTTCCGGTGGGCGGAAGACTGTCGAGTTTCTCAAGCAACTGGGAATCAATTACGGAGGACCCTTGGGTTCGAGGGGTTATTTCGGAAGGACTAAAACTGTCCTTCAAAGGCAAACCTCCGTTAACTCGAAGTCCAAGATGGACTCAGCTTCCGTCAAATTTTCAGAAAAGAACGGCACTTCTATCAGAATTCTAGTCTCTTTTAAAGAAGAACGCGATTGAGGTCGTGGAAAACCAGGAATCTCCAGGTTTCTACAGCCATCTCTTTCTGGTTCCGAAACCAGACGGCTCATTCCGTCCAGTGATCGATTTAAGCTGGATAAACAAGCTGATCGTGGCTCCAAAGTTCTATATGGAGACCATTCGATCGGTCAGAGCGAGCATTCGAGTAAACGACTATGCTGCGAGCATAGACCTCAAGGATGCGTACTTTCACGTCATGGTGTATCCGGCGTTCAGAAAGTATCTTCGCTTCGCTGTCCTAAGTGTTGTTATCAGTTCCGAGCGATGTGCTTTGGTCTGAATCTAGCGCCCTGGGCTTTCACTCGAGTAATGAACTCGGTAATGACTTATTTCCGAGTTCATTTGTCTGTGGTAATGTCGGCTTACCTGGACGATATTCTTCAGAGGTACGGCAACGAGTTAACGCTTCAGAACGATATGCAGAATCTGCTTCTATTGCTTCGACGTCTCGGTTTCATTGTAAACGAAGAGAAGTCAGATCTGGTGCCGTCCAAGTCATTCACCCACCTGGGGATGAGCTTCGAGACGCACAACAATCTCGTTCGTCTGCTGTTAACCAGAGCAAAATTAGTCAGTTGTTACGCTCGCTATTGTCTTCACTCAGACAAAGTTACAGTGAGAGAATTCGTGAGACTAATTGGTCTGTGCGGAGCTGCCGCAGATCTCATTCCAATGGGGCGGCTACGCACTCGTCCTCTCCAGGTCTATCTGACTCAGAATTGGAGAGTGAAGACTCATTCGCTCGAGATGGACATCCTCTTGTCAAGCCAAGTGAAACAAGAGATTCAGACTTGGGTAGACATACAGTGGTTAACTCAGGGAGTTCCACTGCAATTGCCAGATCAGAGTTTTACGATTATGACGGATGCAAATTCTGACCGACAATACGACGGTAGTTGCATATATTCGGAACCAAGGTGGCACTCATTCCATTCCGTTGCTCAATCTAACGGAAAGAATTCTTCTGTTTGTACTAGAACATCAGATTCTTCTTTCGGTCTGTCATATTCCGGGTCGTCTGAACGTCTTAGCAGACTCCATTTCATGGGGGAGGGGGCGGTTGTTGCAGTCAGAATGGACTCTCAACAAGCAAGTATTCAATCAGATTTGCTACCAATGGGAACGGCCAATGAGAGATTTATTTGCGACACATCTCAACAATCAGTTGCAGACGTATGTGTCACCTTGTCCGGATCCTCGAGCGTTTGCAGTAGACTCTCTCTCGATCTCTTGGGACGAAATGATAGGATATGCGTATCCTCCAGTGCCGTTGATTCAGCAGATATTGCTCAAGATAAAACAATCGCAGTGCAAGATTCTGTTGGTATCATCTCTGTCTCCACAGAGACCATGGATAAATCTACTCAGGTGTCTGTTGTGGGATATACCGAGGAAGCTTCCTCAACGGAAAGATCTTCTTTCGCAGGGGAAATCGCACATCCTCCATCACAATCCGCAAGGTCCAAACCTTCACGTATTTCCATTGTGCGGTCCTTCTTGCATGGAAAACATTTTACAGGATGAGCAGTGGATGCGATTTCTAACTGTAGGAGGACCTCCTCTTCGCTAAATTATGCTGCTAAGTGGAAGGTCTTTCGTCAGTGGTGTGGGGATCATTCCGTAGATATTTATGATCCTTCCATTCCAGACATTGCAAACTTTCTAGTATACTTGTTTGATGAGATTAAATTGCAGCCTATCACCATTAAGGGTTATAGGTCTATGCTATCCGATACCTATGCACATCATGATAGCTTAATGATTGGAACTAATGTCTCTTTATCTAAATTAGTTAGAAATTTTTCAATAAATAGACCTAGAACCCTTAGATTAATTCCCAAGTGGAATTTGGCTTGGGTTCTTCTTAAGCTAAAAGAAGCGTCCTTTGAGCCACTTGACACAGTGGACTTCAAATTCTTAACATATAAGACAGCTTTTCTCTTAGCTTTCTCTTCTGCTAGAAGAGTTAGTGAGCTTCATGCACTATCTGTGGATGATTCTCATTACCGTAGTGTTGGTAATACTATTACCTTTATCACCAATATTGGATTTTTCGGCTAAGAATCAGGCTCCTAATAAGTATCCTGAACCTATTGTTATTAAGGCCCTTCCATCATCTGATGGGCGTAGGCCTTTTCTTTGTCCTGTTAGAGCAATACGTATTTACAAACGTAGATCTGAGTTCATCAGAAAGGGACATAAGCGTTTCTTTCTGTCTTTGATGCCTAATAGAAAGGATATTATGGTTCATTCTATTGCTAGATGGATTCAATTAACTATTCGTACTGCTTATGAAAAATTATCTTCTCAGCAGTCGGCACTCAAGATCTCGGCTCATGAAGTAAGAGCTCTTTCTACTTCTTGTGCCTATGCTAATTGTATTGCTATTACTGATTTGATGAAGGCTGCATATTTGGTCTCAATCTTCCACATTCACTAATTTCTATCTCAGAAATATTGAGTCCCTTTCTGGAGACCTCCATTGTTTAGGTCCATTATCAGTTGCTCAGAATATCGCCCACTAAACAGTTGCAACTATAGTTATGTAGGCTTTCTGTTCTGGCAGTGACTCTGTCCTGCTGCCCTCTTCGCTCTGGGGTATTTGACCCAGGGCAAGGGGAAGGGGGGTGGGGGGTGGGTGGGGCGGGTGTTCCCTAAGGTCACCTGCTTTATAGTGAAAAGAAAGGGAATACCTCCCCTAGAGTCAGTAATTCCAAGTCGGTACCGGGATGGTTTTAAAGTGTAAAGCTAATTTTTACTCATACATGTAATATTTTTAAAGTGTAGCTCGGTGTGAAGCATTTGTATATGTCACGTGTCAAACAAGCATTAGTATACAATCCTTGGACACTTTTAATGAATATAAAGAGTCTCATTTCTCTGGACTTCCTTTATTTATTGGCTTACCTTTAAAAATATTAGTATAAAGGGTTATACTGGATGTTAATAGAGATCATTGATGATTATTATGCTCAATTACTGATCGGTATTGTGTCTTTCTTCTTTAGTATAAATAAGAAAGATGCATGTAAAGCCTATCTCTCCTTTTCTCCTGGAGAGGATATTCTGTTATAGATAATTGAGCTTACTGGATTTTTCTTTATGTCCTAGGCCCTCCAGCCTATTTACTATTTGGCTAAGTCTGGGTCATTGGTACAGTATAAAAATGTTAAAAAATTTATAGTAATTTATATATTTTTTATACTTACCAATGACCCAGACGGGGATGGCCCTCCCATGAGTTGGGAACTCATACCTCCCCGCTGAGTACGTAACGCTTATAATTGGTGCCAATTTCGGGACCTCCTTGACACTGCACATGCGCAGAGGTGTAAATGTATGGAGGACCATACAGGACATGTAATTTTCGGTTTTTGATGCAAATTTTGGGGATTGGGGGGACAAAATTTGTGTTTGGCCCTGAATTAAAGAGTTTAACACCAGCTAAGTCTGGGTCATTGGTAAGTATAAAAAATATATAAATTACTATAAATTTTTTAACTTTCATGAAATTGAAAAACCATATAGTGAATTGTGATTTCAACATTGGTTGATTTTGAAAACCTTTAACAGTAAAACCAAATCAGTGTGTTAGGTCGCTTTTCTAAGAATTCATATCTTCTAGCTTTTTGGGTTTTTTTTTTAGACAGTCAGAAGATGAGCATTAACCAGGAAAGTCTTTTACAGAGAGTTGGAATGTCACCACCTGTCAAACAAAGCAGGACAAGAAATAGAGAAGACATGGTGGGGCAGGATGGTGGTCATGACAGTTTTGGTAATATAAGTGAAGCTTTGGTGGAAACTGAAAGGTAAAGTTTTCTGTTTTACCCTTACTGTGGAATTTTATGTGTCTATCATTTTGACAGGTACCAACCTTGGTTTCTGTCACAAGGATGAGGAAGCAATTTACCAATAGTGTGGAGCTCCATTACTGTGACAAACATTATATATTTTTATACTGTACCAATGACCCAGACATAGCTGGTGCTAACTCTTAAAATATAGGGCCAAACACAAATTTTGCCCCCCAATCCCCAAAATTTGCATCTAAAACTAAAGAAAACATGTCCTGAAAGGCCCTCCACACTTCGCCCCTACTGCGCATGCACAGTGTCAAGGACGTTCCGAAATTGGCGCCATTTATCATTCTAAGTTTGGCCCTTCATCAGTTAACATCTGACTGATTTTTGTGCTTTTAAATCTCAGTTTAAATGATGCCAGACACATAAATATTAGTGAAATGGTGATTCTAAGGAGGATAGAAAAGGAGGAGAGGAAAAGAATGTGTGACAGAATATTATCAGGGCTGTAACTTAAAATTTTTTAATGAAATTATGTTAAGTTACCTATTTTCAAGGCAGCAGCCATTTTGTTGTCATTCTGATTATTTAGTTACACTGTTTTTTCAAGTGTTTTCCTCTCTCCCTGTCCTTTAAGTTCCCCCTTGCTATTCTCCCATGCTTTTGGCATAGTTTCTGTAATTATTATTACTAAAATTTCTTGGGAGTTTTAGCTGAATAACAGAATGAATTCTGTTCTTTCCCCATGTTTACGTCTTCACCTACGGGTGGTTAGGCGTTGTGTTCTGCATCTACCATCTGATGTTCTGCAGTTTCTTCCCTGGAAGTCTCTGTTTTGCATCAGATAGTGTATTTTTGGTAACTGATTTCGGGCCTGGGTGCCTGGAGTCTTATTTTAGTGTTTTTACACTCATTGTTTACATTTACAACAGCCCTCTGTGTGAGGGGGGGATTTCTAAATAATAATATCTTTATGTTATTTTAATCATAACTAGATACATTATTATTGTTCGTAAGTGTTGAATAAATTGTTTAAAATATTTTTAAAATTTTTGTCCACACTTAGGCTTGGGATCCATTGGGGCTCAACGTTACTTTTCAGAAACTTGGGCTGTTCTGAAAAAATATTTTTTCAAAATATTTTGATTTCAATTATTTTTTCTATATTAATGGATCATATTATTATTATGTATTTTGATTGCCAGGGGTTAGTGCGAGTACCAGGACTTGTTTTCTTTTCACATTGAAAGGATATTGATCAATTGTTTTAAGAGGAAGTCTTCCTCTGACCTTATTATCATTCTATATGTGGTCAGTGTACTCGCATTAACTCCTGTTCTGTATCGTATGATTTCGATGACAATATGGGAAGCGTATGTCACGGTATGTTGTTGGGGATTTGGACACTCCGGTCCTTTCCCCGCAGGGTCACTCTACTTTATCAATTTCTATTTCAGACGATCAAGATTAGGGTGATGTATCTGTGATGTCTTCCAACAGTGTGCCTCCGTCGTCACAATTAATGAAGGGCTAGCGGAAAAGTGCTCATGTAATACGCCAATTGCCTAAGAGGACCCTAGTAGGTTCGACGGCCTTTGACGTCCGCTAGCTCGCCCGGTGTAGCGTCCATTCACCGAATGGTTCGGCAGCCGGGTTCGTCCGTTGCGGTCTAGAAGGAATTTTGGGGTGATGCGAGCACTATAAAATTAACTTAATGCACACCCAGTGACGGCGGATCGGAGGGAGAACGGAGGAAGCCTTTTAGTCCGGTTCATAGCTCGTTCCGGTCCATCCGGACGGCAAGCGAGAGAGGCCCCTCTCTCGTTCAACAACATCTGGCCCCAGATGTTGTGGTACAAATGTGTCGCTAGCGGAGCATACGTCCGTCGCTCGGGACGCTCCGTTGTATAGGCAGTCCGCTGAGACTGCTAAGGCTTCCTCTTCTCGTCAGCGCACACACGACCGCACCTTGGCTGCGTGACCGCCGATATATTACCAGCTTCGCCGATCAAGGATTCTTCGGCGACCAGGTCACACCATCCGGCAGCCAGGGATTCGAGACCGATGGACTCCGGACGTTCGCATAGGAAAAGTATGCGGGAGCCATCTGATGCGGAGCTGCCCTCGGCGAAGCAGCGATAGACTGCGCCTCCGCAGGTCTCGACGCCGGACATTCTTGTGCACATTGCACAGCTTATCGCAGCATCCCAGCAGCCGACAGAAACGGTGTCGGATCGAGAATTATCCGACAGCGCTGGGTCGGTAGCCGGGGACTCGAGGCCTGCAGACTCCGGACGTTCGCATAGGAAGTGTGCGGGAGTCAACGTACACGGAGCTTCCAGCGGCAATGCATCGTAAGTCCGCTACTGCACAGGCCTCGGGAATGGACGTGCTTTCCTTAATAGCACAGTTTATCGCAGCATCCCAGCATCAACTGAATCTGTCGCATATATTTTATCCGACGATGCTGGGTCGGGACGCTCCGCGGAAGCGGGTACGGACGTCCGAAAGTTTCATCCGGTCCGACGGGATACCGAAAGGGATTCAGAGGATTTCAAGCTTTCCCTTTCGGAACAACATATGCTGCGATGCCGGATAAGAAACTGATAGCGTCGGTGGACTTAGAAATTTTTGGTTCGGTTCAGGGACATCGTCCCTCAGTTCCGACATAGTCCAATAATGTCACACAAACTTTCGAATTATTGAACGACGCTATATATATTATTATTTTATGCTTGCTATCCAAGCATTTCTGGTTTCTTGTTCGAAGAGTTATGGAGATGTCTTTCAAAAGTGTGCCTCTGTCGTCATAGTTAATGAAGAGTTAGCGGCAATAAGTGCTCATGGAATATGTCTATCGCTTACGGAGTGACATTCGCTAGCTCACCCGGTGTAGCGTACATTCATCGAATGGTTCGGCTGCCGGGTTCATCTGTTGCGGTCTAGGAAGGAGATTTGGGTGATGCGAGCACTTTAATTACTTTAGTACTTTAGTACTCACCCAGTGACGGCAGATTGAGGACAGATCGGAGGAAGCCAACAACATAGGGGACCGCATGTTGTGGTTCAGATATTTTACATTCGGAGCATATGTCCGTTGCTCGGGACGCTCCGTTATATTGACAGTCCGAGAGACTGTCTTTAATGCTTCCTCATCCTCACAGCAGGGCACACGACCGCACATTGGCTACGTGACCTCGAGTATCCGATCAGTTTCGGCATTCAGTGATTCCACGGCGAATAGGTCGCGCCATCCGGTAGCCAAGGGACACGAGGCCTATACACTCCGTTCGCTCGCATATTGGAAGTATGCACGGGGTAACGATCTCTGAGCTTCCTGCGGCAATGCATCGTAAGACCGCTTCTCAGGCCTCAGTGACGGACGTGCTATCCGAGTTAGCACAGTTGTTTCGCAGCATCCCAGCAATTGACAGTTTCTCGGTCGAATCAGGAATTATCCGACGCCTCTGGGTCGGTGCGGTCCGCGGTTGCATCAGCTACGGACGACCGAACGCTTTATAGGGTCCGACAGGATGGCGAAAGGGATTCGAAAGATTTCGAGTTTTCCCTTTAGTAGTATCGGAAGATGCCTTTCATATCTTCTGGCATTTCTTCCAGTGATTATTTTTCGGACTTCATTGCTGCGATCTTGGATAAGAGACTTATAGCGTCATTGGACTCGGATTTTTCGATCGGTACAGGGACATTGTCCCTGTCTTACCGACGCAGTCCAATATTGTCATTACAACATGTGTTTTATTTTTCGACGCTATATATTTATTTATATATACAAGCCTGCTACTAAGCATGATAGTTTAGTTTCTTGTCCGCGTGGCTCATTTCTGCCATTTTATCATTTTTACAAATAGTTTATTTTGGCAGAGCAGGGCATACCGAGAGTTCATATGCGTCTAGACGGTGTGATTAAAGACTGCATATATTCTTTTTCGCCGTTTATGTCTTTTCCAATTTCAATGTTGGGAACGACATTATGTATAGTAGACTTAACTTAGACGCTTTATTATACGTAATCCGCCTTACTGAGGCGTTATCATTACGTCTTCAAGAAAAGATTTACGGGATATTATTCTCAATGTAATTTCTTTTGAGGGCAGTAGTTTGTTCACGTATAACTCCGCCCTTCAGTGGCTGATTGGAGTTGGTTAGACGTGACGCAGCCCTAGCTACATCCACGCGTGGATAGTAAGGTTAAGAACTCTCTCAGAGTCGCTTCGTTCTCGGAGGAGCTTCTCTTCGACGGCAACTTTCCGGCAATCCATGAATTGCTCGATTTATACATTCTCTTGTCTATCTAGTGTTACAAGAGATTCAGACTGGGGCAAACATTCGTTGGTTGACTCAGAGAGTGCCGCCGCAGTTGCCGGACCCGAGTGTGGCTGTTATGACGGTTGCCAGTCAAACAGATTGGGATATATACTGATCCCTACGGATTCGAAGTGCCAGGGTCTTTGGGTTCCGCAGTCTTTTAGCTATCAGTTTATCTTCCGCGGAATAATGTTTTTTAGGCTTGCTTTATGTCATTGCATGAACATTATTCAGAAACGCATGCCCAAATTCCTGTCCTTTAATTCGACAGTAGTGGCGTATCTCCGGAACCAGGGAGGCACTCTTTCGTTTCCGTTATTCAATTTAATGGAAAGAATCCGTCTGTTGGTTATAGTACACCAAGTTCAGTTTTGGTCCGTCATATTCTGGGTCGTCTGATTGTTTTATCGGACTCCCGTTCTCTTACGGGTCGCTTGTTGCTGTCAGAATGGACTCTCAACAAACAAGTATTCAATCAGATTTGCTATCTATGGGAGCGCCCAATGATGTTTTATTTATGACACAGCTTGCTAATCAATTGCAGACGTATGTGTTGGCTTGTCCAGATCTCTGAGCTAATACTGTTAACGCTCTATTGATCTATAGGACGGAATGATAGGATACGCGTATCCTCCGGCGCTGTTGTTTTAGCAGGTATTGCTAAGATAAACAACCACAATACATTTCTGTTGATAGCATCTCTATCTTCACAGAGATCATGAGTAATTTGCTCTCTTGTCTACTGTGGATCTTAACGTGAAATCTTCCTCTATGTGAGGATCTTTTTTCACTGGGTAAATCGTGTCATCTTTATCACAACCAGCAAGGTCGCAACCTTCATGTATTCCGTTGTGTGGTCCGTATTGCATTGTAAGCACTGTACTGGACGAGCTTTGGACGCGATTTCTTACTATAGGAGATCCTCTTCTTCGCTATTCTATGCGACTAAAGTGGAGGCTTTTCCGTCGTGGTGTAGGGATCATTATGTTTATATTGTTGATCCCTCCATACTACTCATTGCTATTTTTTAGTATACTTGTTTCACAAGATCTACTGCAGCCTGTTATTATTTAGGTTATAGGTTTATGTTACCTCATACCTATGCACTCTACGATAGTTTACAATTGAGTCTTTTGTCTCTTTATCTAAGTCAGTTAGTAACTTTTTGATAAATAGACTTAGAATCTTTAGATTAAATTCCTATACGGATTTTAACTTCGGTTCTTATTTAGCTAAGTAATCATTTGAGCCTCTGGAAACAGTAGTTTTCAAATTCTGACCTTTTAGACAGTAATTCTGTTGGTTTCTCTTTTACTGTAGAGTCAGTGAGTTTCATGCACTATCGATGGATGATTTTCACTTTCATAGTTTCGGAATCAATACTTCCGTTACTATTTAGGTTGGATTGTTGCATAAGAGTTAGGCTCCTATTATCCGGAACCTATTATTTTAAGGTCCTTCCGTCTTCGTATGGGCATAGGCCTTTACTCTTTCCGGGTACAGTTTATGTATTTATAAACAGATATCTGTTTATTACAAGGGCGTAAGCTTCTTCTGTCTTTGATGTCTAGTAGAAGGACGTTACGCTCCATTTTATTGTTAATGGATTCTATTAACTAGCGTACTGCTTATGGTATATCATTGGCTTAGCAGTTGTGCTTAAGATTTCGGCTCATGAAGTAAGAGTTCTTCTACTTCTTGGGCTTACATTAATAGTGTTGCTATTATAGATTTTTGAAGGCTGCTCATTGCGCTCAGCCATCCACATTCATGAATTTTATCTCAGAAATATCGAGTCCATTTCTGGAGGCCTCTATTGTTAGGTCTATTATCTACTGCTCAGAATGTCATTCACTTAACAGTTGCTACTATAGCTAGGTAGGCTGTCTGTTTCGGCAGTGTCTCCGTTCGGCTGCCCTCTTCGCTCTGGGCTATTTGACCCAGGGCAAGAAAAAGGGGGGGGGGGAGGGTGTTCCCTTGGGTCACCTGTTTTTACTATGAAAACAAGGGGATACCTCCTCCGGAGTTAGTAATTCTGAGCTGTTATTGGGATGGTTGTTTAGTGAGAAGTTTAAGTTTATAAAATTCATTCAAGTCTTAGTTTTTAAAGTATAGCTTTTGAATATTGCATATGTCAACGGACATGATTATGCAATTCTCAGACTCTTTTAGGAGTATAAGAGTCTCTATTCTCTAGACTTACTTTATTATTGGCTTACTTTAAAAATTATTAGTATAAGGATTATTGGATATTAATAGAGTACATGGATGTATAAAGCTCAATTTTTGGAAGGTGTTGTATCTTTCTAATTTATCATAAATAAGAAAGATACATGTAAGGCCTATTACTTCTTTTCCCTACAGGGGATGACTCTATTTTATTTTATTGAGCGTATTCCATTTTGCTCTATGTCCTTGGCCCTCCAGCCTTTTTACTATTCAGCTATGTCTGGGTCATTGGTACAGTATAAAAATGTTAAAAAATTTATAGTAATTTATATATTTTTTATACTTACCAATGACCCAGACGGGGATGGCCCTCCCAGGAGTTGGGAACTCTTGCCTCCCCGCTGAGTACATAGCGCTTACCAGGCACTGGTTATTAGAATGATAAATGGCGCCAATTTCGGAACGTCCTTGACACTGCGCATGCGCAGTAGGGGCGAAGTGTGGAGGGCCTTTCAGGACATGTTTTCTTTAGTTTTAGATGCAAATTTTGGGGATTGGGGGGCAAAATTTGTGTTTGGCCCTATATTTTAAGAGTTAGCACCAGCTATGTCTGGGTCATTGGTAAGTATAAAAAATATATAAATTACTATAAATTTTTTAACATTTCTCTGTATGTGTAAAGTAGCATTTTCTTTATGGATAGTACACCCAGCGGAAGGAAGGTTTTGATTCATTCCTGCAAGCCTAGAAATATTTTTGAGGTCTGTTGGTCACCATGAGAGATGAACAAAAAAATAGTTATGGTTTGTCAACCTCAGGTTATCACGTTCTCTGTGGTCAGAATAGCCATTGTGCAGAAATATGTGACCTTAAACACCAATAAATAAATAAAGAAATAAATAAATCACTTTCTCTTCCTAAATTCCAAAGGAACATTCTAAAGAATGTTAAGTTTATAGTATGCATATATATGTTAATTATATGGACTTGATATGGATATAGTACCTATCTACGTATGCCGACTCCAGTATGCGTTACAAGGGGGCGATATTAATTACCGGGATCGCTGTGATAGCCTTAGCTTCTGAAGTGGCATTAAGCACCATTTATTAATAATATTTAATACCTGGGTGCCTGTTCAACAAATATATATTGTTATTTGGTACCCGCTTTTACTGATTCCAGAGCGCTCCCCTATTTGTTTTTGAAGAAGATTCCTTCAAAAAGGGGGGTGGGGGAGGTGATTTTTTACCTCTCCTCTGGCTTGATAAGTGTGAAACTATGAGTGAAGCTGTTTTCTGTTTTGTCTGTAGAATATATCCTGGATACAGCTTGTGTATTATTGTATATGGCGTATGTTTGTGGAGGATAACCTCTCATTCTCAAATATGCCATCCTAATTTTGGGGGCTTAGTCCAGACTAGCCTTAAAAATTGGGAACTCGTCACATCCAGTTAGCATAGTCTTCATGCTAAGAATGCGGAATTACTTGAATTTGGCTCCTTATTTCTGATAAGTCTTCTCTATTACTGTATAGAGAGACATACATGTAATTCCTTTTAAATTTAATTTCCTTTCACCTTGGATTACAGGCTTGGAACTATGTTGGTCTACTAATTCTGAAGTCCAAGGCCCTCGTCCTTTTTACGAATCAGCTAGTCTGGGCCATTGGTTTATAGTATAAAAATATGATAAATTTAAAGTAATTTGTATATTTTTTATACTTACCAATGGCCCAGACGCGTATGGCCCTCCCATGAGTTGTTATGTAGTACTCTTTTCTACAAAGAATGATGTTGGCACCAATTCCGGTCACTTCCTGACAGCTGCACATGCGCAGAGAGTAAAAGTATGGAGGGCCAGATAGGACTTTTAATTTTTGGTTTTACAAGCAAATTTTGGGGATTGGGAGGGTTCAAAATTTGTGTTTGGCCCTTGATAACTTTGAGTTTGCACCAGCTAGTCTGGGTCATTGGTAAGTATAAAAAATATACAAATTACTTTAAATTTATCATCTTTTATGTAAATTATTCATGTTACCCAATTTCGGGATATGCTTCTGAACATCATCATTATAATGTGACTCCACTGTTGTTTTGTTAGTATTACTTCCCTTCCATCTCCTGAACCCTCCTGTTATACTCCCAAGCTCTTTCGGCTTTTTATTGAAGAATTTTTTTTCATTAAATTCTAGGGAGTTTAACTTGTAAAACGGAGGAGGTATTCCACTTATCACCAATGTTTATGTCCTGTTCATTACTGTTCAGGACGTTTTGTATTCTTGCATCTTCTACCTGATGCATTGTTTTTTCTTCTTATGAAGATCTAGCTTTGCATCAGGTGGTTATTGATCGGTTATTGACTTTGGGCATTTGTTGTGCCTGTTGTTGGTTAGTTTCCTGTTCCAGACGTTTTGTATTCTTGCATTTTCTACCTGATGCATTGTTTTTTCTTCATTTGAGTTAGTTTCCAGTTTTTCCTCTTGATGTCTGTTCAATAACAGTTTGGATTCGTATTAATTCAGTGTTTAGTTGAAAACAGTTATTGTTTTTACTATTAGGATACATATTATATCTTATTCCGGTACTTTAGCTTTAATTAGTTAGTGCTTGTCCACACTTAGACTCTATCGGGATGCCCTTGGGCTCATGAGGTTCCCTTGTGGCACTTAGGCTTCATACAAAATGTTTCGAAAATCCTTTTTTTTTATATAATTTATTTTGAAAATTTTTGTGATTGTCTATGTTATGTATCCTTGCGATGTTTATTCTGTATTATTATTGGGAGTGCAGCAGACTTACGTTTTTGGCTTCATTATTATTGTATACATTATAATAATTGGGTCGACTGTGTCTGTTGCTAGAAACTATAATGAGTCAGAACATGCGTCGGGTAGTTCCTTCCACACAGCAGCCGGGGTCTTCTTACATGGAAGCACACACAAAGGGGATTAGCCTACAAGTTTCTCAGCAGGATACTCGACGAGATCTGGGGTCAGATCACGATTTGGAGAGCGTTCTTCGTCCTGTTAGCAGTCGAGGTTGACTGTTGTCTGTCGTGCTTCAATGAATCGGAGCATCCATCCGAAATGTTCAAATTGGGATGCTCCTTCCACACTTCAGCAGGGGTCAACTGTTGTTACGACTTCATCTTCTTCCATGAAAAAGCATGCTAAGAGGTAGACGCCCACAAGTTTCTAAACGGAATGCTCGGCGAGGTCTGGAGCCAGGCCGTGAGCAGGAGAACCCTCTCAGTTCTGTCAGCAGTCGGGGTCGACTGTTTTCGATTCAAGAAACTTTAGTGAGTTGGGACTCCCGTTTGCTGTTTGGGACGCTCCTTCCACACTACAGCCAGGGACGGTTGCAGCTATGGCTTCTTCCTCTGCTTCATCGATGAAGCATGTTAGACTGCAGACAAGCTATCTGACTTTGCATGTTCATGCTGTTCCACAGAGATGTTCCCAGTCTTCACCACCGAAGTTGGATTAACCTGTAGCTAGTTGTTCGAGGCACTTTTGTACGGAACATGTGTCGAAAGATCTGAGATCAGATATCTGTCCTGGGAGCAGCATATGGTGAAGAAGTGGATAATCGCTGCTCTGCAAGCCTCGTTCACAGACCTGCTGCTGCAGATTTTGCAGCCTATCGCAGCATCCCAGTAGTTGTAAGTTCTGCCGTCAACACGCTCCGGTAGTGAACTGTCACACGGTGCTGGGTTGGTCCAGTCATCTGTACATTTAGATGGTGTTGACCATGTTTTCAGATGGTGAGAGGGCTACGGAGGTTGATTCTCCATCCCTCAAGGAACGGTACATTAAGACTATGAATTTTTATTCATAAGCTCTTCGAATCTTGTTCCATCTGAACAAAAGTCTTGGTTTGCTAGGCAAAAAACAGCTTAAGGTACCGGGCGAAGGAAAGACGAAGATCTTTCCTTCCTGGAACTTTTGGCTCAGGTGTTGAAGACTTTTGGTCCAATTAACGACGCCTCCCTTGGCTTAGCAGTAGTATAAGAAAGGCAATGCTCTATTCCTTATGAATAGAAGATCGATAGCTCATAGATAGGCTGAGACAGCTGTCTTGTTGGAATAGAGCCATTGGAAGGAATAAGTATGTCTTTTCCTTCTCAGTGTTGTATTCCTAGGCATCAGAGGCTTTTATTGCTATTGTGGACGCCATAGTAACCTTATGTGGAGATGGAGATGAAGACTAATTAACTGTGTTAGCTAAGCTGAGACTACTGTCTCTTTGGAATTACGGCTGTTAGAAGTGCGGTCCTTTATTCCTTACCTTGAGCGAATAATGTTGTAAGTCTCAGTTTAGTGAGCTTTCAAAGTCGCAAGTTTTACCAAGGTATCTGTCTTCACTGGATGAAGACTTATTAGCTGTGCTAGCTAATCTGAGACTGCTGTCTCTTGGGAATTATGCCTGGTTAAAGGAAAGTGTTTGTTGTTTCCTTCTTGGCGTTGTATTCTTAGGTGTCTGGAGCTTTTAGTCCTTTTGTTGATGCCTTATAAGAATCAAGAGCGACCCTTTTCCCCTTAACTTGAGTGACTAATGTTGTAAGTCTCTGTCTAGTGTGCTTTCTAAAGTCGCAAAAATTACACTGAGCTATCTGTCTTCATGGAGATTAAGTCTTATAAGCTTTCTTAGCTAGGCTGAGTCCGCTGCCTTTTGGGAATAGAACCGCTAAAGGAAAGAGTGCATATTTTCCTTCTCAGTGTTTTCCTTAGTCTTTAGTCTTATTATTGACACTATAGTAGCCTAGCTAGAATTATGAGCGGTGTTTTTTCCCTATCATTAGCGGCTAGAGTTGTAAGTCTCCTTTAGTGAGCTTCTTAGCCTTAGCTGCTGATGTGGAGTTAAGCACCATTAAATTAATAATAATTAATAGCCGGGTGCCTTTTAGGCAAATATATATATTATTCGGTACTGCTTTTTCACTGATTTCAGACCGCTTCCCTCTTTGTTTTGAAGATTTTTCCTTCAAAAAAAGGGGGGGTGGGGCATGAAGGGATGCTTTTCTCTTTACCTCTTCTGGCCTTATATTAAGTGTGTAACTACGAATGAACCTGTTATAGTCTGTAGATTATTCTGATCTTATGTACAGCTTGTTACATTATATATGGCGTGTGTTTGTGGGCGTTAGTCTCTCACTCTCGGACACGCTTTTCCTAATTTTAAGTGTCTTATTCCGGACTAGCCTTAAAATTGGGGGCTCGTTACACCCAATTAGCGTAATCAATTTTTCTGAGTGATAGGAAATTACTTGGATATTGCTCCTTATTTCGGTGGTATGTCTTCTCTATTGTTGTATAGAGAGACATATAGGTAATTCCTTAAAATTTTAATCTCCTTTTCACCTTGGGAGTTCTAATGCAGGCTAAGGAGCTGTATTTTGGTCTGCTATTTTTTTTTAAGTCCTAGGCCCTCCACCTTTTTACTATTCACCTAAGTCTGGGCCATTGGTTTTAGTATAAAAATATGATAAATTTAAAGTAATTTGTATATTTTTAATACTTACCAATGGCCCAGACGGGGATGGCCCTCCCATAAGTGGGCACTCATACCTCCCCGCTGAATTATCACTTCAGTACGCACAGCTAGGAAGAATAATGCTTGGCGCCAATTCTGGTCTCTTCCTGGGTACTGCACATGCACAAGTACTAAAAGTATGGAGGGCCAGATAGGACTTTAAATTTTTGGTATTGTATGCAATTTTGGGGGATTGGGGGGTTCAAAATTTGTGTTTGGCCCTTAGTAATATTGAGGTTGCACCAGCTAAGTCTGGGCCATTGGTAAGTATTAAAAATATACAAATTACTTTAAATTTATCATTTTTTGGTGAAAGTTTGTGAAAAGTTTGACAGAAAAAATCCAATATTTAAAATAACAAACTTTGATGTGTGTAATGGGTTAAGAGGTATCAAATTAAATAGGCTCAACTGTATGTGTCAGTATAATAGTAAGTAAATAAAATAAAGAAAATTTTTCCCCACAAAGCTTAGGTGGGTGAATGCCCCATTACTGTATGGACATGGGTAGAGAGAGAGACTAAACATATGTTTTTATCCCCCGCAAAAACGAAGTATGCAGGGGATGTAGAAATGGGGTCCATCTGTCCAACCGTCCGTCCATCCATCTGTCCGTCTGTCCAGGCTTAGCAGAGGTACATTGTGGGGTTTACAATTTAGGGTCTGTGGTAGTGGTGGGGTTGGGTTAGTACAGTGGCCACTTGTGGGGTTATTTTTTGCACTGTGGGGTTAATTTTTTGACCTTATGGGGTTAGGGTTTAACATGGGAAAAACCCCACAAGTAAGAACATTTAAGAACATCAATCCGAACCAACTTTGGACCTTCATATCTCAGTCAGTGGATGTTGGATTTAAATGATCTTTGGTATTTTTCTAGAGTTATGGGCCTTTTCCCACTTTTTTCAACTTAGAAACCCTTGGCGAAGGATACCGGTGGCGTTGCAACTTGTTGATTTGGTAAAGGTTTCAAGAAAAGTCTAACAAGGTTAGTTGCAATTCATCTAATTGGTTGGTTGTATGATGCATTTGTTTTGTTTATTTTTCAGGTTGAATGCTAACTACAGCCACCTGTCGGATAAACTGGATGAGCATCAGTCTAGACAAAGTGAATTACAGCATTACATCCAGATGGTTAGTTATTTTGATCTTCATTTCTGTGTTTATAGTAATGTTACTGTGTTCATGATTTGCTCAGTAATTCAACAAAGGTATAACTTGAATCATTTCCATGCCCTCAAATGATCTCCACAGTGAGCATTTTGTCAGGATTCATCTGGGTCCTTGAAAGTGCTCAAATTTAAAAATTGAAAGTCCAGTATGTTCAACCCTTAAGGGCCTAATTCTGACTTTGATAACTTTTTAATGTAAAGGAACAGGTGCCCCAACATGCATTGCTTGGGTAAATTCAAAACATGTTTTCTAAGTACCTTCTCACTTGTTTCTAGGCATGTCTTGGCTGCCTCTTTAGGCAGCCAAGACTTGACTAGAAACTGCTGCAAAGCCACAAGAGGCAGATGTTCAAAGGTATAGCGAAAATGTATAAAAATCTCCAGGCCCTTAAGGGTTAAAGGCTTGTAAATCAGACTTTCTTTGATGTCATATAAGTTGTTGAAAAAATATATTTTAAGAAATTTCTTGGCTCAGTCTGGGGAGAATGTGTGCATATTGGCCATGTTATTTATAGGGTTTTGTTGCATAAAGTGTTTTCATCCACCTGCATGCACCTTAGACTGATCTTTCCCCACTTAGGGCCCCAGAAAGTGGAGCTGTGCTTATTTACTGTGGTAAACAAGTTCTGTTTTACTGTTAAAGTGCAAGACAGTTTCCAATACCTGGAATAAAAGACCTTTAAATGATTGGTTCAGCTTGACTTCATACTTGTGTTGCAGTCATGATATAGCCATAAATTCTAAATGTGACAATAAATGGCATTGAATAAATGAATATATTCCACTCTTCAGCTTGATTATCAAGCAACCACCGGTTGTAGGTTTTCACTAATATGTTAATGCAGCTCTTCCAACATCAGTTGCAGATGCCATCTATTCTTTAATGACTTCAAAATTTTACTTCTTTCCCAGATTGGGCACCTGTGTTGTTAATGCAGCTCTTCCAACATCAGTTGCAGATGCCATCTATTCTTTAATGACTTCAAAATTTTACTTCTCTCCCAGATTAAAAAGGTATTTTTGGAAAGTTTTAATGATTTGTTAGGATGAAATGTAAAGTACTTGTCCTCGGAAAACCAGGCCTTTAGATTTGTCTGATTTGGGGACCTGGATCCACCATAATTTGGGGGTCATTTCACCCACTAGGACACTTGTTCTGAGCCTACCACAGGTTCTCATCGCAAATCAAAACACATACTGAAACTGTTTCAGCATTCAAACCTCCAAAATAAAAGAACTGATGAAGGAGGATAATAATTTCTTATCAACCTACTCACAATTGTTTACTACAGGCTTGCACTACAGTGGAAGTCCCTAACTCGGATAAAATACTCTCTATTTTTGTCTTTCCCAAGCAAGTTGGGAAAGAAAAGTGGTGCAAAAGCACCAATAAAAATAAGCCAAAACTGGGTCGAGTGCAACCGGCGCAGACCCAGTACGGGACGCTCTCTCCCAAGTACAACTCCACGACTTCCGTTGCCAGTGCGCATATACCGTCTCTAAAGACTCATTCTTTTTAAAATCCGCTTCGTGTCGAGATGTTTTTGCACGCTTATCAGTGTTCCACCAGCTCGATGTTTGATGATTCCTGATTCATTATACCACAGTGTATCCTTTGTATTCTCAGGAACAGTGTTTTATATATTCTCTTTTCTATTATATGTCCATAATGTATTTTTATTTGCTCTCTCTCGAGTCGGTCGCGAATTTCGCGTGCCACGCGGTTCGGACTTTTTCACAATTATTGTTAATGCTTTTTTTGCAAAATTTTCTAATTGTGTTAGAGTTAGGTGTCAGCGGGGTACCACTCCTGCAGTGTTTCTTCTTTCTTTTGAGAGTAGTCTTCCTGTTGGGTGGTTCCCGGTCGACCTTCTGGGGTCTTTGTTTCTGTCACCTTTCTCTCTTCTTTGGGGGTGTTCTGTTTTCTCATCTCCACTTCTCTGCTCCTCTCACCTCTATCATGCCCAGGACAATTCCCTGTGGGCAATGTCTGCTGCCAAAGCATGTGGACGATGTACATTTGTCTTGTTCCTCCTGTAATGGGTGTTCGGCCGAGCGGCCGTGTGGTGTCTGTGGAACATGGTCTTCCACCTTCTGGGCGTCAGTAAACCGTGTCGTTCGTTCTCATGGCCGTGCCTCCCGCTCCCGCGGGAAAGGAGAACGTGGTCGTTCGGGGCCTCCCGAGTCGACTTTGTCTGGTGAGAGTTATTCCTCCTCCGTGGGGGATGTGCAGTCTTTTCCTGTGGTGGATACTGCGGGAGCCGTTGAGTGTTCTGGTGTAGAGATGCCTGGTTCCGGGACTACGGTCCCCCTCCAGTCGACATCTGAGGCTGTCACTAGGGTTGTGACTCCTCCTTCGGAGCCGAGCCGGTGTGCTCTCTCCACTATTTCACCAGCCTCAACGACTCTCGACGTATCTACTACTGCTGCTGGCCCGTCTGCTTCGTTATCTGTTTCAGCCGGCCTCGGCTTTTCGCTGCAGGGGACTGCAGGACTGTCCGATACTGTAGACGTGGGATATCGGCCTCAGCCTTCCCTGACTTCAACTCGGCGAAGTCGGAAGGGGCTGCCGGCCGAGCCCATCGCTGTGGTCTCTTCGCCGTCGAGCACCACAGTTGTGTCTTTGGATTCGGATGTTCGTAGTGGAAACACTATGAACTCCGTGGCGTTTCCGTCTACTCACTCTGGTCACACGACCAGTTTTGGGGGACCAACGCCTTTTGTGCAGCCTGGACCTTCTGCCCCGCAGAGGTCCGCGGTGACTCTCATGAGTTCTCGCAATATTGATCCTCGGGGTGCATCGTACCCCTATACACGTCTGCCTTCAGATGTTTCGGCTGCCGCCCGTCGTCCCGCGTCGGGTGTTTTGGAGGATCGTGACCCTTCGCTGGTTAAGAGGGTCAGAGGTGAAGCCACTTTGCCGGTTCGCTCCCTTGTCGAACCAGTCGGTACAGGCAGTGAGCTTAGGGGGGCCCTCTCCTTACTCACTCAGGTTCTTTCTAAGAGCCTTCCTGTTGCTTCCAGCGAGGCTATGGGTGGTTTCCAGGCGCCTCCTTTGGCGCCGCCTCCCGGGATTGGAAACAGGCCGGTTTCCGATTCCTCTGGTGTCCCGACACCATGGGAGGCGTCGGCTGGTTTGCCCACGATGGGCTATGTGTCTTCCGACTCTGGGGAGGAGTCCGACATGCTTGAGGTCGAGGGCCAGCAGTCTTCGGACTTGGGGGCGGCTCTTGACTTTGTGTTTGGGTTTCTGCCTGAGCTCAAACCTGCTAACCAGCCGACAGTGTCAGCCTGGCCGCGATCATCGGTCGCGCGCCAACAGCCTATGGTGCAACCTGCTTCTGGGCGCCTTCGACCGTGCCAGTCGGTACAGGTGGTTGAGGCTTTTTCAGCATTGGATACCAAGCTGAATTCCAAGGCTTTGAAGACTTCGTTCTTCACCAGGGTTGACACCTTTTTGCCTCCTGTGCGTTATCGTTCCTACGATTCCGCCAATCTGTCAGTCTGCCAGGCTTTGACGGTTCTGGATCAGGACTCCACTTCCCTCGGGCTTTCCAAGCCCAAGTCTGCCGTCATTCCAATGACGACTCTGGAGTCCACGTTGGGCTTATCTAGAGAGATGCTTGGCATGCTTTCTCTCTCAGATCACGTCGTCTCAGCTTTGGCTGCTTATCTGCCTCCAGATAAGTTTGACGAGGTACAGGCTCCTTTGCGTATGCTGTCCAAGGCGCTTATGCACCTTACTCACACGCATGCCTGTAACACGGCCAATTTGGAATTAGTTTGAAGGGACGCTGTGCTGGACACAGGACGATCCCTTCCCGAGGAGCAGCGTGCTACTCTTCGATCTGCTTCTTTGGCAGGTCCGCAACTTTTCCATGGTTCCATGTCGACGGTCCGGGATGACGTCCTACGTCATTCCAAAGATCAGCTGCTGTTTCGTCAGCTTGATCAGCCTTCTCGGGGAGGCAAGGGCCGTTCCAAGCCTAACAAGTACCCTTCTGCTTCCTCTGTGAAGCAAAAGGCTGGTCCTTCTGCCGCCGCCTCTACTTCTTACTCACGGGGTAAAGGTAGGGGTCGGCAGAATCGAGGGAAGTCTCAGGATTCTTCATTTAGCAGAGGAGGTGGTTTCTCCTCTCGCGGGCCTCGTCGGGGCTCGAAATGAAGGTCCTCACCTCGACTCGTCCCAGGTTGGAGGAAGGATAGCAGAGTTCGCAGACCATTGGACCACCATCACATCCGATCCATGGGTGTTAGATGTTGTTCGGTCCGGGCTGCGCATATCCTTCCGACGGCACCCCACTCTGTCAAGGGTGCCTCTTCCAACCACAGTTCCTTCAGACGTTTTACGTCGGGAACTTTTGTCCACGGAGATTGCCAATCTCCTGGCAAAGGGGGCGATCGAGGTCGTCAAGAACGTTCAGTCAGTGGGTTTCTATTCCCGCCTGTTCTTGGTGCCGAAGAAGGACGGCCGACTCCGACCGGTTATCGATCAGTGTATCCTGAACCAGTCTATCATTGCTCCCAAGTTCAGCATGGAGACTTTCAGGTCGGTCCGCCAATCCATTCACCAGGGAGATTTCGCAGCCAGCATCGACCTGCGAGACGCTTACTTCCACGTTCCGATGCATCAGGCGTCACGGAAGTATCTCAGGTTCGCTTTTCTGGGGCGAGTTTACCAGTTCAAGGCCATGCCTTTCGGCCTCAACCTGGCTCCTTGGGCGTTCACCAGACTGATGTCGCATGTGATAGCGTTCCATCGCACACAGTCCAGGGTGACTACTTCGGCATATCTGGACGTTATCCTCCAGAGGCATTCCAATGCTGCCTTACTGGAATCGGATGTCGCCACTCTGTTGAGCTTGCTCACGTCGCTAGGATAGAGTCAACGAGGAGAAGTCGGACCTGGTCCCTTCTCAGTCGTTTTGTCATCTGGGGATGTCTTTCCAAACCAAATTCAATTTGGTGGCTGTTCCCCAGGCCAAGGCTGTGATTCTCTCAGCTTTTGCTCTGACTCTGTCCCAGTCCAGGTCCGCGACCGCTCGGAGTTTTCTCCGGCTGATCGGTCTCTGCGGTTCGGTGACGGATCTCATTCCTTTAGGTCGGCTGCATGTCAGACCTCTCCAACACTTTCTGCTCAGTCGTTGGAGACCGAATGTAGATTCTCTGGATCAGGTGCTTCCGTTTCCGGACTCTCTGTATCCTCACCTTCTTCCCTGGACAGATGTTCAGTGGATTACGCAGGGTGTTCCGCTGGACTTACCCACGTCCGATCACGTTCTGACGGCAGATGCCAGCGATCTCGGATGGGGTGCGACGTTGGATCCTCTTGGTCTTTCCCCACACGGGATGTGGGACCAGGATCAAGCAGCTCTACACATCAACCAGAAGGAGCTTCTTGCTCTTCTTCTGAGTTTCAGGCAGTGGATCCCTCACCTGTCGAATCGCCAGGTCCTTCTACTATCCGACAATTCGACAGTGGTTGCTTACATTCGGAACCAGGGTGGCACGCACTCGCTTCCGATGTACGAGTTAGCTCGGGATCTTTTACTGCTCGCTCAGGATGTTCACGCCGGAGTGGTTGTTCGTCACATTCCCGGTCGTCTGAACGTCCTAGCCGACTCCCTGTCCCGACAGGGCAGGGTTATTTCCACCGAGTGGATGCTTCACAGGGCAGTGTTCCAGTCGCTTTGCGATCTCTGGGGACGTCCCCACATCGACCTCTTTGCGACTCGTTGGAACCATCAGGTGGACACTTTCGTGTCCCCGTGTCCAGATCCTCTGGCTTTTGCCGCGGACGCTCTGTCACTCGATTGGAACGGTCTAGTCGGCTACGCCTTCCCACCGGTTCCGATTCTTCCTCAGGTTCTCGCCAAAATTCGAACCTGCAGTTGTCGAATCATTCTGATCGCTCCCCTGTCGCCTCAGTGGGTGTGGATCAATCAGCTCCGCTCGCTGATGGCGGCGGTTCCGGCACGTCTCCCGCTACGTCGCGACCTTCTTTGTCAAGGTCGCCCGAGGAGGTTTCACGTCGACCCGACTTCATTGTGCCTTCACGCATATCTTTTGTCAGGTCCTGTCTCCTCCGTAGAGGTTTTTCGAGACGAGCAGTGGAGTGCATTTCTTCTTCAAGGAGGCACTCCACTGGTTTAGCTTATGCAGCTAAATGGAAGGTCTTCTGTCGATGGTGTGCTGATCACTCTGTTGATTATGCCAATCCTTCGATTTCACAGATTGCGGAGTTTCTGGTATATCTGTTTGATTCTCGGGGTCTCCAGCCTGTTACCATCAAGGGTTACAGGTCTATGCTTTCAGAGACTTTTTCTTATGTGGGGAAGCGTCGTATCGGCACTAATCCTTACCTCTCCAAGCTTGTTCGGCTCTTTTCTTTGAAAAGGCCTCGGACTTTGCAGCTTACTCCACGATGGAATCTTTCGTGGGTGCTGCTTTGCTTGGGGGGGGGGGGGGGGGGGGTGGGGGAGGGGGGGCGCCGTTCGAACCTTTATCCCAGGTGGATATGCAATTTTCGGTTGACCCGGCCTTTTTTTAGGAGCTCTCCCAACAGTGTTACTTTTACCACTGATTGCTCCTTTTTGGCTAAGAATCAGTTACCAGATACTACTCCTCCTATCTGTATCAGGGCTCTTCCCTCTGTTGAGGGTACTCGCCCTTTGCTCTGTCCGGTCCGTGCTATTCGCATTTATCTTGATCGGACACGCTTCATACGGAAAGGCAGAAAACGTTTTTTTCTGTCTCTCATTCCGGGTCGACAGAAGATCTCTCCTCAATCCATTTCTCGATGGATTTGTCTTGCTATTTGTACGGCTTATAGTCGTTTAGCAGCTGGCGATTGTATTACCAATCGTATTTCTGCCCACGAGGTGCGGGCACTGTCTACCTCTTGGGCTTATTCTAACTCCGTCAAGTTGTCGGATGTTATGCAGGCAGCCTACTGGAGAAATGCTTCTACTTTCTCCACCTTTTATTTACGCCAGTTGCAGGAGCAGTCGGAGGACCTTTTTGCCCTGGGTCCTCTTTCTTCTGCTCAGGCTGTTGTCTGCCATAGCCATTAGGCTTCTTGAAGGTCAGTTTCAGCCTTGTGCTGTTACTGCCCTTTTTCTGTCTGTGTGTCACACAGGCTCATATGTCTCTTTTCATTGTCCTTTACCAATGATTGCGACATTATGGTTGATAAGCCTCGGGACCTCTTCCATCTACTTCACGGTTCCAGTGCACTAGGGTTATGTGGGGGTTGGTTATGCGATTCCCTCCAGCCTTTTGTCTATTCAGCCTGTAGTAAACAATTGTGAGTAGGTTGATAAGAAATCTAAATTTTATAGTAAATTTCCTTTCTTATTATACCTACCACAATTGTTTACATGGAGGCCCTCCCGTCTTCTTTACGGGTAAAGAATCTTTCCTCCCCGCTGATCACATAACTCTAACGTTTACGGATTCAAAAAGAATGAGTCTTTAGAGACGGTATATGCGCACTGGCAACGGAAGTCGTGGAGTTGTACTTGGGAGAGAGCGTCCCGTACTGGGTCTGCGCCGGTTGCACTCGACCCAGTTTTGGCTTATTTTTATTGGTGCTTTTGCACCACTTTTCTTTCCCAACTTGCTTGGGAAAGACAAAAATAGAGAGTATTTTATCCGAGTTAGGGACTTCCACTGTAGTGCAAGCCTGTAGTAAACAATTGTGGTAGGTATAATAAGAAAGGAAATTTACTATAAAATTTAGATATCCCTCACATTTCCAGTTAAATTTGAGTTCCTTTCATATTTCTGCCGCTGGAATCAACTTTAGAATTTCTGTTAAACACTTTTTTCCAATGTGAGGCACAAAAGGTGACTCCTTGCCTTGGGTGTTTACAGATAATTTGGGGACATCTCCATAAATTGGGGACACCTTTTAACGACTTGAATTTGGGTGAATTTAAAGGCCTTGGAAAAAGAATTATTGGAAAAATGTCTTTCAGCTTTGCATTTTAAGTCAGTGCAAAATACTTAATACATAAAAGCGTTATTGGTATTATGTTCGAATTAAAATTGTCTTGATGTCTAACTTTATATTAATATGGTGTCTACGACTGTTAAATAGAACAGTGGTATTAAATCTCGCCCAAGCATAAACATCAGGTTTCTACTACAAAATTTGATGAAATAGTAGAGGTATTTTTTGTCTTTTCAGCTATTAGACAAATCACCAGGAAATGGAAGTCAGGACAATGAACAGTATGAAGAGGGACCTGAACTTGGTAGGTGAAGTGATAGGAAATATAAAAACCTGAAAATAGACAGATCTCTTGGAAAAACTTTCAGAACTTGTGTTTCCAGTTCAAAAAGGGTTTTTATAGAAACTGGGAGTTATTTTATTCACAAAGTTCAAAGTTCATTTTTCTCATTGAATTAAAAAAGTGATCATATTCAATCAAATGTTACTGCTCAAAATGTTGGTGAAATATACTGGGCAAATGGATCCTATCAAAACATAATCACATGTTTTGGTGGCTTTGAAATTGGGTAAACTATTTGAGTAATTTTCAGGTTGAATTATTTCTTACTTAGAGACATAGGGTAGTACTTGTGATTTGATAAACTTGAACCCTTGTATCCATTTGGAGTGTCAAAAGCTTATTATTTTAAAGAGAAAAATGGGAAATTAACCACTGAAGTAACAAAAAAATGTTTGGGCTGTTTGACACCAGTAGGACAGCAGGATTAGGAGTTTTGTTTAATAAATTATTTACCCATTGCACTTTTCTAATTCTGTGAAAGCATATTAATATACAGAATAAACTTCTTTTTTTGTAGCAGACACTGTGGATTTGAATGACACTGCACAGGCTGCACAGTTACATAGAGAACTGAGAAGATTACAACAGCTCAGACAAATGGAAGAGGAGGTATTGGCCTCTAATATCATACTTGTATTTCATATGAAACCCATAACCTTAAAATATCTTTTTAATGCATGAAAGTTCTGAGTCTTTTTTTATATAACTTGGTATTATTTTGAGTGTTTCCATACATATTATAAGTCACTTTCTGTGTACAGCAACCTACATAAAACCAGCATTATGGTTATTGCCATTTTATAACAGGTCTGGCATTATGAAAAATACAAGAGGGCTAAAAATTGTCCTCCTAAATCCTCCCATGAGGGCAAATGCTCTTGCCAGGATACACATCATCACTTGAATTCCATTCTGTTCTATCTCCCAGGTGTACGAATAACAAGATTGACCACATCTATCCCTAGCAGTATTTCTAGGGAGATGTGAACAGCATCTTAAGGTAGAATTGTACTTTCCCCAACAATGTTCATTTATTATACATCTAACTGGCAGCATTACCAGAGAGTCACATACCACCAGTACCATAAATGTGACAGAATGTTTTAACTTGAAGCCCAGTGGTGCAGTTGAGTTTTATTTTTGAGCAAATTATATCTTCCTTTTTGTCATATGGATAACGTGAGCCATAGAAATTGTACACTTAAAATAGAAGTAGTACTGCAAAACAACTTGTGATGTGTTTAATTGGCTAGATAGAGGAGGGCTAAAAATAGCCCTCCTAAAAATATTTGCGGGGGCTTTTGGAGGGCAGCCCTACTTGAGAATGTCAGGCCTGTTATAAAGCTTCAGTTTATAGCTGTAAGGAGGATTTGAGTGCCTGAAAGCTGTAAGAAGAATTTGAGTGCCATAGTGGTTAGAACATTGAACTTTCAATCAAAAGGTCAATGGTTTGATCCTAACTAGCAGTAACTGCATTGTGTCCTTGAGCAAGACATTTTATCTCGATTGCTGCATAGGGGCATGGTGGTGCTGTGTACTGCAAGTCAATGGTATACTTGTTGCATGCAGACACTGCTTGCTCTGCCTGTGCAGAGTTTGTATTTTGGGAAATGTGACTCCTGCTTGGTGGGTCCCTCTGGGTACTCTGACATGTAACTTTGGCTGTTTAAGGTATCATTAAACCCCAATAAAAACAGCAAAAAAAAGCATTTGAGGTGTCATATAAGTTGTCAGGCCTTACCAGTAATTGTAGAAATTCAGTGCATTATAAAATATTTATAAAATGGGCCCAAATTTGCCATGAGGTTGTCAGAAACTGTGCCATTTTGACCGTGTAATGATGATATAAATCTATTCCCTGTGATTGGATTGGTCCCTGTGTATGTGTAGATGAGGTTACCTGTGCTGATCACAAGAATGTATGAATGGAGTTGAAAAAAGACGGCATTTTTCTGCAAGTGTTCTTTTCAAAGAATGTGTTAACATTTTATGTATTGTAAGTGAAACCAGATTATGCTTATATTTTCCCCAGTTTGCAGAAATAAAGAAATAAACTTTATAAACAACTACTGAAAATAGATTAAGATTGAAAAAAAAAATGATCTACCACTTTAAATGTGAAATGAGACTTGTTGGGTTTTGTATGAAGTTCTACATTTAGGTAGGGCTGTGCAGTTTATTGGTTTTGTAAGTCACTTTTCATTTTTTTTTTAAATCTGCAAACCATTGAATGAAAGTCACACATTTTCACAAATGAACTACTTTTTACCTCCGCGGCTAATGCAGACGCATACATTCCAAGAATTCAGGGAATGGGCCTATTGACACTAATATTTCTCTCAGGTGTCATATTTGTATATGTATGTATAGATTCAGTAGATTCAATAAAATTACTTTCAACATCAGTAGAAACAAAATGAATGCACATACGCTTTTTTTGGATTGATTTCCCCATTTAACCCTTGAAGGCCGTGAGATTTTTTATACAGACTGATAGTCGACGTCCTGTGGTTTTGTAATTATTTCTAGGCAAGTGTTGGCTGCCAATAAAGGCAGGCAAGACTTGCCAAGAAACAACTACCAGTGTTCTTGGAATGTAAGGTTCTTAGAATGTAATTTGTGAGTTTACACCAAGATTTCATGTTCAGGCACCTATTTTGTTGAAGGTAAGAAGTGAACAAAGTTTGAATTAGGCCTTCAAGGTTAAAAAAAATGAAACTAAAACCCCTAAATCAAGTTATTCGACAAAACTGAAAGCAGCACTTTTAAATTTTTAACATTGCTCCACTCCACGGTGCATACAACTTAACACATCTCATCCAACAGTCTTATTCGGAAAAAGTGACAGATAATTAATATCAATTTTTGTATGCTGCACACAAGACATAACATGGCCAGGGGCATATAGTGTTACCCTGGTCTGTTCATCATTCTGTACCAATGTTCCAACAGATATTTTCTAATTGGTTTGATATTCGATATGTGAGTTCCTGTTAACACATTTATGATCAAGTTCGAAAACCAGCCCAATCCAATGATAAGGGGCAGAGTTTTTTCGAATACTGTGATGGTTAATTAGTCAATTTTAACATCTTTTCGTTAGTTGGCATGATAACTTCCAACAAATATTCATTGATTGGGCCAATATACAGTATTTGGGTTTGGCTAAAGAATCCACAAGTCAAGTTAAAAAATCAGCTTGGGCTGATGATTAGGGACACAGTTACGACTCCTAATTAGCCGGTTTTAACAAATTTTGCATTCGTTAGCACGATAACTTCAACAAATATTAATTGATTGGGCCGATACTGTGTATTTGAATTTAACTGAAAAATCTACAGGGCAATTTCGAAAACCAGCCCAGTCCAATAATTAGGGGTGGCGTTACGGCTCATAATTAGTCAATTTTTACAAACATTCATTAGGATGATAACTTTAACAAATATTAATTGATTGAGCCAATATCGGTATTTGAGTTTAACTAAAGAATCCACAAGTCGAGTTTGAAAACCAGCCCTGTCTGATGTTCAGGGGCAGAGTTACGGCCTCTGATTAGTAGATTTTTTGGGGGAGGTTAACCTTCTGCATTAATTTTAACTTTTTTAGCTGTACGCTGATTTTAGTATGTGCCTCTGTCATGGGCACCTAGTAAAAATTGAATTTTACTGAGTTTTCTGCGAAGAGACTGAACTTTAATTTAAACTTGGAAGTACTTGGAATTTCAGTTTTCCCAGACTCTTGGAGTTGGAGATGTTGCAAGCAGTTATTTATTTCTCCAATATATGGAGATATTGTAAACGATTAATTATGTTACAGGCATTTAATACTCAACTATGCTACCATGCAGGGGCATTCATGTCAAATGACACATCTAGTTTCTATTCTCTTGGTGTGATCTTCCCAAGAAGTGGTGTCTTATAATAACATAAATTGCAGAATCACATTTGGTTGTGTGAATTTCTCATTTCATGTTCAGCTGTAACTTAGTTACTGATTGAAGAATATTACATTTTATTTCTAGATCTTGCCCAGAAGTGATGTCTTATAATAACATAAATTTCAGAATCACATTTGGTTGGGTGAATTTCACAATTCATTTTCAGCTGTAACTTAGTTACTGATTGAAGAATATTACATTTTATTTCCTTTCTGGAACATTCTCAAGAGTTGCAATGGAAAATGTCCTAGAAAAGTCGGTCATTAAAAAAAAAGTTCCGGATTCGGATGTGGAAGTTTCTCTTGGTTTCTCCCACATATTGTTTTCTGCAAAAACTGCATGTGATGAGATAAATGCAGTTTCTTGTCATACAGTTTGTGCAGGTCGGTCCTTTGTATCACTTGGAGGTGATTGTGCTCTTAAACCAAATATTTTTTGGAAGATTGTTGCATATGACACAGTTGGCTTTGTGGCATGGAGTGCAGGGGGTTAGCTATTGTTTTGCCACTAATTTGATGAAGGCTGGGTAATTTTGCTTGTGTTAGTAAATCTTTGAGGGATTTGTTGCGTCTACAAGCCAGTAGTTGGGGATTTGAAAATATTGCTGTGTTGTTTGACTGGCCGCACAGAATGGACCATAGTTGACGAATGTAGCGGTATATATCCATACTTTCTGGGTTGTAACTGGTGACAAATGTGTGCGGTCAGTTGCATTAATTACTGCTGGTTTTGTTATCAGGGTCAGACGATCTAACTTTTTTGAATGCGTCTACGATGGCCCATTCTGCATGGCCAGTCAAACGACAGAGCAATATTTTCAAACCCCTCACTACTGGCTCATAGGCGGAACAAATCCCTCAAAGATTTACTAACATGAGCAGAATTACCCAGCCTCCATCAAATTAGTGACAAAACAATAGCCAACCCCCGCACCCCATGCCACAAAGCCAACTGTGTCATATGCAACAATCTTCTGAAAAATATTTGGTTTAAGAGCACAATCACCTCCTAGTGACACAAAGGACCGACCCACACAAACTGCTGGACCAGAAACTGCATTCATCTCATTACATGCAATTCTTGCAGAAAACAATATGTGGGAGAAACCAAGAGAACCCCCCCTCCCCCCCCCCCCCTCCCCGCATGCCAAAACATGGCTATGCACCCGCTAAAATTGCACCCGTCAGGAGAAAAGTACATATAGGCATCATCATCGAGCAGTTGTTTGCCTCTGATGAAGCTCAAATCGAACGAAACCGGTTTGGCTGCACAATGGCCATAAGCGATAATTCAAGATTCAAGCCCTCTCATACTCCATGGAGTAGTTTTTTGTTTTATATGTTAAAACATATAACAACTTTTGAGGAAAATGCCACTAATATCTTTTCAAATTAGTGCCAGACTGAACATAGTCCTGCAATGGAGCATCTTTGTCATGTCGTCAACAGCCACGTTGATTGAAGCATTACACAATATATGGGATAAGACAACATCAGTCCAGATTTTGTAAAAGATTTCTTCCTGAAATGTGAATATATTTTTTTTTTAGGGTATCTTTTTCAGATTTCAGAATAAAAAATAAAAAGCCTCCCGCCCTCATCAAAAATTTGAGGCACAATTGCCTGACAGCATAGACATTTTTTTTAATGGCCTCATGAAAATTCTTTTAGAGCTTTTTCTGGGAACTTTTCCACTACATGTATACCTTTAAATCTATTTTGCAGGCTGCTTTGAAAGCCAGGAAACAAGAAGTTATGGTTCATTTTCATCAGAATACAACACAAAAACAAGGTAATAACAACACACATTTTAGTTAAGGCCATGCAAAGTTGATCTGCTTCTTGGTCCATTCTTAGCTTAACTTGACAAAGTCAAGATAAGCTATTACCTTACCACGAAGTCTGAGTCTGTTCACATTTTCTTTAGCACAGGCTACACACCGAAGTTCAACCATGACGGCTGTGCAGGCCCGAAAACCCCAAAATCTTTAGCACAGTCTACAGGTCATATTTATGAAGGGATTTCATTGTAACTTGGTAGGATTACTCCGTATATTGTCTGGATGAGAACATCCTAATTTGGTCGGGTTTGGTCAGCCGTGACGGCTGCAGGGGCACGTTACCCAGATTCCTTTAGCACAGTCTACAGGTTGCATTTATGAAGGGATTTCATTGTAAATTGGTATGATGACTTGGTATAATGTCTAGATGAGAATGTCTTATTTGGACGTGATCAGTCAACTGTGATGGCCACTTGGGCACGTGACCTAGATTCGTTTAGCACAGTCTACAGTTTATATTTATGAAGCGATTTGATTTCATTGTAACTTGGCAGGATAACTCTGTACAAAGTCTAGATGTGACTGTCCTATTTTGGTCATGATCATGAGCCCTTACTGTCGCATGGGCTCATGACCTAGATTCCTTTAGCTCTGTCTACAGGGCCTTTTTAGGAAGGGATTTCTTTGTAACCTGGTATGATGACTCAGTATGATATCTAGATGAGCTTGTCATATTTTGGTTGTGATCGGTCAACCGTGACCGTCAAACGGGCACATGACCTAGATTTCTTTAGCAAAGACTACGAGTCATATTTATGAAGGGATTTCATTGTGACTTGGTAGGATGACTTGTTTTGAAATTATTTGACTGTAACTTGGTAACTTTGGTTGACATCTGTTAACTGTGAGGGCCACATCAACCCAGGCCTCAATTCTTTAGTACAGTCTACACCTCAGATTATTCTTGTTGAAAACATAGCATGTAGGGTTCAGAACATAACATATTCTCAATTATCACAATTCTTGTCTTATTTCATAATCCTTTCATTAACATTGAACATTATCCTTTCCATCAAACACTACACACAGTCAAGTTTAGCTACAGTCTCATTGACACTTTCATCTTTCAAAATACATGCATGCAGGCAGTATTTTTTTTAAGCTCACTTGACTGAAAGTCAGGGTGAGCTATAGTGATCACTCTCTGTTTGTCATCCATCATCCATAAGCAGGGTATCCATGACTTCTTCAAAACCGGTGAATTGATTTCAGGGAATTTTGAGGTGATTGTTCTGACATCACATTTTTATTTTGTTCCAATCAACTTGTCCCACCCCATAGGGAGGATGTGGGGGAAAATGCTCCCAAATTTTCTAAAAATCTTATGAACCAATTGGGACAACGACTTGATATTTGGTACTGAGCTTCTTTTTAAGGTGCAAAGTAAAGTTTGTTCAAACGAAGTTTGTAGGGCAATATTTGCCTTTGTAATTGGAGGGGAACATTTTTGGCCACCAGAATTTCTGTATTTTTATACTGTACCAATGACCCAGACATAGCTGGTGCTAACTCTTAAAATATAGGGCCAAACACAAATTTTGCCCCCCAATCCCCAAAATTTGCATCTAAAACTAAAGAAAACATGTCCTGAGAGGCCCTCCACACTTCGCCCCTACTGCGCATGCGCAGTGTCAAGGACGTTCCGAAATTGGCGCCATTTATCATTCTAAGTTTGGCCCTTCATCAGTTAGCATCTGACTGATCTTTGTGCTTTTAAATCTCAGTTTAAATGATGCCAGACACATAAATTTTAGTGAAATGGTGATTCTAAGGAGGATAGAAAAGGAGGAGAGGAAAAGAATGTGTGACAGAATATTATCAGGGCTGTAACTTAAAATTTTTTAATGAAATTATGTTAAGTTACCTATTTTCAAGGCAGCAGCCATTTTGTTGTCATTCTGATTATTTAGTTACACTGTTTTTTCAAGTGTTTTTCCTCTCTCCCTGTCCTTTAAGTTCCCCCTTGCTATTCTCCCATGCTTTTGGCATAATTTCTGTAATTATTATTACTAAAATTTCTTGGGAGTTTTAGCTGAATAACAGAATGAATTCTGTTCTTTCCCCATGTTTACGTCTTCACCTACGGGTGGTTAGGCGTTGTGTTCTGCATCTACCATCTGATGTTCTGCAGTTTCTTCCCTGGAAGTCTCTGTTTTGCATCAGATGGTGCATTTTTGGTAACTGATTTCGGGCCTGGGTGCCTGGAGTCTTATTTTAGTGTTTTTACACTCATTGTTTACATTTACAACAGCCCTCTGTGTGAGGGGGGGATTTCTAAATAATAATATCTTTATGTTATTTTAATCATAACTAGATACATTATTATTGTTCGTAAGTGTTGAATAAATTGTTTAAAATATTTTTAAAATTTTTGTCCACACTTAGGCTTGGGATCCATTGGGGCTCAACGTTACTTTTCAGAAACTTGGGCTGTTCTGAAAAAATATTTTTTCAAAATATTTTGATTTCAATTATTTTTTCTATATTAATGGATCATATTATTATGTATTTTGATTGCCAGGGGTTAGTGCGAGTACCAGGACTTGTTTTCTTTTCACATTGAAAGGATATTGATCAATTGTTTTAAGAGGAAGTCTTCCTCTGACCTTATTATCATTCTATATGTGGTCAGTGTACTCGCATTAACTCCTGTTCTGTATCGTATGATTTCGATGACAATATGGGAAGCGTATGTCACGGTATGTTGTTGGGGATTTGGACACTCCGGTCCTTTCCCCGCAGGGTCACTCTACTTTATCAATTTCTATTTCAGACGATCAAGATTAGGGTGATGTATCTGTGATGTCTTCCAACAGTGTGCCTCCGTCGTCACAATTAATGAAGGGCTAGCGGAAAAGTGCTCATGTAATACGCCAATTGCCTAAGAGGACCCTAGTAGGTTCGACGGCCTTTGACGTCCGCTAGCTCGCCCGGTGTAGCGTCCATTCACCGAATGGTTCGGCAGCCGGGTTCGTCCGTTGCGGTCTAGAAGGAATTTTGGGGTGATGCGAGCACTATAAAATTAACTTAATGCACACCCAGTGACGGCGGATCGGAGGGAGAACGGAGGAAGCCTTTTAGTCCGGTTCATAGCTCGTTCCGGTCCATCCGGACGGCAAGCGAGAGAGGCCCCTCTCTCGTTCAACAACATCTGGCCCCAGATGTTGTGGTACAAATGTGTCGTTAGCGGAGCATACGTCCGTCGCTCGGGACGCTCCGTTGTATAGGCAGTCCGCTGTGACTGCTAAGGCTTCCTCTTCTCGTCAGCGCACACGACCGCACCTTGGCTGCGTGACCGCCGATATATTACCAGCTTCGCCGATCAAGGATTCTTCGGCGACCAGGTCACACCATCCGGCAGCCAGGGATTCGAGACCGATGGACTCCGGACGTTCGCATAGGAAAAGTATGCGGGAGCCATCTGATGCGGAGCTGCCCTCGGCGAAGCAGCGATAGACTGCGCCTCCGCAGGTCTCGACGCCGGACATTCTTGTGCACATAGCACAGCTTATCGCAGCATCCCAGCAGCCGACAGAAACGGTGTCGGATCGAGAATTATCCGACAGCGCTGGGTCGGTAGCCGGGGACTCGAGGCCTGCAGACTCCGGACGTTCGCATAGGAAGTGTGCGGGAGTCAACGTACACGGAGCTTCCAGCGGCAATGCATCGTAAGTCCGCTACTGCACAGGCCTCGGGAACGGACGTGCTTTCCTTAATAGCACAGTTTATCGCAGCATCCCAGCATCAACTGAATCTGTCGCATATATTTTATCCGACGATGCTGGGTCGGGACGCTCCGCGGAAGCGGGTACGGACGTCCGAAAGTTTCATCTGGTCCGACGGGATACCGAAAGGGATTCGGTGGATTTCAAGCTTTCCCTTTCGGAACAACATATGCTGCGATGCCGGATAAGAAACTGATAGCGTCGGTGGACTTAGAAATTTTTGGTTCGGTTCAGGGACATCGTCCCTCAGTTCCGACATAGTCCAATAATGTCACACAAACTTTTGAATTATTGAACGACGCTATATATATTATTATTTTATGCTTGCTATCCAAGCATTTCTGGTTTCTTGTTCGAAGAGTTATGGAGATGTCTTTCAAAAGTGTGCCTCTGTCGTCATAGTTAATGAAGAGTTAGCGGCAATAAGTGCTCATGGAATATGTCTATCGCTTACGGAGTGACATTCGCTAGCTCACCCGGTGTAGCGTACATTCATCGAATGGTTCGGCTGCCGGGTTCGTCCGTTGCGGTCTAGGAAGGAGATTTGGGTGATGCGAGCACTTTAATTACTTTAGTACTCACCCAGTGACGGCAGATTGAGGACAGATCGGAGGAAGCCAACAACATAGGGGACCGCATGTTGTGGTTCAGATATTTTACATTCGGAGCATATGTCCGTTGCTCGGGACGCTCCGTTATATTGACAGTCCGAGAGACTGTCTTTAATGCTTCCTCATCCTCACAGCAGGGCACACGACCGCACATTGGCTACGTGACCTCGAGTATCCGATCAGTTTCGGCATTCAGTGATTCCACAGCGAATAGGTCGCGCCATCCGGTAGCCAAGGGACACGAGGCCTATACACTCCGTTCGCTCGCATATTGGAAGTATGCACGGGGTAACGATCTCGGAGCTTCCTGCGGCAATGCATCGTAAGACCGCTGCTCCTCAGGCCTCAGTGACGGACGTGCTATCCGAGTTAGCACAGTTGTTTCGCGGCATCCCAGCAATTGACGGTTTCTCGGTTGAATCAGGAATTATCCGACGGCGCTGGGTCGGTGCGGTCCGCGGTTGCATCAAGCTACGGACGACCGAACGCTTTATAGGGTCCGACAGGATGGCGAAAGGGATTCGAAAGATTTCGAGTTTTCCCTTTAGTAGTATCGGAAGATGCCTTTCATATCTTCTGGCATTTCTTCCAGTGATTATTTTTCGGACTTCATTGCTGCGATCTTGGATAAGAGACTTATAGCGTCATTGGACTCGGAATTTTCGATCGGTACAGGGACTTTGTCCCTGACTTACCGACGCAGTCCAATATTGTCATTACAACATGTGTTTTAATTTTCGACGCTATATATTTATATATATACAAGCCTGCTACTAAGCATGATAGTTTAGTTTCTTGTCCGCGTGGCTCATTTCTGCCATTTTATCCTTTTTACATATAGTTTATTTTGGCAGAGCAGGGCATACCGAGAGTTCATATGCGTCTAGACGGTGTGATTAAAGACTGCATATATTCTTTTTCGCCGTTTATGTCTTTTCCAATTTCAATGTTGGGAACGACATTATGTATAGTAGACTTAACTTAGACGCTTTATTATACGTAATCCGCCTTACTGAGGCGTTATCATTACGTCTTCAAGAAAAGATTTACGGGATATTATTCTCAATGTAATTTCTTTTGAGGGCAGTAGTTTGTTCACGTATAACTCCGCCCTTCAGTGGCTGATTGGAGTTGGTTAGACGTGATGCAGCCCTAGCTACATCCACGCGTGGATAGTAGGTTAAGAACTCTCTCAGAGTCGCTTCGTTCTCGGAGGAGCTTCTCTTCGACGGCAACTTTCCGGCAATCCATGAATTGCTTGATTTATACATTCTCTTGTCTATCTAGTGTTACAAGAGATTCAGACTGGGGCAAACATTCGGTGGTTGACTCAGAGAGTGCCGCCGCAGTTGCCGGACCCGAGTGTGGCTGTTATGACGGTTGCCAGTCAAACAGATTGGGATATATACTGATCCCTACGGATTCGAAGTGCCAGGGTCTTTGGGTTCCGCAGTCTTTTAGCTATCAGTTTAACTTCCGCGGAATAATGTTTTTTAGGCTTGCTTTATGTCATTGCATGAACATTATTCAGAAACGCATGCCCAGATTCCTGTCCTTTAATTCGACGGTAGTGGCGTATCTCCGGAACCAGGGAGGCACTCTTTCGTTTCCGTTATTCAATTTAATGGAAAGAATCCGTCTGTTGGTTATAGTACACCAAGTTCAGTTTTGGTCCGTCATATTCTGGGTCGTCTGATTGTTTTATCGCACTCCCGTTCTCTTACGGGTCGCTTGTTGCTGTCAGAATGGACTCTCAACAAACAAGTATTCAATCAGATTTGCTATCTATGGGAGCGCCCAATGATGTTTTATTTATGACACAGCTTGCTAATCAATTGCAGACGTATGTGTTGGCTTGTCCAGATCTCTGAGCTAATACTGTTAACGCTCTATTGATCTATAGGACGGAATGATAGGATACGCGTATCCTCCGGCGCTGTTGTTTTAGCAGGTATTGCTAAGATAAACAACCACAATACATTTCTGTTGATAGCATCTCTATCTTCACAGAGATCATGAGTAATTTACTCTCTTGTCTACTGTGGATCTTAACGTGAAATCTTCCTCTATGTGAGGATCTTTTTTCACTGGGTAAATCGTGTCATCTTTATCACAACCAGCAAGGTCGCAACCTTCATGTATTCCGTTGTGTGGTCCGTATTGCATTGTAAGCACTGTACTGGACGAGCTTTGGACGCGATTTCTTACTATAGGAGATCCTCTTCTTCGCTATTCTATGCGACTAAAGTGGAGGCTTTTCCGTCGTGGTGTAGGGATCATTATGTTCATATGGTTGATCCCTCCATACTACTCATTGCTATTTTTTAGTATACTTGTTTCACAAGATCTACTGCAGCCTGTTGTTATTTAGGTTATAGGTTTATGTTACCTCATACCTATGCACTCTACGATAGTTTACAATTGAGTCTTTTGTCTCTTTATCTAAGTCAGTCAGTAACTTTTTGATAAATAGACTTAGAATCTTTAGATTAAATTCCTATACGGATTTTAACTTCGGTTCTTATTTAGCTAAGTAATCATTTGAACCTCTGGAAACAGTAGTTTTCAAATTCTGACCTTTTAGACAGTAATTCTGTTGGTTCTCTTTTACTGTAGAGTCAGTGAGTTTCATGCACTATCAATGGATGATTTTCACTTTCATAGTTTCGGAATCAATACTTCCGTTACTATTTAGGTTGGATTGTTGCATAAGAGTTAGGCTCCTATCATCCGGAACCTATTATTTTAAGGTCCTTCCGTCTTCGTATGGGCATAGGCCTTTACTCTTTCCGGGTACAGTTTATAAACAGATATCTGTTTATTACAAGGGCGTAAGCTTCTTCTGTCTTTGATGTCTAGTAGAAGGACGTTACGCTCCATTTTATTGTTAATGGATTCTATTAACTAGCGTACTGCTTATGGTATATCATTGGCTTAGCAGTTGTGCTTAAGATTTCGGCTCATGAAGTAAGAGTTCTTCTACTTCTTGGGCTTACATTAATAGTGTTGCTATTATAGATTTTTGAAGGCTGCTCATTGCGCTCAGCCATCCACATTCATGAATTTTATCTCAGAAATATCGAGTCCATTTCTGGAGGCCTCTATTGTTAGGTCTATTATCTACTGCTCAGAATGTCATTCACTTAACAGTTGCTACTATAGCTAGGTAGGCTGTCTGTTTCGGCAGTGTCTCCGTTCGGCTGCCCTCTTCGCTCTGGGCTATTTGACCCAGGGCAAGAAAAAGGGGGGGGGGGGAGGGTGTTCCCTTGGGTCACCTGTTTTTACTATGAAAACAAGGGGATACCTCCTCCGGAGTTAGTAATTCTGAGCTGTTATTGGGATGGTTGTTTAGTGAGAAGTTTAAGTTTATAAAATTCATTCAAGTCTTAGTTTTTAAAGTATAGCTTTTGAATATTGCATATGTCAACGGACATGATTATGCAATTCTCACACACTTTTAGGAGTATAAGAGTCTCTATTCTCTAGACTTACTTTATTATTGGCTTACTTTAAAAATTATTAGTATAAGGATTATTGGATATTAATAGAGTACATGGATGTATGAAGCTCAATTTTTGGAAGGTGTTGTATCTTTCTAATTTATCATAAATAAGAAAGATACATGTAAGGCCTATTACTTCTTTTCCCTACAGGGGATGACTCTATTTTATTTTATTGAGCGTATTCCATTTTGCTCTATGTCCTTGGCCCTCCAGCCTTTTTACTATTCAGCTATGTCTGGGTCATTGGTACAGTATAAAAATGTTAAAAAATTTATAGTAATTTATATATTTTTTATACTTACCAATGACCCAGACGGGGATGGCCCTCCCAGGAGTTGGGAACTCTTGCCTCCCCGCTGAGTACATAGCGCTTACCAGGCACTGGTTATTAGAATGATAAATGGCGCCAATTTCGGAACGTCCTTGACACTGCGCATGCGCAGTAGGGGCGAAGTGTGGAGGGCCTCTCAGGACATGTTTTCTTTAGTTTTAGATGCAAATTTTGGGGATTGGGGGGCAAAATTTGTGTTTGGCCCTATATTTTAAGAGTTAGCACCAGCTATGTCTGGGTCATTGGTAAGTATAAAAAATATATAAATTACTATAAATTTTTTAACTTTCTTACCAGATGAGCTATTTGAAGCAAATTTAGTACATGTATGTAGTTTTATTGAGTCATAAGTACTTGATTCATGAAAAATCACTTTTTCCTGCATCCCTGTGGGAACTATAGGACTTAAAATCAAAATATTTTCAAACACCCATATTTCCCAAATTGCACTTAACAGAGAACTGTTTTATGGTATGAAACATCCTTAGGACCAGTAGAATGGAATGGTAAATAAAAATTGCCATTGGTTGTGTCATAGTGTACAGGATGCAGCATTGAAAAATGGAGAGTTTGCATATTTTCAAAACTTAAAAAAATCTTCTTCAGAACCACTGATCAGAATCTATTGATATTTTGTATACAGCATCCATAGGTGGGTCAGATAAAAGTTTGTTCAAATTAAATCCCCCAGTTCATATTTAGGCTCCATACAGAGCCCAAATTTGAACTTTGTGCGGTATCAGAAACACCTGAATGGCCATCTGTCCAAACCCATCCCATACATTTACCATTGTACTTAAGTACATTACTCCTGGGTTTATGAACTGATTATTATACTACCTTTTATGTATAATTTTTGGCATGTATTCATTGTTTTTTTTATGGCACGCCTCTCAACAAAATTGAGTGGTAGAGTGCTAAATTAGTTTTCAAAGGCATTTTGTAACAAAAGTATTTTTTTTATGTCCATTATGTTAGGTGTAGGGTTAAAAAAATTCCAAATCAAACAAAAATTTTGGTTGCATTGTCGTGGCAAGCAGTCTTTGCATCTGTGCTGTTTGCAAATGTTACTTTAATTTCAAGGGCTGCACCCCTGTGGAACCCCAGGAAGTGAAACAATGCTTGTTTACTGCACTTTAGTTCTACCTTACTGGAAAATAGGATTTCTGTAACCAATGCCCAGAGTAGAAGTCCTCTAAACTGAGTAGCATGAGTATAAAAGATTAGCTAAACTTGACTTGATATTTGGTTTCTGGTCTTGAAAAAGCCATGGATGCTCATTGTGACCTTAAACATCACTAAATAAAAATATAATAATGGGCTGCTCAATTCCTCATTATAGCAATATGATTTGTAATATTCAAGCCATGTAGATTCATTCTTGATAGTCTAACCCTGAAATTTTTTAGTTTTATTATATAACCTGTAATTTGGGAGTGCGGTGGCTCAGTGGTAGACTGTTGGACTTCTATGCTAGAGGTCCCTAGTTCGATTCCAGTCTAGGACAACCCGCTTTGTGTCCTTGGGCAAGGGACTTTATCCCAGTTGCCTACATGGGGGCATGATGATGCTGTGTACTAAGGTGTACTGCACGTCAATGCACATGTCTTCAACCGCTGTAACCCTGCATGAAATTGTCCTTGTCCCTGCATGAACAGAGCTTGATCAGAGTTAAAATGTTGAGGAGCTGACAGTTGCTTGTCGATGCTTGGTGGTTCTCTCCGGGTACTCCACCTTCCTCCATCCGTAAAACTGTTACGGTCACGATTAGCCATTGTGCTTAAGTATGTGACCTTAAACACCAATAAATAAATAATAAATAAATAACCTGTAATTCTTTTTTTTTTTCAGTTCAAGATATTCCTGGTGTGTTGAGTACTGACCAGCTTGCTGCAATATCGACTTTGTTGGGTCAGGTAAAAGGAAATGTTGAAATGCAGTCAGTAGGAGAAGACACAGAACAGGCTGCTATTATACATATGTTGAAAACAATGCAGACAAGGTAAGAGCTTCCATTGTGTAAATAATAAGTACCTTTATGGGAAAGTACTCAGATTTAATGGAGATGTATTGATTGTCATGTTAACTTTCACAACTAACTCAGAAGTCTATTAATCCTTGTTGGGAAGTCCTGTAATAATTCTTTTAATATTGCAGGTCTACATTGATGTAGGATTGAATTTGAACTGAAAGATCCTTACCAAGTTGTTGCACCTGTGTGAATTGTCAAATTGTCCTTGACTTTATTGCCAAATTTATTCCCAAAGATCCCAGTACTTGAGGTGTCAGTTATATGTTTTTCACCCTCCACACGTGGTTATATAGTATGCATCATTTATGTTTGTTAGATTCAGTAATGTTTGGCATGATTCTGCCTGATGCGTGGGGGAACAGACTCTGGCAGAACAAATGTCCTCGCTTAAATATTTACAAAGTTTCTTTTCATTGTTTCACTTACCTTAAAAACCAATAAATAAATAAATATAAATAACTACTTCTATTTTGTCCATCTGTAGTGGACACCACAGGTATAAAAGACTGCCTAAACTTGAATTCATCCTTTGTTGTGGTTGTGATGTAGTCATAAATGCTGACAGTGACCCTAAAATCTATAAAAAAAAAAAATTATAAAAATTCTTAAATCTGGGCTGTCTGAATATTGTCTGTCCATCCAGAAAATTGTAACTTCATCATGACTCTATAATGGTGAGGTGAATTTTTACACAACTTCACACAAGGTTAAAGGACAGTGGGAAGCTCCACCATGTCTGAATGAGGTCAAGGTCACACAATTAAGAAAAATTTTAGAAAAAGTTTGTGCAGAAAATTGTTTTTTGATCATACCTCTATTATGTTTGGGTGGATTTTCATGGAACTTCACACAGGGTAAAGGACAAAGCAAAGGTGTGTTGTGCAATACCATCAAGTCCAAATAACAGAGGCCAAGGTCACATGATTATGAAAACTCAAATCTTGAGGAAAAACTCGATCCATCCTGAAAATTATGTCTTAGTCATGCCTCTATAATGGCTAGGTGGATTTTTTCTGCAACTTCACACAAGAGTAAAGGATAATGGGAAGATCTACTGTGCAGTGCCAAATCACAAGGTCAGGGTCGCACAATTATGAAAACTCAAATCTTATTATAATCTTTTATTGAATTTTATTTTATAAAATACTTTTTGCAAGTGTCATCTCCTATTTATGATAAGTAAAGGGATGAAATGATAAATATATTCTTTTTTCAGATCGGATAACTTAGTTGAACAATCAGAAAAGGAAGTATCATCAGTTAACAAAGTGAATAGAAATGATACAGATTCAAAGAAAGGGAAAAAAAATTTAAACAGTAAATTGAACCAGGTATGTATACTGTTATTTTGTAGTTTGAAATCCATTTATAGGCCTGGAAATCTCAAACACAATGTTGATAAAGGATACTGTAAAATACTTTCAGGGGACCTTGAAAATATTGAATGTCCAAACTTTAAAGAGATTGTCAATGAAAGAGATTGTCAAGGCCAAGTCCTTGGATTTCTGAAGCACGTTGAAAAGTAATGCTATCGATCTTTTGATTGGTCAGAATTTAGTAAGAAAATTCTCTATACCTCTTTTTCCATTTTTAATACCAGAACATGAGATTGTCTTTGACATTGTCAGAGAGTTTTCCAAAGATCAGTGTCCGGAGCAGTTATCTTGGGTGCAAGAACAAAGATTGAAAGTCTCTAGGGGTTACCCTACATTTTAGCTGGCACTGACTGTGCCCTAGTAAAATCTGATTGTCTATTTATTTATCTGTTGTCTTGATCGTGGGTTGACTACATCTTTTAAAACATCTTTTAAAACATTGGCAGAGAAGTCATTTTGCTTGTGGGAGCCCCTCAAAGTGGAGCAGTGCTTATTTACTGCAGTAAACAAGTTTTGCTTTACTGCTGAAATAGGACCAAGAACTAGCACCCGAGTTGGAAGTCCTCTAAAGTGGACAGGATACCTTTAAAGGATTGGCTAAACTTAACTTCATTCCTATGTCGTGGTCATGAGATAGCCAAAGATTCTAAAAGTGACATTAAACACCACTAAATAAATAAGAGAAATCTTTCAAAGTCCTTAAATTCACTCTTCATCTAATTACAGGTACCTGGCACTGTGTACTCGTGTGTACTAGTGTTGACACAGCTGTTCTTTATTGTTGTTAGGGTTTAGGCAAAATAAAGTGGCTTTGCATTATTATAAGTAAAATTTACAGCTTAAAATTTTGATATTTTTTTAAGTTATACTCTGAACATCTTTGTGTATCTTGTTTTTTTCTGAGGAAATGCTGTTTGTGTAGCACTGTAATAAATAGGACATAGCATTTTATTAGCTTTTTGGAAGCTCTCCAGGAATTATCATTGATAATTAGGGACTATCAAATTGGTATTTTTGAAGTTCACAAAATGATCTGTGTATTCTGAGTTTTTTATGTTGAGAGAAGGGAGTGGTAAAGATACATGTTTGGGGATAAAGGCATACAGATTTTTTGAATTCTAGGTCTTGAGATAAATAATGCTTGTTCAATCAAGTATATATTTCATAACCTAATATAACAATCCTAAGTTCATATCAATTTTTTTCAGTCTGTGGAAAATGGTAGCAGCACATCAAAATCAGACACAAGACAAGTGATCAGAAAGAATGAGAGAAAGCTGATTGGTGCTAAGCCTGGTGCAAACAAAGCAAACAATGTGTGGAAATGATATCTCACACAGTCTTAATTAGTAGACAGTATTATTGAATTCACCACACATTACTCAAGAACATATCAAGAATAAAACCGTCCAACATTTTTTCAATTGATTGCTATTTTCTCTTAACTGAACTATTATGTAACTGCATGTCAGAATGATTGGGTTGAGCTTAGAATTCTAGTTGCAGGGCATTCAAGTGTGGGGTGAATGCATTCTCTGCTATATTATGATGATGAAAAGTTTTCAAATAGAAATTTGAAGTACACATGCTATGCAAATGATGATGGGGCCTGTTTGACTACTTGCAAGTTTTGAAGATTTTTTTTCTCCTCATATTCCTTTCTTTCAAGACAATGAATTATTTTCAGTTTTGTTTATGATATTTATTTATATTGTGGTTGGGGGTTTTATTTGGACCAGCTTGTACTAATCTCTGCCTGTACTTTTATTCAGTTTCATATTTGAATGATGCAAGAATATGTGAGTGGTTCTTTTCCAGTCAGCAGATCCAATTCATTCAAGGTATTGTACCCAAGGTGGCCTAAATACACATAATCCGAAACATAATTTTCAGTGTTCAAAATTTTAAAAAAATTGACACCACCCACCTTCTGTCTGGGCATGAACTGATTACTTGTTTGTGAAGATATGGACTAGCTGACTAAAAGAGCAAAGTAACATATAACTGAACCTCAATAAATAAATCCGTCCAGTGTTTTATGTATTACTGTAGAAATGATTTTTGAAAAATATTTCCTTAACTTAGTGAGAATTTGATGGTCCTTGCCTTGTTGGAATCACATAACACATTATGATGAAAAAACCTAGTACATGTTGATCTCTAATTAAGTTTTGGCTATCTCAGCGATTTTCCTGTCCACTTTGTGAATTAGAGAGTTCACATCCTATTAAATTAACCATTGCTGGCAAGAAATTTGTAATTTTGCCGCCAAGTTTTGAAAAAAATGATACTTTCAGTTACTTTTCTTGATGTACTATGAGGTCTGACTTCCTAATCTTTACTGTGTATGTTCATATTGAAAAGATTTATGTCGTGTTTCATTTCATTTATCTCATGGCAACTTGCCAACAGATCTTGTCAAACAGCATATGTGATTTGCTCTATCTTGTAAATAAACATTCTTGCAAAACTGTTATTACTGTTGGGGTGATCATAAATGAATTAAAATGTGGTACTGAAATTTACATGGGTAGGTTGGGTCACTTCAAACAACACTTTTGTTCCTTATTAATCTTTAAACCCTGTTGTAACTTAGGATTTGGCACATTGCTTGATTATTGTGGTTAGCAAGTTCTTTTTTTTTTAACACCCCTCCCCCCCACACTCCTTTACCCTTAGATATTATAATACTACCGTTTTGGTGTTGGCAATGGGAAGTGGTACATTGCTTGATTACTGTAATAAACATTTGTTTTACTGGTACAATAACCAGTGCAAAAGGTAGGGGGTGCGGTGGTGTGGTAACCATTCTCGTCAGATCACCGAAGTTAAGCAACATCGAGCCTGTTTAGTCCTTGGATGGGTGACCGTCAGAACAATCGATTAGGATTCCAGCATTGTGTACTTGGACAAGACACTTAACCCGATTGTCCACATGGAGGCTCGTTGACGCTGTGTACTAAGGCGTACTGTATGTCAATGGTCTTCACCCAATCTAACCCTGCCTGTGCTGCAGTGCGGTGTTACGGTGGGGAGCTCATCGTTGCTCGGTGGTTCTCTCTGGGTACTATGACTTCCTCCACCTGTAAAACTGTCACCAACTCGATATGACCTTGGTTGTTAAAGTGTCATTAAACCTTAATAAATAAATAAATATAGTGTAAAAGGTGAGGAGTCATCTAAAGTGGGCAACATAGGCACAAATGGATGACAAAAGTTAATTTCATACTGGTGCTGTGAACATGATTGTGTCAAAGATGCTTTGTGATTTAAAACACAAATAATAAAACTATAGTCCAGCATGGCAACAGAACAGTAGTTCTGTACAGTCACATCAAAGCTATCAAGAAAAAGGTTAATTGTTGCCTCTTCTCTTCAAAAGAGGGTGGGCAACTAGTATATGGGCTTTGTGTGTCTTTGTGCCCCCCACAACAGTTCACACTCATAATTCTTGGGCTATATGGCTTAGGGTTATCAAACTTAAGTTTGCATTTACATCTTAGGGAGGGGAATTGCACAGGTTAGAAGTATGTCACACTGATATGCATTACAGAGAATAGATCATGCTGTTCAGTATCAATTACTTGTACTGGCAAACAGTTCTATTCAATTTTTGGCTGCCAACAGAGGGCTATGATGGCGCTGTGTAATGTATTACACATATACTAAGACATACTACACATAGATAGTGCTCTTGCCTTCAACTGCTGCTAACTCTGCTTGTGCCAGGTAAGTAAGTTGGAGAGTCTTACAGTTGTTCATGCAGCATGATGGTTCCTACCAAGTACTCTGGCTTGCACCACCTGTAAAACAGTCTGATACAATATCACCCTGGCTGCTGAAGGTGTTGTAAGCCCTTTACCCAATGCAGACGATATCAAAATTTATTAGCTGCGACTAGCAGCTCTATAAGTGGCAATGTCGGTCTGTCTGTCGGTGTGTCTGTCGGTCGGTCGGTCTGTGACCAACGAGTTTCAAAACTAAATAACTTTTGAAATACTTAATGGAATGACTTTATAATTGGCATGTAAGTGTATCTTATTGATGTCTAGCCACTGTTCAATGCATGTGTTGTTCCAAATATTTTTCTTTGAGTTATGGCCCTTGATGAACTTAGAATGTCAGTCGGTCTGTCTGTGACCAACAAGTTTCAAAACTCAATAACTTTTGAAATACTTGATGGAATGACTTTATATTTGGCATGCAAGTGTATCTTATTGATGTCTAGCCACTGTTCAGTGCATGTGTTGTTCCAAATATTTTTCTTGGAGTTATGGCCCTTGATGAACTTAGAATTTTGTCAAATTGCACCACCCGTCGCAGCTACAGCGTCGGTGTCGCGATTTTTATTTTAAATATCATTTTTTACATTTTTATACCCCCCACTTTCGAAGAAAATGGGGGTATACTGGATTACATGCGTCCATCCATCCGTCCATCTGTCGGTGTGTGAGTCCATCCGAGAATATTCATAACTTAAGTGAATTATTATGGAACTTGTTTTCTATAATATTTGGTCATAGGTATGCCCACACTAGGCAGTACACCACGTGGGGGTATGCACCGGATGACAGTCCAGCTCTTGTTTAAAAAAAATTGAACAAAATCATATCATGTGATCCCTCATTGGAACGAGCTCGTTCCAAAGAGGTGTCACATGATATGGTTTTGTTAAAATTTAAAAAAAAAAAAAAAAATTTCAACTGCTGAATTTGCATATTATGCGGGCAGATGTGGGTGATTCGTTGGGTAAAGGGTTAAACCCCACTAAATAAACAAATATGTGTGTCTTTGAGAACACTAGGGAAATCCTTGTATCTATCCAAAACTGAAGAAGAAACCGCTGTGCTACTCCATGTCTTGTGTGTTATTAGTGCATATGGTATCAAAATGTTCAGTGCTTTAGGGTGACCTGTATTTCAGCAAAAGTGTTTTTACATAGATCAGTGTAGCAAAACAAGTATTTGAGTTTGCAGATTTTTTTAATAATTTATTCCATATTTCTGATTGCTTTAGATGATGCATTTAATTTATAATTTAATCACTGTGTTCATAGATTCATGTTGAAGATATTTTCAAATTTATTTATAATCAAAATTGTAGAATAAAAACATTTTTGACAACAATGTGTTTCTATTTCTTTCCATTTGCACCCTCTACCTAAGGATACTAAGAATATTGAAAAACATGTACATGTATACAAAATCAGATGAATTTTGCAACTGATAATTCAGAAAGCATACATTATGATTATTGAGGACGGTAAAAGACTATCAGAAAAAAAGACTTTTTTCAAGGTCTGCAAACAGGTAAGACAATTTCCTGAAAAAAACCCTGTTTTTTCATGAAAATGTCTAATATTTTCAATTTATACAAATGTTTTTATACCTCCAGTGGGGTATGCAGGATTAGTCTTGTCTGTCCATCCATCAGTCCATCTGTCCCAAAATTCAATCATGAATAACTTGTAAAGTACTTGGTTGAGTGACTTGATATTTGGTATGCAAGTGTATCCTATTGCTGTGTACCCATAGTGGAATGCAGGTGTTGTGCGAGATTTTATTGCCAGAGTCATTGCCCTTTATGGACTTAGAATTTGTCTGCCTTGCAATTAATTCGTGAATAACTTGTAGAGTACTCAGTGGAATGACTTCATAGTTGATGAGCATGTCTATCCTATTGATGTCTACCCTCAGTGCAAGGCATATGTTATGCAGTATATTATTGTAGGAGTTATTGCATTTTATGGACTTTGATTTTGTCCGTCCCAAAATTCAGTCATGAATAACTTAATTAAGGGTACCTTCATGGTGTAATCATCGCCTCCCACAGTTTCTAATGTAGAGAGCTGAAACTTTAGGATATGGTTACACATGTCTTGCAGATGCACAACATATATAAAGTTTGCAGAAAAATATTTTTTTCACAGAATTATCAAATCAAGTCACTCTCACATTTGGTAAAGAGGTGGGGGTACTTTTTTGTGTCACCCTATGGTGACTCTTAATAGTTCTTATGATATATGCCCCAATGGTCTGTAATCTGTCACAGGTCTGTCATCTGTCATCCTTCAGCATCGCCCAGTAATAAATGTTTCATTTTAGTAATGCTATCCATGGTATTGCAGGTGGAGGTATATGCCAACCTCGACTTTGCTCTAGTTTGTTTTGAGATCCAGCTGTAGTGACAATATCCATATCCCTCAAGTTTTAACTTGTTACACTTGACTTTCTTTTACATTCCAGTATCAAGATGGGTTTAGTTTTATAATAATGAATCACTTAACTTGTTGAGTGCTAGAAGCCACTATCATGGCTCTATTGAAAAGTTCTGGATGCCACAGTAGTGGCTTTACACAATAGAATAGATTGATGTTTGCTCAGCACTAAATGAAAAATTTCTTATATAAAATTATTTGGTTACAGTTTATTGGAGAGTGTCCAGTGGCACTCTCAAATAAATTGTAACCAAACAATTATTTATGAACAAAATCTTGCTAAACTAAGGCTAATCTTGCTGGTAGTGTGGTATCTTTGAAAACAAGTTACCCATTTTTTTGTACTAATAACCAATGGCCCAGACTTAGCTGGTGCAAACTCGATATTATCAAGGGCCAAACACAAATTTTGAATCCCCCATCCCCCCAAATTTGCATACAGTACTGAAAATTAAAAGTCCTATCTGGCCCTCCATACTTTTACCATCTGCGCATGCACAGCAGTCAGGAAGAGACCGGAATTGGCGCAAACATCATTCTTTGTTTGGCCCAAAAGTCAGTAACAATGATCTGACATCTGTGCTTTAAAATCTTCTTTTTTGAGGATGCCAGACACAAATCAATGAAAGAATTGGTGGATCCAAGGCTGTAAATGGATGATGGAATTGAACAGTAGTGGTTTCAAACGTTCAGGGCTGTGACTTTATAATAATTATTATAAAAATTATTTCATGTTTCCCATTTTCGGGACATATGCGCTTGACGTCATAATTCTTGCTAATGATTAATCCACTGTTTGTTAAGTGTTCCTTCCCTATCCTTCCATGAACCCCTCCTGTTAAACTCTTAAGCTTTTTGGCTATTTTTTATTGAAATTTTTTATTAAATTTCTTGGGAGTTGGACGTGTATTACAGAATGTTTATTCTGTTTATCCCCCAGGGTTACGTCCTCACCCTAGGGGTGTTGGGTTGTTTTGGTATTGCATCTTCTATTTGATGTATCGTTTTTTCTTCATATGAAGATCTAGCTTTGCATCTGGTAGCATTTAAATCAGTTACTGACTTAAATATATGTAGTATTTTATATTTTATTACTGTAGAATTACTGTAGGATACAGGATATTATTCCGGTAGTGTAGCTCATAAAATTTGGATTTTGTCTACACTTAGGCTCTATTGGGATGCCCTTGGGCTCACAATGTTTCCTTTGGGAACTCAGGCATTTTCTCAAAAATTTTTCGAAATTTTTTTCATAATTTTTTCGAATTTAATTTTGATTGCTAATATTCATGTATCTTTATCATATATTTTGTTGTGGAGTTTGTAGGAGTGCTATCGACTTTGTCTTTTGATTGTAATTATGAAAGCTTACTGCTCTAAATGCAAGACGAAGTCTTCCTTGGATTTACATGCTTGTTGCCTTGCCTGTAGACGATGCACTCCTACGGATTCTTGTCCTACTTGTGTACATTGGGATGACAGACGTTGGAGATGGGTGTCATGGTACGTCATTGAGAGTTTTCCAGTTTCTTTTTCAGAGGAACAAGAACATTGTGATGGTATTGTGACACCCATCCAAAGTGTGCTACCGTCACCACACTCTGATGAGCAAATAGAGCTAGCTACAAAGGTGCTTATGAATATTAAGCAAAGGATAAGGCCTCTAGTTAGTGTTCTTAATCCTTTGGAAGCAGCTAGCTCGACAGGTGAAGTGGTTACTCCGTTCATGGGAGCCGTGACCCTGGGTAAGTCTGTTGCGGTCGAGGGAAGTGTAGATTTGGGTACAGCGAGCACCTCAAAAACTAAAGCTCACCAAGTGATGACAGAAATAGGGAGGAAGCCTGCAAGTTACTCTTCGGGAACCTCAGCGAGGTCTGATAAGACCGCGAACGGGAGAGCCCTCTCTCTAACCCAGCAACATTTGGGGCCAAATGTTGTTGGAGAAACTTGCCTGTGTAGGAGCTAACGTCCACACTCGCCACTCGGGACGCTCCTTCTAAATTTGCAGTCGGCTACAGTTACAGCTTCTTCCTCAGGCAGATATAACACACACCACCACATACTAGCTACCAGACTTCGGATATCCAGGCAGCCGCCAGAAGAAGTATCTTTGCCTGTGAAGTCGGCCCATCCGGTAGCTAGTGATCTGAGGCTTCAATCATTGGGACGTTCGGAGTAGAGATCTACGTCTGGATCATCGTCCCAGGAGCAGCAAGCGGTATAAATATGGAAGACCGCTACTCCTCAAGCCTCTATAATGGACTTGCAGTCGCAGATTGTGCAGCTCATAGCAGCTTCCCAACAAGTGCAAGGCCAGCCTTCTGCAAACTCCGGTGGGAGCTGTCAGGCGGGGAAATTCATTTGTCAATACTATTTTGACTTTGTTCCACCTGATCAGCAAGCTGCGTCTGCTAGGCAGAAACCACTGTCTTTTATAGACAAAGATACCATGCGAAGGAAAGATGATGTCTTTCCTTCCCGAGATTATCTTGGCAAGTGTCCGAGGCCTTCGGCCACATTAACAACGCCATTTTCAACCTAGCAAGTTTGAATAGGAAGGCAGTTTCCTATCGGCATCTTCAATCAGCACGTTCTTATAAAACGGTTGGAGAAGATGTTCAGAGTGCTACTCTGGATGAGCAGGCTGGGGATTCAGTTATATCTTTACCAACATCATTCAATTTATGCTCAGATGTGATGGAATTTTCTATTTCATCTAATAGAGCGATTCTGGACGCTATGTTATACACAGACCATATCACCAGGGTTCTGGCACAGCCTCTAATAAGCCACGTATGCATTCAAGTACATGCATGCTTTTCATGGCTCCTGGATTGGCGGCTGGGTCACATCCACTATTTAGTTGCTGTGGTTCCTGTGGTTGTTCGTTTATAAGTCATATACAAGCATATGATTCCTTATCAATAAAACTGCTAGCCTTTGTGTACCTTTGTGGCTGACATGTCTGTTATCTGGGTGGCATTCTCCAATGTGGCAACTAGTCCACTCTGAAAAGTTTCGCTCAGCAGTTAATTGCATAATAATGTTGTATTATTCATTCAGTTCCTGGTTACACTTGTATCACTCAGTCATACAGTAGATACTGGCTGTATTCAGATGAGTTCATGTGGGATTTCACTGCTCGCGTGTATGAGATGTGTATTTATTAGGCAGATGCATTATTGAACAGATTATGTAAATTCTTACTCTGCTTATAGAGCTCATGAGAATTTTGGGGCTATTTGGATCAGTTATGGAACTTCTAATAGGCTGTCTATGCATACGCTCTCAATTTTTGGCATTATTATTCAGAGTAGTATATTCTTTCTCCGAACAGTCATTGGTTGTTACGGACCTATGAAATTTATTTCGGGGACGGTCCGTCTGTTAATCATAGCTCATTCCATGTTCTAAATCCAGGTTTCTACGAGATACGATACTCACTCTCGTATATTCGCATGGTTCAGTTGGAGTTTTATTATTGGAATTAATTGTACACCTGAATGGGGTTGCCTGTTGGTTGCCTTAGAAGCGTGTTTGCTCTTCAGGTACTTTCCATTGGGATTCAATTGGACAAGTGTATGGTTGTACACTTTATATCACCGGTTTTCGACCTATCTACGTATTCCGGCTCCAGTATACATTAGAAGCGGGCACTGTTAATTACCGGGATCGCCATGATAGCCTTAGCTTCTGAATTGGTGTTAAGCACCAATAATTAATAAGCGGGTGCCTGTTGGGCTAATATATATTGATTATTTGGTACTGCTTTTCACTGATTCCAGAGCGCTTCCCTCTTTGTTTTGAAGAATATTCCTTCAAAAACAGTGGGGGGGGGATTTTTAGCTCACCAAAGGGAGCTTAACTTATCACTTGCTATCCGTCGTCTTCCGTCGTGAACTTTACATTATCGACTTCTCAGAAACTACTTGACCAAATTGGACCAAATTTTGTTTGCATGTTCCTTATCATATGTCAATTCAAGTTTGTACAAATAAACTTGCCATGCCCACAGGGGGCACCAGAAGGGGCATAACTCTGATAGCACCCATAAATTTTTTCAAAAATTCAAAAAAATCTTCTTCTTCAGATCCACCAGTCAGAATGCTTTCATATTTGGTATCTTCGGTGAGCTAAAAATCCCCCCCCCCCCCCCAAGGTTGGTCAGATTCAAGTTTGTTCATATCGGGTCCCTGAGTTAGTATTTGGGCTCTCTATTGAAGCCCAAAGTTTAACATGGTGCAATTTGAGGAAATTTCTTTAAAAATCTTCTTCAGATCGGCCACTCAGAATCTTTTCATGTTTGGTATACAACATCTATAGGGGGGTCAGATTCAAGTTTGTTCAAATTGAGTCTCTGGGTTAATATTTGGGCTCCCTATGGGAGCCCAAATTTTAACTGTGCAATGCTTGGAATATTCTTTAAAAATCTTCTTCTTCAGATTCACCAGTCAGAATCCTCTCATATTTGGTATACATCATCTCTAGGGGGGGCCAAATTCAAGTTTGTTCAAATCGAGTTTCCCGGTTAATATTTGGGTTCCCTATGGGAGCCTGAATTTTAACTTAGTGCAATATGAGGGAATTTCTTTTAAAATCTTCTTCTTCAGATCCACCAATCAGAATCCTTTCATATTTGGTATACAACATCTCTAGGTGGGTCAGATTCAAGTTTGTTCAAATCGGGACCCTGGGTTAATATTTTTGCCCCCATTTGAGCCCAAAGTTTAACTTAGTGCAATGTGAGGTGATTTCTTTAAAAACCTTCTTCATATCCACCAGTCAGAATTCTTTTGTATTCGGTATATGACATCTCAAGGGGGATCAGATTCAAGTTTGTTCAATTTGAGTCCTTGGCTTAATATTTGGGCTCTATAGGCAGGGGTGGGGGGGGGGGGGGGGGCATGTTACATTCAGGTTTGTTCAAATCCACTCCTTAGTGTTTTTCCATAAAATTTGCCTCTCATGACTTCATTCCTTTGTAGTGTTGATGAACCATGTCTAACTGAATGTGACCCCAAATACTAATTTTAACCACTTTGGCCGGTGAGCGATTAAGGCCCCTTGGGGCCTCTTGTTCTTCATCTCTTCCAGCTTGATAAGTTTCTATGAGTGAAGCTGTTTTGTCTGTAGATTATAACTGATCCTAGATATGGCTTGTTTATTATTTATATATGGCGTGTGTGAGGGTTGGTCTCTCACTCTCGAATACGCTATCCTAATTTAAGGGGCTTAGTCCAGACTAGCCTTAAAATTGGGGGCTTGTTACACCCAATTAGCATAATCATTCATGGCTAAGATTACGGAATTACTTGGATATGGCTCCTTATTTATGATATGTCTTCTCTATTATTGTATAGAGAGACATACATGTAATTCCTTTTAAATTTAATCTCCTTTCACCTTGGAATGCAGGCTTAGGAGCTATATTTGGTCTGCTAATTCTTAAGTCCTATGCTTCTGCCTTTTTAGCTCACCTGGCCTAAAAGGCCATGTAAGTTTTTCTCATCACTTGGCGTCCGGCATCCAAAAACTTTTCACATTTTCATCTTCTTCTCTGTAACTGCTGAGCCGGTGTGAACCAAACTTGGCCTATGGTCTATGGGAGGTCATCTACAAACGATCCTCATTTTGTGCCCGACGGATGAAAAACATGGCTTTTAGAGGCATTTTTTGATTCTGGTTGGTGGATTTTCAAAAATCTTCTCTTCTGAAACTGCCAGGCCAAATGTTTTGAAACTTCACATAAAAGATGACTGGGACCCCCTCTACCAACGATCCTCATTTAATGTTGATTGGGTCACAAACATGGCCGCAATTGCGGCTTATAGTTACTGTAGAAACCCTATGGGAAATCACATTTTCCTCTTCTTCTCTGGAAAAACTGAGGCGACGTGAAAACAAACCTGGCAGGGATAGTCTATTGGAGGGTCCTCTACAAACGATCCTCATTTTGTTCCTGTGGGTTGAAAAAAATGGCCGCCAAAGGCATTCTTTGATTCTGATTGGTAGATTTTCAAAAATCTTCTCCGACGAAACTGCCAGGCGAAATGTTTTGATACTTCACATAAATGATGACTGGGAGCCCCTCTACCAACAATCGTCATTTAATATTGATCGGGTTGCAAACATGGCCACAATTGCAGCTTATAGTTACTATAGAAACCCTATGGGAAATTACATTTTCATCTTCTCCGGAACTACTGAGCCAACGTGAACCAAACCTGGCAGGGATGGTCTATGGGAGGTCCTCTACAAACGATCCTCATTTTGTTCCCGTGGGTTGAAAAACATGGCTGCCAGAGGCATTCTTTGATTCTGATAGGTGGATTTTCAAAAATCTTCTTCTCTGAAACAGCCAGGCCAATTGTTTTAATACTTCACATAAGTGATGACTGGGACCCTCTCTACCAACGATCCTCATTTAATGTTGATCGGGTTGTAAACATGGCCACAATTGCGGCTTATAGTTACTATAGAAACCCTATGGGAAATCACATTTTCATCTTCTTCTCTGAAACTACTGAGGCACTGTGAGCCAAACTTTGCAGGAATGGTCTATGAGAGGATGAAAATAGGTGGCCACCAGAGGCTGTATTCTATTGCTTAACCCAATGCCTCTCCTGTCTGCATGAAGATCGGTACTGTCAGCAAAAATACTTGTTTTTTGAGAATCTGGTAAGGGTTGGTTCCAGTTTTCTCCACTGAGAACTGGGAAAAAAATCCCAAAAATATTGTGTATACAGTACAAGTCAAAATAAGCTGTAGCATAACTGCAATAAACTAAGTAAACTGCTGCTCCTGCCCTGACAAGATCAGAGTCTGACATTTTCTGGAAAGCTGTCAGTGAGAGCTTTCCAAAAAATGATGTCAGCTTCTGGTCTTATCAGTGTTGGAAGAGAAAAAGATACAGAGTTGATAGGATTATCCTACAACCTATTTTGACTTAACTGTAAACCATTTCAACTGTACATGGATGCTGATATATGCTCATTACTCATGTTACTTATCAGAAATTCTTGATTGTTGACAGGTGCTTGGAGAAACCGGAGAAGGTTTTTGCTAACATTCTTGCAATCATGTCAGCTTAGATGACAGTAATTATTGTTATTGTATATCTTTTAAGATTTGACAAAAATTGGAGTAATGTGTTTCCTGTAACCCTTTTACCTATCCAAAGCTATTTTGAAAAGAGAATACTGTCTGAAAAAAGTTGTAATTTTTCAAAAATATCTAACCTTCTTTTACTGATTTTTTTGTTGAGAACAGAATTCATAAATGTGTGCATTCTCAAGAAAATCTTCTTTGAAACTACAAGGCCAAATGGTTTGAAAACTTAGTGTGACTGATGACTGTAACCCCCTCTACCAATGATCCTCATTTTAATCTTCATCAGGTTGCAATTATGGCTGCAATTGTGGCTTATAGTTACTAAAGAAACCCTATAGGAAATCACATTTTCATCATCTTCACTGAAAGTACTGAGCCAAAGTTAACCAGACTTGACAGGCATTGTCTATGAGAGGTTCTCTGCAACTGTTACTCATTTTATTCCTGTTGGGTGAAAAAACGTGGCCGCCAGAAGCATTCTTTGATTCTGATTGGTCAATTTTGAAAACTCTTCTCCTCTGAAACCACAGGGCCAAATCTTTTGAAACTTTGCATGGTTGATAACTGGGACACCCTCCACCAACGTTCCTCATTTTAATGTTGATCGTATTGCAAACATGACCACAATTGCGGTTTATAGTTACTATAGAAACAAGAGGCCCCACGTGGCCTTAATCGCTCACCTGACAAAGTGACTCTAAGAAGTATTTTAGGTCACCTTCACCATGTCATGCCTCATCAACATTAACTGGTTGAGTGATAGATTTTGTTTGAAGTTCAACATTTGTTACCTAAAATTAGTTTTATTTAAAATCATTGGTGTGTGGCCAATCTCCAATGATTTTTAATAAAGCAAATTTATCTCTGCAGACAAACTGGTTTAGCATGAAGCACAAACAAGGAATGTGAAGAGATAGCCTTGGACATCTCTCCCCAACTGTGGATATCTTCCATGTGCTACATGTATATATTTGCATGCAAGAAAACAAAAATTTTCACAAATTTTATTTTTTTTTATCATCATTGGAACAAGCTCAAACAGCTTATTCCAATAGGGGTATGGGAAGATCAGGTATATTTTTGAGACAGAAATGTGAATATATAAATAATGGTGTTTTTTTGTGAATGATGCTGGAGAATTTTGCGTAAAGATATGGTAAATGGTTTGTTCTAGATACAGAATGATGCAAAAGTATTTAAATTTGATTAGGCAAGTTGTTCCTATAATGCATTTAAAAATTGAAGTAACTGTTTTTTTGCTGACGAACTTTTAGATGTGTGTGTCTGTGTTTGTGTGTGTGTGTGTGTGTTTGTGTGTGTGTGTTTGTGGGGGGGGGGGGGGGGGTAAGAGTGTTCTTGCAAACAAAATTCCTGAATAAATGGAAAATTTTATTTTTTGTGTGAAAGACATAGTGCGTGAATGTTGATTGGAACAAGCTTAGAGAGCTCATTTTAATGTGAAGTCATAAAGCTGTGTTTTACGTACGAAATTCTGGAATAACTAAAAAAATTGCTTTTTTGACTCAAAAAGCATGGTGTGCGACCTCTCATTGGAATGAGCTCAAAAAGCTCATTCCAATGGGGTATTTACAAGCGATAAGTACATGTATGTTTAAGAGACAAAAATTAAAATTTGAATAGCGATTTTTGCGAAGAATGCTGACAAGTTTTGGCAGTTATGCTGGTAAAAAGGTAAGATATGCAAAGTGGTTGTTTTTTAGAGGCGACATTTAATTAAGGGGAATTAACCCTTGATTACTGAGGTAACTTCTAAAAGTACTGAAATTTCATGAAGCAATGTGAATAACAGACAACAGTTGCCTAAAAATTTCATGAATAACTAAAATTTTTATTCCTTTGTCTCGAAAACATGGCATATGACCTTTGTTGGAATGAGCTGAATGCGTGTGTTCCAATGAGGGGTCATAAAATTTGAACGAAGATTTGTGTGAATAATGCATTAGTACTGCTAGATTTGGGTAAACGGTTCACCCTGGATACCACCCCTTCTATAGTAGATCTTTTCTGCAAATTTTGTCTAAGATTCTATCAACTTTACAAATAAATACCTTCATGAATCACAATCAGATCCACCCTACAATGTTGCATACCAAATATCAAAAGATTCTGCCTGCTGGATCTGGAGAAGAAGATTTTTTAAGAAATATGCCTGAAACGCACTAAGTTAAAATTTGGGCTCCTATACGGAGCCCAAATATAAACCCAGGGGGCCGATTTGAACAAACTTGAATCAGATCCACCCCACAATGTTGCTTACCAAATATGAAAAGATTCTGAAGCTGGATCTGGAGAAGAAGATTTTTTAAGAAATTTGCCTGAAATGCACTAAGTTCGAATTCAAGCTTCTATAGTGAGCCCAAATATGAAACTAGGAAGCCGATTTGAACAAACTTGAATCAGATCCACCCCACAATGTTGCATACCAAATATCAAAAGAATCTGCCTGCTGGATCTGGAGAAGAAGATTTTTTAATAAATTTGCCCGAAATGCACTAAGTGCGAATTCGGGCTTCTATATTAAGCCCAAATATGAATCCAGGGGGCCGATTTGAACAAACTTGAATCAGATCCACCCCGCAATGTTGCATACCAAATATCAAAAGATTCTGCCTGCTGGATCTGGAGAAGAAGATTTTTGAAGAAATTTGCCTGAAATGCACTAAGTGCGAATTCGGGCTTCTATATTAAGCCCAAATATGAATCCAGGGGGCCGATTTGAACAAACTTGAATCAGATCCACCCCGCAATGTTGCATACCAAATATCAAAAGATTCTGCCTGCTGGATCTGGAGAAGATGATTTTTTAAGAAATTTGCCTGAAATGCACTAAGTTCGAATTCGAGCTTCTATAGTGAGCCCAAATATGAATCTAGGAAGCCGATTTGAACAAACTTGAATCAGATCCACCCCACAATGTTGCATACCAAATATCAAAAGATTCTGCCTGCTGGATCTGGAGAAGAAGATTTTTTAATAAATTTGCTTGAAATGCACTAAGTTCAAATTTGGGCTCCTATACTGAGCCCAAATATAAACCCAGGGGGCCGATTTGAACAAACTTGAATCAGATCCACCCCACAATGTTGCTTACCAAATATGAAAAGATTCTGCCTGCTGGATCTGGAGAAGAAGATTTTTTAAGAAATTTGCATGAAATGCACTAAGTTCAAATTCGAGCTTCTATAGTGAGCCCAAATATGAATCTAGGAAGCCGATTTGAACAAACTTGAATCAGATCCACCCCACAATGTTGCATACCAAATATCAAAAGATTCTGCCTTCTGGATCTGGAGAAGAAGATTTTTTAAGAAATTTGCCTAAATGCACTAAGTTCGAAATCGGGCTCCTATACTGAGCCCAAATATGAACCCAGGGGGCCGATTTGAACAAACTTGAATCAGATCCACCCTACAATGTTGCATACCAAATATCAAAAGATTCTGCCTGCTGGATCTGGAGAAGAAGATTTTTTAAGAAATTTGCCTGAAATGCACTAAGTTCGAAATCGGGCTCCTATACTGAGCCCAAATATTAACCCAGGGGGCCGATTTGAACAATCTTGAATCAGATCCACCCCACAATGTTGCTTACCAAATATGAAAAGATTCTGCCTGCTGGATCTGGAGAAGAAGATTTTTTAAGAAATTTGCCTGAAATGCACTAAGTTCGAATTCGGGCTTCTATAGTAAGCCCAAATATGTATCCAGGGGGCCGATTTGAACAAACTTGAATCAGATCTACCCCGCAACATTGCATACCAAATATCAAAAGATTCTGCCTGCTGGATCTGGAGAAGAAGATTTTCAAAGAAATTTGCCTGAAATGCAGTAAGTTCAAATTTGGGCTCCTATACTGAACCCAAATATAAACCCAGGGGGCCGATTTGAACAAACTTGAATCAGATCCACCCCACAATGTTGCATACCAAATATCAAAAGATTCTGCCTGCTGGATCTGGAGAAGAAGATTTTTTAAGAAATTTGCCTGAAATGCACTAAGTTCGAAATCGGGCTCCTATACTGAGCCCAAATATGAACCCAGGGGGCCGATTTGAACAAACTTAAATCAGATCCACCCTACAATGTTGCATACCAAATATCAAAAGATTCTGCCTGCTGGATCTGGAGAAGAAGATTTTTTAATGTTTTTCCCATTGCCTACAGTGTTAAAAAGTGCTGACTCAGCACTTTTTCAAAGTCCCGAAACTGTACCCTATGATAAAACCGATGGCAATTTTTTTTTACCAATCCTTTCTGTTGGTCCTAAGGAAGCTGCACACCAAATAAAAATTCTCAGTGCCGTGCAGTTTTGGAGATATGGGCGTTTTAAATTTTTTCTATTTTTAGCTCCTGTGGTTCCCATGGGGCTGCGGGAAAATTTTTTTTTCCATAAATCAAGTACTCATGACCCAATAAGCCCTCACATAAAATTTGGTTCAAATCAGCCTCTCGGTTTGGAAAATAGAAATTTTGGGCGGGGCAAAAAATTTTGCCCCTCTCATAACAACGTCAAGTATAGCCCCACAAACTTCTCTTGAACAAATCTGAGTCTACACCTCAAAAGGAAGCTGCACACCAAATATCAAGTCTCTGCTACTGCTGGTTCATGAGAAGAAGATTTACAAAGATTTTGGTGCCCCTTGGGGGTGTGGCACCACCCAGGAGGAGGGGCAACTTCATTTGAACAAATCTGAATTGACATTAGGTAATAAACATTTAGCCAACATTTGAATAAAATTGGGCTAGTGGTTTAGGAGGAGAAGTCGATAATGTAAAGTTAACGCCGGACGGACGACGACGGACGACGGACAGAAAGTGATTAGTTAAGCTCCCCTTGAGCTTCGCTCAGGTGAGCTAAAAAACTATAGGAAATCACATTTTCATCTTCTCTCTGGAACTATTGAGCTGACATGAACCAAAACTTGGCAAGAATGGTCTATAGGAGACCCTCTACAAACGATCCTCTTTTTGTTCCCGTTGGCTGGAAAATATGGCCACCAGAGACATTCTATGATTCTGTTTGATGGATTCAAATGTTTTGAAACTTCACGTGATTGAAGACTGGGACACCTTCTACCAATGATCCTTAAGTAATTTTGATGTAATGTTGCAAACATGGCCACAATTGCAGCTCATAGTTACCATGGAAAGCCTATGGGAAATCACATTTTTATATGTATTTCCAGGTGAGCGATTACAGGCTCTGTAGAGCCTCTAGTTACAATTCTGCTAAGTCTTGGCCATTGGTTATTAGTATAAAAATATGATAAATTTAAAGTAATTTGTATATTTTTTATACTTACCAATGGCCCAGATGGGGATGGCCCTCCCATGAGTGGGCACTCATACCTCCCCGCTGAGTTATTTTGTACGCTCATCTACAAAGAATGATGTTGCCGCCAATTCCGGTCTCTTCCTGACTGCTGCGCATGTGCAGATGGTAAAAGTATGGAGGGCCAGATGGGACTTTTAATTTTGGGTATTGTATACAAATTTTGGGGATTGGGGGGTTCAAAATTTGTGTTTGGCCCTTGATAATATCGAGTTTGCACCAGCTAAGTCTGGGCCATTGGTAAGTATAAAAAATACACAAATTACTTTTAACTTTATCATGTTTCAAATTACCATTGAAAAATAATGTGGCACTCAACCAGTTAATCAATTTGGAGGGTTTAACCCATTACATCATATGAACTCCGGCAGTCCACGTCCTTGAGTGGAAATGGATGAGAACATTTTGTAATACTGTACAATAAAAAGGTTTAAAGGTCTGTACTGGAGTTTCACTTCCAGTAAAGTGGGAGTAACCATGTTACGTGTATTGTACCTAGATTTTGAACACAACATTAATTGTTATATTACAGATAGCCATCTGTAGGGCAGATGTGATTTAAATTAAAATCAAATATGCCCACTTCTACTGTACTGACATATCTAGCTAATTCTATTTAACTCTTAACCTATTGAGTATTTTAAAAAAATATTTTCAAATCTAATCATGGCTGCTGTAAAATCTTTTGGAAATTTAACTCAAGAAATCATTGGTCGAAACCATCATTTACTTTATAAGGGGTAAATTTAATTAAAAATATACCCTTATGATACTTATTCTAGTGCAAGACATTTGCTGTCCAGGACAGGAATATCTGCCAGTAACATGCAAAGAGAAAAAAATATTCAAACTTTCATGATTTTTTCAATTTTTGCATCCAAATCATAGCTTTTGACCTTTTATTGGAATGAGTCCTCTAGCGCATTTCTTTTGGGGTCCTAAACTGTTTTTAGCCCAACTTGACAATGTCAAGTATGAGCTATTGGGATGGATTGTGATCCATCGTCCATCTGTCCGTATGTACATCTGTCCATAAACAATTCCTTTAGCACACCCTACAGGCCACAGTTCTCACCCATTCAGTCCCAAATTTTACATTTAGCTTTGGGGCAATGTCTAGATGGGAGATATCATATTTTTCCAAATTTCTTTAAACAAACATGGCCACCAGCAGCCATCATAGATTTGGCATATAAATTGTCAACAATTCCATTAGCATACACACCCTACAGGCAGCATCTCTCACCCAATCTTTTTCAAATTTTATAGTTAGCTTTGGCGTGATGTCTAGATGGGAGCTATTGAATTTTTCTGAATTTTGTTGAAAAACATGGCTGCCAGCAGCCACCTTGGATTTGGATATAAACTATCCAAACAATTCCTTTAGCACACCTAACAGGCCGCAGCTCTCAGCCGATCAGTCCAAAATTTGACGTGGCTTTTGGGCAATGGCTAGATGAGAGCTATCAAATTTTTCCAAATTTCATTGAAAAACATGGTCGCCAGTGACCATCTTAGATTTGGCATATATATTGTCAACATTTCCTTTAGCACACCCTACAGGCTGCATCTCTCACCCAGTCTTTTTTCAAATTTCATAAGTAGCTTTGGTGTGATGTCTAGATGGGATCTATCAAATATTTCTGAATTTTGGGGAAAAATATGGCCTCCAGCAGCCATCTTGGATTTGGATATAAATTGTCAACAATTCCATTAGCACACTCTACAGGCCGCATCTCTCACCTGGTCTTTTTTGAATTTCATATATAGCTTTGGTGTGATGTCTAGATGGGAGCTAGCAAATTTTTCTGAATTTTGTTATAAAATGTGGCCGCCAGTAGCCATCTTGGATTTGGCATATGAATTGCCAACAATTCCATTAGCACACCCTGCATCTCTTCCCAAATCTTTTTCAAATTTCATATGTAGTTTTGGGTGTGATGTTTATATCTGGAGCTATAAAATTTTTCTGAATTTTGTTGAAAAACATGTCTGCCAGTGGCCATCTTGGATTTGGCATATAAATTGGCAATAATCCTATTAGCACACCCTACAGGCCACATCTCTTACCCTATCTTTTTTCAAAATTTCATATGTTGCTTTGGTGTGATGTCTAGATAGGAGCTATCAAATTTTTCTGAATTTTGCTGAAAAACATGGCTGGCAGTGGCCATCTTGGATTTGGCATATAAATTGTCAATAATTCCATTAACAGGACCAACAGGCTGCACCTCTCACCCGATCTTTTTCAAATTTTATGTGCAACTTTTGTATGATATCTAGATATTAGTTATCAAATTTTTCTGCATTCCATTGAAAAAGATGGTCGCCACCAGCCACTTGGATTTGACATATAAATTGTCAACAATTCCATTAGTACACCCAACAGGCCCCACCTCTCACCCCGATTTTTTCAGATTTCATATGTAGCTTTGGTGTGATGTTTTTTCTGTAGAAACTTGAGTGAATGACTTGGCATTACTGGATCTTTCTATCTAGTTCAGTCCCTTCTTGGACAAGTTGAGGTGCAGTGTCATTGACACTTTCATTTAGGTAAAAAAAATTAAAAATTTCAGTATTCAAGAAGTGGCACCTCTAGTTGTGTTTGGTGAAGGGTTAAGGGGATTCTGGAAAATCGAACATTTGTGGCTTGTGTTTAGGGAAGGGCAGAAGGGGCACTCCACACCCAGGATAACTTCACTCAGGTTGAGCTATAGTGATCGTTCCCCATCCATCAAACAAACATCATCCTGCATGAAGGTGTTATTTGTAGTTTTATTCAAAAACCATTGAACCAATTTCAAAGAAATTATATGGAATTCTTGGTCATAGGATTGCATTGTGATTTTATTAAAATCAAGTGGCCAGGCCCCATTGGGAGGGGGTGGTAGAAAATTTCTCCTATTTTGATGGAATGAGTTGACATTTGGTATTTAGCTTCATTTTGAGGAATACATTCAAGGTTTGTTCAGGGGAAGTTTTCTATTTTCACCACCCATGGGCTGATTTCAACTAAATTTGGTATGGGATGCTATTGGGCTATAAGTGCTTGATTCTCACCAAAATTTATTTCCCTACCCACAGAGAATAGAGAATTATCATTTGGTATGTAGTATACTTAGGATCAGTAGAATTGAAATATTGTAGGCGATTGTGTCATAGGGTACGGTATAAGAAATTGAAAAAAATGCTGAGATATCCTTTTTTAAAAAAATTAAAAAAATGTTCTCCAGATAAACAATATGAGATAAAAATCTTTATAAATCTTTTAAGTCCATCAGTCAGAATCTTTTGATGCTTGGTATACAGCATCTTTATGTGGGTCAGTTTCTTCAAATTACATTCCTGGGTTCATATATGGGGGTCCTTTTTGGAGCCCAAATTTTAACTTTATGCAATATGAGAAATATTCTTTAATGAAAGTGTCTGTGACACTGTAGGTTAACTTGACTTTGTGTAGTGTTTGATGAAAAGGATAATGTTCAATGTTTATGAAAGGATTATGAAATAAGACAAGAATTGTGATAATTGAGAATATGTTAATTACTGTTCCCTGTATGCTGTTTTCAGTAAGAATAATTTGAGTGTAGACTGTTCACTAACAGTTAACGTTTGTCAACCAAAGTTACCAAGTTACAGTAAAATCATTCCAAAACGAGTCATCCTACCAAGTTACAATGAAATCCCTTCATTAATATAACTCGTAGACTTTGCTAAAGGAATCTACGACACATGATGGTTTGGTGATCGCAGTTGACCAATCATTACCAAAATAGGAGAGTCTCGTCTAGATATCATGCCAAGTTATCCTACCAAGTTACAATGAAATCCCTTCATAAAAACAACCTGTAAGCAGTGCTAAAGTAATCTAGGTCAAGTGACCAGGTGGCGGTAACGACTGACCAATCGTGACCAAAATACACATGATCTAGACATCATACCAAGTTATCCTTCCAAGTTACAATGAAATTGCTTCATTGTAGACTGTGCTAAACAAACCTAGGTCACGTCCCTGTGCGGCTGTCACGGTTGACCAATCTCGGCCAAAATAGGATGTTCTCATCTAGATATTATACAGAGTCATCCTACCAAGTTATAATGAAATCCCTTCATAAAAACGACCTGTAGACTGTGCTAAAGATTTTCGGGTTTCAGGCTCTCACAGACGTCTCGGTTGACCATTCGCGGCCAAAAGGGGGCGTTCTCATCTAGACATTATACAGAGTCATCCTACCAGGTTACAATGAAATCCCTTAACTGGTAGAGTGCTAAATTATTTTTGGCCACCAAAATTTGTTCACACGTCTTTTCCTTGTTACAGTTCATAGGAGAGTTCCTGTGGGCACTCTCCTATGAATTGAATTGTAATGAGGCAGATGCTAACAGATTAAATGGGAGCACGGTGGCTCAGTAGGTAGAGGTGCAGGCTGCAAGCCGAGAGGTCCTCGGTTTGAATCCCACCTGCGGCAACCGCGTTGTGTCCTTGGGCAAGACACTTCATCTCCATTGCCCGCGTGGGGGCACGGTGGCGTTGTGTACTAAGGCGTACTGCACGTCGATGGTGCACTTGTCTTCAACCAATGCTAACCCTGCTTGTGTGGAGTTAGTATGTTGGGGAAGCTGACAGTTGCTCGTGGTTCTCTCCGGGTACTCTGGCTTCCTCCACCCGTAAAACTGTCACGGTCATGATTAGCCATTGTGCATAAATATGTGACCCTAAACACCAATAAATAAATAAACAGATTAAATAATATCACTTCAAAGATAATACAAAGCTCAGCCACTGAATCTGAAGCTTTAAATTGCAGTACTTGCACTTCATAATGAAGCCCAAATATCGGCTTCCAGCACTCTACCAGTTAATAAATATGACCTGTAGACTGTCCTGAAGGTTTTTGGGTTCCGGTGCTTGCAGCTATCACAGTTGACCAATCGCGACCAAATGGGGACGTTCTCATCTACATATTATTTGAAGTCATCCTACCAAGTTACAATGAAATCCCTTCATAAATATAACAACATGTAGACTGCACTAAAGGTTTTTGGGTTTCGGTCTCTCGAATCTGTCAAAGTTGACCGATCATGACCAAAAGGGGACGTTCTCATCTCGACATTATATGGAGTCATCCGACCAAGTTACAATGAAATCCCTTCATAAATACAACCTGTAGACTGTGCTAAAGGTTTTGGGGTTTCAGGCTCTCACAACCATCACGATTGGCCGATCGGAACCAAAAGGGGACGTTCTCATCTAGACATGACCTCGAAGCTGCATATGAAATTTTGTGATGATCAGACAAGAACTACAGGGTATAACCTGTGCCGAAGAAAATGTGAACAGACTGACAGACTTAGCATGCATGATGGCAATAGCTTATCATTACTTTGTCAAGTTAAGCTAAAAATCTTCTTCAAAACCACCAGTAAGAATTTTGTATTTTTGGTATGTAACATCCTCAGGGGGATCAGATTGAAGTCTGTTCAACAAGCCTCTAGGTTAATATTTAGGCTCTCTGTTGAAGGTCCAATTTTAAGTTAGTGCTATGTGAGGAAAAGTATTCATAAATCTTCTTTAGGTCCACCAGTCAGAATCTTTTGATGTTTGATATACAGCATCTTATAGGGATAAGGTTTCTTTAAATTACATCCATGGGCTCATATTTGGGAGCCTGAATTTGAATTTTAAATTTGGTGCAATATTAGCAATATTCCTTCAAAATCTTCTCCAAAACCACCAGTCAGGATTTTTGTACATGTGGTAAGCAACCATCCTTGTTTGTTCAAACCAAGTCCCTAGGTTAATATTTAGACTCTTTGGGAACCCGAAATTCAACTTAGTGCAATATGAGAAATAATCTTTAAAAGTCTTCTTCAGATCGACCAGTCAGTTTGGAATATAGCATCCTCAGGGGGCAGAATCAAGTTTTTTGAAATCAAGTCCTGGAGTTAATATTTGAGCTCTGTATGGGAACTTAAATTTTAACAATCCTATATGAGGAATAATCTTTAAAGATAATCTTCTTCAGTTTTGCCAGTCAGAAATGTTGAAATTATGGGTAAAATTTGCTACTTTAAATCTTGGTATTTTGACATCAGTGTACAGTGTTAAGGTGACACAAACTACGAGATATGCTCAGTCATTTAAGTGAGTATTTTACCTTTTGATAAACATTCATATGAGCATCAAATGGTATTGAATTCACAAGAGAAAAAAATCAAAGGCATGTGGTGGGGGTAACGAGATATCCAGGCCTGGATGTCTTCCCCTTGCCCATCCACCTTCCATATCTGCACATACAATACTAAGCAACAATTTTCAATGTCCAACACATAGATCCCTTATATAATATGATCAGTGACATCCTATGAGACAACTTTTGGAAAAATGTCTAACAATTTGGTCTGAGGTAATTGGATAGATGACTTTGTTATTCCTGCCCCAAATGGCATTGCTATTTGGTAGGGTGATGTTTTCTTCAGTCCTAAACACCTGAAATTGATGTCAAGAATGTATGTCTCAACATCTGAGTATTAAACAGCAATGAGTTAACAAGACAAACAATTGCAGGGGGAGGGGGGGGGTGGTATCCAGGCCTGGATCTCTTCCCACTCCTATTCCCCACTCCATCACATCCCAAATCTGCATATAGAATACAAAACATTAATTTTGAATATTTAATGAAAGGCAACATAGATCCTTATAATATGATCAGTAACGCTATATAAACCAAATTGTGGAAAATGCCCTTTGTGAAGTAGGGAGAGAGGATAACTGGGCCCATGAAAAAGATTTCTCATTAATTTAAAGCTACTTGACTTTAAAAGTGGAGATATAAACCATCTAAACTGTGAAAGAACTTGCACCCGTTTGTGATATGATTATTACACAACTTTGTTAATCCTGGTCCAATAACATCCTATTTGGTGGGGTTGATATTTTTTCAAATCATGAATACCTGAAATAGATGAAAAAATGTATGTCTCAACATTTGAGCATCAGATAGCATTGAATAAACAAGAAAAGAAATAACCATGGGTGGGTGGGTGCTAGATATTCTGAGTGGGGGAGAAGATATACCCAGATATCCTTCAATTTTAGACATTTTATTTAGTTATTTCATGATCGGTTCAGTTTTGGGTGATCAACCATCTGCTCAGCAATTTCTATTCGGCATGTGTGCGGAACAGATTTTCATTTTCTGTATGGTTTAGTGTTGCTGTAGATGAGAATTTCATAGAACAGGCATGTAATAAAATGGATTATTTTAAAAAATCCTCAAATCTCTGTGAAGAATCCCTGGACATTTGTCAGCTGAGGAATTCTGGTCCTTTTGGGTCACTTGTTATTCAGTTCAAGTTGATTTCAATGTCATGTTGATATGGCATGTTGTTCAATAATGGTATCTCCTCCTCCCCTCCGCCATACTCCCATCCAACAAATTGGGAAATCCATCCACTGCAATATACCCAAATCGCCATTCATCTTTTATTTTTTCACAAATCAAACCTTTCCAGGACATGATGATATTTGCACATTCTTGTCCTTGTGAAAATTAAAAATGAGGAGAGTGTAAAATGACCAGGAAACTGAGTGCATACATTATCACACTACAACCATTTTTCCTAACCTGATTAGGTTACCAGGATTTATTCTTACAACTGGGATCAAGAACATTTTTAGCTTAACTTGACAAAGTCAAGATAAGCTATTGCTATCACGCGTGTGGAAGTCTGCGAGTCTGTTCACATTTTCTAGATTGAACGTCCCCTTTTGGTCAGGATCGGTCAACCGGTATGGCTGCCCGAGCCCAAAACCCCAAAACCATAAGCACAGTCTACAGGTCGTATTTATGAAGGGATTTCAATGTAACTTGTTAGGATGCCTCTGTATAATGCTTAGATGAAAACGTCCCCTTTTGGTCATGATCTGTCAACCGTGATGGCTGCCCAAGCCCGAAACCCAAAAATCTTTTAGCACATTCTACAGGTCATATTTAATATGGAGGGATTTCATTGTAACTTGGTACGATGACTCCGTATGATGTCTAGATGAGAAATTCCCCATTTGGTCGCAATCTGTCAACCGTGATGACTGCCCGAGCCCAAAACCCGAAAACCTTTAGCACATTCTACGGGTCATATTCATGGAGGGATTTCATTGTAACTTGGTAGGTTGACTTCATATAATGTCTAGATGAGAACGTCCCCTTTTGGACGTGATTGGGCAACTGTGATGGCTACAGGGGCCCGAAGCCTGAATACCTTTAGCACAGTCTACAGGTCATATTTATGAAGGGATTTCATTGTAACTTCATAGGATCACTCCAGATGATGCCAAGATGAGAATGTCCCCTTTTAGTTGCGATCATTCAACCATGATGGCTGCCCAAGCCCAAAGCCTGAAAACCTTTAGCACAGCCTACAGGTCATATTTATGAAGGGATTTCATTGTAACTTGGTAGGTTGACTTCATATAATGTCTAGATGAGAATGTCCCCTTTTTGATGCAAATTGGGCAACGGTGACAGCTACAGGGGCCCGAAGCCCAAAAGCACGGTCTACGGGTCATGTTTTTGAAGGGATTTCATGTAACTTTGTATGATGACTCCAAATAATGTCTAGATGAGAACGTCCACTTTTGGTCGCGATCATTTAGCCTTGATGGCTGCCCAAGCCCAAAATCCAAAAACCTCTAGCATAGTCTATAGGTCGTATTTATGGAAGGATTTCATTGTAACTTGTTAGGTTGACTCCATATAATGCCTAGATGATGACATCCCCTTTTGATTGTGATTGGTCAATTGTGACGGCTTCCGGGTCCCGAAGCCCGAAAACCTTCAGCACAGTCTACAGATCATATATATGAAGGGATTTCATTGTAACTTCGTATGATGATGAGATGACAACGCTCCCTTTTGGTCGCGATCATTCAACCATGATGGCTTCCTGAGCCCAAAACCCGAAAAACTTTAGTACAGATTACAGTTCCTATTTGTGAAGGGATTTCATTGTAACTTTGTAGAATGACTCAGTATAATGTCGAGATGAGGACATCCCCTTTTAGTTGCAATCGGTCTACCGTCATGGCTACACAGGCCTGAAGACAGAAACCTTTAGCACAGTCTACAGGCCATATGTATGAAGGGATTTCAATGTAACTTGATAGGATGACTCGTTTTGGAATAATTTCACTGTAACATGGTAACTTTCGCTGGCATATGTCAACTGTGAGGGCCACATACATTAACTGTGAGGTCATATTAACCCATATTAACCCACCCCTCAACTCTTTAGTACAGTGAACACCTCATATTATTTTTATTAAAAACAGCATACAGGGAACAGAAATTAACATATTCCCAATTATCACAATTCTTGTCTTATTTCAAAATCCTTCCAAAAACATTGAACATTATCCTTTTCATCAAACACAACTCTCAGACAAGTTAAGCTACAGTGTCATTGACACTTTCATTTATTCCACCATACTGGTTAATTTTGGCAAAATGTACACAAATACATATGTTAGTGGAACAAACTCTTGGTGTGGCTTTCTTTAAAAGAAACAAGAGGCCTGCATCGCAAAACGTTGCTAATGCCCCCGACCGAAAAAAAAATGTATGAGTTGAAAGAGTGAAAAAGGGCCATAACTCTGGAAAAATGTGTGGAAGAAACTTATGCTACACAGGTATCCTTTCTCCCTGATGCTCTATCACAACACCAAATATCATTCAAAGCGGAGTAGCAGTGGCTGAGATACAAGGGAAAATGTTGATACCGATGGACGGACGGACGGAGGTCTCCACTAGATACCCCTTTGACTTTTCAAGTTGGGCCATAATAAATATTGTTTAGGGGCATGAAAATTATGCGCTCACAGGCTTTAGAACATTTTAATACCAACTTGTAAACCTTGTACATAAGATTCTACTGAACTGGATATCTCTTAATTGAATAACCCTGTTAATATAATTTTCAAACACCAAACCATTTATCATACCTTCAGTGCAAATTTGACTTGTTAATTGCATATAGTTCATAGAGTAAACTCCGGTTAATTGAATAAAAAAAATCATGTAACATGCTGAGAAATTACACTGATAAATTGAGAAACAAAATTTTCCTTGTTTATTGACCGATTTGGCCCTATTACATCCAATACAGGCATTTATTGAATATATCTTGTTTGAAAGAGCTCCACAAACAATATTTAATAGAACAAGGATTATGCAGGGTCAAGTTTTTTGGCACCTGTAAGTCTTGTCATTATAAGAAAATCAAATCCATTGACATTTATAAAGTTATCACGCCAATGAGCTGAAAACAGGCAAAAATGAACTGATTAAGGACCATAACTGTGCTTAGTATGGCCAATCCATACCAGTTTTTTATGTGTACCCATACTATGTATGGTACACATAATGCCGGCATCCGGGGTGACATCCGTCGTTCGTCCATCCTTTGTCCATCCGTCTGTCCATCCGGCGTCCGTATCCATTTCTTTGGCATTCAATAACTTGAAAAATAATGCTTGGATTGTCAAGTTACTTTATATTTGTGTTCAGGTTACTGATGTGCCGAGCTGTATAGTTTTTGGTGTAAATCGGATAATTTGATCCTGAAATATTAACCCTTTATCCTTCAAATTGAAAATTCCTCCAATCTCTTTGGCATTTGATAACTTGAAAAATATTGCTTGGATTGTCTAGTTACTTTATATTTGTGTTCAGGTTACTGATTTGCTGAGCTGTATAGTTTTGGTGTAAATCTGATGATTTGATCCCGAGATATTAACCCTTTATCCTTCAAATTGAAAATTCCTTCAATCCCTTTGGCATTCGATAACTTGAAAAATATTGCTTGGCTTGTCAAGTTACTTTATATTTGTGTTCAGGTTACTGATGTGCCGAGCTGTATAGTTTTTGGTGTAAATCTGTTATTTTGATCCTGAGATATTAACCCTTCATCCTTCAAATTGAAAATTTCTCCAATCCCTTTGGCATTTCATAACTTGAAAAATATTGCTTGGATTGTCAAGTTACTTTATAATTGTGTTCAGATTACTGATGTGCTGAGCTGTATAGTTTTTGGTATAAATCTGATAATTTGCTACGGAGATATTAACCCCCTTTATCCTTCAAATTGAAAATTCCTCCAATCCCTTTGGCATGAGATAACTCAAAAAATATCAATCCGATTGTCATGTTACTTTATATATTTATTCAGGTTACTGATGTGCTGTGCTGTATAGTTTCTTATGTAAATCTGATAATTTGATCCGGAGATATTAACCCTTTATCCATCAAATTAGACACTCCTCCAATCCATTTCTATATGTACCCATACCTTGTATGGTGTACATAATGTCGGCATCCATGGTGGCCCTCCGTCATACAGCTTTCTACCAGTTGTGCATATGGGTACACATCTGACGATTTCATTGGCCTATTTTTAACTCAAGTAAGACATTTAGAAAGTCTCACATACCAAATATTAACCAAATCCATTTATATTTGTTCAAGTTATCACATTAACGAGCTGAAAACAGGCAAAAATTAACTAATTAAGGGCAATAACTCTGCTCATTATGGCTGAACTGTACCAGTTTTCGAACTTATCCAAAACATTGTTAAGAAAGTCTCTCATACCTAATATTGACCCAATCCATTGATATTTTGTGAAGTTATCATGCTAATGAGCTTAAAACAGACACAAACTAATTATGGGCCATTACTCTGCTCAGTATGGCTGAACCATACCAGTTTTCGAACCCATTCAAGAAAGTTGAAGAAATTGTTAAGACGGTATCGCATACCAAATATTGATCAAATCTAATGACAAAAGTTATCATGCTAATGAGAAAAGTTATGACTGCCCACCTACCTGAATGTTCGCCAGCCTTTTCTGCACACTGACCTCATCAAACTGTAGGTCAGTATTTGAAAAAAAAAAACTTCACCAACTGGAGGTGTGGCTGTCCCAGATGGGCCTGTCCATACCCCCCACTGCCCCTGCTGCCATGATTATTTTAAGGTGAAAAGGAGCACAACTCTAGCAATTGAAACTATAATCGCAGATGCACAGGTTCCTGTACTAGTGAACATCCATACCAAGTTTCAAAAGAATCGACCCATAAACATCTTGAGAAAATCTCCGGACAAAATTTAGGCATTCTAAGATGAAAAGGGGCACAACTCTGGCAAAAAAGTCTGATCTAAACTATAATCGCAGGTGCACAGGATCCCATGGTAGTGAACATTCATACCAAATTTCAAAGGTATCGACCCATAAACATCTGAGAAAAACTAACTGGCGGCATTACCAGAGAATCACATACCACCATTACCATGAATGTGACAGAATGTTTGAACACGAAGCTCAGTGGTGAAGCTGAGTTTTATTTCTGAGCAAATAATATATTCCTTTTTGTCATATGGATAAAGTGAGCCACAGAAATTGTGCACATAAAATAGAAGTAATACTGCAAAACTATTTGTGATGTTCAATTGGCTGAATGCAGGAGGGCTAAAAAGAGCCCTCCTAAAAAAAATTGCGAGAGCTCTTGGAGGGCAGCCCTCCATGAGAATGCCAGGCCTGAATAACTGGTGTACAATAAATTGTCACAGCTTTATTAAACCTGTAAATAGCATACACATCATGTCACAAAAACAAATGAAAATAAAACAAAAACATTTTAAAAATATTTTTTATTATAACAGGAAACAATGATATTATATATACATGTTAGGAATACAAGTTGAAACAGCTTTTCATTAACCCTTTACCCAATGCAGAAGATATCAAAATTTATTATTATCCCCGCTGACGAAGTCAGCAGGGGGATATTGAAATGGTGTTCATTCGTCCGTCTGTCCGTCCATTACAAACTTTGTCTGCTTAACTCCTCCTACAGTTTTCAGTGGATTTTTTCGAAACTTGTTCTTAAGTATCAGTATCAAGTGTAGATGTGCATGCGATCAGTAATTTTCAATGAGACAAATTTTGCATGGTTACAGCCTTTGGAACTAGCAAAATTTCTATCACAACGGCTTGTCCACTCAACATTTTTATTGGATTATGAAACTTGGTCTGAAGTATGAGTATCAAGTTTAGATGTGCATGTAGTCAGGAATTTTTGATGCAACAAATTTTGCATAGTTACGGCCCTTAGTAATAGAAAAATTTCCATCACAAATGCTTGTTCCTATCATGACACAAAAGTTGGTGGGGGATATGGATGCTGTTAGAATCTCTTGTTCTAATTTTTTATTTTTTTAAATTTCAATGAAACCATATCCTGTGTACCCTCATTGTAATGAGCTCAATGGCGAGATCATTCCAATGAGGCACCACATGTGGTTTTGTAGAAATTTTGAAAAAAAAATTTTCTTAAAGTTCTCAGTTTGTAAATTATGCAGGCAGAAGTGACCAATTCGTTAGGTAAAGGGATAATTCTCTGCATACTGAGGTCAAAATGTCCAGAAGAAAATTTTTCCCACAATATAACTTGGAATTTTTAGAAATTTCTCGAGTCTGACAGTTGCTGTCTGCTGTGCAGTGATTCTCACCAGGAACTCTGCTTCCTTAACTCATACAACTGTCCGACATAATATGACCCTGGCTGTTGAAAGTGTCATTAAACCCCAATAAACAAACAAACTAGGAATTTAACTAATTCAAACTTGTTTGACAGAGCGCAATATCAAGAAACACATCTTTCCCACAGTGTAACTCAGAGTTTAATCAATTCAATTTGGTTAAATTCTTAGCAACATTATCAGGAGTTTTTTTTTACATCAGCATTTTTAGCAGCCACCTACCCTAATTTGCAATTGGTTACTCTATGGAGAGAAAATCTATGTGTACCATTATCTCAGACTACAAATCCTGTCATCATTTTGTGATGGTCTCTTGTCTGGAATTCCAAATTTATTCCGTTTTACTAAATCAAATGCACTGATTGTAAATATGACTCGTAAATTCCAGTGCCTTCTGATTTCACCATGTGTGCAGCTTTGGATGGCGAGGAGTGTGTTACAAACTGTAGTCCACTAAGAATATGTTATGGGGTTTGTGAGATCCCTGCCACTCCTTGGTATTTTGATTTTGGTGGTGCACAAAGTTTAAAGCAGGAGTACCAAAGACCAACACTTAGATGTGGTATCAACTGTCAAGACTTCTACTAAGCACAAGTGGGGCATTACTCCACATGTGGGCCACCATTAAGCCAATGCAGTCCCACCAGAGTAAGTACAGTTAGGTGTCTTGCACTAGGAGATGATGCATGAGACATGGGCCAGATCAGAACTCATCTCCTGCTCACAAGTCTGACCAATGAGCTACTGTCTCTGTATAGCACTTGGTAACAACCACATAGTAATTATGTATGGTTCTGTAACTTCTTTACATCTTTCCACTTCAGACTAAGAAGAACTCAAAAAGGTGATAAGACCAGATAGCTGAGTTTTGAAAACACATCTGTTGGTACAGCTTGTGTAGTGTCTACATTCTGGTCTTTAATGGGAAGCTAATTCATGTAATGCAAATAATAATAACGATCATGCTTTGCTCCTGAATGTTTCAACAACTGATGTTTTTAAAAAAACAGGCTCCGTATTGGCTGGCAGAGTGCTAAATAATTATTTTGCAAAGGTGATTTGTGACCAGAGTATTTTTTAACTAAAGATAGTATGCTGCCAGCAGGGGAGGGGAGGCTTAGTTTTAAAAAGATTTTGTTTACCAATAACTGAAATGTTACAATTTATTGGAGAGTGCCTGTTAGCACTCTCCAATAAATTGTAAAAAAAACTACTTTTATATAAAGCTTTTCTACTTCCAAAAAAGAAGCTAATGCATAGAGTAAAGCCACTTTCAACACTTTTTACAGAACCAAGATAATGGCTGTAAGCACTCAACCAGTTAAAGTTGTGAATCATTCCAAAATTCATCTGCAAAGATACTAACAGTAAGTTGGTTATAAAATTTAGTCTTAAAATAGATTTTCGTGCTGTTTCAAACCCAAATGGGGTCCTCAACTGTACCCTCACCTGACAAATAATAATGAAGACACTACTATTAATTTTGGAGAAAAATGTTGACCATCATCACTATTATTTGGTAAAATTCTATCACAGTAATTAATTTCAGCAGAAAAAGCATCACCGTTATTTGGCCATCAATATTATTTGGCAGGCAGCAAAACATTTGTGAAAGGAGAGGGGGGGGGATATAAAATATGATGCTGTACTAGATCGAAATTTGCAGGTGCACACATGTGCATTGTGGTTTTGGGAGGGGGTTAGTATATCATTTGTGCCATGAATGTGGTTTTATACTTCACTTTTTGATGATTACTTGAACATTAAAACAAGAGTAAGTTTTGGATGAAAATTTGGATGGGTGACTGCTAGCTGATTTATAGTATTTGTTGTGGATGTGTGAATGCAAGGAATATTCCATGTGTTGGGGGAGACACTTTTCTTTTTTGAAGACGGCCACTGTTTCTGTAAATGTTTGGGGGGAAGGGATTTCCCCTCTCCCTCCCCCACCATTCTGCCACCTCTGTGAGAGTGCCAAGTGGGATGTACAAAGCATGTGATCTCTCACAACCATGCTTTAGCCCCCAAAAAGTTAAAAAGTTTGAGCTGTTTACTGCTAGCCAGGTTGTGATCATTAAGAAATGTTCCCAATACTTTCTAAATTCCTCATTCATTACATAATTACTGAAAGCGATGCATTCTTCTCTGGCGTAAATCATATGGATCTGGTTCTCTGTAAGCATGGTCTTGTGGTTCTGTAATTAAAAGACAAATATCGTAGTGAATTTATTTAATAGTTTATTTTATTTGTTTCCTCACATGGACTCCCAAAATGATCCTGTTGGTAATTACCCTCATATTTATATATATATATATCTTCTTTATGTCGCCTAGGTGTTACTGGTGGGGTGGGGGTAGGGGTGGGGTTTGTTCCTTTTAGGGTCTGGGTAGTATTCACCTTATAGTCGTCTAGGTTTTATTGTCTTATTATAGCTTCGTCGTTTTAGTGTTTACTGTACTTAGTAGTTTATATGGGAGTTGTGGGGAGTGATGAGGGCGGTTGGGTGGGATGTGTTGGGGTTAGTTTTGATTAGGATTCTGTCAGTATTTACCTTATGTTATCTTGGGGTGGCGGAGGTGGGGCAGTCTAGTCGTGTCTTTAGAATTAGGATTGTAATCATCCTATATGTCGTCCAGCTGTCACGTCCTGGTGTTATACTCTTATTCTTATACCCACCCGGTTACTTAGTTGAGTACACCTCTCCCCCCCCCCCCCCCCCACCACCCTCCTCCATTTATCATTCACAACTTGTAGTTGCGAATGGTGGGTGGAGGTGGGTGTTGGGGTTGGGGGCAGGGGTACATTTCGGGGTTATTGAGGATATTCCATTCGTACTTCCATATGTTATCCCCAGAGCGCCCCGCAGGCTTGCAGTTGTTTATCTTGACGTTCTAGTATGCTTAACGTCATTGTTTACGAACGTACTTAACTTTTACAGTACTGGTTTATTTTGTCTCATTGTTGTTCGTCTGTCACCTGATGAAGGCTTTGAAAGCCAAAAGCTCGTGATTAAATGACTAAAATAGGTCTTCAAGGTGTTACTTACTAATATTTTATATATATATATTTATATATATATAAGTCAAAGAAGAAAGCATAATAAACTTTGAGGAGCAATTTTTATAGTATTATCAACTTTAATCCCAAACAAATTATTGTAAGTTCATATTTCAAGTCTAGCTGTATGAATTTGTATAATTTCATGTTCTTACTGTTGCCAGTGCCACATCAGGACGTCGCAATTTAGACATGGGGTGAAATGAAAAGTTCACACATGCAGTCAATGGCGTGTATGTCCACCATTTGCCTCTTGGATGGAAAGACAGCGACAACACATGGACCTGATAAGTCTCTGGATGTCACTCAGTGGTATTGCGTTCCACTCCTGCCTTAGAACATTACGTAAATCGCCTAATGTCTGAACATCATGAAGTCATACCCGGCGGTCCAATTGATCCCAATCTGGCAAAAGTGGGGGCCAGGGAAGAAGTTCAATGCTCTGCTCCTCAAGAAAGTCACAACAGATACGCGCATGACATCGGGCATTGTCTTGCTGGAATAACTGCAATCCAACGTTAGCGTTGAACAACAGGACAACAACAGTGTTAAGAATTTTGTCACTATATCGCTGTCCATTCAGATTACCATCGATGAAGATGATCTGCATTTGATGGTGCAAGGAAATTCCTGCCCAAACCATTACACTACCCCTGCCAAAACGGTTGCATTCCCGCACGCAAGCATCACAAAACCATTCTACACCTCGGTGATACACTCTTGCCCTACCATCAGTGCGCCATAGACAAAATCGTGATTCATCACTAAAAAGATCTGTGCTCCAATGCTGCTGAGTCCAGCGAACACGCTAACGTACCCATTCTATTCTGACAGTATGGTGACATTGGGTAAGAATTGGTCCGTGGTATGGATGCCCACTTGGATGTCGTGTTCAGCAAGTCTGCTGCAGACAGTTTGTACACTAATTCTGTTGTTAGTTCTACCAGGAGTGATTGCTGCTGTCTTCGTCGCCGGAAGGAAGCGATCCCACAAGTGAGCCGTCCTGATGTGTCAGTCTTGTGCAGGGGTCATAACTCTTGGTCGACCTGAATGCAGTCAGTCGACAGTAGATCCAGTGGTTCTATACCTTCCAATGAGACACTAAATAGTGGCCACAGTGACTCCGAACTCAGCAGCGAGCTCATCTGGAGGTATCCCAGCCTCATGCATACCAATGGAACACAACCTCTGATTTTCGGTTAACCTTGGCATTTTTTAAAATGTCGGACAAGAAAAACTAACATGTTTTCTCAATAACCCAGGCTCTCTAGCACAACATAACACAAAGAAAACAGTTGGTCACCCATTCAATTTGACATTATGGGGTAGCACGTGCTATTTAGAAATCCGTAGCCAAATTGTATACGGTTGGTTGGACAACAACATGTCATTAAACTCTTTGCACGACTTCTTGTCCACAAACATGCAACATTAGAACTGTTATATTTCATCCTTTATGATATTTTTTCACATTTGTTTCTATTATACTTTCTTTTTGACTCAGTATATTTACTATAATTTAACCCTCAAAGGCATACATCCAATCATCTGCAGAATGAGGTCCCCAGAGGGTTAGTTTGGTGATGCTACCCTGCAAAGCAGGGTAGCAACATTACATTTACCCACTGTGAACCTCAATCTGAATCGAGGTCTGTGGCCAAAATAGAAAGAGGTACCCAGAAGATAAATAGGGCCACTGTACCTATGGGATAGCATCAGCAAATTCACCCTTTGGGGGCCTCATTCTGCAAATGACAGAATGCTTATTTCCAGGCTTGCATACATGTGGAACACATGTCCCAACATATAGGAATTTGGGGGTCTTGCTGATGGAAGTTAGTGCACTGACAGTGGTTTCTGGTGATGTCTTGGCTCCGGGTAGGCAGGCAAGACTTTGCAAGAAACCACTGCTTAGTCAGTTATGAAGTACATGTACCTTTACGAAGCAGCAAAAATAAGTAGAATTCACCAGGCCTTTCAGAATCTATGACAAGAATCAAATGAACATTTTGAGAGAATCAAAGCTGATTCTCTTTGGTTTCATTATGAGAATCTGTTCTGATTCGCAGATGAATTTTAAGCCCTGGACTCGACTTCAGGTTTCAAGGTGTTAAAACATGTAAACGATAATACAGCAAATGAGATGGTCAATAGTTGAACCCCTGCCAAGAGACATAGACCCTGAACATCACAAAGATAATATGAAGCACATCCACTGAATTGGAAGCCTTCAAGTTGTAGTGCCTGCACTTCAGACTAACGCCCAAATAAGGGCTACCAGTTAACACCACTTTATGTAGACTAATAAAGCATACAGCATATCGGTCACTCTTCTTGATCTTTTTGTTCACATTGGTATAATATTGGCATATAGTTTTGGCATGTGTTACCCACAAATGTAATATTTGTCATTTTTGGGACTACTAGATTCGCAAATTGTAGAAGACTTCTGTCCCCAGTGAGAACCCTGGGAAGTAAGCAGTGCTTGTTTACTGTGGTTAACAAGTTCTTTTCAAATAGGACCCAGCCACCAATGCTTTGGATGGAAGTCCTCTAAATTGGTATTAATGATGGATTCAACCTGGCTTTATTTCCATGTTGTCATGATCAGCTATTGTGTATAAAGATGTGACCTTGAACACCAATAAATAAATAAACGAGGAATCGCATTGCTGATGCGGGGTCGGGTTTTCGTGGCTAATACAATGGTGGCTATGAACTAAAAAGCATCAGAGTACCTTTTCGAAATAACTAATGTGTAAAAAATGACTAAGTCAGCCTAATATTTCTGCTACTGTGTATCCAACCAAGCCCATTTTCGAACTTGGAGACAATTTTCCTGAAAACCCATATAATAAACGAGACATGTCTAAATACCCCTGTTAGCCATTTTGAATTGTACCAACTTCGGTTGAGATCAATTGATCCAAAGTGGAGTTATCGGAAACCAAAAATGTTAATAGGCAGTCAAATTCTAAGTAAAAAAATGGCCTAACTCATGTAAAAAATAACTGGACAGAGTTCATATTCGAAGTCGGCCTGTATTACTAGGTGGGTAAACACATACCAACTTTGGTTGACATCATATAATCCAAACTGGAGTTATCAGTCGGAAACCAAAATTGTTAATAGACTGGTAAGTAAAGGACATAGCAGCAACTCAGTTCGCCCGCAAGCTTCAAGTAGAACGTCTGACAGAGGTGTAAGGCAAGAGGGGCACTGGTAGCCCATCATATTGAGCCGGTTGTTACCATTAGCTTGTTTGTGGTTGGCCCACGTAGTCTCTTGACAATTATCGTGCAAAACAGTATGGCCCCACCCTCATCTGGAAGGAGGGTAGGTGTGGTTGGTATTATGATTTTGTTTGCAATTGGGTGGTGGCCCATGGACACAACTTAATAAAATACACCTGCTGTGGTTGTTAATGTGTGGTTACGATAGATGGACTTCATATCAACCCTTGGTGGGCTGAGGGTCCGAGGTTCAAAATTGTAATTGTAACGCTGACCTGCTTAGTGCAGGGTTATGGGCCACTGCATGGCAATAGCGTATGTTAAAGAGAAAGGAAAAGTTCTCTTTAATTAGTTCTGCAGATGAGCGGTTTTATTGAGAACTCCATCACCCCCCCACACCCCCCCCCCCACCCCCCGGGAGGGGGGGGATTGTAATATAGGTTAGACCTATGCTCCTTCGGGGGCAAGTGGTTTCGAACTTCACATGCAGTGCGTGCCATTATATGATAGGAGAACGGCTGATAATGTAGGGCCGAGGTGAGTTGTCTTAGGCCCTCAATACACATAGGTTGTGTGATCAAGTTAGACAGTCGATATGCCCTTATCCGACTGTTTCATGACAATGTTGCGATTGCGTCGGCGTGTGAAGAGTGCGATGCGTTCCGGTTTGGTCATATTATCGTAGCAACGGCATAACCACGGTGGGTTATGGCAACGTTGAAGTTCCATTTTGGTTTTCAATAGGTATGTTTCCACTGCGACGTTGTAGCAGGTAGTGGGAGCAGTATTGGTCTTTTTATGAAATGGGTTAATAAACCGCTGTTGTTGATCAGTATGTATGACTCTCAATCACATTCTGTTATGAAGCAATTGTATGTCTTCCTTGAAGAAGGACCTGGAAGGTCTTTGAAGCATTGGTATAAATTTTAACCCTTTACCCAGTACAATCTTCTCATGCGTACTGAGAGTGTAGCTTGACAAATTGGTAGTATGTGTGCTAGCCTTGTCAGCTTGTGCGGTGAGACTGTCATTCCATTTGACTTCGTGTGTGCCGCCTACTGGTGCATTTGACGTGTTGGAATACTTTTTTGTTAGTCGGCTGGCAGTGCCGGGCTGGACAGTGGATTGTGGAAGGTTGAGCTTTGCTGACAGGGGCACGGTGGCCTAGTCATGTTTGTTTAGTCTCTGCTATCTTGGTTAGATTTAGTAAAATGCCCTCTCTGGTATATTTATGGGCAAATTCGGTAAAGGCAGAGGTAAACATTGGTATTTTGCCCGGATCAATGTTATCCACACATGGCTTGGATGGCTTGGGTGCTTGAGGAACAAGGATGGGAAGAGTCATCCGATCTGGCCGCAAGTGCAGGGGAAAGGCCTGCATCCGACGTGCTGTGTTCAGCGGAAGGAGACAAGGGTCCCTGCTCATCTCAAGTACTGTAGGTGAACTTTATGCTCTCTGAGGAGGCATTAGTAGGACAACTAATGGTTCCAATGCTGGAATCTGTGTCATACTCCGACAGTGGAGGGTTGGAGTCCGACACTAAGGGACCTGTGGACCTGTCGGAGGATAGAATGGTGTTCAGTGGCTCGAGGCCAGTTGATTCGGTGGTGGTTAATATAGGCTGTGTGTCTGTGGGCCTCTCCGCACTGTCACATGACCCTGCAGATGTTATGTTGCTTGTCTTAGATCCAGAGCCCCAGTGGGCCACTGACAATTCTTGATTAAATAGGGGAGGGCAGACACCACCGAGTAGCTCAGAGAAGCCATGGAAGCTTGATGAAAGAGCACATTTAAATTAACTGAAGTCTCCATGTACTTGACCTTTGCAATTGAACATTATAGTGAGTGTGCTAAGTACAGGATTAGTTCAGTATTATCTGACTTTGCAATCAATGCATAAATGTGTTCAACCATGTAATAGTTTGTCAATAATACAAACACACATAAGAAGAGTTTTGAACTATCAGTCATTGTTACTTGAATGACTCGTTTGGAAATAATTGCACATGGTTTGGAATCATCCATTTTTACATGTTATTTAGTGCTATTCTACAAAATACACATTTGTGCAGAATTAGAGGGTCATAAGTGTAGTATATTTGACCGCCCTAGTATAGTATTAATTGTTGTTGTTATGAAGTAGAATATCACTTGTCTCCCAGATGTTGGGGGCATGGCAGGGTTAAATATATCACTCCTCCTTACAATGTAGCGTACTTCGGCACCAAGTAGAGAGGTTTTAGGCTTAAGCACATTGATGTACGTGCGCTATCATTAATATTACTGCTGGTCGCGGGAGTAAAAATGCATCAGCAAATGCCCATGAGGGTTCTCATTACCCGTTACGGGGGTTGGGCATGCTCATAGGTGCACCAAATTGGCTAAAGTGGCCAATGAGATGCTTAGTGGAAGTGGGTATAAATTTTAACCCTTTGCCCAATACAGTGAAGTGAGTCGTTCTTGGCTCGACGAGTGTGGGTATTTATTTCAACCTTTTGCCAAGTACAATTTTTCATAATTTGCCAGCTCCCCAACATCGTAACTCCGCACTGCAGCAAAGGCAGGGTTAAATTGGTTGAAGACATGTGTACCATTGACGTGTAGTACGCCTTAGTACATGGCATCATCGTGCCCCCATGTGGGCAATCAGGGTTAAGTGCCTTGTCCAAGGACACAAAGTGGGAGTCCGAATTGAAAGCTCAGACTGTCACTCGTCCAATGATTAACCGAGCTCGATGTTGCCTAACTTCGATGATCTGACGAGAACGTTGCATATCATCAGGGCCTGCTCTGTACACTTTGTGAGTTTGTGGCAGACAAATAGGTTATGCAACAAAAGAGACAAGCATCGAAAAATATAATCAAATCTAATATATTCCCACGGCTAGCCAGTTGGCCATTTTTGTGGCTGACAAATTTAATGACAGCTGGCTGGAAGAAATTAGCACCTGGTTGTGGCTTTGAAGATTTGTGGCTGATTGTGTCAGTCTGAAGAGGAATTCTTCTTACACCTCCATGTAGCCAAAAAATCCAACGCAATGATTCAAACCCTGGTCATTTTGTTTGATGTGTTCAAAATACTTGACATCTTTTATGGACAAGGTACACTCTTGAGAAATTTGTTAGAAAAAGATATCCTGGCTTATTCTGAGTTAACCTTTTACCTAACAAATTGACCACATCTACCAGCAGAAAATATGCTAATTCAGCATTTGAAAAAAATGGGCCCATGAAGGTCATTCTAATGAGGGTTTCACATGATATAGTTTTGTTGAAATTTTGGGGAAAAATTTTTTAAAAATATTTAAAATAATAAATTTTACTATGACCCCACAAAGTAGATCTTCTGTTTCTCAGGCCATTTTTGGTAAAATTGCATTTGGGTGGGCATTTTATTAATATTTATTTTTTTTATTTTTGTAATTACATGTATTTCTTTGCCATCAAAAGTTCATATTCTTGATTTGTTTTATATTTTAGGCCTCATAATCTACAGAATAGCTAGGTGGAATGGGGTGATGGTGTATTTTGGCCATTGAGTACAAGAAGACTTTGCAATGCTTTAGCACTGCAAAGCCTTGTTGCATTCAACGTCCAAATTTATCAATTTTATTAATTTGGGTAAAATATCAGACATAAACCATCTAATTTTTTTAATTTTTTTTAACTTTGCATTGGTTATAAAAAGAGAGTATGCGGCAGTCAAAAAGGACCTTACAGGGGACCTGAGAAACATATTTTTAACTTTTTTGGCCTATCATTTGCAGTGGGTAAAGGGTTAAGTGAAACTTAATTCATGCTATGATATCCATGTAAAACATACCATAAAATGTTGTTGAAGGTGGTGGTCTTGAATAGTTATTTCTTGATTCAGTGTACTGGTTTTGGTATCCAGATCCACTTGTACTCTGGGTATACGTGTATGAAGGAGCTGAAAGGAGAGGAATTTGGTAATACCGATAATTCATTTTATCATATGACTTGTCCGTTTTGTTCACTTTAAAACATTTGATATTTTGTTTTCATATTAATCAGTGATAAATAAAGCCTTCTGTCAATTTCATTGGTCAATTTCAAAACTAGACAATTTGATTGGCTGAACAAAATACAACTGGGCCACATTTTCATAATTTGCATAATTAGAGTGGGAGCTTTCATTGGTCAATTACAAAGCTGGACAATTTGATTGGCTAAACAAAATACAACTGGGTCACATTTGCATAATTTCAGTAGGGAGAATTTACGTTATCTGTCCTTTTTAGGGTGGTTTATTTTGTATTAATCTTTTACCTGACGTAATGGCAAAAACCGTCTCGCACAATACAAGAAAAACGCCATTCATTTTTTTATATATTTTCACTTTTTGCTTCCAAAACATAGGTTATGACCCCTCATTCGAACTAGCGTGTCTCGCTCATTCCAATGAGGGGTCATAACCTATGTTTTGGAAGCAAAAAATGAAAAATTTTAGTTATACAAGGAGGTTTTTTCCAAGTGCCATCTGCAACTCAACTTAGGTGATGGGTTAAAAAGTCATACTAAGTGGCTAATTTGTGTGTGTGTGTGTGTCATATGATAAATAGAATATGAAATGAGTGCTTTTCTCATATAATATTTATGAAACTTGTCCGAATTTTCTGTTTGGGCTCGCCAGAGGCTCGCCCAAACGGAACATTCTTAGACCCATTTCATAAATATTATATGAGAAAAACACTCATTCCATATCCTCTATATCGTCTCATAGAAAATAAATCTGAAAGCATTAACCGAAACCAATCTACCCAAATTCCCAAATAATTTTCTACAGACAGAAATTTCCATGTGACACACAATGCTGAATTAGGCATTAACATTTTCCAACCCTTTTCCCATTAAACCATTTCAGGCCTCTGCATGTTGGTCTGAAAAATTTGGGTAGGATGATCATTTTGTTCCTCATGTTTCTCATGTAGTTGCACAAGTATTTCTTACAAACACCCATCATTTTCCGGAGTAAATATAAAGAATTATTTGTTGTTTCGTGGATTGTCATATTTAATCTTTGACATTTCTATGGTGTACAATTTTGTTACACACAATTCATCATGTATGAAAAAATACCCTAATATTCATGTATGCTAATGCTGACTTAGTACACAAATCATAAATGATAAGATGATATTTGATTATAGTAATGAATTTCATTATAATTTATCATATTAACTTTTGCCCCAAAACTTGCATTTGATAAAGACAAACAGGATCTTCACTATTTATATCTTGTTCAACACAGTTCATTGGTATCTGTCAAACAAAATATAATGGATTAACTCTTTACCTAACACAAAAAGGAAATGACATGAAAATTCTTGGTAGGATTATTAATGTAGACTGCGAGGATTCATTTTTGTTTCAGAAACAAAGATTTCTGAACCCTCATTGGAATGAACTCAACAAGATTGTTCCAATAAGGGGGTCATAAACTATATTTCTGAGGCAAAATTGAAAAAAAAAATTTGTATTCCAACTTTTATGAAAAGAACTGACAGGATTTGTCTGTTACATTAGCTAAAGGATTAACAGCTTATATGTATACTGGAAATTTTGAGGGCAAAATACATAGAAGTTGATGAATCACAAATATCTTATAGATTTTTTTTATCCAGTTAAAAGGCATTTACATTACAACCCAATAACCAAGTTAGATTTGGACAGGTACTGAAGGTATGGCAAATGCTTTGGTGTTTGACAATAGTATGCAGTTAACTCGTAGAGTGTTAAATTATTTTTCGAAAGTGATTTGTAACATAAGTATTTTATTTTTAAGATACTATTCTACCAGCAAAAGGAGCCATATATCAGAAAGATTTTATTCATAAATAATTGGTTTATTAAAATTTATAGGAGAGTGCCAACAGTGCTCACTCTCCAATAAACTGTCATAAAACAAACTTGTGTAAACATTTGTTTTCCTGCTGCTGAGCAAAGAACAAGCTAATACATATTGTCTGAAGCCACTAAAAGTGGCTTTCAGCACTTTTCAATAGAACCATGATAGTGGCTTCCAGCACTCACTAACCTTATCCCTTAAGGGCCTAATTCCAACTTTGATAACTTTTTAATGCAAAGGAACAGGTGCCCCAACATGCACTGTTTGGGTAAACTCAAAACTTGTTTTCTAAGTACCTTGTCAGTTGTTCCTGGGAAAGTTTTGGCTGCTTCTGTAGGCAGACAGGACTTGAGTAGAAACAACTGCAAAGCCACAGGAGGTAGAATTTCAACGTATAGCAAAAAAGTATAAAACTCTCCAGGCCTTAAAGGTCAAACCAGCATCCAATTAACTCAGACTTATCATCACTAATGTTGACAAAACCTACCTGGTGGTAAAAATGAATCCATGATTGGTTTCAATGGACCTTTAATATATGCCAATCCAACTAAAATTCCTGCTAGATGACCTAAAAAAAATAAGAATATTCCATTCTGAACAACATAAAAGTTTGTGTATAGTCACTGCAGTCATACAAAAGTAATGTTTATGTTTCCATTTCCAATTCTATAAAGAGTGGGGGTATAGTCCCAGCTGAAAACAAGACAATCATCCACAGGGATAACAAAATGCCTCACACAAGACTGTTCGTGGGAAACCCAGTTAATTGGATTATCAAATGAGCATTCTTTTTTTTATATCTTTTTTGCCAAAATATAGCCAATTAACTGTTTGAGGGCTAGAATATTTTTGGTAGTCAGAATTAGTAATTCAAAATATTTTTATTATAATTTACTGGAGAGTGCCCATTGCCCATTAGATGAACAGAATGGTATTTGCATTTCACTGAATATTAAACATGAGCATGGAAAATATTTGCTTTTGCTCTAGTACTGTACCCTTATTTTTTTAAAGCCCCTGATAGTGGCTTTTAGCACTCAACCAGTTAAATGTTTATGGTGGATGTTTTGAAGACCAGAAGTATCTCAACACTGGGAATTCAGAGGCTTGGTACTTCTTTCATAATTGTCTGGTGTCAATCAAATGTTACCTGGTAATACAGTGTTTATCCAGTGATGGGCCCAGCAGAGATATGATGAAATTTGACTTGTGGGACACTGAATTTCAGAACTAATTCAGGTCACAAATATTGCCCAAACAACTATCATTTATTAATTGAATTTGACGTTCTTTTTGGGGCGAAACGGAGTTCCAATCTACAAATTAACTCCAAAGTTTGTAAATCAAAAGTAAACATCAACCACAGTGCGTAACAAATTCTAGGATTTTTTTTTAGATTGGAAATGTGTAAATTGTAAAATGCCATGTGGAGTCACATGCTTTCAAGATAAAATGTTTGCCAATACACAGTGTACTGGTATATCATGATATTGTTTTTGATATTGTAACTGGTATTGAATCTTAATACACTGAAACCCTGTTAACTATACAGCCACTTTTCCAGAGAAAAATATTCAATTAACAGGCATATACAATTAACAGGAGTTGGGTTATTTTCCTATCTTTTAGTTAAAAACTGATCATTTATTCTGTTATATCTGGTTTGACAGAGCTCAATGAGCTCTGTCAAACAAGATCAAGCTTGGATATAAGAGGTCGGACACGGACAAAGTCTGACTCAGTTATGCGTTTGTCAGATGGCCAGCTGCTTGTGCCCGTCAGTCTGTCCGAGGCCAATTTTCATAGTTAAGTGGGCAGTGATGCTTGGGAATGGTGGGTGAATTATCGCTCACCTCTATTTTTGTTCATTGAAAGTACAAATCCATAACAGTTTATTTCCCTTCATCATAATATATGACAATTATTTACGAATTCCGTATACCAATGCAAAACAAAAACATAAAACAAGGATTTTGTAGATGGACACTTTCCCAGGGAATTACTCCCACAATGTATCGAACATACAGTACTTCCCCTTGATTTGAATTTCCGTATTCACAAGTGTCAAAACCAACCCGAATGCAGTGTTTTCAACTGAAGTACTGTCGTCACACTGACTCATCAATGATATGGTATGAACCCTTCAAGGTATGTGTAAATTCTCATTAAACTGCTTTGAATAGACTGAAAATTACTGTTTGCGACTGATGCGAAAAGACTGTCCGGCAGGGTCTCTAAATGTCCGACAGGAGTCAGTTTGTACCTGTCATTTTGTCCAACACCCCCAAAAAAATTATATCCAGGCTTGAACAAGATATAATAAATTAAATGCCTATGCTGGATGTATTGAGGCAAAATATATGAGGAATTCAGTGGATGTCGGCGTAATTCTTCAATAGATTAAAAGATTTTTTAATTCAGTTAACGGGAGTTTATTTTATAACACATATGCAACAAGAGCTGGGCCACTGTCCGGTGCATACCCTTACTGTTGCATACTGCCTCACCACATACTAGATTTCACTGAAAGCCATCCACTCATTGAAATCCATTCACTCACTGCTGAGATATGGATCCAGATGGACAAATGGATGGATGGATAAATGGAAGGATGGACAGACAGACAGAGACAGATGGTTGGACTGTTGGGTGGATGGTTGGATGGGCAGAATCCACTACATCCCCAATCTCATCGAGGGTGGGTGTATAATTAATAGGTCAAATGTGTATTGATGGTATGGTAAATGGTTTGGTGTTTGTAAATTATATACATGTACAATTAACAGGGTTATTAAATTAAAAGATATACAGTTAAGTGGGTTAAACAACACCATGAAGCCCTGATCTATCATCGAATTGCTGGAGGAAACTGATGAAATACCTAAACTGCAGTGTTCTAGAATGTTCTATCAGCCCTCACGGCATTAACACTGGTATACCTATTGGCATCACTTTACTTTTCTCCTGCTTACAAAGTCTGAAATATGGGTTGCCTGAAAATGTAGGGTAACCTGTCTATTGTATCCCCTTATTTTCTAATTTCTACAGGTATAATGTCTTATTTAGGGGTTCAGTGGCTCAGTGGTTACGGTATTGGATTTCAAACCAAAAGGTCCAAGGTTTGATTCCCCACCAGGGGTAATGTGTTGTGTCCTTGGGCAAGGCACTAAATCCTGATTGCCCCACTGTGGTAAACAAGCTTGGTTTTACTGGTAAAATAGAACCTGGTCACCAATGCCTGGGGTGGCAGTCATCTAAAACGAGCAACATGGGTATAAACAATTGGCTGGACTTGACTTTATCTCCATGTTGCGGTCACAATTAGCCATTGTGCAGAAGTATGTGACCTTAAACACCAATAAATAAATAAATAGTACGTTGGGGAGTCTGACAGTTGCTTGTCACTGCTTGGTGATTCTCTCCAGGTACTCATGCTTCCTCCACCCAAAAAACTCTGTCCTGCGGTGATCCTGGCTGTTTAAAGTGTCTTTAATCCCCAATAAATATATACATGTCTTATTTACAGGAAATCCAGTAAAATATTAAGATTATATAATGTTACCTGTAAATGAAGCATTTGGAACTAATATCTGTATGATGACTAATTCTGCCCAGAATACATATCGTGATGGCACTGGTATAAACCCCATAACATACTGTATACCTGGTGGAGTGTAGTATGTAGTTAAAACCTTTAGGGCAAATATAACACCTGAAATTCAGAAAAATAATTAAATAACTTAACTACTTGGTAATACCGTGGAGCAGACTTAATTGAATATCTCTTAACTGAATAACCCTGTTAATTGAATATAATTTCCCAACACAAAACCATATACCATACCTCCAGTACAAATTTGACCTGTTAATTGAATATACATTATAGACTAAACTCCGGTTAATTGAATAAAAAATCTTGTAACCCGACGAGAAATTACCCTGACTCTTCCCAGTTTTCCTTTGTTTATAGACCTATTTGGCCTCAGTACATCTAATACAGGCATTTAATCTATTACATCTTGTTTTACAGAGCTCATGGAGCTCTGTCAAACACAATATATTAGAATAAATGCCAAGTTTATCTCTGGAATACAGGAAAATGACACAATCCCTGTTAATTGAATACTCCTGTAAATTGAATAATTTTCACTGGCAAAGTGGCTAATCAATTAACAGGGTTCCACTGTACCATTTTTGTATATGAATGTCCTAAGAATCCTGAAAAGCTATGAAATTCAATTTGACTCAAAATTATAGATTATTTTATTAAAATGATTTGATTCGGATCATGCTGATTCCGAAATTGTTGGGATGTTCTAAAAACCCTACCAAGTGTCTCCTTTTGAACTCTTCCTCTGTCATCAGGTCTTCTGAACAAGAGACCTGATGACAGTATTAGCTCACCTGACTGAAAGTCAGGGTGAGCAATTGCCATCACTTGGCGACTGTCATCTATCATCCATCATCCGTTAACTTCTATACATGTACATGTACATATCAGTATTCTTCCTTGGAACCACTGGATGAAACCAACTAAGTTGGCATAAATTACATGTATCTTTGGAGGATAACCTTCCAAGTTTGTTCAACATAAGAAGCTAAGCCCACCTTACCTGAAATTCTTCAAAAAACTTCTCATAAACCACCAGTCACAATGTTTTGAAATATGGAATGCAGTTTCCTTATATTCTAAAGATTTAAGTTTCTTCAAAGAAAGTTTCTTAGGCAATATTTGGGCTCATGCTTTGAGGGGCAGTATTTTTGGCCCTCCGAAACATTGAGGCCAATGAATTTGGACCAAATTTGGTATGCAATAGCATTAGGAGATATATACTTGATTTCTGCCCCAAAACTTTTTTCACACCCCCATGGGAACCCCAGGAGTGCAAAATAGAAAAAATTAAAAGGCCCATATTTTCCAAACTGCAAGGAACAAAGAATTGTTATGTGATATGTAGCATCCTCAGGAACAGCAGAATTGAATGGGCCAAAAAAATCTTAATTGGTTGCATAATGGGGTGCCATATGGGGTGATTAAAAAATGTTGCGATCAGCACTTTTCAAAAATGAAACCTGGAACTACCAAACCAAATTTTTTGATATTTGGTATACAATATCCTTAGGGGGATCCAATTCAAGTTTATGCAAGTCAAGTCCCTCTAGAGGTTCTTATTTTGGCTCACAATAAGAGCCTGAATCTTAACTTGGTGCAATATGATTTGATATACAGCATCCTTATGGGAGGCAAATTAAAGTTTGTGTCCCTTAATTCCCTGGGTTCATATTTTGGCTCCTCGAGGGGACCCATATTTTAACTGAGATCTGTCAGTCAGAATCTTTGGTTTACATGCAGAGAATCATTATGGTGGAATACATTTAAGTTTGTTTAAATCAGGTATAGGGATTTGTATTTGGGTTCCCTATGGGATCCCAAATATTAACTTGGTGAAACATGAGGAATATTCTCTCAAAATATTAATCTTCCGATCCACCAGTCAGAATGTTATCATATTTGATATACATGTACAGCATCCTCAGGGGACTCATATTCACTGACATTAAAATTTCTAGATAGCAAACCAACCCTTGAAAAAGTATTTGTGCTAAACAGTATTGGAGGAACAGTACGGCCACTGTGGACTTGTCACTTTCCATGGGTGGGAAATATTTCCATGGATGCAATAATATTATATTCCAAACACTATTTATAGGAATAATCATCAAAAATTTAATTAATGAAGCACTGGGTACACCCCGGTGCTTCATTAATTAAAATTTTGCTCATGATGATTTTTATTACCTGGTAAATGAATGCATGCACTGCCCACGTGTGGATTACAACTAGTTCGCGACAAGTGCACAGCAAAATGTCAACTCCTGTTACAACAGCATTTGAATAAGATTGGCAGGGTATAACCCACATCATGTCTAGAGTTTCCCCAATTCAAGTTTAGTTTAATTATTAAAGTAATGAAATGTTATGGGACGAACCGTTGGAAAGGACTCTCAAAGTTCATTCCAACAGTGTGTCAGAAACTAGTATTCCCCAAGCTACCGTAAAGGATCACAACACTGTTGCTCTCTCATCAGAAGAAATCACATCATTGAAGCAGTAGGGCTTTGTGGTTTTTCAGTTTTCCAATCTGGTTCTGGCTTTCATGGCAAACTGAAAAACCAAACCACAAGACCCAGCAAAAACCAGCCAAATAGTTTTACTGTGGTTGTGTAGAAACTGATCAAACTACTTACTTGATGCAGTATGCAAAATTTGACGAGAATGCTCATTTCGTTCGTGTGGTGGTTATGCAAATTTAAATATAGGTGAACGGATGACCAGTTACCCAAAAGTTGCATCTAGAATGGTAAAGTCTGAGTAACTTTACTGGTAGAGCGCTAAATTTTTTCTTGGTCTCAAGATTTGTTCACACATTATTGTCTTGTTACAATTTTTGGGAGTGTGCCTATAAGCACTCTCCCATAAATTGTAACAATGCAAGTCGATGCAGATGAAGTAATTGTACTTCCAAGATAATAAGAAGGGCATCCGCAAAATATGAAGTCTTCAACTTTAGGTACCTGCAATTCAGAATAAAGTCCATATATGGGCTTCTAACACTCTACCAGTTAACCAGCCTTTCTTGTGTCTATATAGATTTCTAGACTTTTGCCTTGAGAGGCTATATATATTCCAGTTCCATGCAATATATGAATACTTGTTAATGATAAAAAAAAAGACATCTTCCAAGAATTTTTACATAGCCGAGCGTCCGGTTAGCCATCTCCAAACCATGTGAATGGTCAGTCAGTCAGAGTCATTTTTGAAATTTTGCACACTGTTGGAGGGAACTGGATTAGTGCCCACTATGGACTTTTGTCACTAAGCCTATCTGGCAAAGGGTCGAATATGTCATGTTCACATTGTCACATGTTCTCCCTTATTGCCTCGTTCGGTGGACAAGTCAATAAGGGACAAGATGTGACAATGAGAACACAACATAGATTAGAAGAACTTTATTCATTTGTTACCATAACTTATGTTTTTTTCTGATTAAATAGACTTAGCAACTGATCCCCTAGGAATGATCAATGTGACATTAGGTTGAACCCAATGGAAATATTTACAGACAGGACTTTTCAATTTGTTAGAAAAAAAAACAGAAGTATGATTGGTTGGATGGCTAAGCCATATTAAGTTCATGTACCATAACTTGTAGGTTTATATATTAGATACAGCAGTCTGCATCCTGCAATAGCCTACATAAAGTGCAGAGCCAATAGGAGGCCCCTCAACAATTTACAGTTAATAAGTACTGGGTTACAATGTTTGAACCAGTGTTCTTTTTTGATGATATTGTGGTCTATTGTTACATGTAGCTGACCTTAATTTGAACACAAAAAACTAAAAACAGGGAGGGGGGGGGGGGGGGGGGGGGGGGCACACTCTTGGGATACCCCCATGGTGCATACTGCATAACAATGACAAGAGAAGAAATGAACCATGATACTGTGAAAGCTATTCCCATAAACAATCTTCATTCCAAATTCACTAAGATCTGATAACCTAAACGAGATATGAGGCAAACAGACACAAAATTGGCTATTTTACGAGGCAAACAACAAAATTATTGTCTTTGTTTTACAGAAAAATATTAATTTACCCCCCCCCCCCCCCCACCCCCCCCCCCCCCCCCCCCAGGGTAATTGTGAAGGCCAGAAACACCTGTTACTGAAAGCTGAAAGTCTACTGATGATCAGAACATCCACATAAGAGATATAGAACAAAGACATAATGCAACATGTGGGGAGGTGATTTGCATGTATTTTCTTTGTTTACTGCAGGGGAATGGCTCATTTGAAAGCCTTTCCCATAAACAATTTTCAATCCAAATTTCACTGAAATCTGATAATCCAAACCTGAGATACGAGGCAAACAGACAGAAAATTTTACGAAGCAAACAGCAAATTTTCAAAGTTAAAAAAAGGGATATGTCTACAATGTGGAAAGTAAGAATATTATTAGAGACCCATTTGAAAGCCTTTCCCATAAACAATCTTCATTCCAAATTTCATTGGCACCGATAACCCAAACCTGAGATACGAGGCGAACCGACAAAAAATAGGCTATTTTGTATATTCAAAGTGCCATACATGTAACTCACAAAAAAATATTCAAACAGCAAAATGGCTGATGCTCCTGAAAGATCTCATGATAGTGAACATCTGTATGAAATTGCATCGAAATCTGAGCAGTAATGTTGAAGTTATAATGCGAACAGACATCTGAGCGTGGATGGACACATGGATAGAGGCACAGACGGATGTGTAGACAGACAGACGCAATCCAGTGTACCCCACTTTTTGAAAAAATGTAGTGGTATAATAATTCCAGGATCAAGATATTCCATATCGTTTCAAAAGCTCTCAAATTGAATTTTTCTGGGTCACAGGACAGGGGCAGAATTTCACGAGAATCATAGAATCGGATTCTCGTATTGATTCTTTCAAATTTCTTTCTTAATTGTAAAATAGAATGGGCATCAATGATCATGACATTTTGATTCTCAAAAATTTTTTAGAAATTCTGCCCCTGTATTTTTACCTCACATTTTCTCATGGAATAACTTCCCCTGCTGACATGAGCCTAAGGATGTGGACATCTCTCTTAAGCTCTCCCCATCTCATGCTTTTGTCATCAAGCAACTGCAAACGAGCTGCTGTATAGCATATATTTAAGGGTACCAGTAAGATCTAGCTATATCCCCAGGCATTTAACAGGTAAAATTATTTTAAATGTATGATAATTGGATTGGAGCTGGGAAAAGTATGCAATTAGTGGTAATTATTATATTAACCCTTTACCTAACATAGATACCAGCTAACAATTGCAAAAAAAATGTTTTCAACAACTGAAAATTTTCATTTGTGACCTGTATCGATGTGAGGTCATCAGCTATTTTTTTTTAATTAAGCCTACCAACGAGCCTTGTAGAATGGACTTTGGGGCCTACTTTAGTGTCACTGTGGCCAATTTTCATTAACCCTTTACCCAGCACATACAATATCAAAATTTATGATCTTAAATATTATTTTTCCAAATTTTTTCAACTGCTCAATTTAGAAATTACGCAGACAGATGCAGCCGATTCGTTAGGTAAAGGGTTAAACTTGATGGTAAAATATTATTTTGTATGGGCCTACTGTTGGCCTTGGAAAAACATGTTTGGGCCTTTCATCCTCAGCCCCAACAAGCTAGCCAAAAATTGCAAATACATGTACATTAGGTGAAAGGTATACATGTATAAGCATCCATTATAGAACTGGGCGGTTTTGATTTTTCAGATTCAGTTTTGGTTCAGCTTCAGGAAACAAACCCGGTTTCGGTTCAGTTTTTCTTTGTGTTAAGAACATATAGCAAACACCACTTCCAGCTCTGTAACTTGGAAAAAACCCACAATAGTATACACGACACCGCTCATCACAAAAACCCTGTCTGTAAGTATCTCCATTGGGTTTGGCCTAACTTCCCTTTAATCATTCTTGGGGTTCTAGGGATCAGTTGCTTAGCCTATTGAGTCTGGAAAAACATACATCAGGGTAACATAAGAAAGAAATTAATCTATTCTATGTTGTGTTTTCAGTGTCACATTTTCTTCCTTATTGACTCGTCCAGTGGGAGAAAATGTGACAATGAGAACAAGATGTATTTGCCCATTTGCCCAATAGACTAAATGACGAGAGTCCACATGGGCCTCTAGTCCAGTTCCCTTCCAATAGGATAGTTTTATCAGTTTATGCACAAACACATTAAAACTGTTTGGTCAGTTTTTGCTTGGTCTTGCAGTTTGGTTTTCTCGTTTGCCAAAAAACCATACATGTAACCACACCAGAAAAATTGGAAAGCTCCCAGCCCCAATCCATTAAAGACGAGTACACGTATGCTGTTTTAACCGCATCAGTGACCTGTCCCTGCATCATTAATCTCACCTGAAAATCCTACAGCACACTGTGTCACATAAGATTCATTTTCAAGGACAGTCTCAAAAAGTATATTGAGGCCTATATATGTAAGACTTGTCAGTACTGAGAACACCAGTAAAAGATAGGCAAAATATGCACTTTTAAACTTCCTCTCCAATGTACGTCCTTTCCAAAGAAATGATGCCATATTGTAGTAGAGATGCATGTCATCAGCATGATAAAAGGTTGATAGAATGATTCGTGGCCACTGTTTCCTGTACCACACAGAGTATACACTGATGCAGACACCAGATGCTGAGGGAAAATACTCTCGTACTAAATCCAGAAATATTGCCACCTGGGCACCAATCGTTGCAAGAGTGACTGGTGGTATTTTGTCAATGCCAACATTGGCTATTTGCATTGCTAACAATGCCAACCCAAAACCCTGTCTGTTTGATCTGCGTTGCATTGTCAATGATAACTGAAGATTGTCTCTGACTGTTCTGCTTATGTTGTGGAACTAAATTACAGAACACTTTTAACTTTCATGACCTATATGTAGAGTTTCTTTTGAGAGTGTCTGATAACAAAATAAATCCTCTTGTTTAAGCCATTGCACTTAAATACTTGGACATCATGGAATCACAATAACATCTGAAAAAAAAATTGAGAATTTTTTTTAATCCTGTTCAATTAAATGCCATTTTGTGAGATGATCATTCCTTTCTCCAGAGTTTGAACCTATTTAACCTGGAAATAGACTGCAAAAAGTTTTGGGTGAAGGTACTTTGTGATAAGATATATAATAACACCTCTGAATCAGTTTTGATTCTCGTAACCTCCCACTGTGAGAATCAATTTAGAATTTGATAGTACATGTACAGTAATACCCTTGTCCTTGTTTGTGCCACCAGTTCATAAAAATCCTTAATTCTTTCGCTACTGAACGCACTGTCCAACTAAAGTGGAATTACTCAATCGCTGCCGATCGTGTCTGATGTCAAAATTTGAAACAAGATAGCAGTATGCGGGTTCTAGGAGAAGTAAATCTCTTAATTTTGGTATTTTATGATATCATGATGTTCTATTTATGTTCGATGTTAAAGGTAAAGTAAACTCTATGACCCCCATATGATATACCAAGCATCACACAAACTGAAGGTGTATTAATAAGCAAATAAAGTTATTTGGGCCACAAGAGATTTCAAATCCCACATCATCCCTGTACGCATTCGGTACACTGTTCAAAACATTTCTTTCATCGGATTTCAAATCCCAAATCATCCCTGTGCACCTTTGGCGTGCTGAAACTTTTCATTGATCATTCAATCTCAATATGAAACATTGTACGCCAAATATTAAAGGAAATAAACAACAATTGACAAGGAAATAGATTCACTATGGACCAACTTTTGAGATGTACAGTTAAAACTATTAGTCCTGTCGTGAATTGTGAGCTTATTTAGGTTTAATTGTGCATAGGAATTGCACACAATTGTCATATCGAATGGCATTCAAAGCACGGCAGGTTCTCCTGGTTACTCATAGCAAACACAGGCAATGTTTCTGCCAATGGACCTCCAGGTTACCTGGAGATCCATTGGCTGGAACATTGTTTGTGCACAGACCATATGCACAGAATTTGATAGCCTTACTATGGCCATAACACATAGATTAACGTGCAGATCGACATACTATCTCGATCATTTCAGGACAGGACTTCTAGTTTTAACTGTAGATGTTAGAATGACTGGATGCCTCCATGTTTACAAATAAAATTTACAGACAAGGAAAAACTAAAAAATAACTTTTGTAATTACATCTATATATCTTTAAATGATTATAATTGTACCTCCACCAGTGTTTTGTGTGACATTTTGTATATATGTATATACGTAAAATTGTAGTTTTTGAGTTGTCAAATAATGTTATCTAATGTTATTAGAACTATTAAATAATTATTAAGGACTTCTAGTTTTAACTGTAGATGTTAGAATGACCGGATGCCTCCATGTTTACAAATAAAATTTACAGACAAGGAAAAACTAAAAAATAACTTTTGTAATTACATCTATATATCTTTAAATGATTATAATTGTACCTCCACCAGTGTTTTGTGTGACATTTTGTATATATGTATATATGTAAAATTGTAGTTTTTGAGTTGTCAAATAATGTTATCTAATGTTATTAGAACTATTAAATAATTATCTTAAGGTGCTATATATAAGTAATGAAATTTTGTATATTTTGAAATTCCCACCTCTGATATTCCTTGAATTCAAATTAAATGTACACAAATTATACATTAAAATGAAGGTTGGGAGGTAGAGAACATGAAATATATTTAAATTTTATAGTAAATTTCCTTTCTTATTATACCTACCACAATTGTTTACTACAGGCTTGCACTACAGTGGAAGGCCCTAACTCAAAAAATATACTCTCTATTTTGGTCTTTCCAAAGCAATGTGGGAAAGAAAAGAGGTGCAAAAGCACCAAGAAAAAATAAGCCAAAACTGGGTCGAGAGCAACCGGCACAGACCTAGTAGGGGACGCGCTCTTCCAAGTACAACTCCATGACTTCCATTGCCAGTGCACATATGTGTCGCTAATGACTCATTCTTTTTGAATCCGCCAACGTTAGAGTTATGTGATCAGCGGGGAGGAAGGATTCTTACCCGTATAAGAAGACGGGAGGGCCTCCATGTACACAATTGTGGTAGGTACAATAAGAAAGGAAATTTACTATAAAATTTAAATTTCTTATCAACCTACCTACAATTGTTTACTACAGGCTGAATAGACAATAGGCTGGAGGGAATTGCATAACCAACCCACACATAACCCAATTGCACTGGAACTGTGAACAGAGGAAGAGGTCCCGAGGCTTATCAAACCATAGCATCACAATCATTAGTAAAAGACAATGAGAGATGAGGCGCATGGGTCTGTGTGACACACAGACAGAAAAGGGCAGTAACAGCACAGAGCTGAAACTGACCTTCAAGAAGCCTAATGGCTAGGGCAGACAACAGCCTGAGCAGAAGAAAGAGGATCCAATGCAAAAAGGTCCTCCGACTGCTCCTGCAACTGACGCAGATAGAAGGTGGAGAAAGTAGAGGCATTTCTCCAGTAGGCTGCCTGCATAACATCCGACAACTTGACGGAGTTAGAATAAGCCCAAGAGGTAGACAATGCACGCACCTCATGGGCAGAAATACGAATGGTAATACAATCGCCAGTCGCTAAACGAGCGTAAGCTGTACGAATAGCAAGACAAATCCATCGAGAAACGTACTGAGGAGAGATCTTCTGTCGACCAGGAATAAGAGACAGAAAAAAACGTTTCCTGCCTTTCCATATGAATTGTGTCCGATTGAGATAGCACAAACTGGACAGAGTAAAGGGCAATTACCCTCAACAGAAGGAAGAGCTGTGACACAGATAGGAGGAGGAGTAGTCTCTGGTATCTGATTCTTGGCCAGAAAGGAGAAAGGAGCAATCAGTGGTAAAAGTAACACTGTTGGGAGAGCTCTTGAAAAAGGCTGGGTCAACCGAGAGGGCGTGAAGCTCACTAACCTTGAGGAAGAAGCAAAAGCCATCAGAAAAGCTGTCTTATATGTGAGAAAACGCATATCCACCTGAGATAAAGGTTCGAACCCCCCCTCCCCCAGCAAAGCAACACCCACGAAAGATTCCATCTTGGGGTAAGCTGCAAAGTCCAAGGCCTTTTCAAAGAAAAGTGCCTAACAAGCTTTGAGAGGTAAGGATTAGTGCCAATATGGCACTTCCCCACATAAGAAAAGGTCTCGGAAAGCACTGACCTGTAACCCTTGATGGTAACAGGCTGGAGACCCTGAGAATCAAACAGATATACCAGAAACTCTGCAATCTGTGAAATCGAAGGATTGGCATAATCAACAGAGTGATCGGCACACCATCGACAGAAGACCTTCCACTTAGCTGCATAAGCTAAACCAGTGGAGTGCCTCCTTGAAGAAGAAATGCACTCCACTGCTCGTCTCAAAAAACCCCGAGGAGACAGGACCTGACAAAAGATATGTGTGAAGGCACAATGAAGTCAGGTCGACGTGAAACCTCCTCGGGTGACCTTGGCAAAGAAGGTCACAACATAGAGGGAGATGTGCCGAAACCTCCGCCATCAGCAGGCGGAGCTCATTGACCCACACCCGCTGAGGCAACAAGGGAGTGATCAGAATGATTCGACAACTGCAGGTTTGAATTTTGGCTAGAACCTGAGGCCGAATCGGAACCGGCGGGAAGGCGTAACCGACTAGACCGTTCCAATCGAGTGACAAAGCGTCCACGGCAAAAGCCAGAGGATCTGGACATGGAGACACGAAAGTGTCCACCTGATGGTTCCAACGAGTCACAAAGAGATCGATGTGGGGACGAACCCAGAGCTCGCAAAGAGACTGGAACACTGCCCTGTGGAGCATCCACTCGGTGAAAATGACCGCCTCGTCGGGACAGGGAGTCGGCTAGGACGTTCAGACGACCGGGAATGTGACGAACAACCACCCCGGCATTGACATCCTGAGCGAGCGGTAGAAGATCCTGAGCCAATTCGTACACTGGAACCGAGTGCGTGCCGCCCTGGTTCCGAATGTAAGCAACCACTGTCAAATTGTCGGACAACAGAAGGACCTGGCGATTCGACAGGTGAGGGATCCACTGCCTGAAACTCAGAAGAAGAGCAAGAAGCTCCTTCTGGTTGATGTGTAGAGGTGCCTGATCCTGGTCCCTCATCCCGTGAAGGGAAAGACCTAGAGGATCCAACGTCGCCCCCCATCTGAGATCGCTAGCATCTGCGGTCAGAATGTGATCGGACGTGGGTAAGTCCGACAGGACACGCTGTGTAAGCCACTGAACATCCGTCCAGGGGAGAAGGTGAGGATGAAGAGATTCTGGTAACTGAAGCATCAGATCCAGAGAATCAACATTCGGCCTCCAACAACTGAGCAGAAAGTGTTGGAGAGGTCTGACATGCAGCTGACCTAGAGGAATGAGATCCATCACTGAACCACAGAGGCCGAGCAGCCAGAGAATACTCCGTGCTGTTGTGGATGTGGACTGGGACAGAGTCAGAGCAAAAGCTGAGAGAATCACAGCCCTGGCCTGGGGAACTGCCACTGTATTGAATTGAGTGCGGAAGGCCATCCCCAGATGAGAAAACGACTGAGAAGGGACCAGATCCTTCTTCTCATTGTTGACTCTGAATCCTAGCGATGTGAGCAAGCTCAACAGAGTGGCGACATCCAACTCCAGTAAGGCAGCATTGGAATGCCTCTGGAGGATATCGTCTAGATATGCCGAAGTAGTCACCCTGGACTGTGTGCGATGGAAAGCTATCACATGCGACATCAGTCGAGTGAAGGCCCAAGGAGCCAGGTTGAGGCTGAAGGGCATGGCCTTGAACTGGTAAACTAGCCCCAGAAAAGCGAACCTGAGATACTTCCGTGATGCACGATGAATCGGAATGTGAAAGTAAGCGTCTCGCAGGTTGATGCTGGAAACGAAATCTCCCTGGTGAATGTAATGGCAGACCGACCTGAAAGTCTCCATGCTGAACTTGGGGGCAATGATAGACTGGTTCAGGATAACCGGTCGGAGGCGGCCGTCCTTCTTCGGCACCAAGAACAGGCAGGAATAAAACCCCACTGACTGAATGTTCTTGATGACCTCGATTGCCCTCTTTGCCAGGAGGTTGTCTATCTCCGTGGACAAAAGTTCCCGGCGTAAAACGTCTGAAGGAACTGTGGTTGGAAGAGGCACTCTGGACAGAGTGGGATGCCTCCGGAAGGATATTTGCAGCCCGGACCGAACAACATCTAACACCCAAGGATCGGATGTGATGGTGGCCCAACAGTCTGTGAACTCTGCTATCCTTCCTCCAACGTGGGACGAATCGAGGTGAGGACCTTCATTTCGAGCCCCGTCGAGGCCCGCGAGAGGAGAAACCATCTCCTCTACTGTATGAAGAATCCTGAGACTTCCCTCTAGCCTGCTGATGCTTACCCTTACCCCGTGAGTAAGAAGTAGAAGCGGTGGCAGAAGGATCAGCCCTTTGCTTCACAGAGGAAGCAGAAGATAGGGACCTGCAAATTTCAAATTTTGTCTCGAATCGAATGTGAATGAGGATTTCGAATCGAATCAAATCTCGAATATCGAATAGTGGTCGTGTATATGCTGACAATTGTTGTTTCGGGTGCCGTAGGATCATTGGCATTTTTGGACAATAGACCGGTAGTGATAACTGGCGGGAAACGGAAACATACTTGGCCATACTGAACTTTTGTAAACACACGTCACACGCGAATTAAAATATCGAAAGCTAAATTAAACCATTCAAACTAAACGAAACGCAATTCTGCAGCCTGGTATATCATATAAGTTAGCTTGTTCTGGTACGTTCATTCAACTTCATTGGGTCATCACATGTATCGACAATAACTGCTGTTACCAACTTCCCCTGATCTTTAATCACGAGTGATTCACGACGCATATAAACGCACATTGACCTCTCCGTTTTATATACATTCCGTGTCGGCGTCTTTATGTAAACGCGTGACCGCTTCATTGCAAATTGCAATGCAAGGGGGGTAATTCTATTATACTGCACTTTACTGTAAAACATGCTGGTTTCGTCGAACTCCCGTAACACGCAGTGGTGTGCATAATGCATATACGATGCGATCATGCGAGCATGCCGATTTAAGACCAAGTTGCGAGGTTATATTATAACGGGAATGTTACCGGATGGGTGTGGGTGGGGGTGCTACTCCGATGCACGCGCCTAACTAACTGATAAACGAACGTGATTGCAAGCCTATTATCGGAGCAGAAACACACGTATCGGCACAGTGGCGTGAAAAAAGTTTTCCAGACCTAGTCCGACGAGATACGAAAATTTCGAACCCATGACACCAGCATCGAATCGAATCGAATAGCTGCAAGGATTCGAAATCGAATCGGATAATCGAAGGTTCGCAGGTCCCTAGCAGAAGGGTACTTGTTAGGCTTTGAACGGCCCCTGCGCCTCCCCTAGAAGGCTGATGAAGCTGACGAAACAGCAGCTGATCTTTGGAATGACTTATGACGTCATCCCAGACCGTCGACACGGAACCGTGGAACAGTTGCGGACCTGCCAAAGAAGCAGATCGAAGAGCAGCGCGCTGCTCCTCAGGAAGGGATCGGCCTGTGTCCAGCACAGAGTCCCTTCGAACTAGTTCCAAATTAGCCGTGTTACAGGCATGCGTGTGAGTAAGATGCATGAGCGCCTTGGACAGCACACGCAAAGGAGCCTGTACATCGTCAAACTTATATGGACGCAGATAAGCAGCTGAGGCAGAGACAACGTGATCTGAGAGAGAAAGCATACCCAGCATCTCTCTTGATAAGCCCAACATGGACTCCAGAGTCGTCAAAGGAATGACGACAGACTTGGGCTTGGAAAGCCCGAGGGAATTGGAGTCCTGATCCAAAACTGTCAAAGTCTGGCAGACTGACGGATTGGCGGAATTATAGGAATGATAACGCACCGGAGACAAAAAGGTGTCAACCCTGGTGAAGAACGGAGCCTTCATAGCTTTGGAACTCAGCTTAGAGTCCAAAGCTGAAAATGCTTCAACCACCTGTATGGACTGGCACGGTCGAAGACACCCAGAAGCAGGTTGCTCCACAGGCTGTAGGCGTGCGACCGATGATCGCGGCCTGGATGACACTGTCGGCTGGTTTGATGGTTTGAGATCCGGAAGCAACCCAAATACAAAGTCAAGAGCTGCCCCCAAGTCAGAAGACTGCTGGCTCTCGACATCAAGTATGTCTGACTCCTTCCCTGAGTCGGAAGACACATAGCCCATCGTGGGCAAACCAGCCGATGCCTCCCATGGTGTAGGAACATCAGGGGGATCAGAAAGCGGCCTGTTTCCAATCCCGGGAGGTGGCGCCATAGGGGGAGCCTGGAAACCACTCACTGCCTCGCTGGAAGCAATGGGAAGGCTCTTGGACAGAACCTGAGTGAGTAACGAGAGGGCCTCCCTAAGCTCACTGCCCGTACCGGCCGGTTCGACATGAGGACGAACCAGCAAAGTGGCTTCACACCTGACCCTCTTAACCAGAGAAGGGTCACGATCCTCCAAATCACCCGAAGCGGGGCGACGTGCGGCAGCCAAAACATCTGAAGGCAGATGTGTATAGGGGTACGACACACCCCGAGGATCAACATAGCGGGAACTCAGGAGAGTCGCCGCAGACCTCTGCGGGGAAGAAGGTCAAGGCTGCACAGAAGATGTTGGTCCCTCAAAACTGGCTGTGTGACCAGAATGAGTGGACGGAAATGCCACGGAGTTCATAGTGTCCACACTATGAACATCCGAATCCAATGACAAAACTGTGGTGCTCGTCGGCGCAGAGACCACAGTAGAGGGTTCGGCCAGCAGCCCCTTCCAACTTAGCCGAATTGAAGCCAGGGAAGGCTGAGGCCGATATCCCACATCACACTACCAGACATCCCTGCAGTCCCCTGCAGGGATAAGCCGAGGCCAGCTGAATCCGAAGACGTAGCAGACGGAACAGCAGTAATAGTAGATACGTCGGGAGTCGTTGAGGTTGAATTGTGGAGAGAGCATCCCGATCGGCTCCGAAGGAGGAGTCACAACCCTAGTAACAGCCTCAGATGTCGACTGGAGGGGGATCGCAGTCCCGGAACCAGGCACCTCTTCACCAGACAACTCAACGGCTCCTGCAGTATCCACTACAGGAATAGACTGCACATCCCCCACGCAGGAGGAATAACTCTCACCAGACATGGTCGGTTCGGGAGCCCTCGAACGGCCGCGTTTCCCTTTCCCGCGGGAATGGGAGGCACGGCCACGAGAACGCACAACACAGTTCACGGATGCCCAGAAAGTGGATGAGCACGATCCACAGAGAACACAGGGTCGATCGGCCGAACACCCATTGCAAGAGGAGCATGAAGCATGCGAATCGTCCACATGCTTAGGAAGCAAACATTGCCCACAAGGAATAGTCCTGGGCATGATAGAAGTGAGAGAAGGTGAATTCAGAAGAACACCCCCAAAGAAGAGAGAAAGGTGACAGAACAGACCCCAGATGGTCAACCGGGAACCAAACAACAGAAGGACCACCGTCAAAGGAGAGAAGAGAATTTGTAATAAAGGTATCCAGCTGACACATTTAACACATTTAACATTTACTATAATTGTGACAAATTAAAGTCCGAAACCGCATGGCTCATCGCGCGCGACTCAGATAAAGAAAATATAATACATTATGGATAAATAATAGTATAGAGAATATAATTAGAAAACAGTTCCTGATAAGAAAAGGATACTTTGATCCAACTTTATGCAGGATACACACAATCAACGAGCAGGATGAACACTGATACAAGTGCGGAGAAGAACGTCTCGCCACATGGCGGACGAAAAAAAGAATGAGTCATTAGCGACGCATATGCACACTGGCAACGGAAGTCGTGGAGTTGTACTTGGAAGAGAGCGTCCCCTATTGGGTCTGTGCCGGTTGCACTCGACCCAGTTTTGGCTCATTTTTTCTTGGTGCTTTTGCACCACTTTTCTTTCCCAAATTGCTTGGGAAAGACCAAAATAGAGAGTATATTTTCCAAGTTAGAGACTTCCACTGTAGTGCAAACCTGTAGTAAACAATTGTAGGTAGGTTGATAAGAAATATGAAATCAGCTCATAGTGTTCAAAGCAGGCACCACTGGTTCCTGAAAGTCTGCTACCATATTCGTACCAGAACTGATCATACAATAATATTTCCTGAGAACAACTTGTGGTCAAATGTGCTTCACATATCCAAGAACAAAGCTTGGGCATCAAAATCATTCAAAACACAGCGACAGAGATGCATGGGGGTAAATTCCAAAAGTGATGTCTTTGTTTACAAATATTCTTACTTTCGATTTACGGTCAACATCATCGGATTGAAAAAGCATCGAAAAACAACGCCGTCTAAAATCAAATAATACGAAACACTGCCTTAATATAGCATACTATTATTATATAGAGACTGTACAGTTGCCATATTCTGTGCAAGGTATCATGACACCTGTTGAAATGTCTTGAAATTACGATTCTGTTTTTTGATGGAAATTTGTGGTATCAAGTTATTAGCGCATGTCTGTCGAACATGGAATCCATTTTCAATAAAAAATATAGACAGTGTCGTCCTTTTCCCAAATTCAGTTCTATCGTAGCATCCTAAAGTGTTTTGAATGCCTAGCTTTGTTCTTGGATATGTGAAGCACATTTGGCCACAAGTTGTTCTCAGGAAATATTATTGTATTATCAGTTCTGGAACGAATATGGTAGCAGACTTTCGGGAACCAGTGGTGCCTGCTGTCAAGTTGATTTCATATATTTTTCGTGTTCGGTTTACTGACGTTTCGTACACAAGACGTTTCGTACAAGCGACGATTCGTACACAAATAAGACGTTTCGTACACAAAAATTGGACGTTTCGTACACGAAGTGAGCGTTTCGAACACGTGTTTAATTATCTGTTTTAGAGCTTGTATTATAAAATTATTTATTATTTTTGTTACATTAAATTAATATTTTTACATTTATGAATATCTCCTGTGAATATTTATGTAAAATTATTCCTGTTTTTATAGATACTGTTGGTGTTCAATTGCATGCTGAATAGGTTAATTTTCCTTGATTTCTTTGATTTATTGTTTGATTTACTGTTTGATTTTACCGATGAGTGACTTGTTTGAATATTGCCGGGATGTTTTTAGGTTATTTTGTTTGTACATGCAATGGCTAATCTAGTCAGCGGTAAATGCAAAGAGTCTGACCGTCGCCGACGATGAAAATTTTGGAGGCCGGTTTGGGTAAAAATGTGGAGGTCGGTTTGGGTTAAGTGGAGGCCGGTTTGGGCCAAAATGTCGGAGGCCGGTTCGGGAGTATTCGTACACGATGAGGAGGAGCTCAGAATCTACAACATACTGGCGGTGTTAAATGACACCAAATACTGTTGCTATCAATAAAGGGCAAATATCGATAAAATAAAATCAGTTTAGCATAATGCAATGAGGTGATTCGCCGAAAATGTACAGTATCGCTGGAGATAAATTGTCATAAAAACGGAATAAAATTTTATCACTATCAAAGATAGCAATATATTTTATATTGATGTAATACAATAAAATCACATGCAGAATACATCAAACACATAAAAACAAACATGTTATTTTGGTGTAATGAATTTATTTTAATTTAGTATGTATGAGATTTCAACTAAAATCACCACGTATTTATTGGAAAATAAAATTATTTCATGCAAGAAAATAGTCTTCTTTCTTGCTTTTAAACCCAAAATCTGAAATTAGAAGGAGAAAGGTGAGATATAAAGAGAAAATGCGAAATTAAAATCTGTGTACGAAACGTCCAGGCGTTTTGTGTACGAAATGTCCTAAATTGGCCGTGTACGAAACGCCCGTGTATGAAACGTCCAGCACCCTTCGTGTACTATACCTCCCAACCTTCACTTTGTTGTATAATGAATTAATTTGAATTAAGGAATATCAGAGGTGTGAATTCCAAAATAAACAAAATGTCATTACTTATATAGCACTTTAAACCTCTTTGTCATTCTCAATAATATTGTCACTTGTCAGTTATGTCAATTGCCAACCCCCAGACAGAACATGAATATACTAATTAGCAGTCAGTCACCGAGTACACGGGTCGAATCTTCCCGGCTGAATCTTCCCAGGGTCGAAAACCAAGGCCGAATCTTCCAGATCCCAGAATTTTCGTGCACACATTGAACATTCGTTTTGTTATCCACTCCTTTTTATCACTTTCAACAGTAAACCATTATTACACGTACGACAGGGCTAAATTGAATTTCATTATTACATGATTTTATATCTACAACCATGTACTTTTATTTCCCAGTTGTGCTGCGTTGTGAAAAAATAAACAGTTTTCAATTTTTTTTTACGTCAATTTCGAGTCTGGTAAGAGACTGGAGTGGAGTCTGGTGGAAACTGAGTGAGAGGCCGAGATGAAAAGGGAAATAAAACATCGTTCCAAAGGCATAACTATATCACAAGATCCGTACAGTTTTGTCCAATATTTCCTCATATTGATTATGATGTCATTAAAACTCTCACAATTTTACACGTGTACTTACATCAGTTTTACGAAACTCAACAATTTGGAGGTCTTAATTGCGGTCTTTCTTCTTATTGCCATTGAAGGGCGACAACTCTTCTTATTTCTTGACGGAGAATCACTTGACATGTCACAGTAGTATACTGTGCTTATGTTTCCGTAGTCTATTCCGGATTACATGGAATAGTGTGACATGCGCAGTGAAGATACAGAATAGAAATCACAAGGAAACAGCAAATTGCACTTCAAATGTAAACCAGAATGGAATTGGAGGAAGTGGCCCTCGCAATTTTTGTTGATGATGTTGTCAGTGACAACATAGCTTCTGTTTTTGCTCATCTCATTGCCGCAGCTGTACAAAACAGCACAGATCTCCTTTGGATAGGTAGGTCAATATGACCAGATTAAAAAGAAACAAAAATTTACAAAGAAACGCTGGCTAGAGCACTTGAGTTTTCTTATTATTTCGACTCCCATTTTTTCAGGGGCGTAGTCCGGATTGTATAATTGAGGGGTGGGGTTGTGGGAGGGGGGCTAGCCATTTTTTTGGGGGGGGCATAGCATGATATTTGTAATGTTGTGGGGGTTTCGGGGGTCCTTGCCTAGTCCAAGCTATCACCCTTCCGTCGTTACCCTCTCCCACTTCCCTTCATGAAAGTGGTGGGGGGGGGGGGGGGGGGGGGGGGGTAACGACCGGAGGTCCTAGTTAGGACAAGGACGTGGGAGGAAGCAGGTGACGACCAGAGGGTCCTAGTTTGGACAAGGCCTCCCCCGAGAAAATTTTGCAAAATTTAGTGCTCCAAGATCGAATATGAGGCAATTGTAGCATGTGTAGTTCTATAATGGAGAGCATTGGGATCAATATTTCGTTTTTATGTAGGGGGGTGCTAAAGCTTTAGGTTGACCTGAGCCTCCAGTCCCCCCCCCTCCCCCCCCCCCCCCCCCCCCCGGCTACGCCATTGGCCAGGACGCCGGCTGATCCGGAAGATTGGGGACAGGTTCTCGCCATCATGTCCATACCACTCTGCTCGTTGACGTTATTTGAGCGAGAATTTTAAAAAAAAATTTCAGTATTTGGTGTCTACTATTTGTTGGTTATGAGTATACTGAGAACCAGCAAAGCCTGTCTGTGCACTCTCACCACAGAGTTCCCGTGAACAAGAAGGTGCACCGCCGCGTTGTTAAGGCTCAGTAACAATATCCGATCTCACCAGGGGGAAGGTGGGGGAGGCAAACTCACACAGCTTGGCTGGAACGTTATAATGGGGCGGGGTGTGGTCACACCCCTCAAACTTCTAACTGGTGGGGGTGGGGTGGAGAAAGGTTTCCAGATCTTGTTTTCAGAATTTTGGCATTTTTGCGTGTGTTGGATTTGAGCCTTGTAACCAAATTGGTTGTACTCCACCCCCCCCCCCCCCCACACCCTCACCCCCTCGACATTCATCATTTTAGGATTTCACATCCAGATGTAATGTTCTGTCACAATAATCAGGGTTTCGGGTCAAGAGGAAATAAATGAGTCAGTTATGGGCGGTCAAGACTGGTCGCTTCACAAAAAAAAAAATGAATTCCAGGGCCCCAAAAAATCATTTATTCATTTTGGGGGTGGGTCAACGGGCCTGTTGTTTAATTGACTCCATAGTTCTTTCTCTTTATTTTCATCAATTATTGTGGGTATGCTATGTTTAAATATTTTGCTGAATTCCATGTACCTGACATATTTGTTATTGATCGCTCAAACGTTTTTGGTGAATACAACGAACAGGGAAATATTTTCCTCTATTTGTTGATAATTGCGCATGTCAGGAATAAAAGGTAAACCATCTAAACCTGCTCGCGAGGTGGTTTACTCAGAATGATTCGGAATGATATTCCAGAATGACGGTTTGCAAAGAAAACAACCAGATTGATAATCCGAGTTGTCTGCGCATGCTCGGAATAAACCACGTATTCTGGAATGGACTACGGAAACATGGGCTGTGATTTCGACCGTTCTTCGGCAGATTCACGGCGTAAACTTGTTTGCATATCCGATTGCAGCCACGCTTCTAGCTCCACGCTTCTAGAGTCGACTTTTGTGTCGTTTTATGAAGCATTTATACTGATAGGTCATATATGTGTACTGTAAGAGTGTTTTATTGAAGGTCCACAGCCAGAGATATCCAGTTTCCCAGCTTTTCTTTCAGCGAAACTGTTAACATTGCCAGTCGTATTGCTCGCGCCATGTCGCACATTTGATTTCATTAGGACATTGAGAGCTGTGGGTACCAGTAGAGCAATCCCACACATCACATCGTTCCTGTCACAGCCCCCCCCCCCCCCCCCCCCCACACACACACACGCATAGTGAGTCACATTCTCCCCTGTGATGGATGGTTGTGCTTAGTATAAGGCCTAAGTCTAAGTCTCGTACATTCACTTAAATATGACACTAATGTACCACAATCTCTTTCGCCTACCCCTTCAGCGTGCTACCTGGATACACTTTCTTATCGTCAACCACCTTGCGATAAAATCAATGTAGATGAACAGATCCTTCCCTCTTCTTAACTCCCTTACGCATGTCAAAAGCGTCTCTTACATCTTGATACTATATTTGGTTCGATCCTGGCCAGCGGTAACTGTGTTGTGTCCTTGGTCAAGGCACTTAATCCAGATAACCCAAGTGGGGGCTCTGTGTACTAAGGCGTACTTCACGTCGACGGTGTTCTTGCCTTCAACCAATACTATCCCAGTTTGTTCGGAGTTTGTACGTTGGTGAGTCTGGCAGTTGCTCATCGATACTCGGTGGTTCTCTCCGGGTACTCCGGATTCTCCCACCCATAAAACTGCTACATGAGGTGACCCTGGCTATCGAAAAAAATTTTAGATCCCAATAAATTAGTAAATTGGCTCCACATTCTGTCCCCTTCCCATCTGCAGGTTCGTTGTCCCTATCCAACTCACACGGCCTTGTTAATTGGAATGTATTAGGGAAGATGCTATTCATGGGGGTGTTCTCAGCAGGAATGTTGGTATGCAGCCCATAATCTTCAAGTTCATTTATTGTTTTGGGGTATCAGTATATTATAGAGTCCACTGTTTTGGAGATCGCTGGAGACAATGACCCAGGGCCATGATCGATAATTCCTTCTATCTATTACCGCTGCTAGATTATTCAACTCACGCACCTGACGAAGACTCTCTATACTGTGTTCTGCTGTTCCTGCTTATACCGGTACCACTTTGGTCAGTGCTGACTGTCGCTGCTACTACCTTCTATCGCGATTATTGTTTTTTATCGCTGCTACTACTCATAATAGTAGTATGTCTCGTATGTTTGAGGGAATATTGGCAGGACCCCGGTGCAGGACCCCGGAAGTGACGTCATGTCACGTGACCTAGTGCCGTCATGTTGTGTTGTTATGGTAACCCGCGTGAGCGGCCATGTTGTGACGTCATCTCCATAGTGATACGTGGTGTGAGTGCACATGCGCAGCGCGTGTTGTTAGGGTGATACGTGGTTCCGTCGTCCATTTTGTATACTGGAGGCCGCCATCTTGGTTTCTATGGTAGCACTTGATTGCTATGTTACCTAAGGCCTACAACAGGACAGGGGTATGTTCGGAGGGTATGTTCGATTGAATCGGAGTATTTTCTGGAACGACTTCCCTGGATAATTACCACAAACAACCCGACAACTTGCATTATTTCGAATTCTTTCAGAATTCTCTGCTTCTATCTATATATGCAATAGTTATCGTTTATCTGGCCATGTTCCTTTATTCTAGAGTATACTCCAGTAGCGTAGAAGAGCCTATCAACTGGAACAGTTTACCTTATTATTGCGATATTTAGCAATTTCTGGTCTATTCTTGATAGTTCTGACCCTATTCTAAGTACTCTTGTTGTTTCATTTATATAACTAACCAATCAGATTACTTGATTTCCCATAATCTGTATGCAGAGTTATCTCCCTTGTGTATAACAAAAGACTATATCCAATGGCCATATCACATGGAATCCCATTTTTGGGAAACACCCGTGGCTATGGAATCCCTTTTTGTCGTATGAGGCCATGAGGGCTATGTAAAAGCCCTCAATGAGTCCTCATTTATTATCCCTCATAGCCTCATTGAATTTTGAGGTTATGAGGACCTTGAAAAATCCCTCAATGAGGTATAATTTACTACGACTCTTATCCTCATTTCAGTATTTAACAGGTATATCCTATGGAATCCCATTTTGGAAAACGCCTGTGACTGTGGAATCCCTTTTTGACGTATGAGGCCATGAGGGCTATGTAAAAACCCTCAATGAGTCCTCATTTATTATCCCTCATACCCTCATTGAATTTTGAGGTTATGAGGACCTTGAAAAATCCCTCATTGAGGTATAATTTACTACGACTCTTATCCTCATTTCAGTATTTAACAGGTATATCCTATGGAATCCCATTTTGGAAAACGCCTGTGACTGTGGAATCCCTTTTTGTCGTATGAGCCCTTGAGGGCTATGTAAAAGCCCTCAATGAGTCCTCATTTATTATCACTTATAGCCTCATTGAATTTTGAGGTTATGAGGACCATTAAAAATCCCTCAATGAGGCATAATTTACTACGACTCTTATCCTCATCTCGGTATTCGAGAATACCCGACATTGTATTATTCGAGGATACCTATCGAGGATACCTTTAGGAGAATCCCTTTTTGTAATATGAGGCCATGAGGGCTATGTAAAAGCCCTCAATGAGTCCTCATTTATTATCCCTCATAGCCTCATTGAATTTTGAGGTTATGAGGACCATTAAAAATCCCTCAATGAGGTATAATTTACTACGACTCTTAGTCTCATTTCAGTATTTGAGGATACCTATGGCCTGGTATTGTATTATTTGAGGATACCTATTGAGGATACCTATCGAGGATACCTTTTGGAGAATCCCTTTTTTGTCGCATTAGGCTATGTAAAAGCCCTCAATGGGTCTAATGTAGTCTTACCAACTGCTTCTATCTTGTCGCCAAAGCTCCAATGCCATTACAGGTCTATGGCCTATCTGTCCTATCATTAGCTTCTACAGCAGTCTGGTTCCATTGCGGCATTGTACCAGTACTATTGGCTTCTGTTATTCTGACCCATATCTCATCCATTACTTCCTAGGTATACCTATCTCAGTCGCGACTATAACATTGATCAAGGTTGAATCAGATTTTCCCTGTATACATATAAGACATTCCGTTATTGCGATTCCTAGCCGATTCCGTAAAATTTGGATTCCGTGTTTTAACATCAACACTCGAGGGTATGGAAAGGGATTGGTAACACTCAATGACTACAAGACTCTGAACAGAGACAACCAGTCACTACAAAACAACGAATGTACAGATCCAACATAACCAAGATCGAAGTAAACATAACAAAGTGAAAGAATGTCAAACTAGTCGGATTGATCGAACTAGTTTGACAGACTTAACAGAACAAAGTGAACAAAGATCCAACACAACTAAGATCGAAGGGAACAGAACAAAGTGAACAAAGATCCAATGAGGTTATCGAAGTTAATTGACAGTAACAAATTGAACAAAGTTCTGAACTATAACCCTAAATATAACCCAATGTTTGAATGAACTCTATCCCTAATGAATGTATAAAAATTAACCCTCTTGAACTGTTTGAATGAACTATAACCCTAATGAATGTATATATAATTAACCCCCTTGAACTGAATGAACTCTATTTTTTAACTATAGCCCAATGTTAACACCTTTTGAACTGAACGATTTTTTAAACTTCATGACAATAAAACGAAAGGTGATCTGAATTTTTAAACTACAACCCATTGAACTGAATTCTTCCAATAGGGAATGGGAATACCCTCGTGTGTTGATGTTAAAACACGGAATCCAAATTTTACGGAATCGGCTAGGAATCTCAATAACGGAATGCCTTATATGTATACAGGGAAAATCTGATTCAACCTTGATCAATGTTATAGTCGAGACTGAGATAGGTATAGCTAGGAAGTAATGGATGAGATATGGGGCAGAATAACAGAAGCCAATAGTACTGGTACAATGCCGCAATGGAACAAGACTGCTGTAGAAGCTAATGATAGGACAGATAGGCCATAGACCTGTAATGGCATTGGAGCTTTGGCGACAAGATGGAAGCGGTTGGTAAGACTACATTAGACCCATTGAGGGCTTTTACATAGCCTAATGCGACAAAAAAGGATTCTCCAAAAGGTATCCTCGATAGGTATCCTCAACAGGTATCCTCAAATAATACAATACCAGGCCATAGGTATCCTCAAATACTGAAATGAGACTAAGAGTCGTAGTAAATTATACCTCATTGAGGGATTTTTAATGGTCCTCATAACCTCAAAATTCAATGAGGCTATGAGGGATAATAAATGAGGACTCACTGAGGGCTTTTACATAGCCCTCATGGCCTCATATTACAAAAAAGGGATTCTCCTAAAGGTATCCTCGATAGGTATCCTCGAATAATACAATGTCAGGTATTCTCGAATACCGAGATGAGGCTAAGAGTCGTAGTAAATTATGCCTCATTGAGGGGTTTTTAATGGTCCTCATAACCTCAAAATTCCATGAGGCTATGAGGGATAATAAATGAGGACTCATTGAGGGCTTTTACACAGCCCTCATGGCCTCATACGTCAAAAAGGGATTCCACAGTCACAGGCGTTTTCCAAAATGGGATTCCATAGGATATACCTGTTAAATACTGAAATGAGGATAAGAGTCGTAGTAAATTATACCTCATTGAGGGATTTTTCAAGGTCCTCATAACCTCAAAATTCAATGAGGCTATGAGGGATAATAAATGAGGACTCATTGAGGGCTTTTACATAGCCCTCATGGCCTCATACGACAAAAAAGGGATTCCATAGCCAGGGTGTTTCCCAAAAATGGGATTCCATGGGATATGGCCATTGGATATAGTCTTTTGTTATACACAAGGGAGATAACTCTGCATACAGATTATGGGAAATCAAGCAATCTGATTGGTTAGTTATATAAATGAAACAACAAGAGTACTTAGAATAGGGTCAGAACTATCAAGAATAGACCAGAAATTGCTAAATATCGCAATAATAAGGTAAACTGTTCCAGTTGATAGGCTCTTCTACGCTACTGGAGTATACTCTAGAATAAAGGAACATGGCCAGATAAACGATAACTATTGCATATATAGATAGAAGCAGAGAATTCTGAAAGAATTCGAAATAATACAAGTTGTCGGGTTGTTTCTGGTAATTATCCAGGGAAGTCGTTCCAGAAAATACTCCGATTCAATCGAACATACCCTCCGAACATACCCATGTCCTGTTGTAGGCCTTAGGTAACATAGCAATCACGTGCTACCATAGAAACCAAGATGGCGGCCTCCAGTATACAAAATGGACGACGGAACCACGTATCACCCTAACAACACGCGCTGCGCATGCGCACTCACACCACGTATCACTATGAAGATGACGTCACAACATGGCCGCTCACGCGGGTTACCATAACAACGCAACATGGCGGCACTAGGTCACGTGACATGACATCACTTCCGGGGTCCTGCACCGGGTCCTGCCAATATTCCCTCAAACATACGAGACATACTACTCATAATGATACCCCGTCGGTCAGCCACTGATTTGTCACGTTTCTCGTATGGAAAAAACCTTGATTACCTTGTGCTCCCAAATGTCAAGCCTTCTCTGCCTTTTTGATGATATTCCGTATCTCATTCTTATCAGTTCCAGTGATCAGCATCCCAACTCTCTCCTTTGTATCACCCAATTACTACAAATCCTTAATTCTCCCTTCGTACTTCCCAATTACACTCCAGGTAAATCGTATTGTGTCAGACTGATATTTTGGTTACACAAAGAAACAGTACTCCCAAATCTGGCACTCCTTGTTAGTGTCGTTCTCAACTTTGCCCCAAGTTCCGGCGACCTCGATCTAAGAAATTTGAACGGCAGTGAATCTCCAAAGGTGCCATGAATGCATTCCCCAAATAATGGCTTCTCTTTATCGCACAGGCCATCGAAAGGCATTTTCGCCCTGAATCAAATTCTGTACCAAGTTAATATAAGCTACCAGAACAGACAGTTTGTATTCGACTGTTGGAAGTGTTAATAAGACTGGTAGGTGTTTATTCAGCTTTATTGAAGTATCACGTGAAGAACGTCAACCGAGTGTTTCCATGCGTTGTTATGGAAACTACTAACATAGATGAAATTGAGACTATAAACACAGGAGACACGAAACTCAAGAATATGCACAAAGCTTGTGGCCGTTCCACGTTGTAGACGATGCGAGCTTAGCGATCAAGATATAATCAACGTTTTTTCCAACAGTTGCAAATGGAATACCAAGCGATATCAACAGTTCCCATCCTCCCGTGGATCAAAGACAGACTATAATCAATAACATCCAGGCAGTTTCAAGGTTAAACATACAGTGATAAAAGCTGTTGCGTTAGAAGTATAACCATTACGGATCTTTACAAACTGGGCGACCCATCGTTTGGATCGCCTCTCGCCCCATCAAAAGAAATGAGACAACCTGTTTTCCGTCCGCTTATAATACTAGACCTTCCATAGTCAGCAACCCACTAACCTCGGATTGTTCTTGGTATTCATGTCTCGAAGTTTTCAGACTAAAAATTTGCTTTATATTGATGAGTTAATCCAAGGGAGGCGTTCTTAGCTCCCCCTCCAAGTTTCTATAACTTTTTCCCCCTAGCCCTGCGCCCAGAAGACCTATCATTATGATCTGCGATAACACATGTCATGGATGTAGTGATGTCCGTATGTTATCACAGATAATACCGTACCCCAAGCGTACAACTATAGCTCCTGCATGAGTCTCCATTGAAACGTTATAAACTGCTTTCTTCTTTTAAAATTGCAATGAGTCTGTACAAAAATGCGAGAATATGATGTGCAATGAAGCCACTGGGAGGGACACCGTTCTTTCATTTTCACTGATTTCCTGGGGAAGGCCCTCGGACCCGCCGACGATTTGGAGCGAAAGTGGAATACCCACCTGGTGCTCGTCCCAACTCCCCTCTACACCCATAGACCGTCGTTTCACATCACGACCCATGACTAGACTGTGACTCCCTCTCAAAAACAGAATCCTGGATTTGCCACTGATGTTGCTCCATAATGAAAAACGTATTTGTTTTACCTTTGCGATGAAATGCTGCGATATAACACATTGTTGGCAAGAGCTCTCTGGGTCCTTTTCAACGGTGTGATACATCGTATGAAATCACCGGCTTTTTGAAAGAACTTTTCAAATTGCCTGCTGTTTTATCAGTAGACCGTATTTATCTTTGTACTAATTTGAGTAAACATAGCGTCAACACTTCCTTTCTATTTAGAGGTGACGCCATTGGAGTGGGATGGGGGACACACCCAATAATTTTTTTAGTCGCTACATCTTCGTCAGGTTTGGTTTCTAAGATATCGATTCTTTCTTGCTAGTAAACATGTACTAAAAATGACTACAGATTTGATACTTGGGCTTGTGTCACACACAGAGTCGGGTACGCGACTAGAGGTGTGTAGTACCCAATTCGAGCTATTGGGGGTTCAGCAAGACTAATTTGGCGTACGAGTACAGTACGTATTAACCCTTTACCCAACGATTCGGCTACATCCGCACGCGAAATTTGCAAATTTAGCAGCTGAAATATATTATCTTTCAAATTTTTTTTAACAAAACCATATCATGTGACCCCTCTCTGGAACAAGCTCGTTCCAATGAGGGATCACATGATATGGTTTTGTTGAAATTTTTTGAAAAATGTTTAAAAATGATATTTAAAATAATAAACTTTGATATCGTATGCGATGGGTAAAGGGTTAAGAAGAAGTTGCGCTACGACTGCTACATCTATATTTTATTCATTCACCAATCAATGTCTAAGAAGTCTTAAGTTCTATAAGTTTTATCCCGACTGACTAATATTAGTCACTCGGGACTTTAGTCATCACAATCGGACAATTCAGTTTTGTAACCCCCCTCCCCCGCCCCCCCCCCCCCCCACCCATCAACCATCGACGTCCCTGTTTGTGCTGCTTAACCACCAGAAAAAGGGTAACGTGGAAAAATATTGTTTCCTTAACCCTTTACCTAACGTGAAAAGCAGACGACACTTGCAAAAAAAAATTCTTGAATAACTAATTTTTTTCATTTTTTGTCTCAAAAACATAGGTTATGACCCCTCGTTGGAACGAGCTCGACGAGCTCGTTCCAATGAGGGGTCATAACCTATGTTTTTGAGACAAAAAATGAAAAAAATAGTGAAAATTAATTGGCGATTTTTGAGAATAGCGCTGGCCGGTTTTTACGTTGGGTAAAGGGTTAAGGAAGCTGAGGCGATTTTAATTCAGGTTGCATTATTTCTAACTTGTACCGGTCTGGACAATGATTTAGGTTTCAGCTCGCATTCTGGATTCGGTGCATTTGAGGTTTGTCGTTGTTTCACAACAAGGCGCGAATCGCCGACAAACCGATTTTCCCAAGCTACAGATTGGCGGGCAAAATCTTATTTCTTAAGTGACTTGCCTGCATCGCGTACAGGGTGCAACACATATATACAGAACCGAGGTGGGGGCTCAGGGGCTCCAGCCATCTCACCTTTTTTATCAATAATCTTAAAAATATTTGAAAATCGTAAACGAATGAGGGTCGGTGCCGGTAGCCCACCCATGACCTAAACTCACCCAAATCGCTTCTTGGGTAACTTTTCACAGAGTCCCAGAATACCAGCTTACATTTCACATCCAAAGCCCCCGACCTCCTTCCCCCATATTCAAAGTCACTTCCGAGAACCCACGCCGTCCCCGAGTATTATGCAGTATCAACAATTCGGTCCATTAGAATAACAGCCCAATGACACTTGTTAATTGTGTTTATTTTTCTTCTGAAGGATGCCTGGACGCAGAGAATCATATTGATCCTATAGTCTAAACTTCATTCAGCTTCTATTTTTTCCTTGAATAACTCCCACACAGCCAAACTTTCACGTTTTGCCAATCCGAGATAACGCCCACGCTCTGTCTTCATTCTCAAGAAATTTGTTTGGATAATGTTTGAACAATGGCAACTGATTTTCAAATTCGATTGCACCGAGAATGCATAGGCAGTTGCTTCCCTTGTATTATTTGAAGAACACGAACTCTTTTCTTGAATTTCTACTGTTCAAAAAAAGAAACGGGTATTGTCACGATAACATGGTAAATTTTGAAGAATATAGTGTTGAAGTGTGTCTGTAGATTTGGTTAACGACATGTTGTGGTGGATTAAACATTATGTAACATTTTGGACAATGGAGCATAATTTTGGCCACTGTGACCCCAAAATATTGGAAATTAACAAAACAATGTTTCCAGTGAATGAATACCTGATCGTGACGTTGCACGCCGCGAGCATGTGAGGTGAGCGTGTGGGGGTATAAATGGACATGGATATCGGTTGGAATTCGCACAGCGTTAATAGTTGGGCAGCTAGGTACACCTCCTATGAGACCCCCCAGGACGGAACGAGACCGGTTTTTTCATGTACCTGGACATCTCGAGAGTAGATTTTCAGATGTTAACAAGAAATCATCCTGACCGGATATGACGTGATCTAAGATGGCGCCCATAGGGGCGGGTCAATTTCGCGATTTTACACCATCACTAATTTTCTAGATTACGGAAAAACTGTATGAGATAAGGAACGGGAATTAACTCATTCGTATTTCTGATACCATTCCCCGTATATTAATATCAACCAAGTAAGTGAAAATCGAAGATGGCCGCCAAAATACGCCTCAAAATAGACGGAAATCGAGTTTTTCGACACTTTTTTCGCAAAAAACTTATACAATCATGATAAAAAATTAGAAACCTGTAAACTTTTAGATGTTAAATTGATCGCAAATTATTATCCGATAATACCCAGCGTGAACATGCACCATCGAAAGCCGATGTGGAAAACAAGATGGCCGCCAGTGCGACCACCCGTTTTCAGTTATCCCGATTATGTAATGGACACGTTTACACTATCTCAAGTTGTAAGATGGTTGCGGAAAAATGTTTGATACAGGGCACAGGAACCAACAACTGTATAGTATTATGGACACTTTTTCTGCGTATGATAAACCAATCAAATAACTGAATATCCAGGATGGCCGCCAGAAAAATGCCTCGAAATAGAAGAAAATCGAGCTTTTTGACACATTTTCGCAAAAAACCTTTGAGAATCATGATAAAAAATAAGAAACCTGTAAACTTTTAGATGTTAATTGATCGCATATTATTCTACGATAATATCCATCGTGAACATGCATCATCGAAAGCCGATGTGGAAAACAAGATGGCCGCCAGATCGACCACCCGTTTCAAATTATCCCGCTTGTGTAATGGGCATCTAGTTCGGATTTGTTTGGAATCCTCGGTTTCTATCTGTTTTGTCTGTAAATGGTCCTAGTCTGACTATATTAGCTGCCTACCTAGTCTCAGCTATCTCTGCACCAGCCTCTGACCTCAACCAAGTCTTATAATCACCAGTCAGATTGCTTCATTCCCACAATATGTGCATATCCATACAGAGTTATTTCCCCTGTGTATAACGAAGTCCTACATGCTTCCCAAGACCAAGCGGCAATCGAGCAGGAACAGATATTGCTCGAATCTTATCCAGCGAAAAATCTGTCGAGTAGCGACTGGAACAGGCATTGCTCGAAAGGGTCGAAACTAATCATTGAGTAATTACTCGAACGAGTGACTCCTCTTACGACTCTTATCCTCAGCTGGGTATTGGAAGACAGCTATGGCATGGTGATGTAGTACTGGAGGATACCTTTTGAGGATACCCTTTGAGGATACCTTTTGGGGGTACATTTTGAGCATTCCTTTTAGAGGATACTTATCAGAAGATATCTATCTGAAGACAGTTATGGTTCTAAGTGTCTGTTCAGTTCCTTGCATCTAGACCTCCTCATGGCCTTTATAGCTCCAAGACCGCTACTGATGACGTGTCCATTACCGCCATCATCTGTCTTGTGATTAACTCCCTCTGTAGTTACCAAATCTCATAGTCCTCTTCCAGCCTTTTACTATTACTACTGACATGTAGCACTACCGCAGGCTTGCTAACTGTCTCAAATTGCTCGAACGACTAGAATACCATCGGGCAAATAAGCCGCCGAATAATTGCTCGAACGAGTGACTCCTCTTATCCACATCTCGGTATTGGAGGATACTTATGATATGGTGATGTAGAACTGGAGGATACCTTTGGAGGATACCTTTTGAGGATACCTTTTAGAGGCTACTTACCTGAAGATAGTTATAGTTCCTGGTACTTTGTCGGCTTATGGTTTTTATAGCTCTAAGACCACTACCGTTGACTTACCCATACTCACTATCATCTGTCCTACCATTAGCTTCTACAACAGTCACCCAATACCATAGTCTCCTACCACCCTTGCAGCCCTGAACCATTACGTCTGACTTGTAGCACTGTTACAGACATGCTGACTATCTATGTCTTGACTCTACGCTCGGTCAAGTCTTTAACAGGTTCAATAAGATTGCTTTATCCCCCCCCCCCCCCTCCACACACACACACACACACATTCACCATTTTATACAGAGTTCAAATATTTACAGATATGGACAGGCTAAGGAAGGAATTATTTAAGTGGGATTCCAAGCCGATTCCATAAAGTGGGATTCCGAAGTAGAAGACTATAGTACTATAGTATATGGGTGACTGTTGTAGAAGCTAATGGTAGGAACGATGATGGTGAATATGGGTAATTCAACAGTCGTGGTCTAAGAGCTATAAAATCCAAAGGTATCCTCCAAAGGTATCCTCAAATAGTACATCATCATGTGATAAGTATTTTCCAATACCGAGATGTGGATAAGAGACGTAAGTGGAGGCACTCGTTCGAGCAATTACTCGATGGCCTATTTGCTCGATGGGATTCTAGTCGTTCGAGTAATCTGATATAGTTAACATGCCTGCAGTAGTGCTACAATTCAGGAGTAATGAAACAGGGATGGAAGAGGACTATAGGATTGCGTGACTACAGCAGAAGCTAATCGTAGGACAGACGATGGCAATATTGGAGAAGTCAGCAGTAGCGGACTAGGAGCTATGAAGGCCATGGGGTATTGGGCTGGGGGGGGGGGGGGGGGGGCTAGATACAAGAGATTGAACAGACACTAAGAACAATAACTCTCTTCAGATAGATATCTTCCAATAAGTATCCTCTAAAAGGTATCCTCAAAAAGTATCCGGAAAGGTACCCTCAGATAGTACATCATCATGTCATAAGTATCCGCCAATACCGAGATGAGGATATAAGAGTCGTAAGAGGAGTCACTCGTTCAAGCAATTACTCGATGTCTTATTTGCTCGATGGGATTCTAGACGTTCGAGGAATTTGAGATAGTTGGCAAGCGTGCAGTAATGCTACAAGTTAGTAGTAATGGTACAGGGCTGGAAGATGACTACAGGATTTGGACGATTACGGTAGAAGCTAATCATGGGACAGACGGGGGTGAAATTGGACAAGTCAGCAGTAACGGTCTTGGAGCTATGGAGGCCATGGGGAGGTTTAGGTGCAAGGAACTGAACAGACATTAGGAACCATAACTGTCTTCAGATAGATATGCTCCGATACCCTAAGAGGTATCCTCCAAAGTTATCCCCCAGCACCACATCACCATGTCATAGGTATCCTCTAATACCCAGATGAATATAAGAATCGTAAGAGGAGCAGCTCGTTGGAGTAATTACTCTATGGCTAATTTGGTCGATTAGATTCGAGCAATGTCTGTTCTAGTCACTACTCAATAGCTTATTCGCTGGATAAGATTCGAGTCATTCGAGTAATGTTTGTTATTGCTCGATTGCCGCTTGGACTTGAAAATCGTATAGGAGTTCGTTATACACAGGGAAGATAACTCTGTATGGATATGCAGAGATTATGGGGAAATGAAGCAATCTGACTGGTGATTATAAGACTTGGTAGAGGTCAGAGGATGGGATAGAGACAGCTGAGACTAGATAGGCAGCTAATATATTCAGAATAGTGTCAGTTATAGGCAAAACAGACGGAAACCGAGGATTCCAAAGGAATCCGAACTAGATAAATAGGAAGTATCCGAACCATCAAACTGCTCCAGTTGGATCGAACTTACCTTCAGGAGACCTCTCGGTCCTCTAGCAGACCGTGCTACTATTATTATAAGCCCAAAAGGGTGAAATCTAAACAAAATAAAGTCCGTTTCGGTAATTTGGGGTGGTTGGGAGGGATTGTCGGGTTGTTTGTGGTAATTAGATTTACTTCTATTCAATCGAACACACCCTCCAAACATACCCCTGTCCTATTGTAGGGTTTTGGGTCACATAACAACCACGTGCTGCCAAGAAACCAAGTCCATCCGGTCGAGTACATGATCTACTACTGATTCTCTTCAATTTTGAGGCATTTTTTTGAGGCCATCTTGGATATTCATTGACTAAATTGGTTTTATCAAACGCAGAAAAAATGTCCAAAATACTATACAGTTGAGTCCTGTTCCCTGTATCAAACATTTTTTCCGCAACCATCGTACGACTTGAGATAGAGTAAACTTGCCCATTACAAAAGCGGGATAATTGTAATCATGATTGTATAAGTGTTTTGCGAAAAAGTGTCGAAAAACTCGATTTCCGTCTATTTTATTTTGGCGGCCATCTTCGATTTTCACTTACTTGGTTGATATTATTATATGGGGAATGGTATCAGAAATACGAATGAGTTAATTCCCATTCCTTATCTCATATAGTTTTTCCGTAATCTAGAAAATTAGTGATGGTGTAAAATCGCGAAATTGACCCACCCCAATGGGAGCCATCTTAGATTACGTCATATCCGACCAGGATGATTTCTTGTTAACATCTGAAAATCTACTCTCGAGATGTCCAGGTACATGAAAAAACCGGTCTCGTTCGGTCCTGGGAGCTCCATAGGGGGTGTACCTAGCTGCCCGAATATAAAGGGATCTTGCTCATGCAAAATGCCGCGTTTGGCCGAAGCTCAGAGGAATAATGCCATTGGCCGCTTGGAAACAGTCGAATCAGATGGAGAACGGTATGGTTCAGTGACGAGTCACGTTTCCTTCTTCGCCGAGTTGATGGACGATGATGTGTGTACAGAAGACGTCGTGGAGAACGTTTTGCGCGTATCTGCGTTCGGGCGGTAGACAGATTTGGTGGTGGTAGTGTTATGATGTGGGTAGCCATCTCACACACTGGTGGAACGGACCTCGTCCGATGTTGAGGGTAACTTGACGACGCACATGTGCTCCCCATTATGCAGAACGTCAACGCAATTTTCCAGCATGACAACGCCCGACCGCACACAGCAAGGCTCACGACAGTTTATCTACAGGATAACAACATCGAAATCCTGCCCTGACCCTCCAGATCGCCAGATTGGAACCCGATCGAACATCCATGGGATCAAATTGATCGACCTGTGCGGCAACGCCAACCGCAACCTTAGATGTTACCGCAGTTGGCACAAGCGTTGCAAAAAGAGTGGGTGACCATACCTCAAACTTCCATCCGGAATCTGATTGCTTCAATGAACAGAAGGTGCCAAGCAGTTTTGGACTCAAATAGCAGTCACACTAGATATTGAGTTTGGATGACGTCGACTAGTGACGTTACCGTCTGAAACGTCTACATTTGTGCTTCATTCATCCATTAAAACTTTGATTATGAAATTGATTTCGTTCTCTATCTCATTATCCCATAATGCGGGAACGTCCCTCATCACAGAAAACTCGTTTTGCGTTTCTTTTTTTTTTTGAATAGCATAATGCCGCTTTGCCCACTAAAACTTGAACATTAATATGTGAATAAGAATTTCCAGGATCGTAAGACAGATTCATGTTTACGACTGCTTCGGGGGCGTGTAATGCATCTTTGTGTGCTTGAACACCAATACTATAAAACGTTTACAATTGTATTTTCTAGAATTGTATTTTCTTCCTATCAATATAACTCACTAAAATGAATCATTAGCAATTTTCCAACTGACAAATTGCCGGATCTTTGAAAACGCTAATGGGTTGTTTTGACCCATTTAAAGCCATAACTAGAAAACGCAGTTCAAGAAAATACAATTGTAAAAGTTTTATAGTATTGGCCCAGTCTGGCATGGTCCTGTAAATAGTGAAATGCGCTGCGCTGCGCTGCGCTGCGCTGCAACTCTTCGTGACCTTTTTGTCCCATTTCCCACCACATGCAGAGAGGACTATCACTGCTAAGGGGAAAGATAGATCTCCGCCTGCAAACAGGGGCGAAGCCAGGCTAATGACGTGTGTGTGTGTGGGGGGGGGGGGGGGGGGTCAAAATATTTTACCTACTTCACTTCACCTAGTGCTGAGTTGAAAGTCCAGGGTCTTCCCAGGGGAAAAATAACTTTCGTGCCAACTGGAGAACCAAGAGTACGTTTTAAGGCTTTAGTATCCAGAAAGTGAAGTCATTAGAGCAAAATGACTCAAGATATACTGTGCCGTGGAGAGAAAATTCGGACCGCAGGGTTAATTCTGTGACGGGCCCACTCTCGAAAGTGTCGGGATGCTGATACATATGTCGAAGTTCTTGAATTTTTGAAGTGATAACACCGGGTCAGGTGCATATATATATATACAGATAACAGGCTATTAACCCTTTACCCAACGTAACGGAAAAAACTGACCAGCTCTATATATTCACAAAAATTGCCATTTGATTTTCATTATTTTTTTGCCTCAAAAACATAGCATATAACCCCTCATTGGAACGAGCTCCTGTATCTACGCCGATGTCTGCAAAAACTATTATTTTCTAGCTTTCAGTACACGACTACAAGTTTATCAATTGTTAACTTTGTTTTATAGAATAGGCTCTGACCATCTTTGCATGTTGGTCCATCCTAGAAGTACATCAGCACGAGCCGGGGACCGTATAAACGAACAGGGAGGAGTGTCTTTTTTCCGACACACTAGTTCAGAAATCATCGTTTCGTTTGAATTTTTTTTTTTTTTCATTTTTTAAAAATAATCGCCGGTATAGTAAAAACGCAGTGTTAGGCCTATCGAAGTTTTTCGCGGAATCGATGCATGAAGAAACGGGATCGCAGGAGCGGCAGTGGAAGAAATCTTTCTAACCTAAATGGTGTTCAAGTTGCGCTAGTTAACATGAATTATTTGTCAATTGTGAATTGGAAGCAAGACGGTTGCGTATTTTCGACATCCATTTTCAAAATTTCCATATTAGTCGAGACACCTATTTTTAATATAATGGTGTATAGATCATAAAATATTCGATCACACTTAGCGATACGAAGTATCGTTGTGTGCCTTGTATCGCTAAATTTTGTCAGAAACTTATAGTCTCGCCACCACCACTTTCAAAAAACGCTTATCAACGCCATTGGTATTATTAGTTGTTCGCTTGTATTCCAAGGTGTATGGAACCTTTCACGGCTTTGGAAACTGATACACCGTGAGGTACCAGTGTAAAGTTCCAACACACTGGACGAGACACTCAGAGGCGACGGAACCAGGGGACATAAGGGACACGTGTCCCACCACCTTTTTTCCACAGTCATTTTACGCGGTTACACTGGGAGGCAAAATGGGTGGATACAAATGTGTTAAAAGGAATCCCCGTAATATTTTGTCTGCGAATCCAAACACATTATGTCGCATTTGGCCAAAGAATCCCATCTTCGGTCGCTTCGGTCCGCCTCTTCTCATTCAATTACCTTACCATCCGAAGGTTAGAGAAGGAGAAGAGATAGATTGGACAGTGACCACCCCGCAGCATGCCCATCTGAACGAGATACAAGTGGATAGTCGTACATTGGTCGATATACGATTGTAACTTTTCTCCCATTAGACCGAACCACGGTAGCCTTGGAAATTTGTGCCCCTCCACTTTCACTGAGCTTCCACCGCCTCTGGAGACACGAGTAACGAAATTATTTCCTTATTAACTCCCTTCCCTTTTACGCTAATTTCATTTCAGTGTAAGAAGAATACAAGTCAACAGCCCCTAAGCAAATCAGGCTTTGGGACTAAACTCCGTGTGGTGCCAGAGTATAATGTTACGTTATGTAATATTTTTACACAATAAGACTCGTGTTACGCTATTCCCAGGACAATAACAGCAAGCACTGAGTTTCATCTATAGAGAAATTGACTTATACTCCTTTACAAGATACAACTGATCAATATTCCAGACGAAATTTTCGTTCATTAAACATAAACTCCACGTAAACTTATTTGCATTTGTACAGTTTTGTCATTTTACCTCTCCCCGAGTTTTTATTAGCAACTGGCGTGAGGAAGTATCAAGTACTACCATCTGTACAAAAATGAAATTATGTTTACCCATAGCTTGTAACATTGTGCAGAGAGAAGTCCAGGTTCAACAAAAATTAGGATCGAACATCACCATAAAAACAGACAGAAGCCAGTCTCTGGAATTCTGCTATTTATTTTTAATGATATCAGATTTTGTCTGAATGTTTACAAAGAACAACGAAGACATTACTTAGGGTCCTGCGAATATTCGAGATTCGATTCGATATCGATACCATACGTATGCTTCGAGATCGATCCCGAATCAGTCTCAGGATTCGATTTTTTCGAATCTCTCGTACTAACTTCAATTTGTTACATTTCCCACAAAAATAGGATAAAACTGTCATTAGAATATTCATTCATGTAGGCTCAATTCCTATTTATTTGAGTAATTGACAATGTTTAATTGTTAGGTAAGGTGTGAATTTGGCCCAGAACATTATCCATAGTTTTGGTTTTTGAAGGCTTAACTTGTTACTATTCACGTTCTTAAGAACGTGAATAGTAACAAGTTAGGCCTTCAAAAACTAAAACTATGGACAATAGGCCTAGCTGTTTCAGCGACGGTGCAACAGAGAATATTTAGTTATTGGTGTTTAAGGTGTTCACTCCGTCGCGTAAGGGTCATCACAGTGTTCCGTAACTTCCGTTTGATGCAATATGAAATAACTTGTCTTTTAAGATTCGATTCGGGGAGACACGATTCGATTCGAGATTCGATTCGAAAAGAAATTTGTGATTCGCAGATCCCTAACATTACTGACAGTCACAAACAAAAGTACAGGAAGTATCCGGGGGTAAGGAGGCAGGGGTATCAAAAAGGGCATTTGACTCTCGGACTCTGGGTATGAGTTAAGACCGGAAGTTTACAACGTACCATAAATTGTAATTTGACACTCAATATATAGTATTAACATCCTATATATATCGTCCCATCAGAGAAACAAGATGCAATCCGCAATAAAGACACCGCGATCCATTAAATGGACGATATAAAAGCTTTAGAATTCTCCCCTCCGATTGTAAAGCTTCTTACTTTGGTGATTATCGACCCGACCCCATCATATTACCTGATAACCCCCCCCCCCCACCCCACCCCCGTTACAGTCCTCGGAAAGCACCCCCCCCCCCCACCCCACCCCCGTTACAGTCCTCGGAAAGCAAAGTCTTTTCCACTGGTGCACTTCTGATGAAAAAGTGGCATGCGTCCCCTTTCCTTGACCTCCGAGTCTAGAGGAAGGGGGGTCGCTGCCCACTTCCCCCCAGCTTCCGGCGCCCTTGGTACCAAGCAGACCCTATAATACCACTCTCAATGTTTAATTGAGATTGGGCTTAATTTGGAGTGAGCATTCACGAAGGTCACTAAATTTCTCATGTTTGAGCACTCTGTCATAATCCCAGGGGCTCCTAAAGATGCCTGGCAAGTTTATCTTTTGATGGGTTTGGTACCTCAAATCTTAAATCTTAAAGCAACCCTGTTAAATTGCTATGTTGAACCTGTTCTAATTAAATACTATGATAGTTTACTGCCTACATGTATGCATGTAATATGTTTGGGACTTGAATTTTGAGTCTCTTGGCCAAATTACTGGCACATGATAGGTCAAAGAAAACATATTTGGTTTGTTCGTTTTTTTTTTTTTGTTTTTTTTTAGGGGGGGGGGGGTGCCGGATGGGGGATTCTTTAATGGGGTTTAACGACACCTTCGAAAGCCAGGGTCACCTCTTGTCGGAGAAAACGTGGTTAGTTCAATAAGAAATTCTACTGCTTGCAGACGCCACATTAGAAATACAACAGAAATTCGGCCCCAAATGCATCTGATTACATCCTGGCTTGTTATCTGATTATTTGGTTGGTTAGTTTGTTTGTTAGTGTCAGGAACAAACTTTATGAACTTAAGCCCCAAATTCGGACATCCAGCTGGTCCACCAAAGACGAAATTGGAGTTCGTTGAAAGTCAAGGGAGATAATCAGATATTTCTGGAAGCAAATAACTCGTTTACACCCATTTCCACCCCATTTCACCTGGGAGCTGCTATAACGAAAAATAGTGGTGATAGAAAACAGTATCAGTGACCAGAACTAGTCATATTATAAAGATAGTTGAAGAAGTCAGAAGTAATAGAACATACTACAGACTCTTTAACTCCCACTTGTTATCTGCACGGCCTCTTTAACCCTTCACCCAACATAAGGCCTTCAAACCGGCCAGCGCTATTCACAAACTTCACTCTTCAATTTTCATTATTTTTCATTTATTGTCTCAAACACATGGCTTATGACCCCCTCATTGGAACGTGCTGAACGAGCTCGTTCCAATGAGAATGCATAATCTATTTTTTTTTTACCACCAAAAATTAAAAAAATAGTTATTGAAGAATTTTGTTTGCAAGTGTCGTCTGGCTTTCGTGTTAGGTAAAGGGTTAATATAGAGACAACACTGATCAGCAGTCTGAGTTGAAGCAAGCAGTAGCCGCAAGCTTCTTTGTCATACTCCTTGATAAATGTCTTTCCATCGGCGAACCCCAAACCCCAAAACAGTGATCTCCATGGCTCACAAACATAGATCACCCCGGATAGTGGTTTCCGGTGCCCCCCCCCCCCCCCCCCCACCCCCAAACACTGGTCCCGTGGCAGTGGGATGAAGACATGAGTGTAAGCCTCATCGAATAATTTCCTCATGAACCTGTTATGATCATCTGGGAAGACCATAAACCGTATACCACACGTGATAATACTGACAGTTCAGAAACGAAAAAGTAAGGGCATACAGCTTTTGTTAAGTGTTCAAGTAAATGCCAGTGGCGGTAGTGGTGCAAACCCCTATCACACACAATGGCAGTGAAAGTCCACCTAACGAGTGGTAGTGGTTTAAGGTGACATAAACTAGCAGCGATGGTGACAGATTTTAACTCACATTTGGCCCTAACGTATGGACCCCCTCCCTCCGTGACACTACCTTGTCTGAGCTGAGTACACGTGTCAGTTTTGTAGCGTTTCGATCGACGGTGTAGGAGAAGTTAGTTTAAAACATGATCACTATCTAATACCTCATTACGAGCATATTATAGTATGCGACACATGACGTCAGAGGTTATCGTTGACTTCGTAACACTATGGGTTGGTTAGGGAGTATAGCCGAATTAATCCTCTTTTACATTTGATTAGTTGTTTACCTAATGCGAATAGCTACGGAAGCGTTGAGGGACCAGTTGAGTATTATTTCTATCTTGCACGTGCAAGTTAGCTATCTTGCACCTTCAAGTTACTATCTTGCACGTGCAGATTAGTTATCTTGCACTTGCAAGTTAGTTATCTTTCGACAGCCACCCCAGCCACCCTTTCTGAGCAGCCCCGACTCCCCATACTTGCCCCAGTGGCTTACATTCCCATATTCGACAGCCACCCTATCTCAAAAGACCCGGCTCCCCATACTTGTTCAGAGGCTTACATTCCCGTATTTGACGCGGTGACCTTACCTCTGCCGCTTGACCAAGAGCGTCACAGTCGCCCTTCCCCATCTCTCAGAAGCCCTCCACGCCACGATTCCCTAACCCTGCCTTCTCGACCGAATACCCTAATCACATCAGAGACCATTCGACCTTATTCCACGACCCAGGCCTCCACGACCTACGCCAGTGAACCAGGAACCCTACACCGAGCGTTCCGATTAAGAGCGGCACAGCCACTCTTCCCCTTCTTCCCCTACGTCAACAATCTCGAACTGTCGCCTGACAGGACTGTCATTGCTGGTGATCACTATAATCCAGATGTAGAAGAATCTTTCGAAGAGTCGCTGGGAATAACTCTTTGATTACTAATTTTCTCCTCGAAGGCTCATTTCAGTGAGTCGTTCGAAAATCTGCTTCTGGAGCAGCTCCCCAGTCACACATCTGTATGAGTCGTTCGAGGTGTCAATTTTCGAGGGGCTGCTCTAGTGGTTTCTTGTTTCGAGCCGACAGCGTAGGACAGAACCGATCAGGGAGAAGAAGGGTCGAAAGCATGAAAAGGGACATCCCTGTTAAGGGGTATTGAGACCTGGCCCAGCAGGGTCTACCCAACGGCAAGGCCACCTATAGGGAGACATCGGCTATTTAAAGACCCTACGGACGTCCAGTCACTCACCTCTGTGGACATCGACTGCGGTCAACGTCGTCATGACGTCGCGAGCTCACCGTGACGTCACCGGCGTCATTGCAACTCTAACCGTTTTACACTCTTTGTGCCTGACTTTTCCCATTCACACCCCCAGCATAAAGCTTCCACACCTCGCCTGAGATGCAATCGATGCGAAACGTACATATCCAGGTGACTAGACATGGCCAATGAGTCTATAGTGGTTGTCTCAGCGATAGGAATTTCCGTAGATCGAGAGGGGGTCCGGCAAATCCAAACCTATGTCCGGCCGGCAAATTGGGGCTAGGTTGGACCCTTATATACTACTTTTGATGAAGTCATCTTCAAATATGACTATATATATAACTAACTCGCGGGTGCAAGATGGGTAGCCTGCACTTGCAAGATAATAACTTGCAGGTCAAGATAGTTAACCTGCACGTGCAAGATAGCCAACTTGCAGGTGCAAGATAGCTATCCTCCACGTGCAAGATAGCTAACCTGCACGTGCAAGATAGTAACTTGCACGTACCAGATAGCTAACTTGCAGGTGCAAGATAGCCATCCCGCACGTGCAAGATAGCTAACCTGCACGTGCAAGATAGCTAACCTGCACGTGCAAGATAGTAACTTGCAGGTGCAAGATAGCTAACCTACACGTGCAAGATTGTAACTTGCACATGCAAGATAGCTAACTTGCAGGTGCAAGATAGCTATCCTGCACGTGCAAGATAGCTAACCTGCACGTGCAAGATAGCTAACCTGCACGTGCAAGATAGTAACTTGCAGGTGCAAGATAGCTAACCTGCACGTGCAAGATAGTAACTTGCAGGTGCAAGATAGCTAACCTGCACGTGCTAGATAGTAACTTGCACGTGCAAGATAGCTAACCTGCACGTGCAAGATAGTAACTTGCAGGTGCAAGATAGCTAACCTGCACGTGCAAGATAGTAACTTGCAGGTGCAAGATAGCTAACCTGCACGTGCAAGATAGTAACTTGCTGGTGCAAGATAGGTAACTTGCACGAGCAAGATAGAAATAATACTCAACTGGCGCCTCAACGCTTCCGTAAATAGCAGACGGCATTTGCAAAAAATATTTCTTGAAATATTTCTTAAAAAAAAAACATTTTCACTTTTTTTGTCTCGAAAGCATAGCTTATGACGCGACGAGCTCGTTCAACTGAATGACCATAAGCTACGTTTTGGTGGCAAAATTGTGGAAAAAATAATAAAATGTGGTTGTCGATTTGGGGGAACGGCGCTTACCAGTTGTATTCGTTACGCAAGGTAAATACACAGAACGACACGCGTGTGTTAAGTGCCATATCGATTAACACATCCATACACGCATATCGTTCTGTGTTTATTACACACCTTCACGTCTATAAAAGCAACTATTGAAAGGTCACTCAGCAATTCATTTGACGACTATCAACAAAAAGAACCCATTTTATCGCCAACCAAATTTGCGAGGGGAAGCCGTTTTTCTATTTCGTCCCCTGAGTTCCAATGTGTTCTATGTGCCTACTGGCACATATAACACATTTGAGCTCATGAGAGTATTTTTAGCTATCGCTAGCGATTCATATTGTAATTGCGGTGCACGATTTATGGAAAATTCCAGTGAAATTTCGCTTCTTTATAAAAAATAGTCCGTAAACGATTTCCGTTCCACACATATGTGCGGAACGTAGTTTAGTGTTGCTGTAGATGCGGATTACATAGAACAGGCGTGTAATAAAAGTTCAAATTACACAGATGTGATTAAAAAGAATATCAAATTCGTCCCTATAAAGTTGTCGTCGAACAGAGCCTCGGTAAACCCCGGCACAGGTCGATTTTAGTGAACTCGGTTCAGAAATTTCATATCAGATTGTGGCTCATTGCAGATCCCACACGTACAGATATGCACTGACAATCCAAATTATAGTCTAGATTAGTCGAGGGTGGGTGTTCGGTCTGCGGTGAAAAAAATACAAGGCACAATGTCCCCCGAGTGGGCGAGTGGGTCCCCAGAGGCCTAAACAAGATTAGTCGATAATCTTCCAATCGTTCCTCTCATGTGGTGGCGATAGTGGCGGTTCTACAATATGTTCCTACCTTTTTCAGTTTTTGTTAAGTCTTTCCACATAAAGACATGGAACTGGAAGCAAAGTGGTGTTTCCACCCATTAATTCCTGAACGATAATGTGTCAAAATAACGAAATTTCAGGCAGTAAGTTTTCACATTACAGGAATTTAACAAATTCAATCTTGTTTGGCAGAGCTCAATGAGCTCTGCAAACAGTATTGAATTGGTTAAATTCCTTGTTATGTTATGCGAAAAATTTTGCTGGTTGATATTCGACATAAGTGTGAAGGTGTGTGGGGGTGGGGGTTGGGGTGGGTTTGAGGGTAATGGTGAAGTGACTCGTAACTTGACATAAGAACTATAACAGGTAAACCCTATTCACAAAAATTGTAACTCAAATTTTATTAGTTTTTTTTACCGTCACAGGAACAAGCTCATTCCAATGGGTGATGCAAAAGCTGTCTTTGAAGTAGAAAAGAAAAGAATATTTTTAGTTGAAGAAGGTTTTTTATGCAAGCGTTGTGTTCTATTCGTGTTGGGTAAAAGGTCACAAGAGCTTAGATGAGACGTTGGAGATACTGAACGAACGTCCCCACATGACATTCAGAAAAGCTTCAGTGAGATTCAAGGCAGATAACGCAACTTGCTGCAGAAAGTTCCTCTTGCTTCTAAGTGGCTGATTGTTCTGATCTGAAGAGGCAGCAGACACACGAGCCATAAGACAAAACCGTACATTCTAGAGTCCCCCCCCCCCCACCCCACCCCCCTCCTGAAGGAAAAATGACATTCTCGAAGCGGGGTTGATTTTCCTTAAACATGGGCTCGCGCTGGGATGTTGGGGTAGTCTACTCATAATTTAATGAAAGACATTCAAAATGAACGCAGTCGGAAGTGCGGGGGGGGGGGGGGAGTATTGCAAAACAAAACGGGTCACCTTAAGCAAGGGTGTATATTTTCACTGTTTCTTTTTGCATTGTACATCGAAGATTTGGGAAATGAATCTTTGAAGCGACGAGGTGGTATCACTTGGGACATGAGGGCCCAAGAGTAAATGTTGCAGGCAATATGGTATAAATGTGGCGAAGAGGGGCTAAGGAAAATGTTGGCAATTATTGGGAGATATGAGAACAAATGGAGGCTTGATCTGAATGAAAACTAAAGATGGGTTATATTTGTGGGTAATTCAGCTATCCTGACGTCGTGGCTGTATTGGAGCAGCGATGACGTTAGGATAGCTGAAGTAACTCGTGGGCTCTAAAATGAACGTACTTGAAGGTAGAGAGTAGGGGATCTATACCTCGGAAGGTGACAGCAATCTGCTTAATGTTGGAGATACAGGTGGCTATTTTGGGGTAAATAAAAACATAACGGGAAGAGGTAGCCAAAGAAACCGCCGCGTAAACTTACTAAGAAGTGGAAGCGAATTCGTAACCAGATAAAACTTTTAGTGAGGAATAGCTTCGATAAGGTTTTTGTGGAGAAAACAATTTGGAAGATTGTGCCCGTCCACTTTTATCAAGCTTCCGCCGCCTCTTTAACATGGTATACGGACGTGATTTCTCAAGACCTGAACATTGTAAATAGCTTGGAAACTCTGGAGAACGACGTGGGTAGATGGATAACATCAGGATGGAGCAATGCCACAGCACTAAACAGTCAGGGGTGAGTTGGGTAGATTAGGATTGAGGACATGATAGACTTGATGAAACTATTTGGTTAACCCTTTACCTAACATGAAAAGCAGACGACACTTGCCAAAAAAAATGATTGAATAACTATTTTTTTTCATTTTTTGTCTCAAAAACATAGGTTATAACCCCTCATTGGAACGAGCTCGACGAGCTCGTTCCCATCAGGGGTCATAACCTATGTTTTTGAGACAAAAAATGAAAAAATAATAAAAATTAATTGGCGATTTTTTAGAATAGCGCTGGCCGGTATGGCGGTTAAGTTGGGTAAAGGGTTAATCTCCCTAACACCCGGTGGTGTAAACTAACTTTTCAGCATATTTGAGATTCTAATATCAAGACAGGGTTGATTAGGTAAGTGGGGGAGTCAATGGAAAATCGTTCAACAAAGATTTCAGACCTAGAAAGGGGAACAGCCCAAGGTTAAAAACCCGTCATTGAGAGAATCATGAAGGCTTGTAACCGAAATTATTGACAGAGTATCAGAGCAAAGAAGTTGTGAAGCGGCCTGCGTGACAAAGAGAAGCTAGAATTTGAGGAGTACCTGGATGCCACCTTTGGTATTTACCAATTTTGAAAATCATGTCGAGGTCGCTGGAGCTTAATCCTTTGAACCCGAGAGGCCGCTTTTCTGGTCCAGGAACATGATACGTCATAATTTCATTAAGTGGTATGGGTTCTCTCTGAATGTGTTAGGTTGACCTATCAATACTTTCAACGTGCAGCCCCAAGGCTGCACGTTGAAAATATTAATTTGTCTTCCCCCCAAATAATGAATATGAGCTCTTCCCTTTGCTGCCAGTGAACAGACATGCAAGATACCACCAGGATTCAAAGGGTTAACGGGAATATTGGGAAAGATGGTGATAAGGAGTGTCAAATGTGTAATGTGGGAGTAATGGAGACCCCGAAGTAGTTTCTCTTAGAATATCTAAATTATCAGTCTGACAGTACAAGATTCAGACACTGGGAGTATAATCAGGAAGTGGGGTGGGGGAATGAAGACTATATGGTTATTATAGGTGACGCAAGGGAAAGGGCTGGTAAGCTGATTAGTGAAATTGGGAAGAACGAGCAGGAAAATATTAACCCTCTGAAGAAATTCCGGCCCAGGAACGTGATACGTCATAATTTCATTAAGTAGGATGGGTGATAAGTGCATTTGTGGGGTAGCACAATCAATACTTTAAACATGCAGCCCCCCCCCCCCCCCCCCCAAGGCTGCCATTTGAATATATTAATTGGTCTCCCCCAAATAATGAATATGGAATCTTCCAACTGCTGCCATTGAACTGAATGGAAGATACCACCAGTGCTGAAAGGGTTATGCAGAACAGAAATAACCATGCAAGGCCGCCTCATCTGAAAAACGCAACAAATCAGCGCTGGTCGAAGTGTTATTATTTTAACACATCTGGCCAAATCTTGAATGAAATAACCAAGGGGCTGTTGTGTTGTGACATATTTGATTCGATTAATAAAAGAAAAGCATAAATCTTTAAAAAAAAATCAGTGAGTTGCTGAAAATCACCAAAGAAGGTTAAAAGTGAAAAAAAAAAATGCTTAACCCTTTACCCAACGAATCGTCCGCATCCGCCCACGTAATATGCACATTCAGCAGTTGAAAGAATATTAGTTTTTTAAAAATTTCAACAAAACCTTATCATTTGACCCCTCGTTGGAACGAGCTCGTCGAGCTCGTTCCAACGAGAGGGCCACATGATATGGTTTTGTTGAATTTTTTTGAAAAATTTGAAAAAATTATATTTAAAATAATAAATTTTGATATCGTCTGCGTTGGGTAAAGGGTTAAATACATACGACCACGCTCTAGTGAATGGTCTCAAGCTATGTTTTGGAGACAGAAAATGAAAATAATAATAAAATTTGAATGGCCTATTTGCGCCAATGAGTGGCAATAGATGCTGACAGTGAAATTAAACGCCAATAAATAAACAGATAATGCATACTCTTATATTACTCTGATGAGAAGACCTCTGGCTTATAACGTTTTGGGAACCCACAATGTCATAGGGCAGGGTTGTCCCGGGTTGTCCTTAATCAGTGCCGTATTAACCCATGGCCGGGCCCCTAGGTTTTTAGGTACTTCGTGACGGGTCCCCCTTCGGCACTTCAATCTTTCACCCCACTACAGCTGACAGCCTGACCCTGGTACGGTGGGCACTATGCCACAGTACATAGTCCTATATCCATTTTGCGGGTCTCGTGAAGAATTCAACTCACAACTTGACATATTATTTAAATAAGCATTAAAACAATGTACTGTATATAAATATGTATATAGTATACTTATGAAAGTATATATTTGAATAAATACATATGTACATGTATCGCTACGACGCAGAGTGCAAAGTGCCTTTAACCATTGGAGCCCTAAGGCGCTGGTAACATTGCCTCAGCAGGAAAAAAAAATGGCGGGCCCCCCTGTCCCTGCGGGCCAGCCTAGTGAGCCTTAAGAATAATACGGCCATGTCCTTAATCACTGATTTTTAATTTACCCCGGTCACTGAAACAGGTAAATGTCGAAAATTTACCAAGTACATTCAATACCCCAAGTTTAAAGGTAATACTTCCAGTCATCTATTCTCTGACGTGAAGAAACTCATGCAATAGGAGCTTATTTGTTAACCCTTTACCTAACATGAAAAGCAGACGACACTTGCAGACAAAATTCTTGAATAACTATTTTTTCATTTTTTGTCTCAAAAACATAGGTTATGACCACTCATTGGAACGAGCTCGTTCCAAAGAGGGTCATAACCTATGTTTTTGAGACAAAAAAATAAAAAAAAATAATGAAAATTAATTGGCGATTTTTGTGAATAGCGCTGGCCGTTTTGAACGTTAAGTTGGGTAAAGGGTTAAACACTTGACCATTATTTGGTTTCTGGCCTCTTTCCATCAACATCAGTGATGGTCCAGTTACGGAATATTCTTTTCACGATAAAGTTCTAACGCCCATTCACACACATCATCACTCAACACACACTGAGTAGACTGAAAACCCCACCCATGCTCTTTCTAACCTAAAGTGGTTTTGGGGGGTCATTTGTGAACCTTCTCAACACTTTGAGTTGGAAGGGGGAACTTCGGGAAAGACACAGTTACACTGCTAAGTAATTCTATTTGACGATATTCGATCCAATATTACTGCGCCGAATGTTAAGCTGTCCACATTAGTTGGAACCATTACCCATTACCTACAATTGTTAAGGTACACACGCTTTAAATTGACAAATGATTCTTGTGTTTCATTTACTTGTCTCTATATGGAGAAGCTTCGTTCAGCTCTACCCCATTTATAACAAAATAACATGTATATGCGTGTATTATTAAATAAGAAGTAATCAAATTATTTATTCGATTTGGATGGCTTGCCTAACGTGGGAATTAATTTTCAAACTATATTTTAATTCCTTTGTGGTTTGGCCTCAGATCGATTTGCCTCTACAACTTTGACATTTCCCAGCAAAATGTCATTGCGATTATATCCGGTGGGATGCAAACGCAAAAAGCCCCGTTAAAAGCTTTCTGTATTGAATATATGTTTTAACCCTTCCGAGAAAAGTGTAGTTTCGGGAAGAAAGAACTCAAATCCACGTGTATTCCAAACCTTTTTAATTTGACATCCATATTATGCCCTGCGAACCTCGTTTTTCGGGCCTAATCGAATCTCGAATCGAATCAGACATCAGATTCCGATTCAAATCTCGAATCGAATCTTACAGTTTTTCAAGTTGTGGAGTTCTCACCTTCTTACAACCGTAAATGTCTCTATCCAAGTATTGTGTGCAACGGCGACTCCCGCAAATCATGAAGAAAGAAAACATAAAAACGGAATATTCCAGGACGGAATCAATGTAATTTCGGAAGCGGGACCAACTGGAACTCTTCTTCTATCATCAGGTCTCCTGTACAGGAGGGGGATGAGGGTTGGACAACCCTCATCCCCCTCCTGTACAGGAGACCTGATGATAGAAGAAGAGTTCAAGAGGAGACACTTTGTAGGATTTTTAGAACATGTCGACGATTCAAAAATTTTCGAATTGGCGCGATTGAAATCGAATCGAATCATGGGGATTATTTCGAATCGAATTCCGAAGTTTCACAGGGCCCTACGTCCAAATATCTTTGAAGAAAAATATTGCAAACGATGGGCAGACAACACATTGATCAAAGACGATTAAAGTAGGGTGCAATACACAATGGGACGACATCAGAAATAATTTAATGCTACGGCTTGTAGGCATGCCTTCTTTTGGCCAGTGCAGTTAGTAAATTTACAATCTTAAATTGGAATCTGAATTAGACATGCGACCTTCAGTTTGCCTTGCTTTTGGCCAGTGCAGCTTGTAAATTTACAATCCTTAATTTGAATCTAAATTGGACACGCGACCTTCAGTTTGCCTTGTGATCTTGAACGAGACACGGAATTATTGCTGGTGGAAGGTTGATGTCGTTCTAAAGTACACGATACGTTGCTGGTTCGTGCTAAAGTACACGATATGTTGCTAGTACTTATCTTCAACGGGCGGAACCAGCAGTGATGGGGGCACAGAATACACTACCCCTCCACTTTTTCTACAGGCTTGTTGCGCGGTTACACAATGAGTTAAAATGGGCGCATGCAAACGTCTCAATGTAGAGGCCTTCCTGTAATATATTATTTGTAAATCACAAACAACGTTTGGCCAAAGAATTCCACCTCCGGTCGCTTCGGTCTGTTTCTTCTACTTCAACCATCTTCTAACACGAAGGCTAGCCTTCAAGTTGGAAGAGGATTAAAACGCAGGTACTCGACACAAGCTGTGGTATACGGTTAATATTTGAATCTGCCCTCCATGGACAATGCGACCTCGAAATATTTAAAATAAATCTGAGAATTGTCGCTCGTAACCCACTTTCCACAGAACAGTATCTTGTCCGACTAAATGTTTTTCGGCCTTTTCTGCGACTTCTCCCAGTTATCAACCAAACAACCGAACAACCAAAGAACAACCAACGGTCGTGTAATACACCACTGTAAAGCTTATTCATTCCCCTTTCCACTGGCACCGGGTACTGCTGGATACGTTGTGTGAATCAAATTTGAGGGAGTATAACGAAGATGAGTGCTATCGTTTTCGAAAAGCGAGTTGTGTACCTTGTTAATATTTATATACCATTATGGGGACACGTCAGCATTGATTCGAAAATGCTATCAAATCTCATTTTCTTTCGATTTCACAGCTTGTGACGAGTACCTGTGGATTAAAATAGACCAAAATGGACAGGACAGTGACCACCCCGCGACATGCTCATTTAAACGAGAGATTTTTGTGTGTCATGGTACATCTACCGATATACGATTGTAACTCTTCTCCCACTGGCCCGAACCATGATAGCCTTGAAAATGTGTGGCCCTCCACTTTCATCGAGCGTCTGCTGCCTCTGTCAACGAGTGCAATTTGAAATCCGCTTTACTTATGTACGGTCAGTAAGCCGAAAAGACTAACAGTTACACGAGGTGATGATTGGTTCTCGCTGGGTACGTAGTTTCTTCCATGACTTCATTTTTTTAGTTTATGAAATATTGTGTAGAAGGGGTAGGGTGGGGGAATGATTATAACTCTTAACATTATCAATAACGTCATCACTGTGTCGACAGTGGTCACGGCAGGTTGTCTCATAAAAAATACAACGCAGTGTGTTAAAACTAATGTATTAGTACATAGATAGATAAATCTTTATTTTGCAGTATACTAGTACATTGATTAAAAAATAACATTACAACAAACAGAAACATTAGCTAGCATACAGCATGAAAATGGCATAGCCCATAAGGCTGTCTTCCTGCCATTCCCGTAAAAAAGAAAGATATCAAGTTTCTTTGGCATCAGTGTTGTCAAGGTGATACCTAAAAGTGGCGATTTTCTTGTTTAAAAGTGTAAATATTTTCGATAATATTTCTGCCTGGGTTAAATGTAAAGCGTAAAAATAGGTGTGTGGCGGACCCTGAAAACAGATTTGTCAAACTAATGTTAATTCAGGAGCTTCTAAATGAAGTGTGAAATTTAATATCCATTATGGCGCACTTGTTGAACGCCACATGGGCTATCTGATAACAGATCAGTACTAAGAGAGACAATATTCTCTCCGGTTATCATTATCTGGGTAATTGAAGCCAGTTAATATTTAATTGTAGAATACAGTGCATCACATATGTTCTGGACACACACCCATATTACGCATCTATCCTGTCTACGAAATGTCAAAAGATACCAAAATGCGAGTCTTTCAAAGGAACTTTAAGCGAGTGTTAAATGAAGATAGATCTAAGCGGCCAAGTTCAAGAGAAGCGATGAACTGAGAATAAATGTTCTGGCGATCTAAATAAAAGTCGGGGGATTTCTTGAAAAATTCATTCCAGCCAATTCCAATCGGAAGGTGTGTAAGGCTGTGGGTCGTTGCAAGTAGATGGGGAGGTCCCATGCTCTAGGTTGGAGAAGGTGCCGCATCGGTGCGAAAGTATAGGCACGTTGTGATGTAGGGAGCCACAGACCTCATATTTAGAATAGGAGCAGTCGCGGGCCAAGTCGGTGGCCATATATGAGAATAGGAACAGGAACATGAAGTACGAGCTCAGGGAGCTATATGCATTTAGGTAAACGGCATTACCTGCTTTAGAAGGCAAGACACACATAGGCAGTTGGACTTGAGGGCACTCAGAGAAGGTCCGAATTTAGCCTTGGCCGCCGAGGGTCATAGGCACCGAAATTGAAAGTCCGCGTATTGTCGTAACCATGTGAGGGTTGTAAGGAACCGATAGTAATAATAATAATAATAGCACTTCTATAGCGCTCTATCCCCACTGAAAAGGTAGGCTCAAAGCGCTTCATAAAATAAGTAGCGAGCTGCAGACTGAAAAATAAAAAAAAACAAATTATGTTTTTAAGTGCCAAATGAGGCTATAAATAGAGATGTTTTCAGGCACTTTTTAAAACCCTGAATGGATGTACTGTGTCGAATATGGAACGGTAGACTGTTCCAGATTTCAGGTGCCTGAAAGCAGAAGGCCCGTTGTCCCCAGTGTTTTAAGTTCATTTTTGGACAGGTAAGAATTCTGTTATCAGCCCTAGAGCGCAGCAAGCGTGTTGGTGTGTATGCTTTAAGGTGTGTAGAGAGGTAGACTGGGAGGTTATCATTGAAATATTTAAATACTAAAAGGGCAATTTTGTATTCGATTCTAGCCTTGACTGGGAGCGAGTGGAGCTTTTTCAGCAAAAGTGTTACGTGGTCTCTTTTGGCTTTACGGAATATTAGTTTAGCAGCGTGGTTTTGAATCTTTTGAAGTCGGTTGAGCTGCTTCAATGTCAAGCCAGCTAACAAAGAGTTACAATAATCAAGTTTAGATAAGACAAAACAACAGACAAGTTGTACAGTTGTCTTTTCTGTTAAAAGATGACGAATGGCACTTATTCTCCTAAGCTCTAGATACGAAGAGCGACAGATGTGTCCAACTTGCCCATTCATTGTTAAGCCAGAGTCAATATGAACCCCGAGGTTCTTAACACAGTTTCTGAAAGGGATGACTGAATTACCAACTGCCAAGTGATGGCTAAGGAGTGGGGTGACTTTTGCATGTGTGCCTATCAATGCGGCTTCTGTCTTGTCGTCATTTAATTTCAATCTATTTCTTATCATCCATTGTTTAACAGATTTGGTGCAATTTTCAACAGCTTGCAGTGATTCATCAAAATTGTCAGGCACTGAAGGTTTCAAAAGCTGGGTGTCATCAGCATATTTGTGATGGTCACAGCCGTTTTGGCTGATTATTGGTGAGAGGGGTTGGGTATACAGTGTAAAGAGTACAGGGCCAAGGATAGAGCCTTGTAGGACACCGAATTTGAGTTTCTGAGGGCGGGAGAGCAAGCCGCCTGTACTGACAGTCTGATATATTTCAATCAAATATGATGAAAATCACATGAGGGCATTGCCCGTGATACCAAAAGTGGTCTGAAGTCTCTCAAGAAGCATTTGATGATCAGTTGTGTCAAATGCTGCAGATAGGTCTAATAATGTCAACACCGTTACTTTGCCTTTGTCTGCGTGGCTAAGTAGAGAATTTGTGTTTTGTAAAAGAACAGTTTCAGTGCTATGGTTCTCACGGTAAGCAGACTGAAATATATCGAGGAGAGAATTATTTGTGAGATGCTCTTTTAACTGAGTCAGGATGGTTTTCTCAAGAATATTCGATAAGAATGGCAAATTTGAAACCGGTCTGTAATTCTTTAGAATATTTTCATAAAGAGTTGATTTTTTAAGAAGATGTGTTACAACTGCTTGTTTGAACTCAGACTCAGAAGGCACCGATCCAGACAGGAGTGAAACATTTATGATTTTGGTTATAATAGGCACCAACTCGAGCAAAGAAGATTTCAGTAAACTAGTGGGAACTGGATCTAGGATACAACTTTTGGATGGTGACTTTGTTATTAATTTACGAATGAAGTCATCTGTAACAGGTCTGAAGGTGGACAGTTCATCTCCATCGAATGGGGTATGTGATGTTTCAATAGGACTGTCAGTCATTTCATTGCGCAGACTTTCAATTTTCTGTATGAAGAAAATGTCTGGTAGTTGAGATTCAAGTACATTATTTGGCAATTTAGATGTTTTACTTCTGCCAAGCATTTTGTTAGTCATTAAGAAAAGCTGTTTTGATGAATTACATTCCTCTAGTTTGTCAGAGAAATATTGTTTTTTGCATTTTACATACACTTTTTTTAAGATGGTTACGTTTGTTGACAAAGATTTCACGATGAACTGTTAGGCCACTAGATCGCAAGAGCATTTCTGCCTTTCTGAGGGACCGTTTTTCACACCTTATGTCATCATTTATCCAGGGTGCTGGTGGTCGAGATGTAACTATGCGAGTTTTCAGTGGCGCATGTTTATCGAGAGCAGATTTTAACAGTTCATCAAAGCGTGCAAGCAGCTGGTTTTCTGGATACTGCACTAGCGATTGGATGACATTTTTCATGTCAGCTTCCCATTCCAATGAGTTGATACCATTTGTGTTCCTACTAGTTATTTTCTGTTTTGAGCGTGGTGGTTCTTTAACCCTTTACCTAACGTAACGGCCGAAACCGGCCAGCGCTATTCTCAAAAATCGCCAATTAATTTTCATTATTTTTTTCATTTTTTGTCTCAAAAACATAGGTTATGACCCCTCGTTGGAACGAGCTCGTCGAGCTCGTTCCAACGAGGGGTCATAACCTATATTTTTGAGACAAAAAATGAAAAAAATTAGTTATTCAAGAATTATTTTTGCAAGTGTCGTCTGCTTTTCAGGTTAGGTAAAGGGTTAAGGAAACATCACAGAAGATTGCCTTATGGTCTGAAAGAGCAGTGTCCACTACCGAGACATCATTAATGAAGTCTGATTCTAAAATCCAGTCTAGAATGTGTCCATGTTTATGCGCAGAATTATGGACAAGTTCTTTAAGGCTGTAGTCTCTGAGCAAAGAAATTATGCTTTTGACGTTTGGGTTGTTTGCCACATCAAAGTGAAAATTAAAATCACCAACAATAAGTATTTCATTTTTGTGATTGTATATGGGATGGAGAAATTCTGGAAATTCATTTATGAATTTATGAACATGCTGTTTGTCAATTTGTTTTGTTTGCTCGGAGGTGGTCGATACAGACAAATGATTGTTGAAGAGATATCCTGGTGGCTGACGCCAATCTCAACTGCTTCGAATGTGGTATACGACAAACATTTTATTATTAAGTGTTTATCAAGTGACCTTTTGGCAATGATAGCTATGCCACCGCCCCTCCTATCCTTGCGTGGAAATGACTTGATTGTGTGACAACTGAGGGTCATTTCAGCAATATAAGACTCATCTCCTTCGTGCCGTAGCCACGTCTCCGTGATAAGGCATAGGTCAATGTCATTGTCTTCAATCACGTCACGAATCTCATGTGCTTTCTGTCTGCAGGACTGAGCATTAAAGTATGCGAGGTGGAATTTTAGGGACGGATAACTTTCTGTTTGCTTTGTTGTCTTTATTTGAATCAATGCTGGTTTCGTTGTTGTTGTATGAGCTTTACTTTGTGGTGTTCCAATTTGGTGTAAGCGTCTGGATGGTATTGGTACTGGATGAACAAGTGAGCGTGTGTGCAGGTTTTTGTATTTTGCTTTGTTAAGTGCAGGCTGGATGTTGTAAATTTTGTTGGATCTCTTAACAAATTTTACACAAAATTCTGGCCTTAGAAGTCTCAACCTTTTAAGAGTTTTGAACACAGTTGTATTCAAGGGAAATGGACCAAAGTCAGTGTTGTAGTTGATGTTGTGCAGTTCAGCTTGGGTGTATTGTTTCAAACACAATTCTTGGTTCAGTATTTGTCCAGAATATAACAAAGAGACACAGCTGATGTGGAATACTGGTTGGCTTGGGTGTATTGTTGACTACAGTGATCTCCAGTTGAAATGAATACTGAGAGAAACAAATGAAGTGTAACCATGAGTAATTTAATGTAATCCATGTGCAGTGACCGTGACAAGGTTTCCACAGATTTGAAGAATGAATCTGTTCCAAAAACTCTAAAAGGTTCAATAAATTTTTTTATGAGTTGAACAATTCCAGTCTATAATCTTTTTATGATGGTCTATGTGAAATTACAGACAGTTTAACCCTTTACCCAACGTAACGGTCAAAACCGGCCAGCGCTATTCTCAAAAATCGCCAATTAATTTTCAAAATATTTTCATTTTTTGTCTCAAAAACATAGGTTATGACCCCTCGTTGGAACGAGCTCGTCGAGCTCGTTCCAACGAGGGGTCATAACCTATGTTTTTGAGACAAAAAATGAAAAAAATTAGTTATTCAAGAATTTTTTTTGCAAGTGTCGTCTGCTTTTCATGTTAGGTAAAGGGTTAACAAAATTATAGATACAGAAAAAACACAAAACAGTCAAGAGCTCAGAAACAGTGACACATTAAGTGACAATACAAACAAAGATAAGTAGTTTGTTAACGGTTGCGAGCTGTAGTGGCATAGTAGCCAAAGAAGTAAAAGCTGTAACGTTGAGGTCTAGAGACCGTATTTAGAGCTTGAGTAAGCGCTTGAATAGCTCGCGAGATAAGATAGTTTAGCGAGAATTGGTGATGTTGAGAACACTTTGCAGAATATTATTATGTAAGCTTTGTTAAGTATATATCTGACGGCGAAGAATAACTTAACCCCGTGAGTGCCAGGCAAGGCACAACGTGATCGTGAACTGTGTGAGATGCCGACTGAATTGTGATTGAACTGTGAGAACGCTGATAGAGTCACACAAGCAGAACATTATATGTGTTAAGCCCGGATGACTGTGAAGTAACCCTGCGAGGAGGAGGTAACGAGAAGTGAATAGAAACTTTGTATATATCACAAACCGTGAGAAAATGAAGATCATGTGAGGTTGATCCAGCGGACACAGCTAGCTGTGGGAGACGTAAAGGGCCCTAAAGAATAAACTTTTATCCGCGTAATTGGTGTATTCTTTTGGATAATTTTGTGAGTAATTTGTTTCATATTTTATTTCTTCGTACATGTAAATAAATAATTTTTTCAGTGAATTATCGTTGATCACCATTAGGCGTTGTTAGCCACAGGCACCTTCAGGAATCCTAAGAGTCCCAAGCGGACAGGGCATTAGGTGGCAAGGTTTACGTTCGAACTGGAGTTCAGACGACAGTCACTGGCTGTCGGCACTGATAAGAACATAAATTTTCCTCCATCACTTTGAACATCAATTTAACCCTGTAATCGTGCGACAAGTGTATCGAAGTGCTTTTCCAAAAACGAGGTTGTTTGATCTTTTATTTGTGATTCAAGGGGGGCTAGAATGTATTTGTGGATTAAGTGGTGGGAAGAGGAGGGTGAGATGCCAGAGGATATGGCTGGCGGATGACACAGTCGGGGCACGTTGGACTGTCCCAATTGGAGTTAGGACGCCAATACTTATTCGTATTATATAGAGCTCCTTCCAAAATTGTGACACACGGGAAAGACAATTCAATGTTAACATAGAAGATTCGTTTTTTTATTACACACCTGTTCTATGTAATCCCCATCTATAGCAACACTAAACTAATGAAAAGCTGTTCCGCACATATGTGACAGATTATTTTGAAATAGAAGTGAAATTTTACTGGAATTTTGTACAAATCGAATAACGCAATTAAATTTGAACAGCTAGTCATAGCTGAAAATCGTCCCTGAAGTCCAACGCGTTCTTTGTGCCAGTAGGCACATAGAATATATTTGAATTCAGAGGACGAAATAGTAACACGGGTTCCCCTCGCAAATTTGTTTGGCGATAAAATGAGTTATATTTGTTGATAGTTGTCAAATGAATTGCTGAGTGTCCTTCTAATAATTGTTTTTACACACGTGAAGGCGTGTAATAAAGACAGAACGACACACGCATTTGAATGGGTTAATAGATATGGCACTTGAGGTCTGCGACCCCTCGTTTTATCCTTCCGCGCTGGCATTCGAGCCATATCGATTAACCCTTTCACACGCGTGTGTCGTTCTGTGTATGTATTATTGCTTAAAAATAAATACAATTGACGAAAAAAAGAATTTCTGAGTTTTTTTGATTGGCTGGCTCAATTACAAATATTTTTTTGAATTTCTTTTTATTCAGATGTGATGAATATGTTAGCCTCTACAGGCATAGTTGAAAAAAGGGTCATGTGATACTCTCATAGAAGGTTCTCAAATGCTGTAGATAGTACATACATTTGTCATCATTTTTTTCCCACACCCTGACATCGGAAATTTCAGAATACAAATACAAATCTCTACACATATTTCACATGTTGGAAAAGACTCCAGTTGAGAGGAAGGTAAAACGTGGCCACGAGAAGGATTTATACGAATCTGAGAGAAATCGCAAGAAAGCAAAGTGAGTTTCAACTTTCTGCGCCACACGGTAAAAGTTTCTTGATTAGGTGTGTAAATTCAAAAATCTCGCCCTTTTTTCCCCAAATTAAAAGTTTAAAATAGAACACAATGTTCAGCAATCCCTTCCACAAGCAACATAACGCTACTCCCACCCCCAGTTATAAGCACTTAACCCTTTACCCAACGCAGACGATATCAAAATTTATTATTTTAAATATCATTTTTTTTAAGCTTTTCAAAAACTTTCAACAAAACCATATAATGTGACCCCTCGTTGGAACGAGCTCGACGAGCTCGTTCCAACGAGGGGTCACATGATATGGTTTTGTTGAAATTTTTTGAAAAATAACATTTTTTCAACTGCTGAATTTGCATATTACGCAGGCGAATGCGGCCGATTCGTTGGGTAAAGGGTTAAATATGCAAGCAAATACATGTGCGCAGCAGCCGTGAAAAACATAATTTTGCTTCTAGACTCATGCCTTCATACGCGGAAAACGACGATGAACCATTGTTATTATTGGTGTGTTCCGGTTATCTATGTTGCCTCAAATAACCGAAAAGAGGACGTTAGAATGGGTGTAGAGGGCAACCTTTACTCTAGAATTTGAATGTCTGGTTCTATGGTTTGACGTTGTGCATGGACACAAATATTGACAGGGAGCAAAAAATGAACGATCTTTTGGTAACTTTTTTATTTTTTGAAATTCGTGTTTTTTACGTACAAACTTTTCGCGAAAATCTGTATGATTTCTGATAAGCTACATGTCATAATTCTTGGTTAAAGGGATTAGCTTATTCTGTTCTTTATTTCGAGAGATATTAGCGTTTAATTTTTGCCACTAACTGATCATTTTTTCCCGTCAGATATGGACAAAGCATTCGCCCCTGGTTACTACATTTCTTAATCCAATCACAGCGTTGAATGTGCGGCATCTGATCAGTTTTACTGAACAGATCTCAACGAAAAATCGTCTGCACAGAAAGGATGCAGTGTAACGCTGTGTGGAGTCAAAGTCTGTCCAATGGTTTTGCATTTGAATGCAGATAATCATCTTTTCGACTTTTTAAGTCATTACCTGATAACAAATTTAGAAACTTTGATTTTTATAACACTTGGATTCCTTGAGTTTTATTTTAACTCTTCATTACCAATTAACAGTGTGAGTGTTAGTTGCCAATCGGTCTGGGGTGTGCAGTACATCATGATGGTTAGGAGTGATCGCTGTGGCTGGGTTCGAATCTACTTGACACTTTGACTTGGTCGTCAGCGAAAAAATGCATTCATTTTATCTCCATAGAGTGCTCGTTTCCTACCTCAGCAAAACATAATCACATATGTCTGCTTTTTCTGAACATCGACCGTACAGCAGTGCCTTTAGTTCATACTTGCCATAGGCAGGCTATCTACCCTCTTGCATCCCCTCCCTCCCGTGGGTATTTCTTAGAACAAACATATTGCGACTTCTTTACCACTTGTTAATTAACCTTTTGAGCCCGAAAGATCGCTTTTCCGGATCGTAATACGTATTGAATTCATAAAGTAGATAGTTTCTCAGTTAATTTTTGTGGTAGCCAATCAAGATTTTCAATGTGTAGCCCCAAGGCTGCACGTTGAAAATATTGGTTGGTCTCCCACTAGTAACGAATATAGACTCTACCAGTTGCTGGCTCTTAAATGGTATGGAATAGATCATCGTTCTAAAGGATTAATTGGGAAGTTAACTGGGAAATACTGTTCATCTAAAACATTTACAATTGTATTTTTCCCAATTGTATTTTCTCTCTATGGTTTAAAATTGTTGAATGAATCATTTATTTGTTTGTTATTGGGGTGTAACAACATTTTCAACAGACTGGGGGGGGGGGGGGGGGTATCGTGTCGCACTGTTTGATGGGTGGAGGAAGCCGCCGGAGTACTCGGTAAGATCCACCATGCAGCAGCGAGCAACTGTCAGACTTCGCAACATACTAACGCCACACATGCGGGTTTAGAATTGGTTGAAGACAAGTGCACCGTCGACGTGCAGTACGTATTACTACACACCGCCACCATGCCCCCGCGTTGGCAATCGGGATTAATTGCCTTGTCCAAGGACACAACGTAGTTTGCCCTGGTGGTGGTCGGACCGTGGACCTTTCGGTTTGAACTCCAGCGCCGTAAACACTATTTCCTCCACCTGTGAAACTGTCCCACACGAGGTGACCCTGGCTGTCAAAACTAACTGATCGAGTGCTAGAAGCCACTATCGGGGCTTTAAAAAAATGAGGGTACCAGAGCAAAAGCCAACATTTTCCATGATCATGTTTCATATTCAGTTAGATATTTTATTTATATAAATTTGTTTTATTACAAATTGTTGGAGAGTGTGGAGAGTGCCTGTGGGCACTATCCAATAATTTGTAATAAAACAAATTTTGAAAAACAAAATCAGACCATCAAAAATAATCTAGCCCTCGACCAGTTAAACCCCGATAAAAAATTCTGTGCTTGGGCCCTGCAAAGAGGAACTCTCTGACCAGAGACATACTATCTGAAGTGAAGTTTTTCTGATAATGTCCATAGTTTAATTTGCTGAATGAATGTGAAGCGTAACATATGCGTACTGTAGTACACTACTAAATATTTTCCCAGGAGCTACCGCTATAACTTCGTGGGAGTGTGTAATCGAATCGTATCATTCAGACATTGAAAGAAATTTTCCAAGGAAAATCTTTCAGAAATTCTCCATTCGGCCTTTGAAAAGAATCGGTCTGAAAGTGAAGTTTTGGTGTCACTGATAAGCGAAGATGTTCACAATTGCTAGGTCGGGTTACATCCAGTTGAAAACAGAAGGGAAATTGTAGTAGAGCGGTTACTGGGTTTGAATGTTCAAATAAATACCACTTGGAGAATTGGCGGTTTATTTTCAAATTTATGACAAAAATGAAGATCGATATATTTTGGAATAAACTACGAACAATCGTGACATTCGCGGAGACTCCCAAACACAAAGTGAATTAACAATGTAAAAGCAGCAATATATATACAAAAATGAGACAATAGACCATTTGACGCGGCATGCCAGAACAGCTGAAACAGCTTCGCAAACAATATCATACAAGTAATAACCAGGGAATTAAACGGAGCTGTGAAAAGCGAGTTTGATTGTTTTCGAATTTGCCAGATAGTTTAGAGATTTTTCTTTTTTTGGGGGGGGGGGGGGGAGGGGGGGGGGTCATTTGGAATTCCCGAAGGATAACCAGATACCTCATAATCACATACGGCATCCTATCTCCCAGAAGGCTTGATGGATGACTCCCGGTTTTTCAAACTAAACTGTTGGAGCCTTCTCCATTCCTTTTTTTTAACCGCTATGGTCATATACCGGGGCCGCTACCAAACCGGCGTTGCTGTTTGGTTTTCTTTTCTCTTCTTCCCTTAAATTTGCCATCGCACAACATTATATTCTGGCTCGCCACCATGGTAGGACTCAAACCTCTACCATCGCCAAGCTAGAACCGGATAGAGCCCACTCTCTAACAGTCTTAATGGCGGTGGGGGATTGATTATTGACAATCTATCACACCAACGTAAACTGCCGGGAATTCTAACCGCGTGCGTACCCCCGCAGACCCCATTTGAGGCAATAGGAAAGCTAGGCCTGTGTGATCCAAGTGAAATAAAATAAGGTTAACCGGGTCGCAAGGGATTTGTAAATCCCACATCGTCCCTGCGCGCCTTCGGCGCGCTAAAACCTTTCATTCATTCAATTAATCTAATATTTTTGCTGAAATAGTAGTTTATTATATTTACGAAAAGAAAGATTGGCTGATGTTGGAACGAAATGTCATTTTATCGGTGTCACAGTACTCCCCGCCTTCAGTGAGATGCGTCCTCGCATCTCAGGAATCACTTTTTGTTTTGGTGTCTCTCAGCTATTCTCTCATTTTGGTTTAAACAATATTTTATTCTTTAAAAATGTCATGTAACAAAATGTTTACAAAAGGTAACGAAGTAGGATGAGATATCTTATATAACATTTGTTCAACAATGTAGAGTAACAGAATAATAGAGGGATTTGACAAAAAGCTGAAAGCTTATGTGCGTCATCTCCCTTCATTATCTCATTTTCAAGTCTACACAATCGTTCCCAGACGTCACTTGGAAGATGTTCCTTCTTTATGTCCGTGCCGATGCCCCAGTCGTTATACTCGAATGTATGCGAAATGTCACCAAAACGACTATGGCATGAAACTAAATGATGAATGTTTGTGGGGTGCCGAGGGTCTGGGTGAATGGTGGTCCTTATATTTCGAACGAAACTTTCTCCTGTTTTTGCAGATATATTACCTCGAATTTTGTCTTTCATTTCATTCACTAACTTTAGAGCGATATTGTCCAAAGCACCTTTATCTATCCACGTGTTTCCGTCGCCGGTCTGTCTTGCCACTGTATAAGGTATTGTGGAACCTTTGTTTTCGGGTTATTGCGGCGGCGTACTTTCTTTTCGGTAACTTTACAGTCAACTTTTGAACTTGATAAAAATTGTTGCTTATTGTTCTTAACGGTGCCAGGCAACCGAGCAGTAGTTTTGATGTCCTTCGTCTCTGAGATGGGCGACGTCTGGACAATCGGGGAAGTTTGAACACCGACATTTTCAGCGGAGATGTTCATCATCAGACCGATAATTTCGGAACATACTCTAAAAAATGTTTGTGTAGAAGAGTCGGCGACGCGTTCCACGGTGTCCACATTGTTTGCAATGGATGATTGCGTAATCGTACTTACTGCTGACGAACATTTTTTCTCTGACTGAACAGACATAGATCCCACAAGTCCTCTCTCCTTCTCTTTCTCTGTTTGAATTCGTTTAGACGAATCTCATCCCTCAAGCGATGTGAAACAGATTTATTCTTTTCTTTTGGTTTCTTCCAACTCAAAGCCAAGCCGACGTCTTCTTGTTGTACTTTGAAACTCGTTTCCAAGTGATATACGAATAAATCAAAACTTAACCCTTTACCTAACATGAAAAGCAGACGACACTTGCAAAAATAATTCTTGAATAACTAATTTTTTTCATTTTTTGTCTCAAAAACATAGGTTATGACCCCTCGTTGGAACGAGCTCGACGAGCTCGTTCCAACGAGGGGTCATAACCTATGTTTTTGAGACAAAAAATGAAAAAAATGATGAAAATTAATTGGCGATTTTTGAGAATAGTGCTGGCCGGTTTTGGCCGTTACGTTGGGTAAAAGGGTTAATATCAGGTTCTGGATGTTCTCGGGTATGCAGTTAACCATATTTGTCGTCGGGATCGCTGCATCGTTTTAGAAAAACTTTACAGAGTGAGCTATATAGTCACTGTGCCCGGATTCTTCCACCAGTATAGTAGAGCGGTTTCTGGGTTTACATGTTCAAATACATACTTCTTAGAGAATTAGCGATTTATTTTCAAATTTCTAACAAAAATGAACATCGATTTATTTTGGAATAAAGTACGAACAATCGAGCCTCCGACTGGAACGTAGAATGGTGACTTTCGCGGAGACTCCCGACACAAAGGGAATTAACAATGTAGAAGCTGCAATGTATATACAAAAATGAGACAACAGAACATCTGACGTTGCATGCAAGACCAGTTGAAACATCTTCGCAAACAATACAAGTAATAGCCAGGGAATTAAACGGAACAGTGAAAAGCCGAGTAGCGAGTTTGATTATTTTCGAATCTGCCAGATAGTTTAGAGATTAGCTTTAATCTTTACAGTTTATAGCACCTTTCAGCAGAATACAATGCATGCTGGGACAAATGAATAATTCGGTCCATACAATGGCATCATTTAAGATTGCAGTGAATAATTATAATTAATGCAACATTTTTGTGCGTAAATGCTGAAATAATAGTTTATTATATTCACAAAAAGAAAGATTGTCTGATGTTGAAACTAAATGTCACTTGTCATTTTAACGCTGCCACAAAATACCCTTTTTCTGTTGCCCCTTTTCTTTGACTTGCATGTGATCATCTCAGCGTTAGGTCCGATTTGCATACAGCCGTTAAAATCGTTTCTCTCCCAGCCTTCATCAATTGGTTCTAAAGCCAGGTTGGATTGCAATGAACTGTTTCTCGAGAAAGGCTAATGCTTGGTTTTTCTGCTCCTGAGTATACCTGTTGGTGGCAGTTCAGTGTTGTCCATACCTTACCTGCACCCCAGGCTTTGTTTGACGGAATCGCTGGTTGGTCCAGTGAGGGAAGGGGGGGGGGGGGGTGTTGATTGGTTGAAACCCCCCGCCAACCTTGGATCTGTGAAAAAATCAAAGGCATCCATTTTCTGAGTCATGACACAGATGCGTTTGATTGGTAGTTGGAAGGATTGGTGTCTGATCAGAACAGACCTCTATTGACAGCAGTCCTTCACGACATTCCGTAAACTTCATTGACGACATCCGCTCTTCACTGTTGTACTTCATCGGTATATTTGCCTAACAGTGGGTTGACGTAGCCAGTGTTCTGAAGGGGGCCGCCGAGGAACAGAACATCTTTCACTCAGCACCTGAACATTTGTAAATAGATGATAGATGAACTGAATCACACGAATATCGATTTGCAAATACCACGATATATAAAGAGTGACAAGTTGGCTAGAAGGTTATGGTGACCGCATAGACCGGATACTCGACATCGTGTAATAACGACGTCCAATCGTTCCAAGTGACAAATCCGATTTGGGTTGTTCAAAAATAGAGCAGTTATTCCTGGAGCTTAATTGAAGAAGTTGATGATATACAATTACATTTATGTGACACACTTGCAAAGAACTAAAAAAAGCCATTTCTAGCAACATGTATAACAGTATTTCATCGTGGTTTAATCCCAAGGCCTTCCCCAATATGAAATAGTCAAATGTGTAAAATCCCTAACTGAACTTGTCACGTGTTTCCTGATATACCTTCAATCAAATCCAAAAAGCATTGAGTCCAAGTCCACAACATATTACACGTTTACTTGTATAGACACCAAAAGATCATGGTATATGTTCGAACTGGGCGGTTTTTCGGTTTGCTTCCGGTTTTGAGGCAAACCGGAAAACCGAACCGTAAGACGCATCAAAACCGGCCCTACGGTTTTGCTGTGTTTGTGCATAAACAGATCAAACTTATTTATTTATTTATTTATTTATTTATTTATTTATTTATTTATTAGAGGCTTAACCCTTTACCCAACGAATCGCCCGCAAACGCCCGCGTAATATGCAAATTCAGCAGCTGAAAAAATATTATTTTTCGAAAAATTTCAACAAAACCATATCATGTGACTCCTCTTTGGAACGAGCTTGTCGAGCTCGTTCCAAAGAGCGGTCACATGATATGGTTTTGTTGAAATTTTTTTTAAAAATTTAAAAAATGATATTTAAAATAATAAATTTTGAAATCGTCTGCGTGGGGTAAAGGGTTAACTACCATTTTGACAGCCAGGATCAATCACCTCGTGTCGGACAATGTTACGGATGGAGGAAGCCGGAAAACTATCTTCAAGGGAAAGAACTGGACTAGTGTATAGACTCTTGTCACTTGGTCTGTCCGGCATAAGAACGAATATGTCGTGTTCTCATTGTCACATTTTTTCTTTTTCCCTTATTGACTCGACCACCGGACGAGTCCACCGGACGAGTCCACCGGACGAGTCAGTAAGAGAGAAATGTGACAATGAGAACACAACATAGATTAGATGAAATTTGTTCATTTGTTGCCCTGATTTCTGTTTTCTTTCCTTTCTGACTGTATGGGCTTAGCAACTGATCTCCAAGTATACCAGTATATTACTGTAATTGGCGAGAAGGGGCCAAATCAAAGAGGTCTTTGCGTGGCCTGCGTGATAAAGAGAAGCCTGGTTTTGAAGAGTACCTTGATGGCATCTTTGGGGGTCACTGTTGTTCAAGCTGAGGTCGCGGTCTCTGGAGCTGAGGAGAGAAATTGGGAAAAACAGTGAGAAGGAGTGCCAGATGTGTAATTTGGACGTGGTGGAGACCCTGGAACACTTTCTTCTAGAATGCCCAAAATACCAGTCTAAAAGAATAAGTTTCACTGGGAGTATAATGGGGAAGTGGGATGGGAGAATGAAGGACATGTAGTTAGTGGGAGACTCAAAGGAGAGGGTTAATATGCTAATCGGAGAGATTGGTAAGAATGGGACAAGGGATGCCATCAAGCAGTTCGTCTCTGAGTGTTGGGAGGAGAGAAGAAGCGTGGGAATAGGGAGGCAGTTGGGAGTACAGGGGTAACCAAGGCCTTCTCATCCGAGAACCGCGACAAATCAGCGGCCGGCCAAAGTGTTATTATGTTTCCATATCAGGCAAGTTACCAGGGCGTCTTTAACCCTTCACCCAACGAATGGACAATACCGGCCAGCGCTTTTCACCATTCGATTGTCATTATATTTTCATTTTTTTGCCTCAAAAACATAGCTTATGACCCTCATTGGAACTAGCTCGTTGAGATCGTCCTAATGACGGGTCATAAGCTGTGTTAAGAATTTTATTTGCAAGTGTTGTCTACTGTTCGTGTTGGGTGAAGGGTTAACAACCTTCATTCCAAAGACTTCAGTCGATCTGTAGTGCCTGACAAATTGTGATGCACCACCGATCTTTTGGGGTCCCTGGCACAGCAGTGTTTGCTCGTACTCGACAGATTTCGGTGATCCTTGAGGTGCCTCACCCCAAAAAGGGCCTCTTCTCAATTTCCATGGATTAAACCCTGTTTATAAACAGGAGAATAACTACTACAAGCGACGGCCTATATAGCTTTTACTTGTGATACGTCAAGATCGTCATATTTCCAACAGAAAATAGTAATGGTAGGTATTGATGCTTGCCACCACAAAAATCGAACAGCTACATTCTAGCCACCCGCACCTAAGATAATAAATACCAGATGGGAATCTTTAAAAGCCCTATTTTATCCACCAACTTAAGAACATCACACATCTACTGGACAACAGCCCTCGACTCTAACCTTTTTTCATGAAAAAGCTCCATGCAACAGTATTCGGACATCAATAACAACGAGCTCGTTCCAATGGAGGTCATAGGCTATGTTTTTGAGAAATTTATTTTTTTATCTATTTGTTTATTGTCGAGTAAGGTGCTCGTTGTGTCGTGTCCTTGGGGAAGGCACTTCATCCCAATTGTCCACATGGGGCACGATGACGCCGGGTACTAAGGAGTACAGCATGTCGATGGTGCCCATGTCTTCAACCAATCTAACCCTGCCTGTGCTGCTGTGCGGAGTTACGATATTGGGGAATTGGCAGCTGCTCGTCGTTGCTCGGTGGTTCTCTCCGGGTACTCCGGCTTCCTCCACCCGTAAAACTATCACCGACACGATATGACCCTGGCTATTAAAGTGTCGTTAAACCATAATAAAGAAACAAATAAATAAATAAATAAATAAATAAATAAATAAATAAGGTGCTACAGTACGGATGCCTTGGACTGATCACTTTCCACGGATGGGCAATATTTCCACGGACGCAATAATATTAGATTCCAAACACTAATTATAGGAATAATCATCAAAAATTTAATTAATGAAGCACCGGGTAGAACCCGGTGCTTCATTAATTAACATTTTGCTGATGATGATTTTTATTACCTGGAAAATGCATGCGTGGACATCACTTACGACCAGTCCACGGCCACTGTTCTGTATATGAGTAATGGGAAACTTAGCTCGACAGAACGTGACGGTTATTTTTGATATTGTCAAAAAACCAAAACAGTATATTAAATTGTCATATATTTGTAGTCCATTCGTATTTATGAAAGATTCTTCATAATTTTGGAGAACAAAAAAATTAAAAATGATTACATTTTTAGATTTTTTGATTTTTTGACGACATCAAAAGTAACCTGTCGCCTTTTTTCGAGCTAAGTTTCCCTCCCACTACTTATATATCACCTTCATTGAATGTGCTTCACATTCAGTATATAATGACAGAATTCGATTGAAAGAGAATGAATGAGTGATGAAACCCGTACGAGCATCCATATACATACTTTGCTAAAGCAGTGACATATCGGCCGATTTTCCATGGTTAATAGAATCTATTTTAATCCATACATAGTAACTCACATGTCACGTAATTAAAACCTATTACAACAACCGGGGGTATGCATATGAAAAACTGAAGTACTCGAAGAAAACCACAGAGTAGGAGCAAATAGCTGTCGAAATTGCAGCTTTCAATCCGTTCATAAACGGGTCTTGAGGTAGATTTGTATAGGCTGAATTATATGAAGCATCAAAGTTCCACCGTGCTCCCACATGCTGGATTCGGTATCTTGCTTAAGGACACAACGCGAGTAACTCTTGTTAGATTCCAGCTTGCAGCCTCGACCGTGGATCAGAGTCGCTGTGATGTATTGTATAAGATTCAATAAACGAGGGCATTGTGAATTCAGCAGCAAGCCAAAAGCTTATTGAGCTGTTTCCTCACAATAAACTTGGTACAGGTACAAGATGTATATGGCAGTAGTTGTAAGACCGCGAGAAATGAAATCACGTGCTAAATAATACTAATATATCGTTTTGTTATAAATACAACTTCATACAAGATATGGATTGCATAAATAAAGATTCTTATACAAAATCGAATAGAGAAAAGTTTGAAAAAGAAAGAAAGAAATAGGTGGACATTGAATGACTGTAACTGAATTACAGTACGTGTGTGCATGAAAGTTGGTACAATGGATAGCCGTACTCCTGTAAATCGCACCGCTACACTTTAGACCCGATGGAGCACAGACCAACCGTGAAGGGAGATAGTGAGAAATATCGAAGAACATTTCACAATTTATTTTTCCCCAATACAAATCCCGGTAGGACTGCAATTTGGTGAATATATCAACCAAATCGTCCAGCTGGGGTGAATTCTGTAAAACGTTTACAATTGTATTTTTAGAACTGTATTTTCTAGTTATGACTTCAAATGGGTTGAAATGAACCATTAGCATTTTAAAAAATCTGGCAATTGGCCAGTTTGGCAAACTGCCATATCTTTTAAAATGCTAATGATTCATTTTAGTCTGATATATTAGTAGGTAGAAAATACAATTCTAGAAAATACAATTGCAAAAGTTTTATAGTATTGGCACCTGTATTCAAAATATAAGACTGTACAGTGTCGAGGATGGCTTGAGTCATTAGATTTCTCATGTGAGGTGAGCCCTAAAAGAGCATATCAGAATTCACATAGCAGGGGAGTGTTCCGAGAGTTTCGCCTTTTATTGTGCTATAAAATGGATAATATTGTTTAGATGGGGGTGGGGGTGACACCTCTACAAACCCCCTCCCTGATATACATCCCTACCCACAAAGCAATTCACGCGAATCATTTGGCATTTTACTTCCATCACTCTCACTAATCCTCTATCATTAGCTTCACGCCATTTCAATTATACCGACGTATATCGATTGTAGGAAATGAAACATGATGGCTGTATATTTTATATCCCGCGATACGTATGTACGCAACTCATGTACATCCACTTTACATATAACTGACAATCGTATAATGTTTATTAGCACAAATTAACATATCTGTTGTTTCATCCCAGACGAACACAATTCCCGTTTCTTGATTGAAAACGTCGCCGTGTGTTCTGCGTACAACTGCAGTTTGCTCTCTTCTAGAACCACTGTATATTTCATTTATTTACTGGATATGTATATTTTAGTTCATTCTTTCATTCATTCATTCATTCATTAATTTGTAACAAAGCAACCCCACAAAACCAGTTCTATCAACCAAATTTAATCTCGCACTCCATTAGCTACTACCATGCACCACTTCTATAACCAATATGGGAGCGCGGTGGCTCAGTAGGTAGAGGTGCAGGCTGCAAGCCGAGAGGTCGTCGGTTCGAATCTCCCCTGCGGCAACCGCGTTGTGTCCTTGGGCAAGACACTTCATCTTCATAGCCCGCGTGGGGGCACGATGGCGCCGTGTACTAAGGCGTACTGCACGTCGATGGTACGCATGTCTTCAACCAATCTAACCCTGCCTGTGCTGCAGTGCGGAGTTACGATGTTGGGGAGCTGGCAGCTGCTCGTCGTTGCTCGGTGGTTCTCTCCGGGTACTCCGGCTTCCTCCACCCGAAAAACTGTCACGGTCATGATTAGCCATTGTGCATAAATATGTGACCTTAAACATCAAAAAATAAATATAATAATATAACCAATATGCGATTAACATTTAACCCTTTACCTAACATGAAAAGCAGACGACACTAGCAAAAAAAATTCTTGAATAACTAATTTTTTTCCTTTTTGTCTCAAAAACATAGGTTATGACCCCTCATTGGAACGAGCTCAACGAGCTCGTTCCAAAGAGGGGTCATAACCTATGTTTTTGAGACAAAAAATGAAAAAAATAATGAAAATTAATTGGTGATTTTTGAGAATAGCGCTGGCCGGTTTTGGCCGTTACGTTAGGTAAAGGGTTAAATTAGTATTAAATTGATTGCTTCAGGGGGTAAATGCAATAAAGAACAACATCAAGTTTGGTGGGGTCTGTCGTATCGTATTTACTTATATACTTGTCAATGAATCGAATTTATTTTCACAATATCTTGAATTATCAATTAGCATCAGCACAGTTCATCGTAAAATTAATTCGCCAGGTAGAACACAATAGAAATGGGACCCTTTGATACGAGCTTTGAATTATGATAAATTTTTTTCTTTTAATCTTTTTATTCTTTTTTTTTTTTTTTCTTTTTTGAGGGCTTGGGGTGTCATTCTTCAATCTTGCTGCTTATATATTATTATTTATTATTTATTATATGCTAGCCTGTGAATTATCGTCGCAAATTATCTAAAAGATATTTCTCGATATCCATCGACTTGATGGATACCGAGAAATATCCCTCAGTAGCTTCCTAAAGGACGTCACGCCTCGGCGCATGACGTCGTGTCGAAGGAACGATCAGCAGATCTTTGTTATTGTCTTGAAACTGTTTGCAGACGAATTTGGCTGAATATTGCGCAGTAAAATGTCACGTAGCACATAATGAAAAGAAAATCTACTCTATTTTAGTGAATATCCGGAATTATCTCATTCGTGTTGACCTCAAAGTATTATTTTTCACTCGCGCAAGCAAAGCAGCGTAGATATCCTCTATTTATGTACGATACTATTGGCATCCGCATTTTGTACTGATCTCTGTATAACTGGATTCCTGGAACGTCAACGAAAAACGTTTGAACTTTGATCGAGAAAGCTGTTACGGCGTAGCGTAACGGGTTTCACTTCATCAAACGCTATGGCGTTCACCTTACATGAAAATTAATAAAACTATATCATGTTTCCAATCTAGGCACTTGTTTTATGTCAATAATCATTAAAGTATGTTGTAAGTGTTATATTCAGAGGGTGTCTGTTTGTTTTATATAAGACAATCAAATGGAGAGAGAACCAGAAGAAAAAGATTAAATTTCAGAGTCCATTTTTTTTATATCACTCAATTCCTACTTCCGGTTTACACCGGGTACATGAAGCACGGAATTACTAACGGAATAGACCAAGTAACATAACAGTAGTATTCAATTTGTATTGCCATGGAGAATGTGCACATCGACATATTCATTCAAGATGGTGGCGATTGAAATAGTTTTCAGTATGTGACCAATAAGCGTTCCAGCAATCCAGTTTTATAGAGATCAGTGGTCGTTTGCCATTTCGACACCCTTATATCTATTTTTTAACTTGCAACTTGAACCCGCAGTTAAGTTCACAGTTCTGATAATCAGCATTGCCCTTTTTGACGACTCTTTTTTCAAGATACGATTTATTTCAGTGCAAACTGTTAATAATGATAAACAATAGATAATTAGAGGTCCTCAGATCTGTTACAGTTTTCTGGCAGTGTTATTGTTTTTCATTCTTTTCACAAAGTCCGAAGGTTCATCGTCTCCCAGTTCATTTATCCGAACGTCTCGGCTTTTCCATTGGGGAATGAATGAAAGAATGATTTATTTGCAGTATAATGTATGATTGTACAACATTAAATAGTGAGATAGTAAGCAAGATACTGCAGGGTAATGGCATAGCCACGAGACTGTCTTCCTGACACCCCAAATGTTAGTTTGTAAACACATTCCAGACATTAGACTTTTTCACAACCGTTTGTTTTATTACACTATCAGGTTTCTCCAGATATCGAATACCTTTTCAGTATGATGGTTCATACCGCAATATGTGATGATAATTTGCCGGCTTAAGCAGTTTTATCTGATAGTCATTTTCTACCTTTTAGGACTTCAGTAACAAATAATATGGGGGGTTAACACCAAGTCTAAATACAAGTTAACCTACCTTATGGGACAACCATAGTAAGATTAAGCCTGATAACGCCGGAGCAAGGCACCACTTCCCATTGAGCTCTCGGAGAGAGATCCACAAATGTCTTGCCGTGGTTCGGTACTATCAGGGCATGGGACCAGGACAGGAATTTGGTTGCCCTGATACTGTTTGTTATCACGACATATAACATGCTAGTACGAGAAGGTGTGACGAAGAATGTTTTGGAGACTTCCTCCATTTGTTCTTGAAGACTGTTCACACTTTTGTTTGTCCCATGTTAGGTGCCAATTTACGCAGACACGAACTTAATAATAAACACAATAGATGAAGAGAGTTACTGGATGGTAAGCACGAGATACATTAACTGGTAGAGTGCTGAGTTTTTTGGGTTGTCAAAATTTTGTTCACATGTAATTGCCTTGTTACAATTTATGGGAGAGTGCCCATAGGCACTCTCCCATAAATTGTAACAGGGCAAATCCACTTAAACTAAATAATATAAAATCAAAATTAATTGAAGCGCATCTACAGAATATGAAGTCTTTGAGCGCACTCAACAAGTTAAGAGACGCTTGAGAGAGTCGCAATGGGTTAAGACAACTGATGAGAATTCAGGGTTATTTTATGGGGAAGCCGCAACGTTCGGATAGTTGAACTATCTCTTCTCTCACGTCGACGAATCTCCGCTTCCTACTCAGAATTTTAGTTTGCAGTGAATTTTCTGTTCAACTCTCTTCTTTCTTCTCTTCATCCACCTAAACATCCTTATGGGAGCGCGGTGGCTCAGTTGGTAGAGGTGCGGGCTGCAAGCCGAGAGGTCCTCGGTTCGAATCCCACCTGCGGCAACCGCGTTGTGTCCTTGGGCAAGACACTTCATCTCCATTGCCCGCGTGGGGGCACGATGGCGCCGTGTACTAAGGCGTACTGCACGTCGATGGTACGCATGTCTTCAACCAACCTAACCCTGCCTGTGCTGCAGTGCGGAGTTACGATGTTGGGGAGCTGGCAGCTGCTCGTCGTTGCTCGGTGGTTCTCTCCGGGTACTCCGGCTTCCTCCACCTGTAAAACTGTCACGGTCATGATTAGCCATTGTGCATAAATATGTGACCTTAAACATCAATAAATAAATAAATAAATAAATATAATAATCATCCTTATTGTCATCATTAATTCCTCATCATACAAAACTCTTCTTCAAGCCCACTCCGTCATACCTGATTGCGTTCAACGAATAACTGTGAACATTTCGATGGAAAGAAATTGGTTGTGCCTAGTAACACATCAAAGGGGACATCTCTAGCTTGGTTCATATCGACCGAGATCGACGTCATATCAGCCGAGTTTGAAGCCATATCAGCCGAGTACGATAATGGTGAATTCTGGGAAAGAAAATCATATCTAATACATAACGACCAAGGTTACTGGCCATTGCGGGAGTGCGGTGGCTCAGTGGTGACGGCATTGGACGTCAAACCTAAAGCTCTACGATTCGATCTCCGCCAGGGGTAACTGCGATGTGTTCTTGGGCAAGGCAATTCACCCCGACTCGATAGATATCGAGACATATTCCTCAGTAGCTTCCTAAATGACGCCACGTCGCCTTGAAGAACGATCAGCTGGTCTTTGTTATTGTTTTGAAACGTTTGCATTTGGGGTCGAATTGGGCTGAATATTGTGTAATAAAATGTCACGTAGCATATAATAAAAAGAAAATTTACTCTATTTTAGTCAGTGTCGGGAAGCAAACGCTCGTGAAATATAAAACTTTTAGGTCCCCACTCTCATGAGATAATTCCCGATATTCACTAATACAGCGTAGATATCCTCTATATGTACATAGTGGAGCAGGCTCGAAGGTGAGTCTCATTGTTTGAGTAGAAAGCCAACAAATCAGTGATTCCGAGATCGCGGTAATACAAAGCCCATTCTAAATTAGTTAAGACGAATTTGTAACCAGTATCATGATGACAAACCGGTAAAAAATGACCAGAGCTTCTGAGTGACAGGCAGTGATATATTTTTTGATGATCATCAGCAGTTTGAGGATCTTTGACCAAGGCTGATGACCCCACCCGCTGCTGGGGTAGTGGGACTGAGGATATCGCTTTTCCCTACCGGATTAGCATTGGTGACTACCCATTTTGGAATTTTATGCGAGACTAGACCATTGCCTATCTGAGTTGATGGGCTCAGACAAGACAGAGAATGCCTAATTTTGATACTCTGTGACATCAAAGCTTGGTCAAAACTCGTCTGCGTGATCAAGAGAATGTTGTTCATTATATGGTTTCTGATTCTGTCTATCTCGAGGTTGCAGTTCTTTTATGTGGTTTCTCTGTTCGGGATACAGAATTTAGATGTCTTTTGCATGTATGTTGGCTGATTGCTGGATGGTGATAAATTAGGGGAGTTTGGATTTACTAATTGATATCACGAGCATGGTATCTATCTGGCGGTAAGTCAGCTGAGTTGCATTAAATGTGGTAAACAGAACGCGAGGACAAATTTCTCAGATTTTTCATCAAATTCAGGATTTGGTGGGATGTTAGAATACCCTGTGATTTTGGATAGCGGATGTGTCAGCTGGGTATGTACTTCACTTTCATTTTGCCTTTAGTTATTGTAACGCATATACTCGTACCAGGGGGGTTGTAAATATGCTAAAGTCCTGAGAACCTTTGAGTTGGGATTTCTCTTCAGTGTATGTACTAAATAGATTGGCGAATGTGCCACCTCCCAGTCAAGCTACATCACAGAACACAAAAGATAAACTAACGGATAGATATATCAGCGGACGTGTCGCGATGAGCAGTTCTATCGAGCTTTTACCTGAGTGCGGAGAAGAAACATGGTTGCAATCCGATGTTAGGTCATTGGTGACCATAGAATAGTGGTGTGTCGTTATGTATGTTAGCCCGCGAGGGTTCAGACAAATTTTTAGGCCAGTGTATATTTGGAGGAAATACCACACTGGTTTTATTATTGACAAAATTGCATGCAAATGTGAAGAAACTGGACCGAACAATTTACGGTGATGGATTGTTGTAAACTCTTACTTAGTCCATGACTGCGAGCAGACGATCTTCGAAAAAAGTCATGAATTATTAATTCAAGCTCAAGCTGAAAATATAACAACACTTGCATGCCGAATTTGTTTCAAGAGCTCCAGTCGGATATGTCCGATGCAGCAAGTAAAGGATATTGATGCGCGGCTCTGGAAGTTTAACCTTTTGAACGCGAGAGGCCGCTTTTCCGGCCAAGAAACATGATACGTCATAATTTCATAAGTAGAATACGTGCGAAGTGAATGTATGGAGAGGACAAGCAATATTTTCAACGTGCAGCCCCATGGGGCTGCACGTTGAAAATATTAATTGGTCTAACCCCATATAATGAATATGGGCTCTTCCAAATACTTCCACTGAACTGACATGGAAGATACCACCATGGTTCAAAAGGTTAATTATATGACTTGACAGTTGATGAGTGAGTACTTCTCCCATGGGATAAAACTAGTTGCATAATCATTACGTCTGGAATTAGTCTTATATGATGTGCTGTGAGATGCAACTTCAGCCCTGGAAGGTTTATGCGTAATAAAGAGGTGGGGTTGACGGATGAATGCAGGATGAATGATTGTTCGTTAACCCTTTGTCTAACGAATCAAGGTCATCCGCTCGCGTAATATACAAACTGAGCAGCTGAAAAAAATATTTTTCAAACGATTTCAACAAAACCATATTATGTGACCCCTCATTGGAACGAGCTCGTTCCGATGGGGTGTCACATATGGTTGAACTCGTTCCAATGATGGATCATGTGATATGGTTTTGTTGAAATTTTGTGAAAAATTTAAAAAAATAATTTTTAAAATAATGAATTTTGATATCGTCGGCGTTGGGTTAAGAGTGAATCATTGCAGGTCAAAGTGATCGTTGAGTTGGCTGTGATGTGCGGCTAATCATAAATTAGTTACTTTAGCGGGGCCACAGAAATCCTAACTGCCAATAAAGTCAGACGAATTTGGAGCGCATTGCAAGAGTAGATTCTAGTGTGATGCGACCCCGCCTTTGATTCACATTCTTGGGCCGTGTGTTAAAAGGATTAAACAATATAATCACCATGTTTCTGCAGTATGCTCAAGAATGGCAAGTGCAATTTGTGCCCTGAATAGGACAAAGACATTTCTCCCCGCAAAGGCAATGAAAACTCTATACTTTTCATTCATCCACTGTCATCTCGTATATGGTATTCAGGTTTGGTTCATTCGACCTACACCAACAGAATTCTCAAGCTGCAAAAAAGAGCCGTCCGAATCGTAACTAGGAAAGCATATAACCCTCTTTTCAGAGATTGTGACATTCTGAAATTTAAAGATCTCCACAGCCTTCACGTCTCCCTCTTTATGCATGATTGGATGAACAAAAGACTGCCTATGTCATTCGATAACACCTTTCAGGTTTACAGAAACCCTTTGGGGATGATTACAAGGCAGGCTGGTAAAATAGAAACACACAAACCAAGAACTCAATTTTCTGCAGAATTGTCCTTCCATTCCTTCCCAAGAATTTGGAATAGTATAGACACACTAACTCAGCAATATAGTAGACCCAAGTTCAAAAAATTATTAACGCATAAAGCTTTAAGTACTTATTCCAACCCAGACTTCAAGTGCGACAACCCAGCCTGTCCCGATTGTATCTGCCATCAAAACCCTCTGGTATCTCATCCTCCTCCCAGCATTTGACCTATTGATCCCATCTAGCCTCATGATTCATAGACAAACTATTAGATATTCATGCCTTTGAAAAGAATTTTCGTTACACTGATGCCAAACCGAGTTGACACATTTTATAAGGGAATGGCAGGAAGACAGCCTTTTAGGCTATGCCATTTCCATGCTGTATACTAGGTTATGTTCTTGTAGTTTGTGTAGTTTGTAATGTTATGTTGTTGTTAATGTACAAGTATACTGCAGAATAGAGATATATCAATATAAGTTTTTGGTCGTTTGTAGATAGGCCTCTATTCAATATGTGTTGGTGCGTGTGGTCCTGGGTTTTCTTGTTAAATATTATTTCTGAGAAGTATGCTTCCTTTATAGAAACGGGTGGTGACAACATGGTGAATGAAGTTTTGTTGTTAGCAGCAGTGGTGGCTACGGGCGGGGGGGGGGCATGGGGGGCATTTGCCCCCCCCCTCCCCCCAAACGAAGGCTTTGTCGCCCCAGTTGCCCCCCCCCCCAACCATCTCGCATGCATTTCCATCCATCCACCCTCACACACAAACACATTCAGTCACTCTCTCTCACAAACACACACACCCCTCTCTTTTTTTATTCCCAATAATTTCCCATACACACTTAGCCCAAAGCCTCAGGCTAGCTGATGAACACATCCAGGCAGTAGAGATTTAAAGACTCGGATGCAGATACAAACGAAGGCTTTGTCGCCCCAGTTGCCCCCCCCCCCCCCCCCCCAACCATCTCGCATGCATTTCCATCCATCCACCCTCACACACAAACACATTCAGTCACTCTCTCTCACAAACACACACACCCCTCTCTTTTTTTATTCCCAATAATTTCCCATACACACTTAGCCCAAAGCCTCAGGCTAGCTGATGAACACATCCAGGCAGTAGAGATTTAAAGACTCGGATGCAGATACTTATAAGTTATAATTAAGTTATGAGCCAACAAAGGCATGTCTATCCATATCCCTTGTCTAAAAAAATTCATGGATTTCGCATTATGACAGACGGGCATTATGAGTCTCTCTCTCTCTCTCTCTCTCTCTCTCTCTCTCTCTCTCTCTCTCTCTCACGCACAGACCCATCGGATCCAGGATTTTTTGAAAGGAGGACCGCTAATTACCATTACATTTAGTCGAAACTTGGACCCAAAGTCCATAATATAATTTTTTGGTTTGGTACGTCCACAGGACGTACCAAACCAAAAAAGTATATTACGGACTTTGGATCCAAGTTTGGACTACCTCATAACAAAGTAATGATATGATCCTTTACGTATTTGCCCCCCTTCATGGGAGTCTGCCCCCCTAGTTGCCCCCCACAAAAAAATTTCTGGCGCCGACACTGGTTAGCAGGCAGTTTTCTTTTGCGGGTGCCTTATAAGTTCGCTTGGCATTTCAATTGTTCACTTACCTTTTGATCAGAGATTCTGCGCTGCATTTTCTGGATTTTTTTGAGTACCTAGCCAGTTTATGGCATGCAAGATTTTAGGTTTTGTTGTTTTATTGGAGTTTAACGACAAATTCAGCAGCCAGGGTCACATAGTGTTGGACAGTTTTACGGATAAAAGAAGCTGGAGTACCTGGGGAGAACAACCGACCAGCAATGCACAACTGTCAGACTTCCCAACATACTAACTCTGTGCAAGAAGGGGTAGCAGCGGTTGGAGGCAAGTGAACAGCAACGTGCAGTACGCCTTAGTACATAACTCCACCGTGTCTTCCGCGTATACAATCGGGATAAAGTGCCTTGCCTAAGGACACAGCGCAGTTACCACTGTTCAAGAGAGTAGCGCCGACCTTTCGATTTGAAATTCAATGCTCTAACCACTGAGCCCCTGCGCCCCATGACTTTAGGACCCGTTTCTTCTCGTAGATGTAGTGATCAAGACATCGCCATAAATTGTGTAGCTAAGATTATTAGTTGCCACGGATCAAGGTCGAACCATCGACCTTTCGGTTTAAAGTCCAATGCTCAAACCAAAGAGCCGTTGCGCTCCCGGCGTTTTAAATGACAAACGTTTACGAAAACTTAATAGGAAACATGTACACAACTCCATGACCATGATCTCTTTGTTACCTCCCAGATTTTGAAAGAAATAAATATATAAAAAGAGATGAAGTATGGTGTGTTAACCATTTACCCAACGTAACCGCCGTGATTAACCAACGCTATTCACAAAAATCGCCCTTTAAATTTTATTATTTTTCCTTTTTTGCCCCAAAAACATAGCTTATGACCTTTCATCGTAACCATCTCGTTTAGCTCGTCCCAATGAGCTGTCATAAGCTTGTTTATGAGGTAAAAAAATGAAAAATGTTTGTTCAGCAATATTTTTTTTTACAGGTGCCGTCTTCTCTTCATGTAAGGGTTAAATTAGCCCAAGTGTTCTCACATAAAGCTCTAAAATACTCCCCCTTACCTTTCCATGTCGAATATACACTTTTTCCATGCCCCTCTTGCTCATTTTGAGGAGGAAAATAGAAAGTGAGACTTCAGGGCTAGGGCATAACAAGTTCAATAGTAATTTTGAGTGCAGACAATTGTATTAAGCACCAACCAACACAAAACGTCTCCATGCTTATATAATGGGCGGTTGTAAAACTTGTGTGGTGATATCTACAGCCTATTCCCTCCACAGCACCAGAACTGCAGAAAAGTTCTGAATTTTTGCTGAACTTACTGCAAAAACTCAAATGTGGTTTTACTTCTCCAATGCGATGTTTGTGAAACTCAGCATGTTGGCGAAACTTGTACTCAGTTTCGAAAACCACAGATCACTCAAGAGGATGGAACGTGACTGTGCCATCACACGTCGCTGCATGTCCACGGGTCACCTAATCCCTTCATTCCACACATTTATCATGTACTCTAAACCCGACTGGTCTAAAGTTGGGCATGTTTCTCGAAAAACTGTTTGAATTGAGTAGCTTTTTACCTTGAAACAGACCTTCCAGTGGTACTTGATTTCTCAAGTTTTAACCTTTTGGACCCTGATGGTATGTTCCACGTCAATTCAGAGTCAACAACTGGTAGAGTCTATATTTGTTACTCGGGGAAGACCAATCCATATTTTCAATGTGCAGCCCTGCGGATGCACGTTGAAAATCTTGATGAGTCCACCACACAAATTCACTGAACAACTAACTACTTTATGAATTCAGGCCGAATCGGGATCCTGGATCGGAAAAGCAGTCTTCCAGGTTAAAAGGGTATGTTGCACTCACATTGCGCAAATAATTTAGGAGCTAGGGTACTTGGGCATATGTTTATTGTTTGTTCAGAAAGTATTTCATTCAATAACGTTGCATTTTTGCAACGGTTATCAATTTTTCTGACTGGACATCGTTGCACTTGGAAAGAATTTTACAGAAGTCCATCTCAAATTTTAATCAGTTGCAGTTTGTATGTGTGTTCTTTTTTATCTTTGTGTACCCCGATGAATGTCTTCTGAAGAAGTTTGGTAGAAGTTTTTTATGTGTTGTTTAACCCTTTACCCAACGTAACGACCAAAACCGGCCAGAGCTATTCACAAAAACCGCCAATTAATTTTCATTATATTTTCTTTTTTTGTCTCAAACAAATAGGATATGTCCCCTCTTTGGAACGAGCTCGTTCCAATGAGGGGTCATAACCTATGTTTTTGAGACAAAAGATGAAAAACATTAGTTATCAAGAATTTTGTTTGCAAGTGTCGTCTGCTTTTCATGTTTGGTAAAGGGTTAATACAGATGAATAATTCTCAATTTAGGCCCGTTTATCTTCTCGATCTAACACAATTCAGAAGGATTTATTTTGTCAGAAGATAGACGTTTTTCCATATTTGAAGTAAGTATATTCGAATAAAATGCGAAAAATAGACCAACAAGTTCAGAATTTTTTTGTTTTTCTGTTTAAGAGAGAGCGAGAGAGATTGCGCTATCAACAGTCACCCACCACACGACACATCAGCTGGCAATTTTACAGTTCGATGAACTATTCACAAACTTGAGGTCCATCATAACTTGTGATTGTTCAACCATAATTGCAAACTGGTTATTGAGACCTGTCAATGGAAACATGCATAATTGTTTTCAATGTTTTGCATTCCGTTGTTTTTCTCATTTCCAACCTTTTAAATGAATTAGTAAAACAGACAATGCTCGTAAAACTCTATTAGTTTGAAAGAAATATCAAATATGCTTCATTCTATGTGGCTTTCTTTTTGGTCCCAAGAGTAATACCAAGAGCATTCTGTCATACTCGTTTATGAACAAGGTGAGGCGTCTTTTCTGCTTTATTGTATCAAAAGCTACTCGGTAAACACGTAAGGTGGATTAAAAAACTTCAGAGCGTGCTGATGCGCCAAAATACAGGCATTCCTGAAATATTTTCTGCAATTGTAAACAAATTTCGATGCATTTGGCTAATGAATTCCAGCTTTACGCCATTCGATCTATTTCTCTGACTTCGATCATCTTCCAGCACGAAGGCTAGGCTTTGGATTGACTGCTAGGGGGCTGGAGGGTCACATTTGGGCTCTATTCTAGTGCGGATACAACAACCAGGAGATCTCAAATTATGTTGTTGTGTTTCACATTATGTTCTCGGAGCTTAGAGGATAATTGAGAAAGACAGTGAAAAAGAGTGTCAAATGTGTTATCTAGGCATAGTGGTGACCCCGGAACAGAATAATATTCACTGGATGTATAATGGGGAAGTGGGATGGCAGAATGAATAATATGTGGTTAGTGGGCGACACAAAGAAGTGGGTTAGTATGCTTAGCGGAGAGATTGGGAAGAATAGGGTTACGGAATATCATCAAGTAATTAATATGTGATGGGAGAAGAGAAGAGGCGTGGGGATAGGGAAGTATTTCGGAGAACAGGGCTAATCAAAGCCTTCTCACCCGAGAACTGAGACAAATCAGTTGCCGGCTAAAGTGTTATTATTATTATTATTATTATTATTATTATTATTATTATTATTATTATTATTATTATTATTATTATTGTTATTAATAATATTTTTGAAGTGTATTTATTCCATCTGTATGGATTTGCCTTGTTACATTTTATGGAAGAGTGCCTATAGGCACTCTCCTATAAATTGTAACAAGGCGAAGACAAGCGAACAAATTTTGGCAGCAAGAAAAAAATGCACTCTGCCAGTTAAAAGGTGACTAAGGTGGACGGAAAAGACTAAACCGTGACACCAGGGCCATATCATAACATACAAACAAAAAAGGGTGGTTAGGGGTATTTGTACCTTTTGTGATATAAGATTATAATCATGACTAGGCGTGCCACAAAGGGTCAGCGGCGTAACCAGTATGGGGGTGGGGGGGGGGGGTAGTACCTTTTCCTGCAAAATACCAACCCTTTTATACCTTTATTCCTGAAATCCCTAAAACTGGATCATATGAACTCACTCTGATAATTCTTGGGTCATTTTGCTTTTGTTATTCCTTCACTTTCTTGGTACTTGGGCCTTCAGAAGGTAATCAGATTGCTCAGATTGGCATGAAAAGGTAATTGCCTTTCCCCGGGGAAGACCTTGGCCTTCACCTATGGGAGATGCGCACTCGTAACACAGCGCGAGGAGCAATGATGTACGGGGTATTTTTCAACAGAAATATATCCCTCTACACTTCATTTAGCCTGGTTTCGCCATTGGGTATGGGTTTTGAATAGCAATCAGTCCCACATCTACCCCATACCCACACGTACACACAAAGGAATCCAGGACAAAGTGCCAATGGACAAAATACCAATCAGACAAAATGCCCAGCGATTCCCAAAATGAAATACAAATAACAGTAACACAAAGTGAAATAAAATTTTATTTTCAAATGGTAATAGCACTTATTTTTACATTTTTTCAACCTTTTCACAACATTTCACCGACATTGTCAACATTTAAAACAACATTACACAACATTTTTACACCATCATTCTTAATTTTAATATGCTTTTGCGGCATTTTGCCTAGCATGATTGTCTGATCATATTTATAATTATACGATGATTTAGGGAAATCGTTGAGATGTGCCAATATTAAATTCCTAAAAACACAATTTAATGGCAACAAAACATTTTTAAAAAAAGGCCACTCAAAGAAGAACATCCAAGGTGACAACAGAGATTGACAAACCAAGAAATACTTTGAGAAAACAACAGTTAGGGTTAAGGAAAAGTCAGTTATTTTCTGGATGGGCATTTTGTCTGATTGTCATTTTGTCCATTGGCATTTTGTCCATTGGCATTTTGTCCATTGGCATTATGTCCATTGCCATTTTGTCTATTGCCATTTTGTCTGCGCACCCACCTACACAAAGGGATAGGAATCAAATAGCTTATATGGATCTATTTTCTATTTTTTACCACTGGTTGGTTTAGGCGTCTTGGATATCCCTCCCCCCCCCCCCCCCACACACACACAGTTATTGAGCTTCCTTCGCCTCATGTTCTCAACCTCGATCTTTATCAAGCTCTTTTCGCTATTTTGTAGCCAAAGAGGTGAAACGGCCCAATTATTTTGTTATCACCTATCAATGCCTTGGCATTTTACATTAATTTTTATTGTGATGGCACCATGACACAGCCTCAAATTACAGAGGTCCCATATATTGTTTACAGGTACCATGTCCAGAATCATGTCCAGAATCATTTCAGAAAACTTGTAGCACATTGTAATTTTTCTTTGTCCAGATTGACTCAATGTGGTTACTTTACAATAGTTGGCCAAATAACAAAAAAAGTGGAAATAAAAATTAGTGTTCAACTGATGATCGGAACCGGCCACTACAATCGGCCGATTGTGGTCAATCGGATGACATCGGCAACGTTTCCTGGCACATCGGTTGAACCGATTGTTGCCAAGCAATTTGTGATGAAACATTAACCGCATTTTATTATCTTCTGCAATTGTTCAATTGTTAATGTAAAATGATGTCAATGATACAATTTAATAAAGTTGAGAATCAACCACAATGTGTATTCTTAATCTCTATGGACGCCCCTTTACGGGATACACAAGTTAAACGACATGTACAGCTTAGAATTGAGCGTATTTGCGGCAATCGCCAGTTCATACCGGAAAGGTGAAGGTTGAACGCCATTGACTCAGGTCGCAGTAAAATTACCAGTCGCACGCACATGGGCGATAAACGTGGCTCTGAGAGCCACGTTTACCGCCCAAGTGTGCGCGACAGGTAATTTTACTGCGACCCCAGTCAACGTAGTTCAACACGGTCAAAAATGTTCACTTTAATGTAGTTATTTCGAGCCTCGACTTGTCTGGTAATGCACGGTATTACAATCGGAATCGGCATCAGGGTCGGCCGATTGTGAGCTCAAATAACCGGTAATCGGTCAGCGACCATTTTTGGTAATCGGTTGAACACAAATAAAAATACGTTTTGCTACTTACTCCCAGAATTAATTCATTCATTTCTATTGAGAATTCTGGGAAGTGAGGCTGCGCTTTATTTTTGTAGTAAACATATTCTTTTACTTAGGCCCATACGAATCTAAAATTTCGGATCGAATTGAATCGCGAAACGAATCAAGAAGAAGATTTCGAATCAAATGGAATTTCGGGTCGAATCTCACCATCTTCAAATTGTAAATATTACACCGCGTTAAGCTGCAGACGCACACTTGCGGTTCACCCTCCGGTACCGCAATATGGAGCATTCATTTCACAGCTTTGTTTTGCCGGACCGAAATTAAAGGTAGTGATGCATTGGCCATGACACATACACACGGTTGTGGTGCGTTTTTTTGTTTCGCCCCTCAAGACATTCTGTCCGGTGAAACGGTACGTTCAGATCTATACCGTCGGGGTTTCAGTCACTTTATGACGTAGTTTTGGAAAATTCTACATGGCAAGATGCCACGTGCAGTAGCTATCAGTGCACAGGAGGTAGAAGATTTATATGAAAATAAATGACCGAAATTAATCATTAGCATTTCAAAAGAAGCAGGAATTTGCCGGTAGCTAAACTGCTACGTCTTTTGAAATGGTAACGATTAATTTCTGCCATGCATAGCCTAAAAGAAAAAATAAAATTTTGGAAAATACAATTGTAAAATTTTTATAAGATTTGTCCCTGGTCTCCTGTACAGGAGACGTTAATGTGCCAATACTATAAAGCTTTGACAATTATATTTTCTAGAATTGTATTTTCTAGTTATGACTTTAAATGCGTTAAAATGAACAATTAGCATTTTCAAAGATGAAAATTGGCAGCATAGGCATATACGATTGACTAAACTTGACTTATTTTTGTGCTGCCGATATTGCCAAAAAATCCAACGTGGGAACTCCAGGAAGTGAAACAGTGCTTGTTTTCTGTTGTAAACAAACTCTGTTTACTGGTAAAATCTGATAAGCAACGCCTGGGATGCACGTCCTCTAAAAGAGGTAACGTGGGTATCAATGATTGGCTGGAGTTGACTTTATATCCATATTAGCCAATGTGCAGAAATATGTAACTGTAAACACCAATAAATAAATTGTCCCAAAATGACCTTAAACACCAATAAATAAATTCGTTGGATGATTAACTAATTAATTATGTCTGGAACTTATTATATACAGATCAGATCAATGAACGAATTTAGTTAATTAATCAATTAGGTCCGTTCATTGATCTGCAACACTTCACCTTAAACGGAATTACCATAATAGGCCAATTAACCGAGCCGATAGATCTTTGGCACACATATTAAAATTAGTTGAATTACTAGTAAATCGGGGGATACAACGACTGTGGGCGATCAGGAATCTTTTTTTATGGCAGTGGAGATAACAATGTAATTGTTGAAAAGAAGGCCGAATTTTCTGACATAATTTTTTTTTTCGGAGGGTGGGAGTGGGGCACTTTATAACCAAATGATGTTTAACTGCGCTGTTGGGAGCGCGGTGGCTAAGTAGGCAGAGATGCAGGCTGCAAACCGAGAGGTCCTCGGTTCGAATCCCACCTGCGGCAACCGCGTTGTGTCCTTGGGCAAGACACTTAATCCCAATTGCCCACGTGGGGGCACGGTGGGGTTGTGTACTAAGGCGTACTGCACGTCGATGGTTGAGGAGTCTGGCAGTTGTTCGCCGTTGCTCGGTGGTTCTCTCCGGGTACTCCAACTTCCTCCACCCGTAAAACTGTCCGACACGAGGTGACTCTGGATGTCGAAAGTGTCGTTAAACCACAATAAATAAATAACTGCGCTGTTGTTTTGAATACTTACTATGGCATTGTCATTTTCCCAAGAGAATATCATTTACCATGACAGTGATTTTCGCACTGAGGATTGATATTAGTTCTGATTTCTGGTGAAGAAACTAGTTCCGAGAATATTACACAAAACAGGTTGAACCACCCCAGTTTTTCCAACTTTGTCGAACGTATATTTGGCCTAATGTTGTTTAAAATTCAGGACATGAATCATAATAGTGAACATTATTTTGAAGTTGGTCTACGTGCACCTTTGGCGACCAGACAGAAACCGAAAAAAAACGTAATTGAAGTTTATTTTAACCCTTTACCCAACGCAGACGATATCAAAATTTATTATTTTAAATATCATTTTTTCAAATTTTTCAACAAAATTCAACAAAACCATATCATGTGACCCCTCGTTGGAACGAGCTCGATGAGCTTGTTCCAACGAGGGGTCACATGATATGGTTTTGTTGAAATCTTTTGAAACATAATATTTTTTCAACTGCTGAATTTGCATATTACACGGGCGGATGCGGGCGATTCGTTAGGTAAAATGGAAACTATAAAATTTCCTTTCAACCTGATGTGCATAAATTTTTACGTGAAGATAAAAAGAGCAAAAATTCTGAACCGAGGCTCGACAGAGCTGTTGGATTAAATTATTGCTGAACCTCCCAACAAGCCAGGATGGTTTTGCTCATTTCGCTGTTGACAGTATTGACTGAAATGACACCCTCCAGGGCGCCAGTGTTAAAAGGATTAATCATACCGGCTCGAAATATAGAAATCGCACACCTCAAGTTCTCAGTCCTATCTCCATCTCTCTACTGTACAAAGGTGTATTTAATTTTATTTATCCATTTTCAGTCTGGAGGTTTGCATCAAGTAACCCCTTCGCTTGCTACAAACGTTTTGTTGGTCGACCATCGTTATCCCCAAAATGGGTTTTGCTTTATAGAACTAAGAATGCTTTTGTCGAAATGCAAAAACAATTTTCAATTGAATAATTGCAATATAGTTGAATGTTAAATCACAACTCGTTCAGGCATATGGATATCTCGTCCTAAACAAACTGTCGAATAAAACTGTGCAAATCTGTTTTGAATTTGCCGAAGAGTTAGTAATAATGATTTCCAACGACCTTATAGGGCTATATTCCCTTCCATAAAATCTGTGCATTAGTGGGGTAAAGAGTTTTTCTTTTGGCGCATGTGTGGGTGGGTGAGTAGCGGTGGGGGGTTCACACGATAACACATCCACAGAAATTAACTATATTCTCTGACGAAATTGTGTAGTTTCGATCCCATTCATGTTGACAATTTCGTCATTTGAAGAGAGATTTACAGGAAAGTTAGCTCCCCTTAAATTTGTGACGCTGTTTGTAAATGGTCACAACACACTGTTTTTTTCCATTGACGACAGTGCTAATCTTTTCTCCTCTCCCCATCTCATCAAGCTGGTTTGGGTAAAAACAACCATCTATCCATTTAGTTTATCATCTCACGAAAAAAATATACTGAGAAAAAATATAGGTCGCCACGTGACTTTTGCCTTTAAATTTGGTGATTCCTATACTCCCGTCCAGTTTCGCACGGAATGAAATAGACATATTTTTACCAACCCCACCCAATTTTTATCTTCTCTCACACTTTTCAGAAGACAATTGTCACCAATATTTGATATTTTTTTCAAAACATGCACTTTAAAATTTTATTCACGCTTACAAGCTCAGTTCATTTTTTACCAATCGGATAAATTATGGAACTTTTATCCTCCATTAGAGGCGCTGTTTGCACCAAAACAGTGTATTATAACCAAATGTAACACAAATGGTGCGGAAAGTCATGTAAAAATAGTGATTTCGACATCTTAGCGAAGTTGTATGATCGATGTGCGCATCATTTCACAAACTAGTGGCATTTTCTTGTAGACTGGCATAAAAATACAGAACCTGGCTTTTTTCCCTTTTTTCTAATCAGTTTGAATGTTCGACTATTATTCTCTGTTAACGGCGCTTTCGCCATCTTTTGATGTTCTGTAACTTTTTTTCTGTTCATTATATTAACGGGGTGCGCGTCTTGACAAAAAAGAGAGATGCTTTCCATTAATATAATAGCCCAGGGGGTAAGATTTGCCGATTGTTTTCCTGGGAGGAATAAAAAATTGCAAATTACCGTAAAACACATTCTCTGGAGAAAGGGTCAAAATGGACATTACTTAATTGCTTCTAATTACCCTTCCCTAAAAAACAACTTTCCTTTTGTAACTTTTAATAAAAGAAAACAACAGACAGCTCTGAGAGCTGTCTGTTGTTTTCGTTTACTAAAAGTAACAAAAGGTAACTTCGCGTTATTTTCTGATTTCTTATTCTACTGGTGTCATAGGTGTTTTTAACAACTACATGTTTCTTAAATGGACCTCTCTCGTCCGTCTAATAATTTCAGGGGAGATAACTTTATCGAAAGTAGATTTTCATGACAAAAAAAGGTCAGGGTTGATTGGCATGAAGACGAGGTATTCTCCCTCTCACCCTAACTCAAAAAGTGGGAGCGCGGTGGCTCAGTTGGTAGAGGTGCAGGCTGCAAGCCGAGAGGTCCTCGGTTCGAATTCCACCTGCGGCAACCGCGTTGTGTCCTTGGGCAAGACACTTCATCTCCATTGCCCGCGTGGGGGCACGATGACGCCGTGTACTAAGGCGTACTGCACGTCGATGGTGCGCATGTCTTCAACCAATCTAACCCTGCCTGTGCTGCAGTGCGGAGTTACGATGTTGGGGAGCTGGCAGCTGCTCGTCGTTGCTCGGTGGTTCTCTCTGGGTACTCCGGCTTCCTCCACCAGTAAAACTGTCACGGTCATGATTAGCCATTGTACATAAATTTGTGGCCTTAAACACCAATAAATAAATAAATAAATAACTTAAAAAATTTTCCCCTCTCCCAGAAAGGTCAATAGCACAAGAATACTGGGGTTAATTTGACTGTACGTTCATCGCCTGATAGTTAGATTGTCCGTTTGTGGTCAAACGTCTGAGAGTGTTCAAATGTTGACGTCAGTTGCGTTGTTTAGCTGAGTTTGAAAATTCAGCAGCTCAGGAAGTACTAGTGTAAGTTAGTTTGTGGGTGATCAAACACCTATTTTAGTTCAAGTGAGCACGACAGTCGTTTGCACTTGCACTCACGTGGGCATGAATGTCTGTAAGGTGTAATTTGTGTGTCTTACTGACAACTGGAAATTCTTTTGAGCGAGATTAATGAACTATAGTTTCAGTTAAAACAAAATCAACATGACTCCCAAATTTTCAAAATACACCCGGCGGGGAAGAGGTCATTTCTCTGACTCCTGACATCACTCACCCATCTTTACTCTAACTGTAACTCAAACAGCATTGAACTATTTAACCCTATACCTAATACCAGGTGGCAATTGCGAAACCATACCTAGAATATCTAATGTTTATCATTTCTTGTCTCAAAGCATAGCTTATGATGCCTCATTGGAACGAACTCGTTCCAATCAGGGTCATATCATAAGTTATGTTTTTAACCCTTTACCCAACGCAGACGATATCAAAATTTATTATTTTAAATGCCATTTTTTCAAATTTTTCAAAAAAATTCAACAAAACCATATCATGTGATCCCTCGTTGGAACGAGCTCGACGAGCTCGTTCCAACGAGGGTTCACATGATATGGTTTTGTTGAAATGTTTTGAAAAATAATATTTTTTCAACTGCTGAACTTGCAGATTACGCGGACGGATGCGGGCGATTTGTTAGGTAAAGGGTTAAAGTAAAAAAAAATGAAAAGATAATAAACTTTGAATATATATATATTTATGATAATCGCTGGTCGTCTCCAATCCGTTGCGTTAGATAAGGAGTTAATGATCAATGTAAACACCTTGTGTTTTGCGTCATATTTAATGCGAAAAAAAAATCAAAATTAATTTTACATGCCCGTCCATGCATTCAGCAGATTAACAATTCGTAGTACATTTAGCAAAACTAAAGCTAATTTCTATTCAGAATTCTCAATGTGAAAACAAACTCATACGTTGGCATCCACTGGAAGGAGTCCTCAGTAATAAACGGAAATCTATAAATTATAAACGATGCCCTGAAACAACGTATTCATCGCAGGAGAGTAAAAATAGAAGAACTGGTATGAAGATCGATGTTTGATTCCTCTGGGGCAGCATTCTGCAAATTCAGAAATATCGAATTTTCTAATAACTCCTGAACCCTTGAAATTCTACACTGCAGCGCCTTCTATGTTATGTAAAGTAAAATAAAGGGGCGTGCACGTTATAGGAGGTTTTCGTTGGTCTGTTTTGGTTTCGTACTGAATCAAAACAAGACAACGCGAAGCGGGGTATATATAAGTCATATATACATACTATATTTAATCAATGAAGAATACATTTAATATGAGTCTTTTAGACAGGAGGTTGGCGTCTTCAAACTGCTCTAAATTTTTATTCTTTTTCATCCTAAATGAGGGTATGATTTTATTTTATTCTTCCAAACGCGTTAGTCTGCCATATTTCAGAATTACAGGCAAACAGCCAACAGCAGTCGAAGACGACGGATTTCCTTCCCAACTTTTTGTGACCATAGTTGCGATCAACATTTGTATGGAACATAATGTTATTCTTAGTTATTGCAATCGGTGGATTATCCCTGAGTTATCTCGTCATGAAAATCGACTTTAGTAAAGTTATCTCACTTGAAATTATTGATGTGTGGGACGGCCCAATTGAGAAACAAGTAATTGTTGAGGGAACACCTATGACATCAGTGGTAAATAAAGCCAGGTTTCCACTTGTTACTTTTAATAAACGAAAACAACAGACAGATCTCAGAGCTGTCTGTCTGTTGCGTTCGTTTATTAAACGTAACAACGGGAAACTTGGCTTTATTTACCACTAAGAAACTAGTTCACAGATAATCATCAAGAATATCTCTCGGTATCGCACCTGCCAACACAAAAAGTTCACTTTGACTCTTGTTTAACGAATGTTATTCTACAGTAATTTGCGAGTTTTTATTCTTCCCAGGGAAAAATAAGCAAATCTCACCTCCTATATTTTTATATTGATGGAAAGGACAGTATATGTGTTACAGGTCACGATGCTCAAACTATTGATATAATGAACAGATAAAATGTTACAGAACAGCGTCCGGAAATTAAAGGCAGCTAACTTTTCCCCTAAATCTTTTCGAATGACGAAAATTGTTAGTCAGAGAATATTGGCCGCTGATTTGTTCATAAATTCAGGAGAAAGTGAAAATCAAAATAATACAACTACAAACAGAAGTACACGCACCGTTTACGAAACGAGTTTTGGGTTGTTCTTAAATCGAATTGAACCATTTCTCCGGCCCGAAGAACTAAAAAATTTAATTTTTTACCCGAAAAACAGCATATCACCCCCTGAACGGAACGGACTCAACAAGTGTGTTCCAGTGAAAGATCATAAGCTATGTTTTTTAGGCAAATATTGAAAAAATAATAAAATTTGAATGGCGTTGTTGTTAAAGTGCGCTAGCCGATTTGGACTTTACGGTGGTCAAGGGGTTAATGACACTTCTCGATAGTAAATTTTGAATGAATTCTTCCACAAGACTGCCACAAAATTGAGCTTGTATGTAATCTTAACGTCGACTCTGCTAAAATGTACTCGTGTGATCCGCTGACCACTTTTTTCAGAAACTCAAAGGTCATTTTCTATTTCTATGATAGGAACCAGCGGCCCTGGAAGCCAGGCGTCACTATAAGTTTGTAAGGTAAGGGATACCAAAGTAATGTCTAGTATGTTTCCGTAAAATGTATTTCAGCATAATTTCTCCCATGTTGAAATAAAATGATTAAGAGCAATGTAAACATTGTGTGTGTGAGGGTCTGTGTGTAGGCCTTGGTTTACAACGATATTTGACTCTGACCAATGGTTTAAAGAAGGTACAGTGTACTTTCGGATATATTTTTCCAATTTGTTTTTCTTAAATCGACACTATAAAAATGATGTTTTTGAATAACTAGTTTTAAAGTGTTTGACCCTTTCAGCCCGGTGTATATAATTTGTTTGCATGAAGGAAGGTTTGGCCTTCGACAAAGAAAATACGCATTTTACTATGTTTCTGGGGAGTATACAACGTAACGCGATACACTTTCTGACATTGGTAAATGTGCTGGTACACCACGCGTGGAATCTTGCTTACGCGTAAGGACGTCATGTACAAACATATCTAATTGGACGTTACCCGTAATGTTATGACGTGAATGAAATGCTTCGACACAAAACGGCGTCAAGCAAGAAAGTTATCAGACCACTGGAAGTGACATTTGTGTTTACAAATAACAGCTTCATTCAGTTAATTCAAGTTTAATTAAGAATTGAATGCAGTTTTATAATCTTTATTGGAGTATGAACGTGCGGGAATGGGTACAAATTATGTATGAATCCCGAACGGATTCATACAATTTGTACCCATTCCCACACGTTCATACTCCAATAAAGATTATAAAAATTGCATTCAATTCTTATAATTACATTCCGTAACTGTTTAAACTACTTTTTACCAAACAACAAAGCAGAAAGACGAAATAAAACATGTACGAACGAACGAGGCGAAAAACCACCCTCACACAAATACAAAGCGCACAACTCTGATTTTTAATTTTCACAACTTTAGAAATGGATACGAGTATTTTAGTAACGGGCTTTATGCCACAGTTGGGAAATGTCACCAAAGAAACAGCAGCGGAGTTGATCACTGCGAGAGGCGCTAAAAGTTAAAAACCCGCCCAAACACCGCCCGAATTACATTCTGTCAACTGCGCTCTACCGTAAATGCGGGTCAAAGTTCGACCAAATGTACTCATTGGAAAATGAATTACATTTGGTCATGACGTTTTCACCCAGCTGACCAATTGGAATTGAGTATTTGGACCCAAAACGTATAACGACATTAACAATGTAATTATTCGTGGTATAAATAGAAAACACAACTCGGGTTGAGTACGTGAGACAGGTTTTAACCCTTGATGGAGTTTTTGCTGTATACAACAAAAAGTTAGCCTCGGCTCGTTGATTGCAGTCCCCCGTACTTCACACTCATTGTGTTATGTTTATTAAAATAACATAAGATGGTAAAGAGGAATAATTCACACCTACAACCCTTCTATTACTGTAACCACCCCGAAACTTCAAAATATGTTCGTTATTTTCCCACCACAACTGTATGTCAAAACAATTCAAGAGCTCGGTGTTAAAGGGGTAACTTTGTTAAAAGGGAAACGAAGTTATAAAAATACAGTTGTAGCAATAATTGGGGTGAGTTTTCCAGGGCCAGCAGAATCAATTTGCAGAACCGTTGCTTTTTTTCTTTTGTAGAAAGAAGCAAGAAAAAAATATTTCGCCCATTAGCGGCGACCATCGAGGCACACGTTATGATACGCACAGTTTACGATAGTGAGACAGCCTCACATTTCCCTCGATTCGCATCCCAAAGTCGTGTGGATGACCAATTTGGGATAATATTCCACTCCCGTATTTTTAATTATCTCTTTTCAAATGTTGGTATAAATCTCTGAATTCGAATTTCTCAAATGGACATTACCCTCTAATAACCGACAGGTTCATCTCTTGGAAGATATTGGACTTTTTTTCCAAAAGGTCGATCTTCGATGGTACTTCGCGTTGGAGCCTGGAGACATCCGATACAGCCCTGTCTCAGGCTCGCCAATCACTGGTTCCTTCAAGCTTGTGGCCTTTGTCATCTGATTGAAAAACCCGGCGATGTGAATAGAACACATTTGAGCTCAGGGATATGTATATTAATTAATTCACTTAAAAAATTATGATTTCACAACGGCATGTGCAGAAAGTTTTGTTTTGTTTTTGTATGTTTTGGATCTTGATGTTTCTACCGATCTAGCAATAATAACTACTAACTAACACTAGTACGTTTTGAGCTACCATCTTTCAGTCCAAGCTAACATTTCAAAAGAGTTGGATGGATTAATGGACAGTGGAGCAGGGGAAGGGGTGTCAACATGGAACAATCCGGACACTAGATCAAGTGAGTGGGTGCGGAAAAACCGTAATTTTGAGTATTTGCATTCCTTTTCTGGGGGCTTTATATTGCCCAACAATGATGAAAAAGGTTCTGTTCTGGTGTCTGATGGTCTAAGTGCGACCTATTTGATAAGCAGACACTATATATAGCTCCTTGAGACATGAATGCTAGTTGATATCTCTACTCTTCTTAGCCATCTACTTAACACTTTGAACACGAAAGACGCTTTCCGGTCCAAAACAGTGATGCGACCTGAAGTCATAAAGTAGTTGGTTGCTCTGTGGAGTTCTTTGATATACCAATCAGTAGTTTTAACTGCAAGGCTGCACGTTGAAAATATCAATTGTCACCACTTAAAGAATGAATACAGGGACTCTAGCAACTGACGACACTGAACTGGTATGGAAGATACCATCAGGGTTCAAAGGGCCAAGGTTTCCTGTATTTCTCTCTTGACCAATTTTTGAGAAGGACATCTGACAGATTAAAGTTTCATATATTTCACTCAGTTTCAGAGAAGGACATCTGACAGATTAAGGTTTTATATATATTCCATACGACAGTTTTAGAGAAGGACATCTGAGAGATTTGAGAAATTTGAACAGTATAGTCAGTATTTGAAATTAAATATGTGTTAAGTGCTTGTACAGAATCTTTTATCGCGACGAGGCCCGTTTTTGGTGACGTATAGCAACGAGTCACGCTTACGCTACGAGTAGCTATACCTTCCTAAAAAACGAGTCAAGTCACAATAAAATATTGTATACAAGCATAATGATCACATAACACTTTTATGTACCCTTCAGTCAACAAAATCTATAACTTCGTCGGCTGAGTGCTAGAATGCTCTATGTCCCATAGGGGACATAGAACATTCTAGCACTCAGCCGGCGACTTCTCAAAAACAGTCGTTAACAAACAAAAAGCCACACCCAACTCATCAAACTAATGGGACTCCATTTTCAATTCTCTCAACTCGACGGCAAGTGAAGAAATTCAACATGAATAAAATTGTACATAGTGTTAAAAAATACTCAAACTTAGCCCAAGGATGCTTTTTCCCATCGAGCAACGATATTTCTAACCAAATTCAAATCATTTCATGAGGTCATTCAATGGATAGGTGGGTGGTTTGGGAAAACAACTAGGAAATTATATTTTTGTCGTTCGCTAGAATTTCTGTAAACACATGACGTCACTTCATTCATAAGTTTTTAAAAGCGTGCAAACCACATTGATTCAATTTTGAGATTGACCATCATCTTTTTTTGTATTGGTGTTATGTACGGTGAATTGTTTATGTACTGGATCATGCAGTTCCCTGAAACCTGGAATTTGTGTTGATGAATACTAGATACATCGTTCATTGCAGCATTATAAGTTTTCGAAGGAAATAACTTGTGATTACAACTACCATTGAAATAGTCCGCCAAGCGCGCATGCGTTCGTTTCTCGCAACGGCATGTGGCTTTTATCGGTACTGCAATAGTGCTACATGATCGATTATCGCCGAATTTTATCGCAACTGACTTGCGTTTTTATGTAAATGTTAGATATCATATGAAAATATCATAAGAGCATACCATAACAGACTTTAAAATTAAGAGATCATACCTGATCAAAATGAGAAACACAAGCTAAGGTTACTGAATACAAAACTATGCCTAACTGAACAATAACAAGAAAACTAATACTATTTATGCATTGTTACAGGTAGAGCTGGATTTCGGGTTTCCGGTTCTGTTCCGTTCCGTTTTTTTTTTGCGGCAAATCGGAAGAACTAAAGCGCAAGGTCCACCAAAAACAAGCCGATCGGTTTTGTTGTGTTTATGCATAAACTAATCAACCTATGAGATAACAGTATTTCATCAGGGTTTAATTCCAAGGCCTTCCTGTGGTCAAATTTCAGCCCCATTCCCAATGTGAAATACTCAGTAATGTCCCCAATTGAACTGACCACGTTTTTCCTGATATATCTTGAATCCAATCCAAAAAGCCCAGAGTCCAAGTCCACAACATATTACACGTTTACGTGTGTAAGCACCAAACTGATATGGTATATCTTAGAGTTAGGCTGTTTATCGGTTTTCCGTTTTTTACTGGGAAGCCGAACCGCAAGACCCACCAAAAACTGACCGAACGGCTTTGTGCATAAACTGATTAAACTATCTTAATGGGAAAGAGCTGGACTAGCGGCCTCTATGGACTCTCGTCACTTACTCTTTCCGGTATAGAGACGAATACGTTGTGTCCTCATTGTCACATTTTCTCCCTTATTGACTCGTCCACCGGACTACACCGGACGAGACAATAAGGTAGAAATGTGACAATGAGACCACAACATAGATTTGATGAACTTTATTCATTTGTTGCCCTGATTTCTGTTTTTTTTCTAACTGAATAGGCTTAGTAGCTGATCTCGTAGAACCACTAAGAATGATCAGAGGGAAATTAGGCTGAGCCAAATGGAGATCCTTACAGAGAGGGCTTTTTATACGAGGTGGTGTCTTAAAAACTATTGCGGATTTTTTTTCAGAGTTAAGGAGTCTAAAGTATTATTTACTATGTTTTCTTAACAAGTTGAGAAACCGAACCGAAAGCAAGGTTTTTTTCCTGAAACCGAACCGAAACTAAATCCTGGTAAAAGGTAAGTATTCAGTATACTCACGACGTCACACAAAGGGAACTTGAGAATATATTCTCATTTGATACACGGCGCTACGCTGTTGTAGTACCACGCGCCGGGTACATGTGTCAGCTATCACTACGAAAATAATATGTGTCACTTTTATAGTGTATGATGCCATCGCCGGCATATAATATCATTGCCTTTTACATTGTCTTTCCCACTATGTTGGATTATCGGTGGTTACGTCATCTACTCTAAAAGTGATACTCGGATTGATACAAGTACGTGTGATGTTATGGCTACACGCCATAAACTTTATTTTATTTATGTATTGGTGCTTAATGCAACATCAGCATCGAAGGCTCTATCGCATCGATACACACCATTAGAGTCCAAGCCCATTTAATCAGCTGCCCAATCTGTGAGCTTAAGTCACAGTCTCCTATACATGCTAAAAAACATCCCCGAGAATCAATCGTTCTAACCATTCTGATTCATTCGGAAGGAATCTACTCTCTATCCAGGTCCAGAACAGTATGAGATGTCAGAAGGGAAGCAGCAACTAGATTTATAAATATGGAGAGCTGACTATTTTTGTCAGAGAAGAGATTTACGGAAAAGTTAACTCTCCTTCATTTCCTAAAGCTGTCGATGAATTCAACACTAAGTTTATGGGAATTTCATGTAAAAATTGTAATTTAGAAATGTTTGCGAATTTGTGTCATCGATGTGCACATTATTTGTTTTCACCATCTTTTGATGTTCCGCAACTTTTTTCTATGTCTGCATCGTGACATATAATACAGGCACTGTCCTTTTCATTATTTTAAAGTCATGAAGGCGAGATATGCTAACTTTTTCCTGGGAAGAATAACAACTTTCAAACTGATGTAAAAACGCATTCGCCAAACAAAAAAGATCCAAAGTGAACGCTTACTTGGTGTTGGTAGATGTAATACTGTCAGATTCTTAATGATGTCTTATCTGTGAAGTAGTTACCGTGCCATAAAAAGTCAAGTTTCCTTTTGTAACTTTTAAAAAACGAAAACAACAGACAGCTCCGCGAGCTGTCTGTTGTTTTCGTTTATTGAAAGTAACAAAACGACGAGACCACTGCACACCGTCAATGGAAACGATGGCTGGAATATAACTTTTTAGATGGTGTTCTCATGATTATTTGGTTTACTTTCCTTGCGGCAGCTACATGGACGAGTGAAACGCGCTGGCTACAGTACGACGAAAGTGCTGTGGTTTGCCACGTGCGAAGACTGGCACGGTTCTTTGTGTGTTTATTGAAGAGCACAACCATGTTTTTCCTGTTGAAAGTTAATTTCTGATCCCCGGCCGAGAATCGAACCATTGGCAACACCGCCTGGTAATCAGGAGCCAATTAGAAGCAACTCGTTCACAGATAATCCATCATTAAGAATATATATCAGTATCACACCTACCAACGCAAACATCCACTATGGCTCTTTGTTTAGCGAATGAGGTTTTACAGTAATTTACAAGTTAGTTTTTTTTCTTCACAGGAAAAAAATAGCAAATCTCATCTCCTGTAGTTTTATATTGATGGAAAGGACAGTGTCTGTGTTATATGTCACGGGGCGTACATTGAACAGATAAAAGTCACAGACCATCAAAAGATGGCGAAAATGCCGTTTTCTTATTTTTAAATGGGTTTGAACAGAGAATAATATGCAAACGTTCAAACTGATAGGAGAAAAAATTGTAAAAGCCAGCTTCTGTATTTTTATGTTACTCCAAATGAAAATGCACGGAGTTTGTGAAATGATGACACAAATTCGCTAACATTTCGAAATTTCAGTTTTTAAATGTCCGTACCATTCGTGTTAAATTTACTAACAGGTTTACAAAATTAAGGGGGGGGGGGGGGGGGCTAACTTTCCCGAAAATCTCTTCCAATGAAGGCAAATGTTAGCCATGGAGTATTAATTCAAATAGATCTTGTTGGACAGAGTTCACAGAATCTACAATCTATTACATGCCTGTATTGGATGTACCGACGACAAATAGTTCTATAAACAAGAGGAATTCTGTAAGTGTCAGGGTAATTTCTCGACATATAACAAGATTTGTGATTCAGTTAACAGCGGTTCTATAGAATATACCCATAGTGGCTTGGTGTACCAAATGTTCACCACGAGTGGTGAAGTGGTGTTAACCGTTACCCTTTGGCTCGGTTAACACCACTTCACCACGAGTGGTGAACATTTGGTACACCAAGTCACCTAGCTACTTTGGATATATTTTATTTATACCATGATCTTCAGATTAATACGGGTTCAAATGTTGAATATAAATCAATATTCACACGTGCGATTCTGTTTTTGTTTACATGAGCACCGGTGGACGTACAGTACTTCCGCTGGCAAGTTTATCGCCGAAACGAAATAGAAAACGAAACGCACAAATCACGATGCCTTTTTTTCATTTTAATAACATAACATACTATTTCGAGTTATGGATGTTTTATTAACATGAGACAACGTATGTTTGTTAATTTTTGGTATATTATGAGGTACACTTATTCAAACACATAATAAATAATTGCCGGTTTCATTTCACTCTTCACGAGGCGACGAGTGATAAATTTAGACAAGTTTGCATTCAAGGCGAGGTCACTAAATGTAAAGTTGGATGTAGTTCCACCGTAGGTGTAAATTTTAACTATTGAAATCCCATTGCTGGCGTGTTCACCACGGCTGGTGTGTAATACTAACATTTATGTCACAGGCTTTTAGAATAGGTAATCATGGTATAATACTCTATAACCTACATGCACTTAACAGGTCCACTTTGTACAGAATATGTGGTATTTATTTTTATTTATTTATTTATTTTTATTTAGCCGAAGTACCCGGAGAACCACCTAGCAACGGTGAGCAACTGACAGACTTCCCAACGTACTATCTCCACACAAGCAGGGTTTGCATTGACCAAGGGCAGAACGCAGTTACCCCTGGCGGGAATCGAACCGTGGACCTATCGGTTTGAAATCCAATGCCGTAGCTACTGAGCTCCCATCCACTCAGAAAAGGTGATCAATGGTTTTGTATTAAGAGAGTTATTCAATTAAGAGATAGTCTATTAAAGTGGTCTTACTGTATCGCGTACAGGTCACACTATTCTGATTGGTTTGACTTTTATTAACATTTGTTTCATCCTATATATAAAATGATGTTCTTCACAAAAAGACAACATATATTTTACCGCCACAGTTTGTTGACGCTCAAGACACTCGCGATACACCCTTTGTAACAATATACCCACTTTTGACCCAAAGTCCTATTCGTCTATAGAACATTAAGTAAAAGAAACTATTCAAAACAACAATATTGAAAGTGACGGGGGGTGACCCTATTACTAGTCTTAGGTCGGTTTGTAGAAAGTTCCCATTACACGTTTGATATGTATTGAATATTTACCATAACACTCCTTCCAGTTGGTAGGCGTGTGTCCAAATAACAACCAACATGAATTACACAAGCACGTATAAAAAAAAGTATACGTCTGAATTGAAACTCGACAATTGGGGGCAAGGGGTCTTCTGAACAGTTGTTAAATTCCGTGCTTCATGTGTGCATGTCTACAATTTGAAGTAGGAAAATATATTTTCGTTTGTCACTACAAATACGAAAAAGAGCTTTATCTGCATTTTCGACTCACCCGCCCTCACTCACAATGGCAAACACAGTCCTGGAAATGAGACGGGTGCGAGTGCCATTGTTCGAGTAAGCACTCGTAATTTCTATTTTATGGGAGCTGAAAAAGCACTTGTGGAAAAATATTGTGGAGCACTAACAAACTGTGAAGGCATATAAATCTGTGTTGTTTTGAGAAAGCAGCACACTATGGCCAGTGGCGAGTTACTGTCATAATTCTGCAATTCCTTATACATTTAACCCTTTGAACACTAGTGGTATCTGCCATGCCAGTTCAATGGAAGAAATTAGAAGAGTCCATATTGTAGTAAAACTGGAGTATATTCAAGTGGAGTGTACTCCGGAAGAGAAGAACCAGCCTGAATTGGAGGAGCGCCACCTATAGTGTTCTTCAAGATGTCGTCTGTTTAAGAAGCTGAATTGCTCATCCAAAGAATCCGCAGCCATCTGAGCGCGACTTGGAGTGATCGGCGCAGCAAAAGAGGCAGACACTTACGAGAATAATCCGAGAATCGGAAGATAAACTTAGGTGAGTTTACTATAATTGGCGTCGACGACAAATCGGATTTTTGTGGGCATAGCTGAGTGGGACGAAAATCTATTTTGGTAACCACGCCGGATTTGACCTTGGACGAGAATCTCGTCCAATCAGTACCAGCGCCATTTTCCAATCGAGAAACAAACAATGAAAACATTGATCAAACTTTTATCCAATTTAATTCACCAGATTTAGAAGACATTAACCAGGTATCGTGAAATTACATGCATATTGCTGGTTACAATCCACCAGTGGATGGATAAACGCTAATTACCACCTGCGCTGTGGAATTCGGCTGTCAACAATTGTTGACTCTGTGATTTTCAGTTCACACCAAACATCATCAGAACGCGGGTCATAGTAAAGCATGATTTCCAGCCACACCGTGACGCGGAAATCTTGAGAAAAAAAGATTATTTTTTTTTTACCACGGGCAAACCTAATAACACCACACTTACGACATGACCTCAGGTTCAGAACAACCGCCGGCCCAAACACCGGTACCGGCCCCAAGTGGGGGTAAAGTGCGTATCAATCAATGCTCTTTCCACGCCCTTTTATCCCTGTCAGGGGTTGGGGCCAAGCTTGGAGAGCAATTGATTTGGCACAGGGAGCAGGTGGGAAATTTAAAACCGGAACATTTGTTCAACATTCCTCACTTGCGGGTGACCCCCAACTTTTACAGGGGATATATTTTATAGACAGGGTGGACGGTTGCTCGGATGATCGCAGCCGGTGTGCCACTGCTAGGGATTTAGCGGCTCTAGCATCGCCTCCCCCAATGGGGGCGGGTGGTGACCCTTTCCAACTAGCCATACACCAGGCCATTGGTTCGGCACAGTTAGCGGGCCCACCTCTACAGACAAGTACACCCGTTCCCTCTTCCCGAGGGAGTGGTTACAATTGGAGTGGGTATGTGGAGCCAGACTATGAGGGGCAACCCGGTCCATATGGGCCCTCAAGACAATCCTACTCCCATTCCCCCATCAGGGGAGTGCCTGGGGACAAACCGAGAAATCGGGGTCGTCGTGGGGGACGTCCTCGTCGGTCAAGGTCATCTTCCACATCATCGCCCTCCCCCTCACCGGAGAGATACAGTCAAGATGGGGGAGGAAAGGTCGACGGCGTCCCTCACCAACAAATTATGATGCATATGATCACCCAAGGAGAAATTCGTCTCCACATAGTGGAGGCTTCCATGACGCTGTCTCGCCACCGATTTATCAGTTGCTAAATGTGGACAGGAGGGAGCCACTTGGTAAGTACATCAGCTGGACAGGGAGGTACGCGGAGAGGCGCTATCCCCATTTAGGGGAAGGTGACCGACTTGCGCACCATTCCCGATTAGGGAGCGGCGATCGAGAGGCGCACCGTCCTCGATTCGGGGAATGTGATCGTGATCTTCGTTCCTACCACCCTCGATTAGGGGGGAGTGATCGAGAATCACGTTTCCAGTCAGGACCGAACTGCGTCCGAATGCCCTGGTCCCTCACATATGATGGGAAAGGCAGTTGGCCAGTGTTTCACATGAAGTTGGAAAAATATGCACGGGTGCAGGGATGGACAGGTCAGGAATTGGTGGACAACCTGTGTTGGTGCCTGGAGGGCCCAGCTGGAGATTTGGAAGCAGCAGTCGATGGTGTCCGATGGTTCCAGTACACTGCCAATGCAGTGTTTGGGACCGACCCCAAGCGAGACAATCGCTATCCCGCGAACCTGAGTCATCGCGACACTAGCCCTGTCAGAGTACAGTTAACACGACCCCTGGAGGGGCGCACCCCTTCCCCATCTTCGGATGGAGAAGGGAAACACAAGGGAGATCAAGTGACCTTGTTGAAGACGCAACTATCAGTGCTTGAAAGAAAGGTGGACCTTCAAGCTGAGAAAGTAGATCAACGCCTAGACAAAGTAGAGCAGCAATTTACTAAGATGGAGGAGTCCATAGCGGCACTTAGACGGGAAGTGCGTACCTCATTGAGTGTGCGAAACAACCGCACCAACAGACAGTCCAGGTCACCTTCACCACCAAGGGGCTGTTTTGCTTGTGGATCAGAGCAACATTTTTTGAGAGACTGCCCATCAAAAAATAAAAATAACCGAGTTGCGTCTCCCCGCCCGGTGGCAAAGAAAGAGGTGCAGTTCGATTTAAACAAGAGTGGGTCGGACTCGGAGGCCTAAGTCCAACCCAAGATTCTACAGGCCTATGGGATGGCAGTGTTCCGTTGGAGGGACACCCTCATTGGGAGTCTCATCCTTCCCAGGATTCAACAATGGTGGATTCAGGGACACACCTATCTCAATGTGATATAGGAATACAGGAGAGGAGCACGGAGGACCTCAGATTGGGGAGTCGCAACAAGAAAGCCAGACGCCGGAAGAGGCCAGACCGGTAGCAGACAGAGTGGACAATCGAACAGCATCGACAATAAATGAGGGCCGTGTAAGAAGACCATTTCATAATGTCTCCATCAGTCAGCTAAACCCAAGCACTATGCTGCGGGTCCCACTATGTGTGGGAGGTAGAGAAACAACAGCGGTAATTGACACTGCATCGGAAGTCACGGTTATCTCAGATGATCTGCTAAATGAAGTCACAACTGAGGTGTCGGTTCTTAGTGAAGCCAGAATGAACACTGCGGGCCGAAAGTTATCCATGCCTGCCTACGTTGTAGGCCCGCTGCCAATGCAGTTGGGTACCTTCAAGTGGACACAGACAGTATATGTAGCCCCATTGGCGGACACTATGCTGCTGGGTCTAGATTTCTTGAAGAAGTTTGGGGCGCACATCGACCTCGAGAAGAGTGGACAAGTTTTACCAGGAGAAAGGGTATCGCTGGAACGCTCACGCCCAGGGGCTGAAGAGAAGGAAGTCTGGCTTCCAGAAAAGACAGTGGTCCCAACTCATTCGGTTTTTCGAGTTCGGTGCAAAATGGCCCCAATGTCAGGGGATTATATGGTGGAGCCCAGCACCATATAATCCCCTGACAGCACGAAGTGTTCACAAAGAGGGACAAGCCCCAACGATATGCTTCCTGAATTTGAATGAGCAGAGTGTGAGACTTAAGAAAGGATCCGTAGTGGGCTGGGGCCACCCAGTAGAAGTTTTACAACCTGCAGAGTCACGTCAGGAGTCACTTAAGGAAGTGTCAATATAACCGCGCCTGGCAGGCGCAGAATCTAACAACACGTCTGAACGGAAAATGGCCTGCACAAAGATGACGGAACTTGGTGGACCAGAAACCCCAAATGCAATGAGGGAAATTCAAGAATTGCCAAGAGAGGAATTAGCGAGGACGTCCCAAATGCTGTTGCAGGGTGTGAAACCAGAGCCGCACCTGTTAGGTGCAAACTCTGACCACACATCGGTGGGCCACAGCACAGACTTTGGGAGGACAGGGAATGCAGGAGGGAAGCCACAACTCCTACCCAATCCAGATTCACGTCAACTGAACAGACCCTAACAGATTCGAAATGTCCCCTTACTGGAGGACGAGAGGTCACAATCCCTCCCACTTTTCTGGACCTGTACCAGAGATCGATAAAACTATTAACATCACCAGAGGCAGATATGCTCGAAGAGTTATTGGTGGAATATCAGGATGTTTTTGCTCAACACGAATTTGATTTGGGACCATTTTCGACAATCGAACACAAGATTGACACAGGACCAGCGTCCCCCATCAAATTGCGGTTGAGGCAGACACCAGCCAGTTTCGTTGGGGAAGAGAAGACACTGTTGAGTAACTTGATAAATGCCGATGTAATTCAACAATCAACGTCTGAATGGGCGGCAGCCCCAGTATTAATAAGGAAAAAAGGGGGGGCTGGAGTTAGATGGTGTGTGGATTATCGAGCACTCAACTCTGTGACAAGAAAGGACACATTCCCTATACCATTAGTGGACGATTGCATTGAGGCATTGGCTGGAAATAAGTGGATGTCACGTTTAGATGCCAATAGTGCCTACTATCAAGTTCCAATTGCCAAGGAGGACCAGCACAAAACAGCCTTCATCGCCAAATATGGGACCTTTGAATTCAACCGAATGGCTTTCGGCCTCTGCAATGGTCCCGCGACATACAGTAGAGTCATGAACGTGGTTTTGCAAGGATTGAACTGGGATATAGCACTCGCCTTTCTGGACGATGTGACGGTTTTGGGCGAATCGTTCCTGGCACACCTTCGGAATCTCCAACAGGTGTTGGATAGGTTTCGGAAGTACGGGCTGAAGCTCAAACCCCAAAAGTGCATACTGTTTCAGAGCGAAATTGAATTTCTGGGGCGTAATGTTACTGCAGATGGGATTTCTCTGAGCGAGGAGTATGTCCAAGCAATTTTGGACTGGCCCGTTCCTAAGAATACGCGCCAGATAGAGCAATTTTTAGGACTAGCCAACTATCATAGAAATTTCATCAAAGGCTATGCAAGGACGTCGGCACCACTCTACAAGCGAACTGGCAAGAACCCGTACTCATGGGGACTGGAGGAACAAACAGCATTTGGAAACCTAAAAGAGAGCCTCACACACGCCCCGGTACTTGCATTTCCCAACATGAAAGATCCCTTCATCCTGGATACGGATGGGTCGAACGAGGCCATTGGATGCGTGTTAAACCAGGTTCAAGACGGAGTCGAAAGAGTTATAGCTTATGGAAGTTTTATTCTTTCCCCAGAACAGCGACGCTATTGCACAACAAGGATTGAGCTATTAGCGGTTATTCGCTTCACTAGACATTTCCGTCATTATCTGCTTGGTCGCAAATTCACGATTCGAACAGACCATAGTAGTTTGACATGGCTGCTCAACTTCAAAGAACCTCAAGGACAGATTGCACGATGGATCCAGGAGCTGAGCCAATACAACCTCAGAATAGAACACAGAAAGGGATCCAAACATGCCCATGCACTGTCCCGGATTCCATGCCCTGAAGAATGTAAAGAGTATAGGTTAGGGAAATCTCTTTGTCATCTGCCTTGTGGAGGTTGTCGATACTGCCAGCGAGTGCATCAAGCCTGGGTCAAGTTTGTGGAAGACGTCGATGACGTAGTGCCCTTAGTGGAGCAAGGAGGACAACACAGAGTGGCGCAAGTCAAAGTCACACAAGAGCAAGAAACCCCCGTGATTAGGGATGAGCCATGGGATCCCGGTGGCGCGGTGACAAGTATGGAGATATTTGTAGAAGAAGGGTGTCTTGAAAGTGAATTTGGAGGAATCGTCCCCATCAGGGGCTCCACTCGGGAGAGAGCCCTGATTGGGAACTGAGCAGGGTGCACCCTTCTTTAGGGGACACTCTGAGGGGTTATCCGACAGACCAGAGAGGAAACGTGGCGGTCCAAGTGACGTCAGTGGAAGGGTGTAGGTTTACCCTGGACGACTGGAGAGAGGCGCAGGATAAAGACCCGTCCATGAGTTTTCTGCGTAGATGGCTGGTTTCTCCAGATGATACTCCCTCGGAGGAAGAGCTATTCCGAGCCAGTCCAGAGGCCAAATACTACTGGCTCAGGAGAGATCGGTTCAAACTCCAAGACCAGCTGATCCACTGGATGCGCAAGAGTGGTCCTCTGGCAAGGTGGGTGCCCAACCAATTTCGAGACGAGATCATGAGTTTATGCCACTGTGGTCCGGTCAGCGCACATCAGGGATTTGACAGAACCAAAGCTCGAATCAAAGATAAATATTATTGGTACCATGTGTCAACAGAAGTTGACAATTTCGTGAAATCGTGCACCCAATGCAACCAACAGAAGAAGCCGACTCGAAAAGCTAAGGTTCCTTTGACCATCTATCAGGCGGGCGCACCTATGGAACGGGTCCATATTGACTTGATTGGGCCACTAGCGAAAACAGAATGCGGAAATGAGCATATCCTTATGATGGTGGATCAGTTCACCAAATGGGTGGAATGTATCCCTCTGCCATCACAGACAGCCGCGGAAACTGCATTCGCGGCAGTGAAAGAGTTCTTTTGCCGATTTGGGTACCCATTCCAGATTTTCTCCGATCAAGGCAGAAATGTCGAAAGCGCAGTGTTTACACAAATGTGTGAACTCCTGTCCATCCATAAGGGTCGAACAACACCCTACCACCCCGCTAGCAATGGGCAAGTGGAGCGCTACAATCGCACCCTGATGGACGCATGCGTTGTTATGTGGGCAATAATCCACGGTCTTGGGATCAATTTGTAGCTTTGATAGCAGGAGCACTGAGATCATCCATCAACAGGAGAACAGGTATGACGCCGAATATGATGATGTTGGGTCGAGAGGTTAACCACCCAGTGGACCTTGTTTTTGGCCCAGCATCAGAGCCGCACCATACAAACCTCTCACAATATGTGCGGGATTTAGAAAAGAATATCAGGATGGCACATGAAACTGCCCGAAGCAAACTTAAATCATCAGAGAGGATCATGAAGAGGGATTATGATGTCAAAATAAAAGTGAATAGGTTCAATCCGGGTGATGCAATTTACATATTAGACCCCAGTATCCGGAAGGGTGAAACAAAGAAATTGTGCCCTGTTTGGAAGGGTCCAGGATTGGTCTTGAACAGAATCATGCCCTATTTGTATAGAATCCAACTAAAACGAACTACTTCCACGGTCAATCACGACAGATTGAAGCCCTGCACTGACCGGGAATTACCAGAGTGGTTGCGGAAAAGAAGGGCACGAATATTAGGAGCATAGTCCCAAAAAGCTGTTTTTTGTTCATGTCGCAAACCTGACGACGGAAAGCTCATGATCCAATGTGATGAGTGCTTCGAGTGGTACCATGGGGCATGCCTTAGTATGACACAGAAAGACATAAAACGCCTCGCAGAATTCTCTTGCCCGGCGTGTAATACAAGTAACTAACAGATGTTCTTTTTTCAGACAACGGATGAGACGTTATGTCTGAAGAGGAGTCGCCAGAGAAGAGAAGCTGGCAGGAAGAGAGGAAGGAGCAGGTTGATGAGGGGAAGTCAGCAGAGGCGTCCAACACTGTTGGTCAGCCAACTTACAGTGAGGCCCTCATCCACGGCTTGGTAGCAGGAAAGGTCCCCATAAATTTGAGCCCTCTGACTACCACCAGGAAGGGGAAGACAAAGTCCTTCGTCAACCCAACTGTGTTGAGGGCGAAGGCGACCAAGAGGATGTTTCTTTGCCCACCACTGTGTGGCGGACAAAGAAATCGACACCGAAAAGGGCTTTGGGGACTACCACAGGAAAAACTAGATGTGTGAAGTCCAACTGCTGTTGGAGCCCACATGTACCTCTGTAAGGATTACGTGCCCCTCCTCGGGGAACCTAATCAACAGAGAAACACGAGAAACAGATCAGTGGGATGTCCAGATCCACGGATCCATAACATAACATAAGGGGGAGGAGTGTAGTAAAACTGGAGTATATTCAAGTGGAGTGTACTCCGGAAGAGAAGAACCAGCCTGAATTGGAGGAGCGCCACCTATTAGTGTTCTTCAAGATGTCGTCTGTTTAAGAAGCTGAATTGCTCATCCAAAGAATCCGCAGCCATCTGAGCGCGACTTGGAGTGATCGGAGCAGCAAAAGAGGCAGACACTTTCGAGAACAATCCGAGAATCGGAAGATAAACTTAGGTGAGTTTACTATAATATTCATTATTTGGGGTTGACCAATCGGGGATGCACGTTGAAAATACTGATTGATCTACCCCACACATTAAGTGAACAGCAATCCAATTTAATGACGTTATGACGTACCATGTTCCTGGCTGGAAAAGCGGCCGCTCGGGTTCAAAAGTTTAATGTTTCTGATGTTTGGTGACAGTATTCCCTCGAAAATTCATATCCTAGCATTTTACGGGTGCAATTTACTCTCGACTCTGATTTCGCGGGAACTCAAGTTTGTTCATTTCCAGCATTGCAAACAAGTCCCCACAAAATCGGAAGACAAACCCTAACCCATTGTTTTCTTTGAGAGAACCTGAAATGAAAAGGAAAGTCTTGTGATGACGCAAACACTATTGTCGGACTTCTTACAATGTCGGGAAGGCAGACCCACACACAAATAGGAAGAGATTCTAGATCAACAGAGAGAAGTAAAATATCAAAATGGTACGTTTACGTATATTTGTAAACGCAGAGTGGAGGCACAATTGGTTACTGGTTAGCAGATCAGACTTATAATTGGAAGGCCGTGAGTTCGATCGTGAATTGCACCTCTTAAGCTCGCTTACTCTAATCCGTCCAGCTTTGCAAATGGGGACCGACAAAAGCTAAAACTAAACCTGTGGTGGGTTGACATCTCGTCTTGTTTGACTGAACCCGAGAAGCCGCTTTTCCAACCCAGGAACATGATTCGTCATACTTTCATTAACCCTTTACCCAACGCAGACGATATCAAAATTTATTATTATAAATATCATTTTTTAAATTTAAAAAAAAAAATTCAACAAAACCATATCATGTGACCCCTTGTTGGAACGAGCTCGACGAGCTCGTTCCAACGAGGGGTCACATGATATGGTTTTGTTGAAATTTTTTGAAAAATAATATTTTTTCAACTGCCGAATTTGCATATTACGCGGGAGGATGCGGGCGATTCGTTGGGTACAGGATTAAGTAGTGTGGCTGCTAAGTTAAAATGTGGGTAGACCAATCAATATTTTCAAGCTACAGCTCCAAGGTTGCACGTTGAAAATATTAATTGTTCTACCCCTAAATAATAAATATGGACTCTTCCAATTGCTTCCATTGAACTGATATGGACGATACTACCAGGGGTTCAAGGGGTTAAGTAGTCTTATCCGCTTGCATTATGGAAATTCGATTTAACCCTTTACCAAATGTAACCGTGTTAATCGGCCGCCCTTATTCAGAAAAATCACCTTTCAAATTATATTTTGCTTCGAAAACATAGCTTATGATCCATCATTGGGTTCGAGGCTAGATTAAGGGTTTTAACGTAAGTTTTGAGTGCAAACAAAGTGTATACGTGGAGGTATAATTGTAATCAGTGACTATCCAGCATCAAGGTTATTGTTGTTGGCCAAGAATATTAAAGCACATGCAGTAGCGAAGGTATATGGGAAGCCGAGGGAACGACCCAGCCCCTCCCCACACAATACACGCCAACATCTTTGCCATTTGCCGAAAATTTAGAGTTATGTTGATTTTTTATTTACGTACGCGATGGACCGTTTAAACTATAAATAATTGCCAGTTGTCGATCAGAATCACTGAAGTGGCTCCTCTTAGACTTTATTTTTATCATTTCCCAAGGCAAACGAGACATACGCCTTTAATCTGAGGGATCACTGTCTACAGTTTACAGGCCTCCTAAAGCAGGTAGTTCTTTATTGTCACTCCACCTGGTGTCTAACGCGACCAACAGTCTCCATTTTTTGGGATCGTCTGTTGGATTCATCTTTTGAAGCGACCGAGTTGTCTACACACGTGTATCCTATTGATACCTTCTATAGGACGAACTGTCCAGCTGTTCGTCCGGCCATAAGTCTTTCTACGTTCAGGCTCAGGAAATCCCTACAGGCTTTTCAAGCAGTGTCTGTTTCTAGGAACTGGCAAAAGCAAATGAAGCAGCAGTGTGTTGAAATTCTCAAACACTTGGTTCGAGTGTCCGGATTGAGATTGTCATCTCAGATTGTCTTTGTAGCTAGGTCGTTGGGCTCTGTCAAAGTAGATTGATTTGGTTAAATTCTAAGTTGAATAATGGGAATTTTTTCTTATTGAAATATTGCCTTTTCAAAATCAGTGTGCAGAGTGTTAAAATCCTACCACATCTCCATCCTTCGTATTATATTCTCCAACTTTTGGTCTAACAACAACTCTGTCTTTAAATCAACACACAAAACATAAGATGGTGAAAAAGCAACATAGAATGGTTAAGCCGAATAAATATTTTTCTAAAAATTGATAAGGGTCAAATCCCTTGAGACATATTTCAGGAAATTCAGCAATATTGAATACAAGTATTCTATTAACAGGAAAATGCCTGTTGCGGAGGCGTAAAGTTGCGAACATATCTCTTCTTATTAACATAAGTCGACATTCGCCTCGCACAAAGGTTTTCGTTGATTACAATGTGTTGTCATGTATGAAGTTATGCAGTACGTTTTTACCATATTATCGATTTCTTCTGAATTTCGTCTGTGGTTATATTGCTTGAGATAAATATTTTTTTTCAGAAACAGTAATTATTTTAATGCTGCACGTAACGTTATCGAATATATTTTTCTCCCCAGGACTTTTATGATGCACTGAAAATAAGTCTGTTAACTCTTTTGCTAACAAGACTCAAGCCAGCTCAACAGTTAAAATAAAAACCGCCCAATGATGTGTCTGCTTTTACTCTTTCTACCGATATATAGCTTATGTCTCCTCATTAGAACGCGGTGCGCTCGTCCCAATGAATGGTCATAAAGTATTGTTATGAAGAAAATATCACAATATTTATGTTATTTAGGTAAAAATGTGATGGTGCTGCCGTTTTCAATTAAATTAACATAATTACATTAGGTGCTGACGACAGAACCAATGTCTTTTACAACACGCACAAAACCTCTTTGTCACAGGAAATATGAGGCAAAACACGCATCAAATTCAATTAAATTCAGTTTAAACGTAAATTGGAGCGTCTAAATCAAATGTTAAGACAGTGAACTCCGTTTTTGACGGTCGCGTACAATTAACTAAATACCATCAGGGAAAACAGAAAAAGTGCGTAGATGATTCCTATAACAGTAAACATGCATACAAACCTCCATTCAAGACAGAGCTGGGTCGTAATGATGTCTAAATTTTCTTTCCGCCTTTTCCCCTTTATCAAAGTGGAATCTTACTTGTCAAGTCGAAAAAGTTATGCGAGAACATGGTATCTGAGGACATCCCTGACTTATGTCGTCATGAAAATCGACTTTTGATAAAGTTATCTCCCTTGAAATTATTAGACGGACGAGGAAGATCCAATTGAGAAGCATGTAATTGTTGAGAAAGCACCTATGACATCAATAGAAAATACAGCGAAGTTCATTTTGTTGCTTTTAGTAAACGAAAACAACAGACAGCTTTCGGAGCTGTCTGTTGTTTTCGTTTATTAAAAGTTACAAAAGGAAACTTTGCTTTTTTATGGCAAGCTAATTAGAAGCAGCTAAGTAACCGACCAATTTAGATTTGTTTTCTAAGTAGGAGTCAGTGATGCGTGTTGATTGTTAAAACAACACTTGTTGTGGAAGTTTTAGACGGATTACTGTTATAGCCTTGTTCTAATAAGTACAATAAATTACATGAAGAAACTTCATTAATAAAGGTTTCATTAAAATATACAGACATAATGTCATAAAAAATCAATATCTAGATTACCATTAGAATTTATTTTAAAATGAGAGGCTTTTATTTCTTATTATTATGTCTCCCCTTCCCAGAAAGGAGACATATTGTTTTAGTGCATATTCTTCTTCTTCTTCTTCTTCTCATACAAACTTTGTCCGGGGCATAACTTTTTGTCTTTTGACCTACACCTTAGATATTTGGCATGTGGATGTATCACCATGAGCCGTTGTGTCGTGTACCATAGTGACCTTCATGTGACCTTGACCTTTGACCCGAAGGTCAGATTTACTAGCTTCTTAAGGGAAACTTTGTCCGGGGCATAACTTTTTTGTTTTTTTACCTAGACCTTAGATATGTGGCATGTGGATGTATCACCATGAGCCGGTGTGTCGCGTACCATAGTGACCTTCATGTGACTTTGACCTGAAGGTCAGATTTATGCGCTTTTTAAGGGAAAATTTGTCTGGGGCATAACATTTTTGTCTTTTGACCTAGACCTTAGATATTTAGCATGTGGATGTATCACCATGAGGCGATGTGTCGCGTACCATAGTGACCTTCATGTGACCTTGAACTTTGACCTGAAGGTAAGATTTATGTGCTTTTTTAAGGGACCAGAACTTTTTTGTCTTTTGATGTAGACCTCAGATATTTGGCATGATTGTCAATATTATTCATGTATATATAATTTGCAGTGCATTAAATAGAAAGGAGGGGGAGACATATGTTTTAGTGTGCTAAAACAGTTTCTAGTTTATTTTCTGTGAAACAAACGATTGGCAAAAGCAGGCTCTCCGTGTGAAAAAATGCATGCAGGGTACTAAATTATTCTTGGTCGTCAAAATGTGTTCATTTATTTTTGCCTTGTTTCAATATTTGGGAGAGTGCCTGTAGTAACGTTACAAGTCAAATCCATACAGACGAAATACATGGATAATATGAAGCACATAGATAGAATGTGAAGCCTTCAGGTTGTGTTACTTGCACTCCAGAATAAAGCTCAAACTAATTTCACGTGTTAATGGAATAATAGCATTAATAAATAGTAATTATCGATAGCAGTACATTGTTCACTTATTTAAAACAAACTATAGTTAAACTTTCTGTGAGTTTCGGGAAAACCGAGAAAATATTCAATTAGCTTGCGGGCAGATCGAAAATTTTTAAAAGTCGGGCAGCCGGCAAATCGAGACAAAACCCCTTAGACCTTTGTTTAGAGTATGTGTTTTTAAGGTAATTTCAAGTTTTTATTTTTCCAGGTAACAAAATGAGCAGATCATACTTCTTTGACTTTTATAAAGGATACTGTCTGTATAATATGTCACGATGCAAACACTATTGATATAATGAACAGAAACAAAGTTACAGAACAAAAAAAGATTTTGAAAGCGCCGTTTTCTTATTTTTAAATGGGTTTCAGCAGAGAATAATAGGCAAATGCTGAAACTGATTGGGGAAGAAACTGTTTAACCCTTTATCTAACATGAAAAGCGGACGACACTTGCAAATAAAATTCTTGAAGCACTAATTTTTTTGCGTCGAAAGCATAGCTTATGACCCCTCATTGGAACGAGCTCGTTGAGCTCGTTGCAATGAGGGGTCATAAGCTATGTTTTTGTAACAAAAAATGAACAAGTAATAAAAATTAAATGGTGAATGTTGTGAATAAAGCTGGCTGGTTTTGACAGTCACGTTAGGTAAAGGGTTAAAAAAAACAGCTTCTGCATCTTTATACTATACTCTACAGAAAAAAATCCTGAAGATTGTGACACCGGTCATACAAATTCAATAACATTTCGAAACTTCAATTTTTCTTTGAAATTTTCTCATACTCTTGATGTTAAATCTACTGGCAGCTTTAGGAAATTAAGGGGAGTTAACTTTCCTGTAAATAACTTCATGCTGCGGTTGACTTAGAAGTACCTTATTTGGGAAATTTCGACCCACTTGTGTGGGTGTATCGCAATCGAATCGCGAAAGAGTCCGATTTTGTGATCACAGTTACGCGCGTGTGCTCTGTAAAAGTCTTGGCTGACTTATGATCAGCACCACACACACACCTGGATCACCACCTCTCTTACCGATTTACTACTCGTAAATTGTGGGACTCGACAAGATTCTGGAATACTCACACAGATCTGAGTTGCAGTGGTTAATCTTAATTTTTAACAAATGAAGGCTTTTGGTCACACATAGTTTCAGAAGCCGATTTCATAACTACTATTTTCTGATTACTTCATAAATAAAACACCACTGAATTCTAAAGACAGACAGTAACATGTATCAAATCAGCAGCCGATCTATCGGCATATTGGATTGCTCAGAACAACAACTCAATGGGGAATAACACCAAAAAGAATTCAATTTAAAACGCGCATTCTATTTTGCAATCTTCCAACACCATATTTATGCAAACGATAACTCTCACGGAATACGGGAGATATCAAAACACACAGGTACTGGGATTACAGAAGCGGATAGAGGAGTTCTCTGTTCGCTTTCCTCTCCACAATTTATTTATTTATTTATTGGGATTTAACGGACAGTTTTACCGGTGGAGGAAACCGGGGTAACCCCGAAGAGAACCACTGAGCAACGGCGAGCAACTACCAGACTCCCCCAACGTACTGACTCCAGACAAACAGAGTTGGCATTGGTTGAAGACAAGTTCACCATCGACGTGCAGTACGTGATATTACATAGCGCCACCGTGTTCCCACGTGGGAAATCGAGATTAAGTGGTTTGCCCAGGGACACAACGCAGTTACCACTGGCAGGGATCGAACCGTGCACCTTTCGGTTTGAAGTCCAATGCCGTAACCACTCGTGCCACTGCGCACCATTCCTCTCCACAATGCGAGAATATTAAACCTCCGATGTCACTGTCCCGTTAGTTTTTCATGATTCGGTTTTGATTTCGAGATATTTTATTTTTGTGAATCGCGACCAGATCGCGGAGGTTTCGCGGCCACAGTATTACCAGAGGCATTACCTTGGGTGGGGACTCCCCACTCTTTTCCGAAAAATGTCAACTTTATATGCATTTGAGCTTCACATTTCTTGGCTGATTTCGTTATAGTTATACTTTCACTTAACTGGTAGAGTGCTAAATAATTTTTGGCGATCAAATCTTGTACACATACACTGCAAAAAATATAGGTTCTCTTTAGAACGCAAACTGGTTCTAATCTTGTCCTTGAGATGGAACAAGTTCTGTTTAAACAATATTTATTTCAAATCAAATAAATTTATAAAGATTAACATTAAATATTAACAGAATTAAACATAAATTGAGGGGGTTTCAGCCGCAAGTTTAGAGCTTATACGAGGTTGTCTCAAATCATTATTAAGAAAAGGAGATATGAACAGTTGGCATGTCGAACCAGTTTTGGTTCTATACAGAACAAAAACTGGTTCGATATGCCAGCTGTTCATATCTCCTTTGTTTCAAAATGTTTGGCGACTGCGTTGAATAAGCTCCAAGTTTAGTGCTGAATCTACTTCAGTTCATGTAATATTATGTTAAAATTGAATGGTAATCTTGGTAAATTTATTTGATTTGAAATAAATACTGTTTGAACAGAGCTGGTTCCATCTCAGGGACAAGATTAGAACCAGTTTTGGTTCTAAAGAGAACCTATATTTTTGCAGTGTATATTCGCCTTGTTACAATAAGGCAAACCCTTACAGACAAAATAACATCACTTCAAAGATAATACAAAGCACATCCACTGAATATGAGCCTTCAAGTAATGGTACCCGCACTTCACAATAAAGCCAAAATATGGGCTTTCTGCACTCTCCCAGTTAAAATTAAAGTACTCGAGTGCTCCCGTTGACATGAAAAGTTAATGTTATGCATCGGGGAAGACCCTTGACCTTCACCTATGGGAGATACACACTCTTAACCCAGCACGATGACGTGGGGGGAGGGATTTTATTCTACCATTGCTAGCAGGAAAGTACCCCCTTAATCGAGCTTGGCTATGTCCCTGAGCAAAAAGTCCTTCTTGTCGACACGAATATATTGTTTTGAATGATTAACTGCTTAACCAATAATGTACGTCCAATAGAGCAAACAAGATAGATTGGTTAAATTGCATGAGTCCATTTAGGGGGAAAAAACGGATGATGTTTTTTTTGACGAATGACGTTTAACGTTCCGGCATGTTCTTTTTTAAACTTCATGTCTCCAGTACTTTATACTTTTTTGGTTTATTATCGCTTAGTACTTTGAGGGCAAAGGACATCCTCTTCAGAGATGTCATATATTTTATGAATGATCTACTTCTTAACTAATCTTGTTTGACAGAACGTATTGTGCTATGTTTTGATATCACACTACACGGGTTAACAACGATGCCAAACAAGGCCGGTGATTTACTATAGAAGCACTCAAGGAGTTTCAATCCCATAAGCGTTTGAGTTCTGCAAAATACATATTAATGGGCACGGCTTTTGTATCAGCTAAAACTGTGGGTTGAGTCCGGAGGTAAGGTGGTGAAGTTTTTTTTGCGCGTTTGTTTTTCTTGATATGGTCTGAAAATCGTAATCGTTTATCATGAAATCTCGACCCACTTTGATAAATGTAGTTCGACCAGCTCACGATCCAATCGAGATAGAGATCGCCTTTAGGATTATAGTACCGTAAACGGTATTTATTATTCTATCTTTTTTCGTAATGCGTAATGTTTCGTCGGTGGGCTTCTAAAATTTTGTATTGCACGCCTATGCGTTTATTTTCATAAAATACACGCTTTTTCTGCAAAAACCGAAGCGAACAATAATTTTTGTTGTATTGTCCTTGAACAATACGGATCACGTGCGCGGACTATTTTTTTTTTTGGCAATAATTTGTGCTTTTAACAGTTTTTTAGTAAACTGTAGGCGTGCAATAAACACAGAACAGCATACGCGTTCGTTCGAACTGTCATTTTTACCGCACTCGATCGATTTCGGCGGATGGATAATATTGAACAAGAAGCCGAAGGCTTCGAATTCAATATTATCCCTCCGCCAAAATCGATTAATATTTTTTTAGTAAACTGTAGGCGTGCAATAAATGCAGAACAGCATACGCGTTCTTCGCATTCTCGTTCAATATTATCCCTCCGCCCAAATCGATCTCGTGCGATAAAAAATTACAGTTCGAACTATACATTTCGAATTTTTAACCCTTTACCTCACAAACCAGCCGCATCCACCCGCGTAATTTACAAACTGAGCAGTTGAAACAAAAATTTTTTCCTTCAGATTTCAAAAAACTATATATCATGTGACCCCCTCATTTGGAAAGCTCTGGTCGGTTTTGATGAGTTTTTTTTTTTAAATTTAAAAAAAAAAAATATTTGAAATAATAAATTTTGATATCCTGTGCCTTGGGTAAAATGTTCAACTTAACATGAGAGATAATTTGGTAAAATGTGAATTGGCGCCAAGCTAGGAGAATTATCTTTGAAAAAGGTAACAAATATCATTTTCCGGCTTGTCGTGTCGAGCACCTGTGATTACAGATATGGATGTGTTACTTTGGCAACAGTAACGTTTCATGATAGATTATGCTTATGAGATTTCTTAAACAAATTTGAAGTATATTTATAGGCCGCAAATTCTTTTCCTATGCGTTTTTGATGAAAATCAATTCGTTTGAACCTAGCATAACGAAATTACCGGCCCGGGATATTCACAAATATCGCTATTCAAATTTTATTACTTTTCAGTTTTTCCTCTAAAACATAGCTTTACGATTCTTCATGGGAACGTGCTTGTATCTTAAAATATGGTTTTGGTAGGACGCTGCGAAGCTTCGAAATTCGTTTCGATTCGAAATAGTCCCCATGATTCGTTTCGTTTCGATTTCAATCGCTCCGATTCAAATCTTTTCGAATCGTCGAGATGTTTTCAAAATCCTACAAAGCGTCTTTTCTTGAAATCTTCTATCATCAGGTCTCCAGTACAGACGACCTGATGATAGAAGAAGAGTTCACATAAGCTACCGCTTCAGAAATTACATTGATTCCGTTCAGGAATATTCCGCTGTTTTCATGATTTACACGAGCCGTAGTTGCGCACAATACTTGAGTGGAGACTGACAACATTACGGTTGTTAGAAGGTGCAATATCCACAACTTGAAACGTGGCGAGATTCGATTCGAAATCTGATGCCTGATTGGATTTGAGATTCGATTCGACCCGATATTTGACGTTCGCAGGGTTTTGGTTTTTAGGCAAAAAATGGAAATGTTTAGTTATTCGTGTATTTTCTTATGACAAGCGTTGTCCGATGGCCGTGTTAGATAAAGGCCTCTTATATGGAGCTCTGGACAAGTTTTGCTAATTGACAAAAGTAGGTATGGTCAGTGAGATGCTCCGAGTGTTTTACATTTCAACGTGGAGTCAGACAATGAGACTCATTACCCCCTTATGTGTTAATTTTGATTTTGTGTACCAAACAACTAAGGAACCTACTGAAATATAGTCCAACGGTCATTGGCTTCAAAATATATTACTCGGAATATTTAAAAATTCAATACGCAGATGACACCCTATTCCTTGGAGCCACTGAGTTGACCCTCAACTGCAGCTTTGAAGCATTGGAATCAATTGTTTTTTTTTGAAAATCACGTCACAGTGTGAACATTGATAACAGTGAAATTGTTTGGATGGGGTCCTGCGTGGGTTTTCGATTCGAAATAACCAGAAAAGCCCATTAAATGGAACCGTAGTGATCGTTTTACAATACTTGGTATTCAGTATATTCCCCTGGAGTCATCTTTTCAGAAAATAATTATGTTTTAAAAGTTTAAAAAAAATTGACCGATAGGTCCTTATGGAATCTGACATTAGTGTGTGAAAGATGAAACCCGTAGCTCTTAGTTACTCTGATACATCCTCTTATTGGTCTGCCTAACACCGATCTTATCATTAAAGAAATTCAAATTTTCTTCTTGTTTGTGGGGCGGGCGGGGGGGGGGGGGGGTAGTTAGAATGGTTATGGTCAAACATCCAAGGGAAGAGGGCAGGGGTATCAAAAAGGGCACTCCACTGTGGATATGAGTTAAGACCTCAAGTTTACAACATATCATAAATTGAAATATAATATGACACTCCATAGTACTGCATTATATATATTGCATCCCTGGAGAGGAACAATGTGCCATCTGCAATGCTAAGGCATGGTACCTTGTTCCACTCAGGGGACGATATAAAGCTTTAGAAATCATTCGCCCATTATACTTTATAACTCTCAGCCCAATTAGCATTGACGCACGTAATATGCGTTAGAAACGACTACCGCATTTTTGTGGCGGGCTTCTCTAAGTTTCAACGAAATTTAACTATATATACTGAGTCAAAAAAGAAAGTATAATTAAACACTGAGGAACATTTTTTTTAGTATTATCGACTTTAATCCTAAACAGATTATTGTAAATTCATATTTCGAGTCTAGCTGTATGAATTTGCATAATGTCATGTTCTTACTGTTGCCAGCGGTACGTCAGGACGTCGCAATTCAGACATGGGGTGAAATGAAAAGTTCACACATGCAGTCAATAGCGTGTATGTCCACCGTTTGCCTCTTGGATGGTAGGACATCGACGGCGCATGGACTTGATAAATCTCTGGATGTCACCTGGTGGTATTGCGGTCCATTCCTGTCTTAGAACATTACGTAAATCGCCTAACGTCTGAAGATCATGAAGTCGTATCAGACGGTCCAATTGATCTCAAAGATGCACGATTGGCGACAAATCTGGCGAAAGTAGGGCCAGGGAAAAAGTTCGATGCTCTGCTCCTCAAGAAAGTCACGACAGATACGCGCCACGTGACATCGGGCATTGTCTTGCCGGAATAACTGCAATCCGACGTTAAATAGTTGCCACAGTGACTCCAAACTCAGCGGCGAGCTCATCTTGAGGTATCCCAGCCTCATGCATACCAATGGCACGCAACCTCTGATTTTCGGTTCACTTTGGCATTTTTTAAAATGTCGGAAGATAAAAATTAGCATGCTTTCTCAGTAACCCAGGCTCTCTAGCACAACATAACACAAAGAAAATCGTCGGTCACCCATTCAATTTGACATTCTCGGGTAGCACGTGCTATTTTGAAATCCGTAGCCAAATTGTATACGGTTTGTGGGCAACAACATGTCATTGAACTTTTTGCACGACTTCTTGTCCACAAACATGCAACATTAGAACTATTATATTTCATCCTTTGTGCTATTTTTTCACATTTGTTTTTATTATACTTTCTTTTTTGACTCAGAAAAAAAATATTCACCAGAAAGAATATACATACCCATATACTGAGAAACTACAGGCCCATCAATTTATCGAATTAACTATATTTGTTTATCAAATAATAAATAAACTCTTTTTTATATATAAATAAAAACAAAATTAGTTTACAGTTGATGCATGCATACTGAAGTTTTAATTCTCCTTTTTAACTTTTGCCCTATGTCAAATAGTTGTATATATCCATTTCCTGTTGTTAAAGTTTATGTTACAATAAAAAGATGAACAATTTTTAAAAAAAACTGTATTAACTGTTGGATTTTTCAAATTGTACTGAGAAATATCCCCAATACTTCGGGGCAAGCTTCACAATCCACTGTTCGGTGGGTTATGAAACTTGACTCCAAATATTGAAGGGTATTTCTCAGCAAACAATGAAAAGGTTATATAAAAGCATACCGTTGATTAAAGAGAGCTCCCCCAATAATATACTGTGCAGATTATGTTAGCTCAGGGCTGGCATTAATACTCAGCTCGTTAACCCTATGCCAGACGCACTGCCCAACTAGGCAGCATTATTCACAAAAATCGCTATTCAAACATTTATTATTTTCAATTTTGTTCCAAAAACACAGCTTATGACACTTCACTGGAACGAGTTGGTTGAGCTCGTTCCAATGGTGGGTCATAAGCTATGTTTTGGAAACAAAAAATGAAAACTTTTTAATTGTTCAATAATTTTTTTTGCAAGTGTCTGCTGTTCGTGTTGGGTGAATGGTCAAGGGATAGCGGAAGCGTCGTCTGCTATTCGTATCGGGTAAACGATTAAGAGATAGCGAAATCGTATTTCTTGTTGCCTCTTATACAGCACTCAAGAACATCTCAGTATACTGAAGAATGAAGTTATGTGCCATAACAATGTGCTATTCCATACGAGTTCATATCATTACACTTGGATGTTCACATGCATAAATATTTGAAACGACCGAGACAAAATCATTTATGTTTGAGAGAATATATGATTCCAGTTCTGAATCACTGACGAATATATTCCTTTGGGACTTCTGTAATCATAGCATAGAGTTATATATCAATGAATAATGAAACATGAAACCCGCTGATGAATTGCCTTACAAAACATAAAAAAGCAATCGTGCACGAAAAAAGCAAAAATAGCCCACGCCAACGATTTGCTGTCGTTCGCACTTGTCAGAAGGTGTAGAAATGGAAGCACATTTTTGGAACTGTTCTCTGCCTATACATAAAGAGTATAAGATCATATTACAATGAGTGGGTCATCGAATAATTACTCGGCAATGCTTTGCACGCTGAAGTCTTTCATAAATATACCCAAATCCCCCAACCAACCACCCTTCTTCCCAACCACAATTATCATCAGAAAAAAAGTCTACGCCACTGTCACAACGTTACTTCGATGAATGTACACCTCAGGCACTGCTGCGGCGTCCGGGCGTCGATGTGGTGCTAAGCTCTTATTTTTTCAGAAAATGTCAATGTTCCATTTTTTTCATATATGATACAATGAGACTGGTATTGAACTTTTATTAGACTATTTGTGACAGATAGCGACAAAGAAAATTGTCGATGTTAGAACTTCCAACTAGAAATGAGCTGTGGTATTCAGTTTACCTGCAGCTACTCAAATCTTCATGTCCACTTTGATTTGCCTCGCATCACACTGCGTGGAATCATACAACAAAACTCATCAAAACAGAACTTTATTTAAACATTAGTAGTAACGACAGTATACAGCTGTTTTACTCTTAACATGCAAAGTAATCTTAAAATATTTTTCATCAAATCTAGTCATGGCTGCTGTGGTGAAGCAGCCATGACTAGATTTGATGAAAAAATTATGAAAATTTAACTTGAGGAATCATTGGGCAAAAGGTCTATACAGTTTACAGTGGACAATTTGGTTAAATATCATCCTTAAATTTTACTTACTTTAATGGCAAGAGATTTCCTGTCCGGGGCAGTAATATCCGCCAGCAGCATGCAAGAGGTTAAACATTCCAGCGGTGGCTCAGTGGTAGACTGTTGGACTTGTATGCTAGAGGTCCCGAGTTCAATCCCCGTCCGGGACGATCCGCGTTGTGTCCTTGGGCAAGACACTTTATCCCGGTTGCCTATATGGGGGGCACGATGACGCCGTGTACTAAGGCGTACTGCACGTCGATGGTGCACATGTCTTCAACCGCTGTAACCCTGCTTGAGTGGAGCTTGAACAGAGTTAGAATGTTGAGGAGCTGGCAGTTGCTCGTCGATGCTCGATAGTTCTCTCAGGGCACGCCGACTGCTTCCACCACACGTAAAACTGTCACGGTCACGATTAGCCATTGTGCAAAAGTATGGGGCCTTAAACCCCAATAAATAAATAAATACGCTCAGGCGTAGACCTGAGAACGAGGAGTCTCACAGAGATAAAATCGGAGACACACATGTTATATTTTGCTGAGACGACGTAAAGAAGCCGTGTAATCATATAAAAAAATTATTATTTATACTATTTAAGAAATTTGATGGGAATCTTTTCTAAAATCATAGAACTAGATGCGTTCGTATTTGACAAATACAACCCTGTAATGACTGGACTCAAGATCAAACCAATGCATTTGCTTACACCAAGCTGGTGGAAGAATACATATTGAGTACAGTGTGACGAGAGAAACACTATCATCTCTTCTCCAGAATTTGTCTAAATTCTTTCACACATTTTTCAAATAACATCATCTCTATTCTAAAAAGTTATTTTTTTCAATTACCGTCTTAGTGTCATGTGCAGACGTGTCAAAGTTCTTGGTATCTCAATCCTTTGAACCCTGGTGGTATCTTCCACTTCCGTTTAATGACAGCAACTGACAGAGTCTGTATTCATTATTTGGGAGTAGGCCAATCAATATTTTCAACGTGCAGCCTCGTGGCTGCACGTTGAAAATATTGATTGGTTTACTCCACACATTCACTTAGCAGCTATCCTACTTAATGAAATTATGAAGAATCATGTTCCTGGGTCGGAAAAGCTGTCTCTCGGGTCAAACGGTTAACGCACTGTGGGCTATTGGGAAAACGTTACAACCATCTTTACATAACATGCTGGTCCAACCGTACTCCTGTCTGGAGTCTCAGTTCTCTGTCGCAGTGAGTCTATAATTTGGTTTTAATCAATTCTGTGAAAGTGGGAGACGATCAGAACTGACTCTCATCAATTACTCTGACGAACAATTTAGGCTCCATGACTCCTTGACCCAGAGTAAACAAGCAAGCTGAACGTTTTCATCGAGTAGTACAATGAATTCAATTTAATGGAATTACTTCAGAGCTGCAATGGCACTCTGAACGCTGACTCGCAGTTTCTTTGTATAGTTTCGAATTTTTGAAACGAAGCATTTCAAATGTTTAACACTTCACCTTACCCGAATAGCAGACGACACAAGTAAAAATAATCTTGAATAATTTAACATGTTCATCGTGTCTTTCCTAAAAAACATAGCTTTTGATCACGATAACAGGCTGGACGTCGTCAGTGGACGAGGTTCTTCCCATAAGTGGTCATTTGTTATGTTTTAACGCAAAATTGAAAGAAATATTAAGATTTGAATCACGAATGTTTGTGAATGCAGGGGGTGGGGCTGGTTGTTTGTTTGTGTTTTTTTGTTGTTGATGTTTTGGTTCTTTTTTATTTTGGGTGGGGGTGTTTGTTTCATGTGTTTTGGTTTTCCTTCTTTTTTTTTGTTTGTTTCTCGTTTGTGACACTATGTGAACATTCGAGGATTTATGAATCAGTGAAATACCTGCTAGAATCCAAAGGTCCAGTAACGAAAATTTGCTTTCACAGACAAGGGCGAAACGGAAGACTGCAGGAGATAAAGCACTCTCTGTGGCTGCTCCCACTTTGTGGAACTCGTTCCCCAAAAGTATAAAAGCCATTCAGACCCTGACTTTATTTAAGAAAAGCGTTAAAACACATCTCTTTCAACAGGCATTCTATTAGCAACGTTTTGGATTTTATTATTATTATTATTATTATTATTATTATTATTATTATTATTATTATTATTATTATTATATTTTAAAAGACAAATATATGATTTGGGGTCGGATTTGTTTACTGGGCACCAAATATGCCCAGCAGAAGCCCTGCTCCGATAAATGGATAACTGGAGATAAAGATAATTTCTCATGGATCATGAATTCAGCTTCTCTACTAAAAACTATGACATTTGTTGCTTTAAAGATTCTACTACCATAACGGATTATTTTCCTATACCACAAAAACTATGCTGGATCACATAATGGAGTGCAACCTTTCACAGCATATTAAAACAATGGTCATAAATATTTTCTATTGCCTGAGTTTCCAATAACTTGTTGTATTTGGTGCAAACCAGTGAAACAATTTTCCCATAATTTATTGTCCAAAAGGCATCCGGAAATATATATTCCCAGATAATGAGAGTATGATAGAGTCTAGTCTCCTTTTGCTTTTTGTTCTGGATAGTGTACCGGTGAAGACTTGGAGTGTGACAACTGATTGATTAGTATATGCTATCACCACCATGTGTTGATGGAGAAACGTGTATCAAGCCGAGAGTTGTTCATATTAGGTGTCGCGGTGAGCCATTTAGGAATTGGAACACCATCGAGGGTTGATGCAAGTTTCTCAATCGACACATAGTGGTGATGACAAATTTATCTTACCATCTCGGAGATCCCCTTGGTGGTAATAACCAATTTATCTTACAATATTCACCCATTTTCTTGACTTGTTCGCATATATTTTGACAACAATTCAGCGTGCATGAACTGATTGTTTTATTAATGAAGATCATCAAGACGTCATGGTATTATTACGTTCTTGAATTGTGCATGACGTAATACCCATTCATTGTTCCAGTTATACTATAACCGCCTAAGTTTATAGTAGTGTTTCATTTGTGTTTCCTTGTATGATTTTTTCAGCTTTGGCGCTTAGTAGGCCTATATAAAAATATCATTATGGCAAAATTGATCTAGTCTAATTTATTAAGCTGAGTTGGTGATTTATTTATGTAATTACTGTTATCAAAACGGTGACCGTGACATGTCAGTTTTCGATTACTTCCAGTTAAAAAAACGTTCTCTTTCTGAATCGAATGATCACCCCGGCTCGCACAAGTTACCGTGGCTGATACAAATTTGCATCAGTCTAGACGTTTTAGCCTGTATAGGGGCAAACATCTATCGATTGTAAAATAAATGTGTGTTATGTGCACATTGTGCTTGTACAGAATCTTTTATCGTGATGAGTAGCTATACCTCCACAAAAACTAGCCGAGTCGCGATAAAAGATTATATGCAAGCACAATGAGCGCATAATACATTTATCTACTCTTCAGTCAACAAAACCCATAACCATGATGTCTAATTGGTAAAAAACAAAAAGCCACACTCAACTAATCAAAAATAATGAATCTCCATTTTCAATTCTCTCAACACAAGAAATTCCTTAAGCTTTTTCCGGCGAGCAATGAAATTTCTAACCAACTTCAATTCATTTCATGAGGTCACCCAAGGCATAGATGGCTGGTTTGCGAAAGGAACTAGGGAATTATATTTTGTAGTGCGCAAGAATCGCTTTAAAAACATGACGTCATTGAGATTATGTTTCAGAATTTTCTTACTAAAATTTTCAGTTTTTGTGATTTACCTCCATCTATTTTGTTTTGGTGTTCTGTATGGTGGATTGTTTATGCCCTGGATCGTGCAATTCCTGCAACATGGAATGTATGTGGAAGAAAACTTGATGCATCGTTCATTGCAGCATTACGAGTTTTTGAAGGAATTAGCTCGTGATTGCCAGTACGACTGAAATAGTCCGTCAGGCGCGGGTGCGTTTTTTTCTCGGGATGTCATGTAACATTTATCGCTCCTGCAATAGTGTCATGAGATCTTTTATCGCCGAATTTTTGTCGCTGCTGATATTGCGGTTTGCTATTGCGGTTTTTATGGTAAATGGTAGATAAATAGTGTTAACTACCTACTAAGGTAGACTTTGAAATGAACACTATAAAAACGGGTTGCTTAGGCTAAAAAAGTGTTTTGATTCTCAGGCAATTCCTCATTGAATTTGAACCACCATTGGACATTTTTATTGCCTTTCGGTGTCTTCCAGTATTAGTACAAACTCGTGGAGACCCGAAATTTTTTACATTTTTTGATTGATGCATATTTATTTAGTTGCGTCTCCAATATGTTTGCTTTGTTTCAGTTTATGAGAGAGTGCCTACTCTCCCATAAATTGTAACGGGGCAAATTCCCAAAGATTAAATACCTTTACTTTAAGGATAATATGAAGGGCATCGAAAGAATATGAACCCTTTGAATTGCAGTACAACAGTTTGTTTTTAGAGGAATGTTTTATTTTTCAAATTAAAAATGAATTTATTTGTATAAATATGCACTTTCTATATTCTCTGTGTAAAAAGACAGCCGAAATCCTCTCCATGTTTGCTCATTTTTTGCACAGAAAAAATTAAAATTAAAAATAAAATCCTCCCTCCCTCCCTGATTAGGAAAACATACTTGAGAATCAATTAATTTTTTTTGTGTGGCCTTACCTGACAAACGCACTTATTCAAGGTTCAAACCAACACCATTGCAGTTTAGCCCTTTACTCTACACACGTGATATGAATGCACCAGCACTGGAGAAAATTCGAAATATTTGTGAGCTAACAACAAAAGCTCTAAAGTGAATTACCTTCCACGATGTGGTGTTTGTGAAATTCAGTATGTTGTCGAAACCTGTATTCCGTTTCATAAGCGTGTGAACAACCACAGGCCATTCAACATTTTACCGAACACGAAAGGCAGACGACATTTGTAAACAAAATTCTTGAATAACTATTTTTTTCTTTTTTTTGGCGTCAAAAATATAGCTTATGACCCCTCATTGGAACATAGCTTATGACCCCTTATTTAGATCCAGCGAGCTCGTTCCAATGAGGTCATCGCTTATGTTCCAATGAGAGTCATCGGTTATGTTTTTGAGACAAAAAATTCAAATTGAATGGCGATTTTTGTGAATAGCGCTGGTCGGTTTTGGCCGTTACGTTGAGTAAAGGGTTAAACAGGTGAAACGTGAATGTACCACTACGCAACCCAGCGCGTCCACTGATCACAAAGTCTTTTCATTCCATATTTTTATCACTGACTCAAAACCCGACTGGACAAAAATTGAGCGTGTTTTTTTTTTGGGGGGGGGGGGGGGGGAAGGAGGTCTTTTTGTGTACACGGTTGAAGGACTTCACCAGCCGAAAGCGTGGTGGTAGTTTTTAGCTCAACTTTGACGTAAGTCAAATCTGAGGTTATGCCATGGCCCGTCGTCCGTCAACAATTCAATACGGCGCGAGCTAGAGGCCGTATTTATGAACCGATCTTTACGAAACTTCTTGAGTACCTTTATTATCACCGTGGGACGAGAACGAGTGTTTTTGGGTGTGGTCCGAAATTCAAGATGGCCACCAGCAGCCATTTTGTACATTAGTTAGTGCAATCAGTTTTTTGTACAGAACTTCTATATGAAGGTTCTGATTTGAATAAATTTTGTGTGAATGTTTAGTAACATGGAATACATCACATATAATACGGGTTTTTTTTCTCGTGCAGACATTATGCAAATTAGACTGACTTTGATTTATTCAGTGCTGCATGTACACAGTTAGTACACATGCCAATACGGCTCGGGTTAGGGGCTGTATTTATGAACCGATCTTCACAAAACTTCTTGGGTATCTTTGTTATCACCTTGGGACGGGAACGAGTGTTTTTGGGTGCCCTTGTTTTCACTGTGCTATGAGAACAAATGTTTTTGGGTTCAGTCAGACCCACTCTGGGACTCAAAGATTTCTTTTCTAGTTTAGCATCTGACTGTCGCCCACCTTTACAATACTTTACCTATACATTTTTTACAGGTTACGGTCTACATTTATGTACAGACCGTTACAATACGGTATATATGTACTTTTGTTATCAGGTCATTACCTAGATGTGTGTCCTACCTGTGTCACATACTATACATGTACATGTCTTACTCAAGTTGAGCTACAGTGTCATTGACACTTTCATTTAAGTGCTGGTTCTTAACTGGTACAGTGCAACATTACCTTTCAGTGTCATTTGTGACGCGGATATTTTGTTTCAAAGGTATCGTGCTGTCATCAAATTGAACGTTAGTTTAGCCAAATATTGCTAATAAATAAATAATTTTTTTGTTAGAATGTATTTTAGAGTGCCAATTCGCACTCTCCGATAAATCATAAGAACACAATTTTATATTAATATTTTTTCTACTGCTGATTTAACAAGAAATTAGTGCAAACAGTATTTGGCCACTATAGTTACTTTCAACACTTTTCAGTTGAAACCTGACAGTGGCTTCTAGTCCCCGGACTGAGGGCCCCCACCCACCCCAACTGTGCACCTTTTTCCTAGTTTACCATTTTTATCCGGTGTTATCCGGACACCCCATCCCCTAAATGCATGCTTCTGCCTCCCCATCCCCACCATAAACAATTTTTCCCAGTACTCTGCAGACGAGGAGAATCATGCAACATGCCTTATCAATAGAAGCTACAGGATATCACATGCAAATCTGCAGCACATAGACCACAAGGCAGTCTTCCCAGTGATCCGCGTGCTGCAAATTTACTTGTTAAATCAATGGATCCTTCTTTTTTCAATCTGTCCTGCAACGAAGCATAGGAGCCTATATTCAGCTGCAGGGTGTTCAAGTGTTGAATCAAACTGCGTGTACTGTAAAGGCAACTATTTTTCAATTAATATTTTGGTAAAGAGACTCTGTATAGACAAGAGACTGTCATATCTTTGGCTTGTCATATGTTGAAGGGAATAAGCTGAATCATTTTTGTTTCTGAGATTTCCTGGTCGAGCGTTTCCAAATTATTTTCCATTTCAAACATGAAGAGCCCTGGAAGGAATATTAGATGTCATAAATCACTCAGCTTTCTCGGGCTTACTGCCTTCCACACAGTCATATGTGGAAGGCAGTAAGCTGAGTCATTTTAGTTTATGAGTTTTCTAGGTTGAGGGTTTCCTAATCATTTTCCAATTCAGTCAGATTCAGTTTCATGTAGAGCCCAGGTAGTGACCCTTTTCCTAACATAGCGGTCAAAAACGGCCAGAAAGTTATCCAAAATAAGCCATCCACAGCCAAAAGTATCTTAGATATCTCTCAGTAAGCTTATCATAACCTAAATTATCTTAGAAGTTTCTCGTTGAGCCGGTTCTAATGATATCCATATTTGTATAGTTTTATTGAAAATTGTGAGAATTTGTTTTTTGAAAAATCTACAATTCTGTTTTATTTTTTTTTTAAAGGTGTGTTAGGTGAAGGGTTCATTCTCATAAATGACTCAACTTACTTCCTTCCACATAGATACATGTTGAAGGCAGTGAGCTCAGTCCTTTATGTTTTAAGGTTTTTTTTATCTGAGGTTTCAAAATCATTACTCATTATAAATTTTATGTAGACCCTGGTGGGGCTAGTAAATGTTTTTGTTGGAATCACATGTTCTTGAAGTAAAAGCCAAGTAATTTAATTTTTAATAGTTTTTTTGTGTTATATACTTCCCGCAATGGCAATGGACAAGAAGATTCCTTGATATTTTCATGCTAGATCTGGATAGATCACTGGATAGAAATTCTTTTGTTGCTGAATAGTACAATGTGCATCTCCGTACAACCGAAAAAGTAAGCATTTTGTTATTACATCCACACCTGCAACTGTTCACAGAATTATCTTTGCTCTGGCTAACCCTGAACCTGCTAAACACATTGATCAGTAATTTCAATAATCAAACACTGACCCAAACAGAACACCCTACACATAGCCAATCTTTAGGGTGTTGTGTTTGCTAATTAAAATTACTGACGTGTTTTGGTTTGGATGATTCAGTACACACACAGAACGACACACGCATGTGAATGGGTTAATCGATATGGCACGAGTTCCGGCGCGGAAGGATAGAACGAGAGGCCACAGGCCTCGAGTTTTAGCCTTCCGCGATGGCACAAGTGCCATATCGATTAACCCATTCACACGCGCGTGTCGTTCAGTGTTTATTACACGCCTACACATCTATAAAAACAATTATTAGAAGGACACTCAGCAATTCATTTTACAACTATCAACAAAAACAACACATTTCATTGCCAACCAAATTTGCGAGGGGAGCCCGTGTTACTGTTTCGTCCCCTGAGTTCCAATGTGTTTTATGTGCCTAGTGGCACATAAAACACATTGGAACTCGGGGGATGATTTTCAGCTATCACTAGCGATTCAAATTGTAATTGCATTGCACGATTTGTAGAACATTCCAGTGAAATTTCGCTTCTTTATAAAAACAGTCCGTCAACGATTTCTGTTCCGCACATATGTGCTGAACGGATTTTCATTTTCTGCATGGTTTAGCGTTGCAGGAGATGAGGATTTCATAGAACAGGCGTGTGATAAATCATTATTTATTACATCCAGTATCAGATGAGCCAGAATAACTATTCAATAGTTTATAAGCCATAGTAAGTACACCCTAATACCTTGAGTAAGAGAGTCAAGTTTCAAGAAGTCTTCAAAATAAATTGACACCTCAGATCCAAGGTTTTCCACCAAAGTGCTTTTAACAGCGACGAAGAAACACACTGAAGCGGGCTTCTATGCCATAGGCGTGATCTCAACCAAATTTAGAATGCCTTATTTAGCGCTAATTGCTAAAGTATAATATGGTGTACCTTCTCCTTTGTCGTGTTTGTGAAATCCTGTATGTTGGCGAAACCTGTACTCCGTTTCATAAACGTGTGAACAACCATAGGTGATTCAAACATTTGGGACGTGATTGTGCCTTCACACGACGCTGCATGTCCACGAGTCACCTATTAACTTCATTCTATTAATTTACCATCCACTCTAAACCCGACGGGACTAAAACTGAACGTGTTACTCAGGAGACAGTTTGAATTGAACAACGAGTTTTCGAAAGATGTCTTGCAATCACATCATGCTAAATCTGAGCTGGCGGACTTTTGAACCCGTTAGTCTCGAAGCAACTTTCTTCATTAAATTAGCATTTTTGCAGCGGTTGTTATTTTTCTAACTCCACATCGTTGCGTCATATCAATTTTTACAGAAGTTTACCTAAAAAATTTCATGTTTGTGTGCGTGTGCTTTTTGTTGTTGTGTACTTTGGTGAAGGTCTTGGAAAGTTTATATATATTAACCCTTTACCCAACGTAACGGTCAAAACCGACCAGCGCTATTCTAAAAAATCGCCAATTAATTTTCATTATTTTTTTCATTTTTTGTCTCAAAAACATAGGTTATGACCCCTCATTGGAACGAGCTCGTTCCAATGAGGGGTCATAACCTATGTTTTTGAGACAAAAAATGAAAAAAATTAGTTATTCAAGAATATTTTTTGCAAGTGTCGTCTGCTTTTCATGTTAGGTAAAGGGTTAATGTAATGGCACATGATTGTGAAATTGTTGCTCGAAGTCTCGTTCCCCGTGATTACCTTGAGCCGATGTCCCTTTAATTATGAAATTTAGTCATCAGAAGGAAATTCGAATTTTGACAATTTTTGAGAGACTTTACTACTTTACTCTTTTTGTTACTTTTTTTCTGTATTGTAAAGATTTGTCATGATTGTAAATGTGTACATTTATGTAGAAAAGAATTCGTATTTCATTTCACATAATTATTCCCTGCTGAAATAATACAATATTCAATCCAAGTTTGGAAAATTAGGCCCGGGTGGCTGAACATTGAGAGAAATATCAGACTGTAACATTTTGGGAACTGGTTTAATAAACAGACCGTGTGACCATTGGAAAGTGCAGCTCGTTTCGAACTGTTTCAACAACAGAGAAGTACCTCGTGTCTGTTCGATACTACAGATATTTGGACTAGGGTCCTGCAAATATTCTACATTCGAACAATTCAATTCAAAAGGCATATTCGAGTCGAATTCGGAGAACCGAATATGAAATTTTCGAATATAATTAAGGAAAACGACGTATAATGTCTTGCTTTAATTACAAACCCGACTAATATTTCAACTCCATATTCAACGCATGCCTTCGACGACACCCCCCCCCCCCCCCCCCCCACACACACACACACTTTGCGACGCCCGTTGCCCCCAATATTCCGCATGAGTCACGAACAGTAAAATGTGCGATCGTCCGTATTCGATTCGAAATGTTTGGGTACATATTCGATTCGATAGTCAATTTCAGTGGAAATGTTATTATCGCAGGGCCTTAGTTGGACGCGACGACTGAAGGTTTTTGCGCGCCAAAGGCACGCAAGGACGGTGTTGGATTAGATAACCCCTTTAGCAGTACAATGATACTATTCCACGTCCAGCACCCGCAAAGGATGAGAAGCAAAGTAGCCAAGACCCAGTCTGCAGCCCCACCGGGGAATCTGTAGTGGATGCGTCTGTAGTCTGCTACTTACGTGGTGCAGCACTGCCATCATGGACAAGTATTGTGTGTTTCCGGCAGCTGCAGATGCTAGTTATTCTAAGTGTGGTGTCTTGTCGATCTTCAGCAAGTATAGTCTGCCGCCTGTGGTCGTTAATATTGCACCGGTGGAGCCCTTGGCCAGCCGCTCGTTCCTGAAGGGCACACCCAGCAAACCAAAGGGTCGTATGTGCCAAAGGTTAGACTGGACGATGCTCTCCGATAACTAGATGCCTTCGTTGGTTTAGATCGAGCGTCAGAGGGAAATTTTGACTCTAACTGGAACTGATTTTAATCCTTCATATATAACACAAGAGTTATAACTGACAGGATTTTTTATAGTCAAAGAATACAAACTTTCACTTTCTTGTGCCATAAAATAGCCTACTCATTGTTGAAACGAGCTTCAATACATCGATCCCATGGGGTATTAAAAGCGTTGGTTTAAGAATTAAAAACGTAAATATTAACCCTTCGAACCCTGGTGGTATCTCCCATGTCAGTTCAATGAAAGAAATTGGAAGAGTCCATATTTATTATTAGGGGGGAGACCAATCAATATTTTTAACGTGCAGCCTTAGGGCTGCTCGTTGAAAGTATTGATGAGTCTACCCCACCTTTAACTTAGCAGGCATCCTACTTAATAAAAGTATGACATGCCATGCCCCTGGGCCGATAAAGCGGCCTCTGGGGTTCAAAGGGTTAACCCTTTACCCAACGTAACGGCCAAAACCGGCCAGCGCTATTCTCAAAAATCGCCGATTAATTTTCAAAATATTTTCCATTTTTTGTCTCAAAAACATAGGTTATGACCTCTCGTTGGAACGAGCTCGACGAGCTCGTTCCAACGAAGGGTCATAACCTATGTTTTTGAGACAAAAAATGAAAAAAAATAATTATTCAAGAATTTTTTTTGCAAGTGTCGTCTGCTTTTCATGTTAGGTAAAGGGTTAAAACAGGAAGAACATTTTTTGTCAACAGCTTGGTGGGGGGGGGGGGGGGGGTGGGGGACGTCGCTTCCTTGGAGAATATTTTTTCTTAACTTCCTGCATCAGCAGGCTGAATCCGTTATTTGTGTTTGGCAGATGCCTTGTCGGAACAAGTTCGCGTTTTCCATTACAGATTAACGACGTCCTACCCCTGTGTGTATTACTCCGTTAAAATAGATTCCTACAGTTCGCTTCAGTTGAATATTAATGCAGCTGTCACGTTTTATGGTAAAAAAACGCATTCGTCTTGGAAACGACTCTGTTGCTGAGTAATGTATTCTTGCTTTGATGTGGTTGTTACATCAATCTTTTAACTGTTGCAAATCCGACATATACGAGTGATTTATTGTAAAAGTCCGTGGCATCTTTGTGTTGCTCATGTGAGGCGTGCTACATGACTGGTGTGTTAATATGCAGGTATCCCTTTAATATATTTTACTTTATGCTGTATTTCAACCCCTGAGTGCAACAAGGCGCCATCTGCACTGCTTTAGCAGATGGCGTCTTGTATTTGAAATTAATTCCCGTTTCCCCAATATTCATTCTTTATCCCTCATCACCTTCGCCCACTCCAGCTCACAGATTTCAACAGAAATTTGTAAAACAGCAATTTCTTTCGTCATTGCACCTAATTTGGAAAGTCAGGGAAAATGTTACACCAACCCCACTATAAAACGACCATCAGAAAAACTACGATAGGGAAAAATCTAAAGCTGCTTTGCACCCCGCAATTTCTTTTCTGTTGACCAGTTTCTTGTCTCCTTATACTCCATTTTATGTAATTGTTTGTTGTTCCTCATGCACCAAAAAAAATGGTTTGAGGGAAGTGTTTACGCCGGTCCAAAATGTGTTGGTGCCAAAGTGAAGTTGTTCCTCATGCACCAAAAAATGGTTTGAGTGAAGTGTCAAAGTGAAATTTTTGTTCGGTGCCAAATGAAATTCTTTCTTGTGTCAAATGAAAAAGTTTTGTGCCGAATGGACTCTGATTGTAAATAAAAACAAATTAACCATGTGTCGTCCGTTGAGTACAACAAGGCATAATTTGCAATGCTAAACCATTGCAGAGGGTGCCTCGTTGCACTCAAAGTATGATGTTTTAATTTAGTATTACCTGGCTCTTTTAAGTGCTTTAATTACAAAAAAAAACACAAATGATAAAAATATAAATAATAAAAAAGTAAAAGGCTATTATTGATGTTTAGAAAATTAATTTCAAAAAATGAAAAAAAACAAAAGGCTATTTTTGACGTTTACAAAATTATTTCATGATTATTTACTCACTGTTTTATTCACTTCAAATAAACAAGTAGCAAATAATTTATTTTATTTAATGCTCAGGCATCAATTCACGCTGAAAAATTAAGTCATATTCCCCTGTCGGTCGGCAAAACGAAATATCAAAATGATATTTAGAAATCGATATTTCATCGTAGGTTCGGATGACGAATCACATGTACTTTAAATTCTACGTATTTATTTAAAAAAAAAATAAAATGACGTGTCTTGTTATTGAAAATAAGAAAGTGGTGTTTTTTGTTATTGTTCTATTTCTTCGAAACACATTGCGATTATTTCAATTCGCCAGCCTTGGTAAATCGTAAAGTTAGGGGAGAAATAAGACGGGACTACTTTTTGTGCGGATATTCACACATTCCAATGGTTGGAGTTTGGTTGTTGTAATTTTTGTTTGGACGCCGGTTCGGCACATAAAGTTTGCGCCTTAATGGCAAATAAAGGCCACAAATTGGAGAGTTTGTAGTCGTAGAGCATTAAATAAAAAGAAAATTCATGCGTCGCTCGTGAAGATCCTCATATTTCTTTGTAGCCACTCACGAGATATTTTCGGTATTCATCAAATTTTCGTGAATATCCTCTATATCTTGCAGGAGGATTATAAAAATAAAGATTAAGTAAGATAAAAAAAGATGAAGTAACAAAGAAATTGTGTGTAATGGGGTAATGTAATGTGAACTGAAAATGTAAACAAAATTGTGACAATGAAATCCCCTTAGGCCGGTTCGGTCTTACTTCTCCTCCTGCCATCTTCTAAGTCAAAGTGGACGAAATGTAGCAGGCACACTGATCTCTGTACAGCTGAGTTTCTGGAACGCTCATTTGATCACATAGAGAAACGTGTATCATCATTCGTCATCTTTGTTGCTGTAATTAAACAATGTTCTACAAATGGAAAAAGTCTTGACATTTTTCAATTTTCCGACGCCGCGCAAACGTCTGTCTCATTTAAAAAAAATTAGCCTCGGATCATGTTGACGAAAAATGAATATATTGATGATGTGACGTTTTTGCGGTAATGCAAATTGATATTTATAAAATATGTCAGTCACTATTGACAAAAATCAAGTGCCGTAATTGAAAAGTTGATATCGGGTTACAAGTTTTCGTTCTAGACTTTCGTTTAATGATGTGAACCACTGGTGTCTTTCCAACTGGATTGCTGAAACGTCAGTGAAGAAAGTCGCAACTCCCCCCCCCCCCCCCCCCCACACACACACACACCTCCCCAGATGGCGACAAGTCAATCAGTGAGAATGGCTGACAATTTTCGTCATTGGAAGAGATTAACAGCAAGGTTAACTCCCATAATTTCTTGAATTTGTCAGTAAATTTAACACCGAGAGTTTGGGGAATTTCATATAAAAATTGAAATTTAGAAATGTTAGTGAATTTGTATCATCGATGTGCACATCATTTCACAAGCTGCGCGAATTTTCCTGCAAAGTAGTATAAAATACAAAAACTGGCTTTTTTACAAATTTTTCCCAAATTAGTTTGAAAGTTTAACTATTATTCTCTGTTGAAACCCATTTAAAAATTAGAAAACGGCGTTTTCAAAATCGTTTGATGGTCTATTACTTTTTTTGTCCATTATATCAACAGTGTGTGCATGTGTGCGCATCGTGACAAAAAATGCAGACATTGTTCTTTCATTTAATGTAAAAGTCTAGGAGATGAAATTTGCTCAGTGTTTTTTTCTTGGGAAGCATAAAAACTTGCAAATTACTGTAAAACGCATTCGCTAAATAAAGAGCCAAAGTGGACGCTTACATAGCATTGACTGGCGTGATACTGATTGATATTCTTATTTAAAGACTCATTATCTGTAAAGTGGTTGTTTCTAATTAGCTAGCCACAAAAATCCAGGTTTCATTTTGTAACATTTAATAAACGAAAACAATAGACCGCTCCCTGAGCTGTCTGTTGTTTTCGTTTATGAAAAGTATCAAACAGAAACTTTGCTTTACCTTCTGCTGATGTCATAGCTTTTTCTCAGCATTTACTTCTTTCTCAATTGGACCTTCCTCGCTCGGCTAATAATTTCAAGGGAGAGAAGTTTATTTTCCACTGATGTTATAGCGTTTTCTCAACAATTACTTGCTTCTCACGTGGATCTCCCTCGCTCAGCTAATAATTTCAAGGGAGATAACTTTATCGAAAGTCGATTTTCATGACGATACAAGTCAGGGTTCATACCTCGTTCCAGTCGTTGACGTTTGATGACGTGAAATCTGTTACTTTGTGACTGACTGCTGTCACGGCGTAACAGATTTTAATTCATTAAACGTCATGGTGTTTATTTACCTAGCATGGAAACTAGTAACACTGTATTAACTTTCCAATCCAGGTACTTGTTATTTTTTGTCAATAATAACTCAAATTTATTGCACGCCTGTTCTATGAAATCCCCATTTACAGCAACACTGAACCATACGCAAATGAAAATCCGTTCCGTACACATATGCCGAACGGAGATCGTTGACGGACTGTTTTTAAATCTTGTATCGCAATTGCAATTTGAATCGCTAGTGATAGCTAAAAATAGTAACACGGGTTCCCCTCGCAAATCTGGTTGTTCTTTTGTGGATAGTTCGTCCCCTGAGTTCCAATGTGTTCTGTGTGCCTACTGGCACACAGAACACATTCGAATTCAGGGGACGAGTTGTGAAATGAATTGCTGGGTGTCCTTCTAATAATTGTTTTTATAGACGTGAAAGCATGTAATAAACACAGTACGATACCCGCGTGTGAATGGGTTAATTGATAATGGCAAGTTTGCTATCACGGAAGGATATACCGAGGGTCCATATGTTATAAATAGTCAATGTGTATTGTCGCGAAATTTGTGTGCACCTCATCAACATTTTCATTTTTACAACATCAAAATATACTGTTCAAAAAAAGAAACGCAAAACGGGTTTTCTGTGATGATGTACGTTTCCGCGTTATGGGATAATGAGATAGAGAACGAAATCAATTCATAACCAAATTTTTAATGGATGAATGAAGCACAGATGGAGACGTTTCAGACGTTAACGTAACGCGACGACGTCATCCAAACTCAATATCTAGTATGACCGCAATTTGAGTCCCAAACTGCTCGCGCCTTCTGTTCATTGAAGCAATCAGATACCGGATGGAAGCTTGAGGTATGGTGGCCCACTCTTCCTGCAACGCTTGCGCCAACTGTGGTAACGTCTGAGGTTGTGGTTGACGTTGTCACACACGTCGATCCAGTTGATCCCATAGATGTTCGATCGGGTTCAAATCTAGTGATCTGGAGGGCTAGGGCAGGACTTCGATGTGTTATCTTGTAGATAAGCTGTCGTGAGCCTTGCTGTGTCCGCGGTCGAGCGTTATAATGCTGGAAAATGGCGTTGGCATTCTGCATAATGGGGAGCACATGTGGGTGCAAAATTTCATCTCTGTACCTCTGCGCCGTCAAGTTACCCTCACCATGGACGAGGTCCGTTCTACCAGTGTGTGAGACGGCTACCCACATCATAACTACCGCCACCATATCTGTCCACCTTCCGAACGCAATTACGCGCAGACATTCTCCACGACGTCTGTACACACGGCATCGTCCATCAACTCGGTGAAGATGGAAACGTGACTCGTCACTGAACCATACCGTTCTCCATCTCTGATGATGGCCATGCCCTTTGCATCTGACACCATTGAAGTCGCCGTCGACGATGCTGCGCCGTCAAAATGACGCCACGAACTGGCCGTCTAGCACGCAGACCTGCCTCGCCTAGACGGTTGCGAACGGTCTGATCTGAAATCCTCCACCGACCTGATAGCGTTGACGCTTTAGAGGTATAAACGATTGGCTAAAATTCATACACTCTAAAATCAGTTGGGTTAAAAACTACCCCAAATCAACTGGGTTGAGTGAATATAAACCCAATTGGGTTCATATTCACTCAATCCAGTTGATTTGGGTTGATCTTTTAACCGAACTCATATTAGTGCATACCCATGTTTTGGTTATGAGAGAGCCAAAGTGACCTTAACACCATTAAATAAATAAATTGTCACATTCAACATGACAGAACAGTAGCATGGTAAGCAAACGCGTTCAGTTTGCCGTTTAATCAGTGACCACCCAACACATTTCTGGAATCAAAATCACCTGTTGCTTATATTATTCAAACATTTGCATTTTTCGTCTCGCTTTACCTGTTGTCCTCAGATATTCTGCGTACCTCTACAAGTTACCTTTCCCTGGGTATGATGCTTTACAATAATTATTTGTACAAGAAAATGTTGAAAAACAACCTATTGCCCCCAAAAGTATTTTTTTTGATATTTTAGATGTAGATGCGCTGTTTTGTTGTAAAAAGTTAAATGACGAGAAACCTGATAGCGTTGACGCTTTAGAGGTCACTGTGGTTGTTCTCTCCGCAAATGACGTAACCGGGTGTATCGGTCCTGAAGTGGGGTGGCCACTCGGGGTCTGTCGGATCTTGGAAGGTCCTACGTTGTCCCCTGGATTTGGTAGCGCTTCCGCATGACTGTGACGGTGTTCGGTGAGACTTTGAACACCCTCGCTACATTCGAAGCTGATTCGCCTGTTTCCAATCGGTCAATGGCATTATTTCTCCGAGCTTCGGTCAAATGCGGCATTTTGCATGAGCAATATTCCTTTAACGCTGGACGAATTCAGACCGATTTCCATGTCCATTTATACTCCCCCCCCCCCCCCCCCCCCCCCCCACGCTCAGCTCGCATGCTGGAAGCGTGCAACTTCATGACCAGGTATTCACTGAGTGGATACTTTGTTTTGTTAATTTCCAATATTTTGGGGCTCACGGTGGCCGAAATTATGCCCCATTGTCCAAAATGTTACCTAATGTTTAGACCACCGCGATATGCCGTTAACCATATCTACAGCCACACTTCATCACTATATTCTCCAAAATTTGACATGTTATCGTAACTAGACCCGTTTTGCGTTTCTAGTTTTTAACAATTTTTATTCTTTAAAAAAAATCGACGATTGCGAGGCGTCAGAATATTGAAAATCTTCGCGAAATGTTTGTTTGTTGGGCATTGTTTAGTTATAGCACACCCCCACACACATAAACACACAAGATGGTGGCGCTGATTGAGACATGTTTCTATTTGATGTGACCATTTTGCTCACCAGCAATCCATTTGGACAGAGATCAGGGAATTGAGCGCTGCTGTTACAATAGTCACCGCGTATCAGCTTTTACGTCATCGAACGACACAGGTGGGGCGTGTCCATGCTGATTGCCTGACGCCATATTGGGGTAGATTGATTTGCGATATTTTTCGCTAACATTCTAGCAATCCAGCTGTATAAAGATCAGTAATCAGACCATAACATAGACGTTCGATCTTTGGTGTAATAAGTCAAATGCCCCATTGTTTTTACGTTGCAATGTCCATTACGACCAAATGCCCCCATGTAGAGAGCCCATTTTGCCCAACTGCTACATGTAAGAAGTCTATATTATGTGTCGATTACATTCAAGTTCCCGAAATTCCGTACAGAGTATATTATTTTCACTGGGAGACCTCAACTTTGTGTAGAGCGTCTATTGCACTCAAAGTCACTCCACCCCATCCATCCGCAAGCTCTCCTGTCACGTCCCAGGACACACTGATAAAACTGGGAGGGGGGTTGTTGTATTGCCTCATGCCTATATTCACGAGCGATGGTCACTAACCTTCTGTTTCTCCACCTTGGAATATTCAATATAGGTTCACGTGGTGAGCTCTGTATAGTACTATCGGCGTATCTCATTCGAACAAGAATGAGTTAAGTTGAATGCAATATTTATCTATGATGCACGAGACAAAACAGGCGAGTCAGTTCATATTCGATACTTGAAGATAAAAAAAAGTGCAACACTTACGAACAGAACGGAGGGGAGGGAAGGGTATGGCGGAGGGGAGAGAGGTATTTGTACGTGCGAGTAATGGCGTGTATGTAAGCGAAGGTTCGTCGGCTGAGGATGGGTGGATATATCCGTTTGCTAACCGTCAAGGATATAGTCGTAAAGTTTGACATACAGAATGGTCGAGTCGCTCAAAAGATAGTTGTCAGTGGAGTGCAGAAGTGTATGTTTTTCAGAAAACCAATAAAAAACATTTAAAATTAAGACGATCGTTGAGAGTGAGGTTTTCCAATATGGGTGGTGCTAACTTGATACCATAGATCTGACAGTGATTCTTTGTACCTTTCATCGCAGTCCTCGGATTAAATATTTGAGGTACCAACGACCTCTCCATCACACCCTACCCCACCTCTCTCCTCAAACACACACACATGAGCTAGCAACCTAGGAAAGCATCTATGTGAGTGCATATGCGCGGATGTTTTTTCCGTGTATTCTAGAGGGAAACCGGAGCAGTTCCTGTTTACTGTTGTGGATATATTGTTTTACTGGTATACTAGGACACGGTATCCAAAACCTAAAATGTGGCTCCTCTGAACAACACAAACTTTACTTCGTGCATCTGTTGCGTTTATGATGTAGCCATAAATGCTTGTAGTGATCTTAAAATCCAGAAAGCAAACAGTACATGCTTCAGTTCTATATCTAACCCAAACCGTTTCACACTGATGTCAAAATTTCAAAAGGCAATTTTTTTTCTGATACTCCAACTCGGAATTCAACCAATTCAATCCAATGAGCGATATCGAACAAGATATTTCAACATGAGTATGGAGCAAGGCATAGCCTTTTGGTTTTGCTTTGTTTCTATTGCTTCAGTGCTGTGTGTTAGAGAACACTGATTATTATTAGTTACCCCCGTGACTGATCACGTGGTACGGGTTTTTGCCTTCCCGAAGCCAGCCGTATCCCATTCGGCCGAATGGGATACGGCTGGCTTCGGGTAGTTAAAAACCCGTACCACGTGATCAGACACGGGGTAACGAATTTATCTATTGACTTTCCGTTTTAGAAGTAAAATCTATTTCATGTGTGAACACACACACGGCATGAGATCTTTTATCTTCCATTGTTGAGCCATACAGGTTTCTGTTGAATTTTTGTGCAAAAGAGTTTTTGTGAAAATATGCCGATATGACCAGTATAAAAAAATTATACGGGGTATGGACAATTTGTAGATTTCGGAACGAGGCATCCACTGGGTATGGGAAATTTGTCAGTGGCTGGGCGGACGTATCGTGGGTTTCAATGAATATGGTCTCATACCACGTATCTATCAACCAATCAAATCAAAAAATTCACTTTAGTCAATAGATACAGTTTGTTTCTATTGTTTCAGTACTACGCTCAGAGAACTTTGATTATTCTTTGTTCAAAAAATAAACGATCATTTGGTAAAATTCACAAATTTTCGAAATTTGACTTTTTTATTAGCAAAGTTTTTTTGGGAAAAACAATGCGCTTTTTTGCAGGCAGCACGCTCTAAATTTTCTAAACGGAAAATTAGCATATTCAGTTCATTCTGTCTGGAGAGATTTCTATTTGAATTTTGGTACGATGCGATCACTTTTCTAATCCAAACAGGTCCCAATCATCAGTCTCTTGTTAGTGTTTATAGTAACAGATTTCCCGTCACAGTGTTACATCAGCCACGCTAACCGAACAGATCTCACAGAAAAAAATCGTCTGCTTAATTCCAATTCTTTATTCACAAAATACAGTCATTTAAAGTAGTTACAAATAAACATATTTCACAAATCATAACGTTGATTGACACTGTAACTTATCTCTGCATTGTTTCAGTCGTGTGAATGGCGGGGAAGGGGTAATTCTTTTAAAACTCTAGTATTTCCCGAATTTCTCTTAAGAGTGTCCTTAAAAGGACATTATTATCTCTGCAATTAAAAAGATTGCACTGTCGAAGTTTATTATTTCTGTTTTTAGATTGTCACATTCTCCGCGTGGAAACCTCGGTAAGTGGAGCAGTGCCATTGTTCTGCTTTACTTGTAAAATAGGACCTGGGGTGGAAGTCCTCTAAAGTGGGCGGCATAGGTATAAACGATTGGCTAAAATGCATACACTCTAAAATCAGTTGGGTTAAAAACTACCCCAAATCAACTGGGTTGAGTGAATATAAACCCAATTGGGTTCATATTCACTCAATCCAGTTGATTTGGGTTGATCTTTTAACCGAACTCATATTAGTGCATACCCATGTTTTGGTTATGAGAGAGCCAAAGTGACCTTAACACCATTAAATAAATAAATTGTCACATTCAACATGACAGAACAGTAGCATGGTAAGCAAACGCGTTCAGTTTGCCGTTTAATCAGTGACCACCCAACACATTTCTGGAATCAAAATCACCTGTTGCTTATATTATTCAAACATTCAAACATTTGCAGTTTTCGTCTCGCTTTAGCTGTTGTCCTCAGATATTCTGCGTACCTCTACAAGTTACCTTTCCCTGGGTATGATGCTTTACAATAATTATTTGTACAAGAAAATGTTGAAAAACAACCTATTGCCCCCAAAAGTATTTTTTTGATATTTTAGATGTAGATGCGCTGTTTTGTTGTAAAAAGTTAAATGACGAGAAACTAAATTCGCAACACTCAAGAGACTATTGTTGCATATCTGTTTGGTACAGTCTTCCGATTCGAAGCCTGGCACATAATAATTACATAAACAACGACATACGCCCTCTACACACACACATAACTGCTTGGTTCAAAAGCAAGTAGATCGTTTTGGCTATGATGGGGCATCAAGTAATCAAAGCAACACAACAGAACTACTAACTTCCTATACAATCGTTCTTGTGTCTACACCACTTTATTAGGGGGCGCGGTGGCCCAGTAGGTAGAGGTGCATGCTGCAAGCCGAGAGGTCCTCGGTTTGAATCCCATCTGCAGCAACCACGTTGTGTCCTTGGGCAAGACACTTCACCCCCATTGCCCACGTGGCGGCACGGTGACGTTGTGTACTAAGGCGTACTGCACGTCGATGGTGCACTTGTCTTCAACCAATGCTAACACCTGCTTGTGTGGAGTTATTATGTTGGGAAGCCTGACAGTTGCTCGCCGTTGCTCAGTGGGTCTCTCCGGCTTTCTCCACTCGTAAAACTGTCCTACACGAGGTGACCCTGGCCGTCGAAAGTGTCGTTAAACCCCAATAAATAAATAAATAAATAAATAAATAAATAAATAAATAAATAAATAAATAAATAAACCACTTTATTGTGATTCAGGTCTGGTCAGCTTGCCATTTTGTTGCGTAACTTATTTTGCTAAACTTTTATTTCCAAGTCCCATTGCCGAGACGTTCACATGTGAATCCCACAAATCAATAGGTTGAATTTATTTTCCGACATTTTTAAAGAATATTTGATTCTTATCAAATAGTAATCTACAGTATTGTTTGGATTTGATGATTAATAGCGAGATAAGAGATGCTTTAATGAAACACTTGTCATTCAAGAGAGAGAGAGCAACAAACGTTTTTTAGGGTATAAAAGAACTTGATATATTCTCCACACTTCAAAATTATTGTTTTTCCTGTCTAAACAGAAGATTACCTAAGAGAGTGAGTGTGTATGAGACACATACAATATCCGATGTATGTATGACTCACGTATATCAGCATAATATATCAAACGACACGATTGTGTATTGATTTCTGTTTCTTAGTTTGAAGGACTAACATTGGCAAAACATGTTTCGGGCCAATAGTTTGTCATGATTACCACAGATTCACTCACTTTGTCTCTTTATCTTCTTGCCACTTGATACAGTTCCTTCTGGCAGGCACTGGATTATTCGGGGGTCGCGAAATAATTTTGGCAGTGAGAGACTCGCTGTAGCTAAGGTTCGATTTGTTTGTGTGTGTGTTGCAGGAGAGAGAGTGAGTTGACTGCGCGGGTCAGCTTCAACGTGATCTTTACTTTAAATTTCGTTCACTTGAATTAAGGTATAGTGAATGGTTTAACCCTTTACCCAACGAATCGGCCATAACCGCCCGCGTAATATGCAAATTCAGCAGCTGAAAAAATACTATTTTTCAAAACATTTCAACAAAACCATATCATGTAACCCCTCTTTGGAACGAGCTCGTCGAGCTCGTTCCAATGAGGGGTCACATGATATGGTTTTGTTGAATTTTTTTTTAAATTTAAAAAGGTGATATTGAAAATAATAAATTTTGATATCGTCTGCGTTGGGTAAAGGGTTAAACATCTGTGTACTGTCGTTGCTACTTTAGTCGCAACCAGAGACGGACTGGCCGTATAATCCACCAGGGAAAATTCCCTGTGGGTCCCATATTGGGTTCCCCGGGGCCGCCGAAATTGATGCAGCCCAATACCTGTTGGTACGTGAACGTTCGTGAAAACGACCAAAAGACGAAATGGATCTGATTGCGTAGATTGTCGGTATATCGAAATGTTCTCTTTGTGGACTTCAAAAATGGCAGTCCACACAGAGGACATTTCGATATACCAGCAGCCTAATCTGCCATTGATAGCTCAGATTAAAGGAAACAGCGTTCCTTCAATTTCAAAATTCCAAATTTTCTCCAATTGGGCTAAAAGTATGGTCTTCCCCCCAACCCTGGAAGAACCTTTTTTATCGAATGATCGATGAAGATGATACAAAATGCCATCGAAATGTCCTCTCTGTTGACTACCATTAATCGCTCAGATGCAAGGAAGCCACGTTCGTTCAATTCACAAAATCAAAATTTTCTCCGGTCTGGAGCCAACTTGGTGCATTCCCCCGTAACTTTTTTTTCTTGGTCCAGTCCGCTCCTAGTAGCAACAGCAGTGCACGTACATTCAAGATGATGATTTACTTAATGCGAGACGAAGCACACGGCGAAGTTGTGAGTATACGTAGGTTAAGGTAAATGGAGCAGGACAGTTTTAGACATGGTTGGGAATTTTGGACATCTTGCTTTGCTTTAACCTGTTACTGGCATGAACTGACATTATAATGAAAGTTCCTTACCAGTTTAATTGTATTACTTGTCAGAAAGGGAGCGTGGTGGCTCAGTGGTTATGGCATTGAACTTCAAACCGAAAGGTCCATGGTTCGATCCCCGCCAGGGGTAACGGCGTTGTGTCCCAGGGCAAGGCACTTAAACTCGATTGCCCACGTTGGGGCACGATGGCGTTGTGTACTCAGGCGGACTGCACGTCGATGGAGCACTTGTGTTCAGTCAATATTAACCCTGATTGTGTTAAGTTAGTATGTTGGGGAGTCTGATAGTTGCTCGCCCTTGCTCGGTGGGTCTCTCCGGGTACTCCGGCTTCCAACACCCGTAAAACTGTCCGACACGAGGTAATCCTGGTTGTCGAAAGTGTCGTTAAACAACAATAAATAAATAAATAAAAATAGATAAATAAATTACTTGTCAAAAATGACACTTTCTAAAAAAAGTGCTGGGGGCTAAAACCTTCTCAGCACCCCCCCCCCCCCCCGGCTTCGCTTATTACATAGGCACCGCCTGGGAGTATTGGGGGGGGGGGTAGCTCTCGAACATTTATTTTACAAGGTGATAATGTCTTTTCACAGGTAGTGCAATTGAAGTGGTACTGAAATTTCAAAACAAAGCCATTGCATGGGAGTAACGGGTGTAAGCAAAATGCCATGTTTTGACTTCTAACCGTATATTATGTTTATCTAGAATTCTTCTACGTCTTGCTGTCCACTTCCAGTGTGCAAAATTTAACCCTTTACCTAACATGAAAAGCAGACGACACTTGCAAAAAAAATTCTTGAATAACTAATTTTTTTCATTTTTTGTCTCAAAAACATAGGTTATGACCCCTCGTTGGAACGAGCTCGACGAGCTCGTTCCAATGAGGGGTCATAACCTATGTTTTTGAGACAAAAAATGAAAATATTTTGAAAATTAATATGCGATTTTTGAGAATAGCGCTGGCCGGTTTTGGCCGTTACGTTGGGTAAAATGACTCAAGCTGACTGATCGTTCACGTGGTTTGGGGATGGCTTACCGAACGTTTGGCTATACGTACAAATTTTTGTGAAACTGCTTCTTTATCATTAACAAGTATTCATATATTGCGTGCAAATGAAATATATATACGGAGTCAAAAAAGAAAGAAAGTATAATAGAAACAAATGTGAAAAAATAGCATAAAGGTTGCTGCATGTTTGTGGACAAGAAGTCGCGCAAAGAGTTTAATGACATGTTGTTGTCCACCCAACCGTATACAATTTTGCTGCGGAAAAAATAGCACGTGCTACCCGAGAATGTCAAATTGAATGGTGACCGACGATTTTCTTTGTGTTATGTTGTGCTAGAGAGCCTGGGTTATTGAGAAAACACGCTAGTTTTTGTCTTCCGACATTTTAAAAAATGCCCAGGTTAATCGAAAATCAGAGGTTGCGTGCCATTGGTATGCATGAGGCTGGGGCACCTCCATATGAGCTCGCTGCTGAGTTCGGAGTCACTGTGGCCACTATTTACCGTCTCATTGGAAGGTATAGAACCACTGGAACTACTGCCGACCGACCGCGTTCAGGTCGACCAAGAGTTACGACCCCTGCACAAGACCGACACATCAGGACGTCTCACTTGCGGGATCGTTTCCTTCCGGCGACGAGGACAGCAGCAATTACTCCTAGTAGAACTAACAATAGAATTAGTGCACAAACTGTCCGCAACAGACTCGCTGAACACGGCATCCGAAGCAGGCGTCCATACCACGGACCAGTCCTTACCCAACGTCATCGTACCGTCAGAATGGAATGGGTACGTCAGCGTGTTCGCTGGACTCAGCAGCGTTGGAGCTCAGTTATTTTTAGTGATGAATCACGATTTTGTCCACGGCGCGCTGATGGTAGAGCAAGAGTGTATCGCAGACGAGGAGAACGGTTTTCTGGTGCTTGCGTGCGGGAATGCGACCGTTTCGGCGGGGGGTAGTGTGATGGTTTGGGCAGGAATTTCCTAGCACGATCGAACGCAATTGATCTTGATCGATATTAATCTGAATGGACAGCGATATAGGGACGAAATTCTTAACGTTGTTGTTGTCCCGTTGTTCAACGCTAACGTCGGAGTGCAGTTATTCCAGGAAGACAATGCCACATGGCATGTGGCGCGTATCTGTGGCGACTTTCGTGAGGAGCAGAGCATCGAACTTCTTCCCCGGCCCCCACTTTCGCCAGATTTGTCGCCAATCGAGCATCTTTGGGATCAATTGGACCGTCGGGTACGACATCATGATCTTCAGACGTTAGGCGATTAACGTAATGTTCTAAGGCAGGAGAGGAACGCAATACCACAGGGTGACATCCAGACACTTATCAGGTCCATGCGCCGTCGATGTCTTGCCATCCAAGAGGCAAACGGTGAACATACACGCCATTGACTGCATGTGTGAACAATTCACCCCATCTCTGAATTGCGACGTCCTGACGTGACGCTGGCAAAAGTAAGAACATGAAATTATGTAAATTCATACAGCTAGACTCGAAATATGAATTTACACTAATTTGTTTGTGATTAAAGTCGATAATACTAAAAAAAAAAATGCTCCTCAAAGTTTATTATACTTTCTTTTTTGACTCAGTATATATCCTCTCAAGGCAAACGTCTAAAAATCTATCAAGACACAAGAAAGGCTGGTTAATTAGTAGAGTCATGGCAGCCCACACTTGGGTTCTATTCTGAACTGCATGTACCTGAAGTTAACCCTTTACCTAACATGAAAAGCAGACGACACTTGCAAAAAAAATTCTTGAAAAACTAATTTTTTTCATTTTTTGTCTCAAAAACATAGGTTATGACCCCTCGTTGGAACGAGCTCGACGAGCTCGTTCCAACGAGGGGCCATAACCTATGTTTTTGAGACAAAAAATGAAAAAATAATGAAAATTAATTGGCGATTTTTGAGAATAGCGCTGGCCGGTTTTGGCCGTTACGTTGGGTAAAGGGTTAAAGGCTTCATATTCTGTGGATGTCCTTCATATTATCTTGGAAGTAAAATTACTTCATCTCCATCGACTTGCATTGTTACAATTTATGGGAGAGTGCCTATATAAAAGCCTTCATATTCTGTGGATGTCCTTCATATTTTCTTGGAAGTAAAATTACTTCATCTCCATTGATTTGCACTGTTACAATTTATTGGAGAGCACTCTCCCATAAGCTGTAACAAGACAAAAACGTGTGAACAAATCTTGAGACTGAATTTTATTTCAGCACTCTACCAGTGACGTGACTCAAACTTTACCATTCAAGATGCAATATTTGGTTAACCGGCCATCCATTTGCGTAGGTTTCAGTTTGCGTAACCACTACACGAACGAAACGAGCGTTCGCATCAAATTTTGCACCCCCCCCCCCCCCTTGCCCCGCCTCACACTTTCGACTAGCAACGATGGTACACATTTGTTTCAAAACAATTCCCTGCGTGTCCAATGGAACATTTGTAGCACACAGCTGTTTCAAACATTCCACCGACACATTTATTGAAAAAAATCCCAATGAAGCACACCAAAGCACACCCTTTCCCACACACTAATATATATCTATATATCAACAGATATTTGAACCAAAGTTTCAGTCTTTTCGCTTTCCAAATTGTACCCAGTCCGGTCACTTTAACATTCTGAAAAAAATGTCCACGAAGCTTCAGTTATGTACAAAAAACACGTTCGTCTACTGTCATGTTCATGTCAGTTGACATATTATTCCCAAAATATTTTTTATCATTTTGTTTTTCTTTTATTCTAGTTGGTGATTTTATTTTTTTGGTTTCGTTTTCTTCAGGGGTGCAAATTTTAAGTGAGGGTGTGGAGGGGAATCTTACTGTCTGTGCTGTTCAGAAAATCGCCAGCCCCCAAAAACATAGCTGAAGCTCGTTCCAATGACGGTTCGTACGTTATGATTTTGAGGCAAAATAAAAAAAAATTAGTTCAAGAATTTGTTTTGCAAGAGTCCTCTGCTATTCGTGTTATGTAGAGGAGTAAATTGTTCAAAATTAAGACCCGCATTCCACAATGTAAAAAATTGCCGTTTAAAATACGGTAAAGTACTGGCAACTAGCTGCCGATATACTACCGTAAAATTTAACAGTAAAAATCGTATTTTTGCAATGAATACATTTTGTTCGATCGAGAAGCAGAACTGCACAACATCAGAAGTTTGTGCAATCATCATCAGGAGTAGACCAATTAATATCTTTAACCTGCAGCCAATTGGCTGCGGGTTAAAAATATTAAGTGGTGTACTTTGAGGATGGACTCATCCAAGACAAGCCGGTCTAGATGATGCTGTTACGCAAAAGCGGCAATTAAAGAATTAAATACCTTCATACTGAAAAACAAGCCCCGCTAAACACGAACACCTGTCTGTTGTCGTGATTACGCTTTGGGCAGAAACGGTAGTTACCGTAAAATGTTCGGTGAGTGGACCTGCAGCCGGTTGCCAGTTGATTACCGTAAATTTAACGGTAATTTTAACACCCCACCCCGTTTGTTTTTAACAAAACCAGTATGGATACACGATATGTTAATTTTACAAGAAAAACCCAAAGTTTTGTAGCACCAACGAAGATCCTCAGGCTGCCACTCTTTCTCACTGGCCGTGGTTTTATAATACTGTAGAAGTGGATAAATGTACAGTTACTGCTCACCACATTGAAGGTATGTTGCATTCACGTAGAAGTTGTCAAATTGAAGTTGCTTTTGAAAACCTCTGTTTACCGAAAATTAAGTCAGATATCACAATGGACTTCCGCAGAGGATATACTTTTACAAAAACATGCATCAGTATATTCCCTAATAAATACGAGAAAGAGGTCCAGCTGCTGTACTGCCAGTTCTGACAACATTGGACAAGAAATTTGTTGGCCCGCAAACAAGAATTTCTGAGGCATTTTGGTTGGTATAGAGTTTCGATTTGGCCTTGGATAAGGAATCGGTTCTCTGGTATATGGTTTAGTGGGACGACGTCGAGGTAACCCCCAATACACATTCATAATAACCTGATCTAATCATGTCCGCTCATGTGAGAATAATGAAATGACCTGACTATATTTAACATTGGAATACATGAAAACTATTGACCCAGTAATCCACAAATGTTGTGATGCAGAAACAATGTTAGTCCGATAACGCCGCCATAGTTTGTTGACCTGGGACCAACTTTCTCATGAATTTGGTATTCGTGTTAGCGGAGAAAATGAATAGCATTATGCCGAAAAACGTTCACTTAGTTTCTGTTATTTATGTGAACGGCTCATGCAAGATAAATTCAAGTTCTCAGTAGTCACCAATGGAAAATGGAAATTCCTTTCGCTTGGTGAATGAAACTATAATTGACCAACGAGAAGAACCATCAATGAAGGTTTTACTCAGTTGTTTATTGACTATGGATTCTCTTCTTTTTTATGAAGGTTTTTTTTTTTGGGGGGGGGGGGGATTAGCTCATCTTGACAAAGTCAAGCTGAGCTAATCTCATCGTTCTCCGTCCGTCCGTCGTCCGTCAACACCATGTTTTGTTGGTCTTCTCCTCCAAAGCCACTAGGCCAATTCAAGTGAAAGTTTGTGTGAGTGATGGTCCTGAAGGGGCATTGCATTTTTGTTCAGCTCAACATGCCCAGCCCCATAGGGAGGGAGTGGGGAAAAATGCTCCAAAATATTTTTAAAATCTTCTTCTCATGAACCAGTGTGTACAATGACTTGATATTTTATGGAGCTTCCCTTTGAGATATAAAATCAAGTTTGTTCAAACGTTCGTGAAGCAATATTTGGCTTTGTAATGGGCGGGGGAAGATTTTTGGCCCCCTGAAACGACGGTCCGGTTTGAACCAAATTTGGTATGTGGTATTATTGTTTCATAAATACTTGATTCATGCAAAAAAAAAAAAAAATTCCGCATCCTCATGGGAACCCTGGGAGCTAAAAATAGAAATATTTTCAAACGCCCATATTTCCCAAACCACGCGGAAACAGAGAGCTGTTATTTGGTATGAAGTATCCTTGGGACAAGTAGAAATGAATGGTAAAAAATTGCCATCGGTTATGTTAGGGTGTTCTGTAATGGGCATAGAAAAAATGCTGAGTCAGCATATTTGCAAAAATTTTAAAAATTCTTTTCTCCAGAACCAATCATCAGAATCTTTTGATATTCGGTGTACAGCATTCATAGGGGGGGTGGGGTGGGGGGGGGGGGGGGTGGGGTCAGATACAAATTTGTTAAAATAAAGCCCATTGGTTCAAATTTGGGCTCAATACAGGAGCCCAAATTTTTAACATACGGTAATATGGGGAATATTCTTTAAAAATCTTCTTCTTCAGAACCACCAGTCAGAATCTTTTAATGTTTGGTATACATCATTGTTATGAGGGTCAGATTCAAGATTGTTCAAACCAAGGCCCTAGGTTAATATTTGGGCTCCCTACCGAAGCCCAAATTTTAACTTTGTTCAATATGGAGGATAATTTTTAAAAATCTTCTTCTTCAGATCCACTAGTTAGAATGCTTTCATATTTGTATGCAATATCTCTAGGGGGGTCAGATACAAGTTTGTTCAAATCAGATCCCTATGTATATATTTGGGCTCGCTATGGTAGCCCAAATTTTTACTTAGTTCGATATGGGGAAATTTCTTTAAAAATCTTCTTCAGATCCACCAATCAGAATGTTTCATATTTGGTATACAACACCTCTACGGGGGTCAGATTCAAGTGTGTTCAATTCGAGTGCCTGGGTTAATATTTGGGCTCCATATGGGAACCTGAAATTTAACTTAATACAATATGAGGGAATTTCTTCAAAAATCTTCTTCTTCCGATCCACTAGTCAGAATGATTTCATATTTGGTATACAACATCTCTAGGGGGGTCAGATTCACGTTTGTTCAAATCGGATCCATAGGTTAATATTTGGGCTCGCTGTGGTAGCCCAAATTTTAACTCTGTGCAATATGAAGAAATTTCTTTAAAATTTCTCTTCTTCAGATCCAACAGTCAGAACGCTTTCAAATTTGGAACACAACATCTCTAGGGAAGTCAGATTCAACTGTGTTCAAATCGATAGTCTGGGTTAATATTTGGTCTCCCTATGGGCGCCGGAATTGTCCATGTTGCTGAAGAATTAAAAATTTTGTATTCAGTACCCTCTAGAGGTGTGTAACTAAGATTAATCCACATAGGTTGTATGAAGGGGATTTTTGTCACTCCTGAGGGACTCTGTCAAGGTGATGGCTAAAAGTTGTGATTTTGTTGTATAAAAGTGTATATATTTTCGATAATTTTTCTCCTTCGTGCCAAGGTATAAGAATGTGCGTTTATGTAACGGACCCCGAAAACCGATTTGTCAATCGAACTCTTGTAATTTAGTATAAAAATTTAATGCCCATTATGGCGCACTTGTTGAACGCCACATGGGCTATCTGATAACAGATCAGTACGAAGAGAGACAATATTCTCTCCGGTTATCATTATCTGTGTATTTAAAGCCAGTTAAAATCTAATTGTTGGAAACCAGTACATCACACATGCTCTGGACTCACACCCATATTACGCATCTATTCTGTCACCCATATTACGCATCTATTCTGTCTCCGAAATGTCAAAAGACTTTACTTCAAACAAAATTCGCATTTATATCTCTATCCATATCGAATTACAAAGCACTCGTTAAATCAGAATTAATATGTTTAAACTTTGAGTTCCGACTGTATAAAGAGTGAAGCAGAATTCTGAGAGGCAGTTGGCCTGAGGACACTCAGAGAAGGTCCGAGTTTAGTCTTGGCCGTCGAGGGTCATAGGTACCGAAATTGAATGTCCGCCTATTGTCGTAACCCTGTAGACGCCGATTGAATTGTGATTGAACTGTGAGAACGCTGATAGAGTCACACAAGCTGAACATTATATATGTTAAGCCCGAATGAATGTGAAGTTAATCCTGCGAGGAGGAAGCAACGAAAAATGAATAGACACTTTGTATGTATCACAAACCGTGAGAAAATGAAGATGATGTGAGGTTGATCCAGCGAACACAGCTTGCTGTGGGAGACGTCGAGGGCTCGAAAGAATAAACTTTTATCCGCGTAATTAGTGTATTCTTATGGATAATTTTGTGAGTAATTTGTTTCATATTTTATTTCTTCGTACATGTAAATAAATAATCTTTTAGTGAATTATCGTTGATCACCCTTTGGCGTTGTAAGCCACAGGCACCTTCAGGAATCCTAAGAGTCCCAAGCGGATAGGGCATTGATAAGGTGGCAAGATTTACGTTCGAACTGGGGTTCAGACGACAGTCACTGGCTGTCGGCTGAGCACTGATAAGAACATAAATTTTCCTCCATCATTTTGAACATCAATTTAACCCCGGTAATCCTGCGACAGACACATGGATTGACAGTGTATCCTATGGAGATGGATTGCTTAATGTAGACTCATTCTTGGACTCTGTTTATATTGTGTTCTGTTCAAGATGGGCGCTTCAGGCCCCGTGGGGCCTTTTGTTTTATTTGAGTTCATCCACTAAATGTTGACTAATATTAATCGAACATAAATAACCCTTTACTTACACGAAAGGCAGACGACACTTGCAAACAAAAATCTTGAATAACTATTTTTTTTCATTTTTTGCGTCAAAAACATCGCTTATGACCCCTCATTTGAACGAGCTCGTTCCAATGAGGGGGTCATAAGCTATATTTTGGAGCCAAACTATTCATAAATAATGAAAACTGAATGGTTTATTTTTGTGAACAACGCTGGTCGGTTTCAGTCATTACTTTTGGGTGAAGGGTGAAAATAAATAAAACAGTTATATTGAAGAAAAAAAAGAAAGTATAATGCCAATTGATGGCACTGAACTGGCATGGAAGTTTTCAAAGTGTTAACCCTTTACCCAACGCAGACGATATCAAAATTTATTATTTTAAATATCATTTTTTCAAATTTTTCCAAAAATTTCAACAAAACCATATCATGTGACCCCTCGTTGGAACGAGCTCGTTCCAACGAGGGGTCACATGATATGGTTTTGTTGAAATTTTTTGAAAAATAATATTTTTTCAACTGCTGAATTTGCATATTACGCGGGCGGATGCGGGCGATTCGTTGGGTAAAGGGTTAATATAAATGACCTGTTTGAATAAAAATATTATTCGAGATGGTTCCTTTTCGAGGCCTCGCAACTGGAATTCTGCCCCTACCTCCGTGAGCACAATGCCGGGCATTCTCTAATGCAAGTAAAAAAACCCACGACGGAGAGTTTTGTGCCAGACGGAGAAGGGAAATACGACTGACATCTCTCTGTACTCAGGTGATGCCCCCTCTCTTCTCCAACATTAAGTCAATTTGAAATAATAGTTGTGCCACAGATGGAACTAAAAGCGATTTTTATCTTAAAATATTTCTAAGTTCAGCTTCCATATCGGAAGACAAACAATGGTTTGGCTTATGAAACGCTTAACTCCTGATCTCAGTAATCAACATGAATCGACATAAGTAATAATACTTTCCCCAAACAATGGCATGCAACTAACTTCGCTGAAATTAGCAAGAATTCTCACATTTTTACGCCACTTTTGGGAAATTTATGTTTCTTCAAAAGATAAAAGAACACAGAGTGAACCTGTTGGTTGGCAGATATTTTGATTCCATAAAATTTCACCAATTGGGACATGAATTCACCAAAATCAGCAAATTTGCTGTAAAATGTGTCTTCCCTGCCTTTACCCAACGTAACGGCCAAAACCGGCCAGCGCTATTCTCAAAAATCGCCAATTAATTTTCACTATTTTTTTCATTTTTTGTCTCAAAAACATAGGTTATGACCCCTCGTTGGAACGAGCTCGTCGATCTCGTTCCAACGAGGGGTCATAACCTATGTTTTTGAGACAAAAAATAAAAAAAATTAGTTATTCAAGAATTATTTTTGCAGGTGTCGTCTGCTTTTCAGGTTAGGTAAAGGGCCAATGCAAGTTGCAAATAACTTACAAATAGTTCGCCTTTCTAAGTATAAGTTATGTACGGGTTACAAAAAAGAAATGAAGGAGACAGAAAAACAATAAAATTTAAAAGACGATTTTGGCGCACAGCCAATGTAAATCTGTTTAGTTCATCAAATGAAGAGCTCTTTGCATTATGTGGTGCTTTCCTTTTCAACACATAGAAATTATCATTTTTTCTCAAAGTGGTGCGTTATGCAAATCAGACATGTGATCATCATGGTCCCAAAACTTGTGACACCACTGCAGCCCTGTTGCATAAAAATGAGCACATAACGTGTTTTGGCAATGACTTTTTCGTGCAAACTGGGCACTAAATTATGCATAAACCACAGTGCCAGAAATATTAGTGTCGGGTGACAAGACTTTCTACGGTGGCTAACACTTGACATATGTCACTTATGTCATCACCTTTTGCTCATTGAAATATTTAAGCTGAGGTGAAAATATTATTCGCGTGTGAATTTCCCGACGACTCGAGATTCTGAGAAATTAACAGTCATACAAACTTACCTGATCGAGTGAAAAATAATATTTACAGTGAAAGGGAGTGCCAAATGTGTAATTTAGGAGTAATGGGGAGAATGGAACACGTTCTCGTAGAATGTACAGAATATCAGAATGACAGAATATGATTCGCTGAGAATATCATGAGAAGTGGGATGGGAGAATGAAAGATGTGTGCTATTGGGTGACACAAGGAGAGGGTTAGTGTGTTTGTCGAAGAAATGGGGAAGAACAAGGTGTAGGATATCATTAAACAGTTCGTGTCGTGTTGGGGAAAGAAGTGCCGTGGGCGATATTTAGGAGCTCAGGTGTAATCAAGGCCTTCTTACCTGTGAACCGCGACATTTCAGCGCCTAGCTCAAATGATGTTACTATTATTATGACAAAAGTAGAAAACTGAGGATATTTCCAACTTTTGAATGGTTTTCGAAATTATTTCACCAGAGGGGACAAAAATAAGATATTTTACGAGTAGCTTCGTGTTTGATATTACTTTTTCTGAGGGTATTTGGAAAAAAATGGGACTTCATGTGGTTAGATGAAACAGAATTTTATTTGTGAAAATAATTATGCATAAAAAACAAATATTGCAATGCCTATAATGTTCAATAATGCTATAAAAACTAAACAAAATGTGTTGGATTCGACAGCAGCTCAATGTTTATTTAACTCTTAACCCGCTGAGTATTTGTAAGATATTTTTCGTCAAATCTAGTCATGGCTGCTTCAAAGCAGCCATGACTAGATTTGATTAAAAATTCATCTAAATTTAACTGAAGAAATCAATGGTGAAAAATCCATTCAGTTTACAGGCGAAAAATTTGATTAAATGTGCCAAGGTTATACTTATTTCAGTGGCAAGAGAATTCCTCTCCTGGGCAGGAATATCCACCAGCTGCGTGCAATGAATAAATAATAAGGCAAGAAAGTTAAATAACATGTATTTGATAATTATAGTGTCATCATGGAGGGATTTGTACGATTCCAATTGCAAACACGGTACAATAGAAAGGAGATAAAATAAAAAGGTAGAAGAATGTTAATGGAATATGTGCATGCGTGGGGAGGGAGGGAGGGGGGGGGGAATTGAAAATAAAACGGCAACATATAAAATGAATAGATTACTTGTCACTGGCAATGTCGTGGTGAGATATAGACTGTTTGTGCACAGATGTTTTTTAAACTTCATCTAGCGGCTAAGAAAATCTGGATTGCGCATCGCCTGTATTTGACCACTGGGGAAGGGGGGGGGGGGGGGTCTCCATTTGGAGTACCAACAAAAATCCCTAATCAAACCGGCAAAATGTACAACACTTTATCGAACTTCCCGCAGCCCTCGTACTATCTATGTAACCCTTCCCTTACTTCAGTGGTAATTCATATCCCTAGCACGATTTACAAAAAAAAAAAAATTAAATTTAAACAAATTTTATAAATCGATATTCATTTATTAAAATTTTATTATTTTTATTTCAATTTCACCTCCAAAGCATTATTAATGGAACCTCAATGGATGGAGCTCGTGGAGCTCGTTCCGGTGAGATGCCATAAGCTATGTTTTTAGTAAAAATATAAGAATAATCAGGTTTTCAAGTTTTTTGTGCAAGTGTCTGTTTGTGATATCAGGTGAAGAGTTGAATTGTAAACAATTACATAGATGACGACCCACGACTACCCCATGGCGTCATGAATACAAGTCGCGCTCATCTTTCAGTTGTAAGGATAAATCCTTATATTTTCACAAGTGAAGATATGAATTTTCTCTGATATTTCGCAAACTTTTATCGTATATCTGTTGAGAATTATTTAATAAATGTGTCACCCCTCCATCTAACCCATGCAAAATAGACGAGTGTATGTATCGAAATATACTGAGTCAAAAAATAAAGTATAGTAAACTTTAAGGAGCATTTTTTTAGTATTATCGACTTTAATCCCAAACAAATTATTGTAAATTCATATTTCGAGCCTAGCTGTATGAATTTGTATAATATCATGTTCTTACTGTTGCCAGCGTCACGTTAGGACGTCGCAATTCAGACATGGAGTGAAATGAAAAGTTCACACATGCAGTCAATAGCGTGTATGTTCACCGTTTGCCTCTTGGATGGCAAAACATCGACGGCGCATGGACCTGATAAGTGTCTGGATGTCACCCTGTGGTATTGCGTTCCACTCCTGCCTTCGAACATTACGTTAATAGCTTAACGTCTGAAGATCGCGAAGTCGTACCCGACGGTCCAATTGATCCCAAAGATGCTCGATTTGCGACAAATCTGGCGAACGTGGGGTCCAGGGAAGAACTTCAATGCTCTGCTCCTCAAGAGAGTCAGGACACATACGCGCTACGTGACATTGGGCATTGTCTTGACTGCAATCCACGTTGAACAACGGGACAACAACAGCGTTAAGAATTTCGTCCCTTTTTCGCTGTCCATTCAGATTACCATCGATGAAGATGAACTGCGTGCGTGCGTGCGTGCGTGCGTGCGTGCGTGCGTGCGTGCGTGCGTGCGTGCGTGCGTGCGTGCGTGCGTGCGTGCGTGCGTGCGTGCGTGCGTGCGTGTATCTGTACGGATATGCATGCACAGACATACATCTATCCAAACAACAGGACTTCAGTTATGCACGTATATGTCTATATCTGTGTACATGTGTGTTTCCACGCACTGCACGGTCGCCGTAAACTGGTCACTTTCCACGGGTGGGCAATATTTCCACGGACGGAATAATATTATATTCCAAAAACTAATTATAGGATAGGAATAATCATAAAAAATTAATTAAGCACCGGGTACAACTCGATGCTTCATTCATTAAAGTTTTAATGAAGATGATTTTATTACATGGTAAACGCATGCGTGGACATCTCTGCCAGTCCTGTATCAATATACAGTTTGAGTCGAACGGTTGTTGCACCACGTGTATGTGCACACCTGGTGTTATAGCTGCTCGAAACAGGTGATGCGCAAGTAAACTTCAGTATAGGAATTGCCATGGATCGTCCATTAAACTTCACATATTCAGACTTTATATTGAATGTTTTAAGCTCTGTGCCGACGGTTAAGGCGAGATTTGCAAAAGCACAATGTTAACTTTCTCTGTATAAGGCGCCTGAGCAAAGATTACGACTGTAATGCTTGTAAGTAAAACAGAGACCAATACTTTAAAACTTTTACAATTGTTTTTTCTAGAAATGTATTTTCTGCTTATTAATATAACTGATTAAATGAAACGTTAGCATTTTAAAAGATATGACAATTTGCCAACTGGCAAATTGCCATATCTTCGAAAATGCTAATGATTCATTTCAACTCATTTAAATTTATAACTAGAAAATGAAATTCCAGACTAGGAAATAGAATTGTAAAAGTTTTAAAGTACTGGGCCCACTGGTAAAATCTCAGAAAACAGGAGCTCAGACATTTATATATCTCTATAACATACAATGATTCATATTATCTGTTCTAGTTTTATGTGTGAAAATGCTATAGCTTTGTAAATCGTGGACGTATATATGCTTGTCATGTTTATCGAAATATAAAAAAAACAAATAAACCCCCCTCCCCCAAACCACGACACCATCAAAACACGAGGTAGCCAGGCCAAGCACACGTCATTTGAAGATCACAGGGTAAAATGTTATGAAATCTTTTATTGACGTAAATTTTAAGCATGAATTTCCCCTAAAGTATCGTAAAAACGAGAATTTTCATTAGAAAACATTTTTTATGAATTTTGTTTGTAACAGTCGTCAACATTTTCCTTGATGTTCCCTTCAGCAAATTCGTCTGTCGATGTTGGAATGAATAAATTTTCCACGTACAGCCCTGTTGATTGCCCAAATGCGGTATGACTCGTTACCTCAAAATGTCACAGCAAGGGGCAATAACATTTCCAATGAAGAAGACGAAAACAATTCGAATAGTTTGTTCAAATATGAAAGCTGCTGCCAACTCGACTTGTCAGATGTCCTGGCCTTGTTCTTGAATAACCGAAGCAACTTCAGCCATAGATAGATTTTATATAACTTGCCTCTGTTTACAGCTATCAGCAAAATGCGGTATCAACCTTTCAGGAATCACTCAAACCTTATTGGTTCAGTTTAGCTTTGAATAGGTTTTAATTCGGGTTCTGAGCAACGCACCATTCATTTTGATGCATAGTCTGCCTGTGTTACAGTGTTTACGCTGGCCCGAAATATAATATTTTGGTGCAAAGTGGAAGTTTTGTTCGGTGCTTCGTTTTGGTCGGGGAACTAGCAAAGGGGTCCTGTCCGTTCGTCCGTCTGTCCGCCCGCTCGTAACAACTTTAGACCTCTGTATCTCGATCAGTGCATGTCGGAATAGAATGATCTTTGGTATGCTGATGGACCACCACGGGGGAAAGATATTCACAAGTAACGAGATTTGGCCAATCATTTTTTCTAGAGTTATGGGCCTTTTTTACTTTTTAGACCTTGTTTTGGGTACCAAATTCAAGTTTTAGTGCCAAATGGAATCAGATTTTAAATTAGACCAAATTAACCGTGTATCGTCCTTTGAGTGCAACAAGGCGCCATCTGCAATGCTAAAGCATTGGAGATGGCGCCTTGGCGCACACAAAGTGCAATATTTGTAGTATTACCTGGCTCGTTGCAGTATTTTGGTTGAAAAAAAAATAATAAAAATATAGATAAGAAATTAATTCTAATTCATAACTAAATAATGAATGAATAAACTAAAAGGTTATTATTAACGTATACAAAACAATTTCATAATTTGTATTTACTCAGTGTTTATTCACTCCAAACAAAATCTTGCCGAAAAGAATTTATTATCTTTAAAAAGGCTTATAAAAAAGATTTAGCGAACTAAAAAAAAATTAAGTAAGAAAGAAATGGGTTTTTTTGTTAGAATCAGATTAAATGGATAAGCTGCTAATTCATTTGACCCACAACAAAGGGTCACGAACGAGTATGGTGCGGCCTATCGATTATTTGACAGGCGTGAATTTTGTATCGCCTCTGTCGTCAGAAAGCGATTTTATGGAAAACAACGCACTGAAATAGTAATCCACAAAGCCGTTGAAACTACCGGAACTCTATTTTTGGTACCAACGTTCATAACTGGTTGCTGTATCTTGGGGGCGAAACGATTTTTTAGTTTTTAGTGGAATTAGCACCCTTGGAACCCATCAGCGTGACCTCTGCTGTGTTATTCAGAGATTAGTCGAGTTTCATAATTAAGAAATTTTGCCAAAAATATATTATCGTTGGTGGATATAGTCTCAACAAGAGGTTTCTTAATCCACAAACCTTTGTCGAAAAAACCAGCCGACTTGATCGTCACAACTCCAACTAATGAATGCCCTTTCGATGGACTTTATTTCCTGACAAGTGCAATAATATGTAGATATCAAAAGTAGTTGATGTTGTGAAATTAATATGAAGGGCAGTGGATCGTTAAAAAGATACTGGCAGGTTTGTGCTGCCGCCCATGCATTAGTTCTCGAATTTTGTGACAAAAACAAAAGAGGCAAAGCAGTTTCAGAATCTAGACCGAAAGAGGTAAACTCGACTTCACTTGTGTTTTCGTCACGAATTACTCTTCATATTCTGTACAAAGGATTCACATGAATCTTGTAAATATTTACGGACACAACATGTTTATACAGCGATAAATATCGTCAATGTTTTTTTTTTAAATCTTCTTATTTCATTAATTTAAAATCAAAAATAATTTGATGGAATACAATACCAAACAAGCACTTTTGATCACGAAGTCTAAATACGACGCGAACGTTTGTTAACCCTTTACCAAACCTGAAAAGCAGACGACACTTGCAAAAATAATTCTTGAATAACTAATTGTTTTCATTTTTGTCTCAAAAACATAGGTTATGACCCCTCGTTGGAACGAGCTCGTTCCAACGAGGGGTCATAACCTATGTTTTTGAGAAAAAAAATGAAAAAAATAATGAAAATTAACTGGTGATTTTTGAGAATAGCGCTGGCCGGTTTTGGCCGTTACGTTAGGTAAAATTTAACCCGTGGTATATTTTACGCACATGCTAAAAAATCAACTGTTCTCGGTTTTTAAGTAAAGTTTCATTAACCAAAAACAGCCAGCAGCTTTTCTGATATGAGAATCTCCCAGAAAAACAATCAATCAAATACACTACGGGTAGAAATGATAACTATTGAAACAGGTGGATTTTCCTCTCGCTATTTATCCATAGTTTTCGGGGGAAATCCAAAGAAACACTCTTCCCATAAGCCGGAAGTTTGCTTATGTAATTTATTTATTTATATATTTTTGAAGAATTGTAAGTTATCTGTTAACCTTCTCCACGCTGACCTTGAAGAATCGAAATTCCAATCAGTAATGTTTCCCATAATGCAACTATGAATTTCACCAATTCAGTTTTGTTTGACAAAGGGAGCTCAGGGAGGTCTGTCAATCAAGAATGAATTGGTTAAATACATAGTTGCATGACTGGAAAATTTGCTGCTTGAAATTACGGCATTTTGACATCAGAATATAGAGGGGTATACGAAAAAGAGTGCTTCAGTATGAATCCACTTTCCCGCAGTGTAATATTCGATAACTTGGGAATCCTCAGTCGGCGGGTGTACAGAGAAAAAAAGCTCTTCGGGTAAAATTCTACAGGATAAAAGCCCTCCAGGACAGACTTATGAAGTAAAAAATGCCAACAAAAATGGCTAAGTTATTTAATATTAATATTTCTTCTCATTTGTGATCATGTTTTATCCTACATTTCAATACATACGTCATGTTTTTTTCTATACTGAGTCAAAATAGGAAGTATAATAGAAACAAATGAGACAAAATGGCATAAAGGATGAAATATAATAGTTCTAATGTTGCATGTTTGTGGACAAGAAGTCATGCAAAGAGTTTAATGACATGTTGTTGTCCACCCAACCGTATACAATTTTGCTACGGATTTCAATATAGCAAGTGCTAATAGAGAATGTCAAATTGAATGAGTGCCCGACGATTTTCTTTGTGTTATATTCTGCTGGAGAACCTGGGTTATTGAGAAAACACGCTAGTTTTTGTCTTCCGGCATTTTAAAAAATGCCAAGGTTAACCGAAAATCAGAGGTTGCGTGCCATTGGTATGCATGATGCTGGGATACCCCCAGATGAGCTCGCTGCTGAGTTCGGAGTCACTGTGGCCACTATTTACCGTCTCATTGGAAGGTATAGAACCACTGGATGCACTGCCGATCGATCGCGTTCAGGTCGACTAAGAGTTACGACCCCTGCACAAGACCGACGCATCAGGACGTCTCACTTGTGGGATCGCTTCCTTCCGGCGACGAGGACAGCAACAATTACTCCTGGTAGAACTAACAATAGAATTAGTGCACAAACTGTCCGCAACAGACTCGCTGAACACGGCATTCGAAGTAGGCGTCCATACCACGGACCAATCCTTACCCAACGTCATCGTACCGTCAGAATGGAATGGGTACGTCAGCGTGTTCGCTGGACTCCACAGCGTTGGGGCACAGTTCTTTTTAGTGATGAATCACGATTTTGTCTACGGCGCGCTGATTGTAGGACCAAGTGTGTATCGCCGACGAGGATAACGGTTTGCTGATGCTTGTGTGCAGGAATGCGACTGTTTCGGCGAGGGTAGTGTAATGGTTTGGATAGGAATTTCCTTGACCCATCGAACGGAATTGATCTTCATCTATAATAATCTGAATGGACAGCGATATAGGGACGAAATTCTTAACGCTGTTGTTGTCCCGTTGTTCAACCCTAACGTCGGGTTGCAGTTATTCCAGTAAGACAATGCCCAATGTCACGTGGCACGTATCTATCGTGACATTCTTGAGGAGCAGAGCATCGAACTTCTTCCCTGGTCCCCACTTTCGACAGATTTGTCGCCAATCGAGCATCTTTGGGATCAATTGGACCGTCGGGTACGACTTCATGATCTTCAGACGTTAGACGATTTACGTTGTGTTCTAAGGCAGAAGTGGAACACAGTATCACAGGGTGACATCCAGACGCTTATCAGGTCCATGCGCCGTCGATGTCTTGCCATCCAGGAGGCAAACGGTGGACATACACGCTATTACCTGCATGTGTGAACTTTTTATTTCACCCCATGTCTGAATTGCGACATCCTGGCGTGAAACAATAAGAACATGAAATTATGCAAATTCATACAGCTGAACTTGATATATGAATTTACAATAATTTGTCTGGGATTAAAGTCGATAATACTAAAAGAATTGCTCCTCAAAGTTTATTATACTTTCTTTTTTGACTCAGTATATAATGAATGCACACCGACCGTGCATAATTTTTTTCAGTTTTGTGCACGTTGAATTGATGAATTATTATTGATAACCTGAAGCCTCATGACTGCAGGTTAAATATGTTGAGTGAACTTCTTCCCATAAATTCATGCCAGTGAAAACCAGAAAAATGAAAAAAAGAAAAATACTCATTAATGAAAAATACCTAAAAGTGTTGGGATGTAAATAATAACTTTTACCTGTTTGATTTTTTTTTTTTTGTCGCTCTCCACTTTTGTTACGTATTTGATTTTTCTATATAATAATAAAAGTAATAAAATAATATTTAACCCTTCGAAACTGAAACCCGATTTCCGGGCCAGTTTCATGGGGCTTGATTTCATAAAGACAATGGCTCTCCCTGTTGTTGAGGCTGACCAATAAATATTTGCTCAGGCTTCATGTTGAAAATATTAATTGGAAAACCCTACAAATAATAAATCTAGACTCTACCAGCTGAAGTAATTAAACTGACACGGAAAGGCTATCATGGTTTAAAGAGTAAAACAAATATTTTTCTATGTAATAAGAATGCAAACAAATATATTTTGAACCCGAGCGGCCGCTTTTCCGACCAAGAACATGATGCGTCATAACATCATTATATAAGATGGCTGTTCAGTAAAAGTGTGGGATAGACCAATCAATATTTTCAACGTGCAGCCCAGAGGCTGCACGTTGAAAATATTGTTTGGTCTACCCCAAATGATGATATGGACTCTTCTAATTGCTGCCATTAAATTGGCATGGAAGATACCACTAGAGTGTAAAGGGTTAAAACAATGGAAGAATAATGTGTTAGGGTTTCAGGTCGCAGGGTTTTCACCTTGTAGAGTTTGAACAGTAAAGTGTTTATCCTACACGAAGTATACGTTATCCACGGCGGGTGACTCGAGTTTTTCACTTGACAACGCTCTTTTACGACACACAACTTCAATTCCCTATGCTTAAGCACGAAACCATCTATCAGTTCAAACGATGTAATGGACAGGAAATTGTGTGAGGAGGTTCATTAACTTTTAACCCGCTGAGTATTTTTTTAATATTTTTCATCAAATGTAGTCATGTCTGCTGTGATTTGATTAAAAATTCATTAAAGTTTGACAAATAATCACTGGTTAAAAAGTCGGTACAATTTGTAGGTGGTAATTTGCGATCAAATTTTACTTATTTTAGTGGCAAGAGATTCCTGTCCTAGTCAGGAATATCCGGCAGCAGCATGTAAAGAGTTAATTATCTAGTCCTATGTTTATGCTATTAAACAGAAATTAAGGAATCTCTGACATATAAAGTATCGCAGAGCACCGTTCAGAAATACAATCGCATACTTGCCGATTGAAGAGGGCGTCTTGATTTAACAACGCTCTTTTTACAGCGCTACTGGATCTGTTCATGTAGTGCATGGAAACGCAATGTGTGTTTGACATTTGGTACAAAAATACAGGTGTGTTGACATATTACCAAAGACTATCCATATTTCTGGGGTTTTTTTTCACAGAGGCATACACACACATACTCGCGCAGGGTGAACATGCTCTGTCACAAGCATCTTCTTCATACAAAGATGCCCGTTTATGAAAACTATTCCTACCCGGCGCGAAAATCATCGACGTGGATAACTACCCAAAACTCGATGGAGATGTTTACCTACATCAGGAGCCTATACTATAAAACGTTTACAATTGTATTTTCTAGAATTGTATTTTCTACCTATTAATAACCTATTATTAACTGGCAAATTGTCACATATTTAAAAATGCTGATGGTTCATTTCAACCCATTTAAAGACATAACTAGAAAATACAATTCTAGAAACTACAACTGTAAAAGTTTTATACTTTTGGCCCCAGTTTCTATAAAAAATACAACACGTTACGTTTTGGAGGTACATGACACAACTCTCCAATAGTGGCGAGGGCAGGGCGTGTGGGTGGAGGGTGGAGTGACTGGTACAACCCAATCGACTATGTGATCTTGTTAAAAAACACTCTAGAAACGTAAATCTACCACCACACGCGAATATTGTTGGAGGCCAACATCCAATAAAATGTAGTTCCCATTTCCTTCATTTGCGGTACAAGCTCAAGACATGTTGATTCGTGGATTGCTCGTCGTGAGAGTGCTTTCCAAGAGCCAATATCTGGGAAGGGGGGGGGGGGGGTCGTCAAAGGCTGAGAACAGAAGACTGTATTGCACTAACCCCATGCTGTTTTTGGTCTGGTCCTGCTGATGCACAGTAATTCGTGTAAACGGATTACCTACATAAACAGGTATAATGACTGGAAGCTAATTAACACGTAATAATATAACATTCATCTGTGACAGATGTAAGTCTGGTTATCACTGCGATGTGGTTGATTATTGTGATTCCCATCCATCAGATATTGGCATGACATTCCAGATTAATCAAAATAATTGGTGGTCTAAATATGAAATGTCTTCTTTTTGTCCTAAATTGGAACAGTTCGGGGGTGGGGGGATTTTATCTTCTACCTCCCATTTATTCACCCCAAGCGACCATCTTACTGCATTTCCCCTTCCGCATCTGCACACTTCCCATCGCATCTTTGCTTTAACCCGTGAAGCTCTATATCCCAAAGTAGTACTCATATTTCGCTGTTTTTATGATTTCAAAACCGTTGATAAACCCTCGTTGGAACAAACGCATCAAGGTCTCTCCAATGACTGGATTTAATGAAAATTTGGCAGCATTCTGTATTTTATGTGTGCACTTGTATATGCTTTGCCTCGCATTCTGTCGAGCGAAAAAGGCGTTATTATTGCAACGAAGTCATATATCAGTAACACTTCCCACTCATATGTGTGTTTTTACAAATAAAGAATTTGGAAATTCTCAGACGGGGCCTCTGTATACTTCAGGTCATTATATTCGTATTCACAAGATACAGGAATTGTGTGATTCTAGTGTAGTCAAATGTAAGATTAAAAACAGGAGCACTTAAGTAATCTCACCTCTGCACTCCCAAACTGCAAACATGGTTTTCCCAAAAATTTGGAATGGAACTGAGACTGACGTTCAAACTGTAGCCATCCAGACTCTCTTTTTAAATGAAAAAAAAACCCAGCTGTCAATGTATAAATTTCACAGGTCACTTGTTCACATATGTCTCCAGACTCTAGACATACCATTTAATAATAAGACTTTTATACATATCCGTTTTATTTAACCCTTCCCCAGAGCAGGCGATATCAAAATTTATTATTTTAAATATTATTTTTTTTAATTTTTCAAACAATTTCAACAAAACCATATCCAGTAACCCCTCAGTGCAGCGAGCTCGACGAGCACCTTCCAATAAGGTGTCACACGATATGGTTTTATTGAATTTTTTGCAAATATTTGTTTTTTCCAGAGCTCAGTTTCTAAATTTCTTATGCGGACGATTGGTTAGGTAAAGGGTTAATTTAACCAAATTTTCAAAATAGTAAAAATAGCACTGGGGATTTCCAGAAAATATTTATTTCAACATGTATAAAGAGAAGATATAAGAGCGGAAGGAGGAGGCAGCCCTAATAAAGAATTTTTCATTGCGAATTTAAATTTCTGTCGATTATTTTTCAAACACGAGGGCTTCTCACTCGAAAGGAAATTGCCGCTTTTAAAGAAGATTATGCTTTTTAAACATCCATTTTCCAAACATTTTCCGAGTATGTCCTTAACCGAAAACAATGGCCATGGGTCGGCGTTATTCGCAAATATCTCCATTTATAGATCATTACTTTTTATATTTTTGCCCCCAAAACATTGCTTATGAATCCTCATTGGAACGAGCTCATTGAGCTCGTTCCAATTAGGGGTCAAAAGATGGGTTTTTGAAGCAAAAAGGAAAATGTTTGCTTTATCAAGAAAACTGTTTGCAAGTGTCTCCATCAATTTGAGTGAAGCAGATAATCAATTGGAGGTGCCCGTTCAAAAGAGGATAGGAGTCGACCATATATTTCCCCTCAAAAGAACTTTCTTGTCGCAAATTTAATATTCTTTCCATTGTTTTTGTAACACGGGGGGGGGGGGGGGGGGGCTTTTCACATGGAAAGAAATTGCTAGTTTTCAAGAAGATTATAACTTTCAGACATCCATTTCCCTAACATTTTCTAAGTGCACCCTTTAACTAATGAAATGGCTATGTATAATAATCACTATTCACAAAAATTCTCATTCATATTTCATTATTTTTAAAAAGTTTGCCTCCACTATAAAGCTTCGGACTCCTTCCTGGAACGGGGTTGTTGAGGTAGTTCCAATGAGGGGATACGAGCTTGATATTTAAACCAAAGAATAAAAATGTTTAGTTAATCAAGAGAACAATTTGCGAATCTCATCTGCAAATTGTGTTAAGCAAATGGTTAAGAGGGGGAAATCAAAATGATGGGTGTTAGGACCATACAATTCCCGGAAGAAGTAGCGATGCAGAGTATCGCCGCACTGTAGAAAGCAATATTATCAACACCAAACGAGAAAATGCGAGAAATACCATTGCTGCCCCGTACTAAAAAAACTGTTCTAAACTGGAATGAGCTCACTGAGGGCAAAAAGAAACTCCTTTAACAATTGCTGTACAGAAACTGACAAGTAGCTGTTTGCGTTAGCAACTGTAATTAACTTGTCTCCCTTTTTGGATTCCCAGTCGCAACCCTCGTCACATGTGGTGTCAAAAAACTACCGGCTAAACACCGTTGAACCACGGCCAGTTCGCTCAAGCGCCATACTGTTCATAGCGTGATAAATCGACACTGAATAATGCATGCACTTGTGTCAAAGACATCAGAGTAGGATAATTGGAATTGGTTTATAGGCAACATACTTAACATATGCAACGACTGTCATCATTGGTTAGTTATTAAATATTATGGCAGATATAAAATAATATTCTTCGGCAAATCCCATGATGGTCGGCAAACAATTTTGCATTGCAAGTCAGTAACAATAATTGAACACTGTCTGTTACTGTGAAATGATATTTATATAATTCGACACTGTTGTTACATTGAGCTAGTTTTATCGATCAATACTCTTCTCATTTGCTATGCTGGACATTGGTAATGCAGAGACACCAACCATTCTACTGGAATCGAAAACTCTGTCGACGTCGCTTTAGATGACTTCGTAGAGAGTGAAAAATATCACAGGAGTCGAATAGGCTTTTTTCAGACATTTCATCTTTTTTGTCATTGTGTTTCATTCCTGACTGATATTTGAGGGAATTTTGATAGTGATTAATTAAATATTTGACATTTTTCTGAAGAGAGCGAGAGATAGAGTTGTTCAATACATGCTTTGGTAAAAATCAATATGGCTGCCAATGTTTTCTGAATTTTCTCGAAGAATGTGAGACTTGGATTGAACACAGTAAATGCATCAGGTTTTTATCCATACTGCTTTAGAAGTTTCCCAGTGATGCAAAGGTAAGTCATTTTTTAAATTTTCATCAAATATTTTACCATTTTCATCGCACTAATAGCTTGGTGATAACGCTTTCCGATTTTGTTCAAGAAGATTCAGCTTTACGAGTAGTGTTCCACCAAATACCAAAAATCTACTTCATTATTTTTTTCCGGCTTCTTCGTCTAAAATACTTTATGTAGAATTATACAATTCCTTCATTTCATTTCATGTTGGAAAGAAAGTGTATGGAATTGCCTTTGAAGTAATTTAGTAACTGGGTAATTTGAGGGTTTTCTTCAACATCCGCTCAAGACAGAAGTTGAAGTTTCACTGAAATAAGTTATCGGTTGTGGAATTTTGGTTCTAGTTGTTTCCTAAACATTCAATTTTGGGCTCGAACATCACTTATCACTTATGGACGGTTTGTGAGAGATTTTTTTCTCATAAACGCAAACAAGAGCGGGTACCGTCAATTACAGAAAATCTACCGGATTCATCTACCGGATGGCGTTCAGTTCATTCATCTAACAACAGACCCTTTTTGGAAAGACGAATAGATACACGCGCGCCTCTTCTGCGCCTGATACCAAAGTTTGACTGATAGTCAATGTTGTGTCTCTGCCTACGTGCGCAAATATTCCACTTCAGTCATATTTTGACAGATATTCGAGAACTGTGACTGGAAACAAAATAGTTGAACATTTGTCAAACAACCAATGTGGATCCCAGTGGATCGCACTCTTCCAGTTTGATCCAGTTATATCTAGATTTATCTGGTTTTCTTTTTAAAAAAAAGTCAATTTAACTGTGGAAAACGTGAATAAATTTAATTTCAAATACTCTCATTTCAGATTTCGCATATTTTTTTTAACTGGCTGTGGTGGGCAACTAGACTTAAATTCTTTATCTGCTTTGTAGCCCGGAACTGTGGAAGGCACTAATTTCATACCATTCAACGGTGTGTCATTATATGTTTGGTGGGCTCATGCACTCTTTTCCTAGAACGATTCGAAACACTTTCTTCCCAAAAATTCTTTACTAAAAATTTTAATTGTTTTGCCTTAACCCTTTCCCTAACAGGAAACGCAAACGACACTTGCAAACAAAATTCTTGAATAACTAATTTTTTTCATTTTATGTCTCAAAAACATAGGTATTGACCTCTCTTTGGAACGAGCTCGTTCCAAAGAGGGGTCATAACATGTTTTTGAGACAAAAAAAAATGAAAAAATAATGAAAATTGATGGGGGTTTTTGTGAATAGCGCTGGCCGGTTTTTGCCGTTTCGTTGGGTAAAGGGTTAACTGGTTGAGTGCTAGAGGCCACTATCAGGGCTTTCAAAATGAAAATGAGGATACCAGATCAAAAGCCAACGTTTTTCATATTTTCGCATTCAGTCAAACGCATATAATATTTTGTTTTATATATAAATGTGTTCTATTACAAATTATTGGAGAGTGTGTGTGACACTCTCTAATTATTTGTAATAGGCCAAATTCTGAATAACAAATCAGACCACCAAAAATAATGTAGCCCCTAAACAGTTAAAAACATATAGCTTATGACCCCTCATTGGAACGAGCTCATTTAGGGGTCATAAGCTATCTGGGTTTTTTTAGATTAAAAATATAGTTATTCGTGAACACTTTGTTTCAAGTGTGGTCTGTTGGTAGTATTGGAAAAGAATTTCCACCCCCTGAAGTTGCAAAATTTGCGTTCCAGTTCTTGTGAAGACAAATGAGGCTGGATCATCATGAGGATAAGGAAAAGATATTGGAAAAAGTAGACGCCATATTTGTTTGTCGTTAGATAATATTGTGAATAATTGGAAAAATAATTGTTTGAGAGATTATGCCACTGACATTTATCAGATCGGCCGATCCTGAATACACATTTATCAAGGCAAGTAATGGCTGCTGTGATTTTTGGCTGGTTAATGGTTAACGATGCCGAAAAATCCACCGTTTCACCAGATTACGGTCGAAAGAAAACAATACTATTTTGTAGCGAGATTAACACTTTGCATGCTGCGGAAGAATATTCGCGCGCAGTATACAAAATCTTGTGCCACTGAAAGACGTAAAATTTAAGCATATTTAACCAAATTTCTCCTCTGTAAATTGAATGAACTTTTTGACTAATGATTTACTAAAATAAATTTGGATGAAATTTTCACAGCAGCCATGAGAAGATTTGTTGAAAACTATTTTGAAAATATTCGGCGTGTTAAGAGTTAACCCATTCATCTATTGATGAAATTTTCACAGCAGCCATGACAAGATTTGTTGAAAACTATTTTGAAAATATTCGGCGTGTTAAGAGTTAACCCATTCATCTACCCACATAACAGCAGTTGCAATTATTATTCCCCGTCATGGTTGCTGTGGTAAATTCTATTCTTTTTGTGTTTGTGGGGAGGGGGTGGAGAGGTGAGGGCGGGAATCTACAACATGTTTTGTGGCATCTTAATCGGTAGTCATCAAAGTTGGCGAATTATGCAAATATCAGCAACTATTTTACTAGACTATTTTAGCATCAGTCCAACTGAGATTCTTCCCTCTATCCTAGTCATCGGTTGATAACAGGAAAATGTTGAATGAAATTGTGAACGTTGGTTGATTCCAGAGAAAATAAACCCTGATCGACAATGAGAGTGGCCATGAACTCTGGGCTGGTTCAACAATGAATGAAAAACCGCTTGTCTACTGCGCGATTGGATGTCGTGGGCGTCAGCTATGGTCCAGGCACTCCAACTGATTTCTTATGGATATTTATGATGAGGAATGTAGGGCTGCACGATATTCAAAACTGAATACCGGTATCGGTATTCAAAAAAATACCGCGGTGTACCGGTATATCGAAAACTGCTCAAATATATGAACACAAGTACCACAAGTGAGACTTGAGGAATCACAGTCGGAACGAATCAGCATGCCTTGATAATGCGGTTCGAAAAACATTTACCCAACGCAGACGATATTAAAAAAAAATTATTATTTTAAAAATTAGTTTAGCAGATTTTCCCCTCAAAATTCTACAAAACAATATTATGTGACCCCTCATTGGAACGAGCTCAACGAGCTCGTTCCAATGAGGGTTCACATGATATAGATTTGTTGAAATTTTTGAAAATCATTTTTTGAACAGCTGAATTTGTATATTACGTGGGTAAAAGCAGACGATTCTTTGGGTAAAGGGATAATATTATTCATTCGGAGCTACAGTTAAAAAACTCAATACATCTTGAAAATTAAATTGTGGGTAAATAAATAATGACGATAAACGGATATTTTTTGTAATTACACCGGTATTCAATCGATATTGGTTTGAATACCGGTATATATCGGTTTATCGATATACCGTGCAGCCCGAGAGGAATGCTCAGTTTTGTCATTTTTTTATTTACCATTTTTGCTTCCAAAACACAGCTTATGATACCTCTTTGGAACGAGATCTCCTAATCTATGCTTTGGAAGTAAAAGGTGAAATCACCTTGTTATACAGAAAAAGAAATATTTTAAGTCGTCCTCTAGCTGTGTCAGGATATTTTATTTGCTTGAAAATCTAGGAGATGAAAAATGTGTACCGCTTGTTTCAAAAACATACAAAACACTGGCAGTTTTTGTGTGTATTAGTGGGTTTTTTCGGGGTGAGGGGAGGGGGTGTTTGTCTGTTTCGACATCATCTGTCCAACATTTGTCTGAACTGTGGCTACTGCCATATCGAAACAAATGAAGATTGGAATGATTACTGACATCGTCGTTTCAATTCTATGTTGGAATCCTTCCACAGTGATCAGAAATTACTTTTTGAATTGCACGTTGGACAACATTCACAAGGAATAGATCGAACATTCTTGATTGGTCGTTTTTGTCCAGGCGGACAACAATGACCAATACCCACGCCGACCATATTCGCATCGTGGGTGGGGCTTTACTGGTATGTGGGTGGGAATTCGTTCGGTTTGTGCCCTAGAAATAAGCGACTGCATCTTTTATTACTAAACTTGGTACAGGGTTGGTCAGGTACTTGGTTAAATATGAACACGTTTTGTTTTGGGAGGTCAAGGCCACATGGTTACAAACCCATTATCTCTTATGTTGGAGTATTTTAAAAATCTTTTTGATCAAATCTAGTGATGGCTGCTTTGGTGACTACCGACTAAGATGTAACAAAACATGCTGTGGATTCCCACCCTCACGTCTCCACCCCTTCCCCACAAACACAAAAAGAAGAGAATTTAGCACCACAACCAAGGCAGGGAATAATTGCAACTGCTGTCATATGGGTAGATTAAAGGGTTAATTTTTTCAAAATAATTTTCATCAAATCTTGTCATGGCTGCCGTGAAGCAGCCATGACTAGATTTGATGAAAAATCCATTAAAGTTTGACCCAAGAAATTGCTGGACAAAAAGTCAGTACAATTTGTAGGTGGAAATTTGGTTTCGTGTTCTAAAATTTTACTTATTTCAGTGGCAAGAGATTTCCTGCCCCGAGAAAGAGTATCCCCCAGCAGCATGCAAGAAGTTAATTAACCATCTACATATTCATATCAAAATTCCGAAATTTCAAACCGCAAATTTTCCCTTAAGACAACTAGGATCTTAATGTCGATCTTGTTCGACACAGCTCAATGAGCTCTGCCAAACGAGATTGAATTGGTGAAAATGCTGGCGGCATTAGGAGAAATGTTTATAGTTTGACAAGTTGATATTTCGACATCATTGTGCAGGGGGTTAATACTGAAACATGCAACTTGCCTTCAGTCTTTGATGCATCCCCGAATTTTTAAGTCATTTCCGGTATACTGTTCCAATGAAATCATTTGTATTGGAGACTGACATTGAATATTTTTAAATGTTCATATGATTTCTCGCCAATCGCAAAATTATATCACCCTTTCAGCAAATAGTATTTTTCAGAAATTCGTACAATCGTAGTTTGTATATTGCAGGTCTTCTAATTGCCAGAATCAAGGGGCGGGGTGGCTCCATGGTTGTGGCATTGAACTTCAAACCGGAAGATCCATGGTTCGATCCTCTCCAGGGGTAACTGCGTTGTGTCCTTGAGCAATGCACTTAATACCGACTACCCACCTGGGGGGCATGATGGCGCTGCAAAAGCATATTGCACGTCGATGGTGCACTTGACTTCAACCAAAGCTAACTCTGTTTGTGTGGAGGTAGTTCGTTGGGTCCGGTTGTAAAACTGCCAGATACGAGGTGACCCCGACTGTCGAAAAAGTCGTTAAACCTTTACCCAACGAATCGTCCGCATCCGCCCGCGTAATATGCAAATTCAGCAGTTGAAAAAATATTATTTTTCAAAAAATTTCAACAAAACCATATCATGTGACCCCTCGTTTGAACGAGCTCGTTCCAACGAGGGGTCACATGATATGGTTTTGTTGAAATTTTTGAAAAATTTGAAAAAAAATGATATTTAAAATAATAAATTTTGATATCACCTTCGTTGGGTAAAGGGTTAAACCCCAATAAATGAATAAATTGCCAAAATCAATAATGTGACCTACTTCGGAGGAGCTCAGGCGCGTCGACTAAATGTCACAAAATATAACTTGGCATGAAAAAGCAACTGTTTTGATATCTCTTAACCCTTTACCCAACGCAACGATCAAAACCGGACAAAAAAGCCAATTAATTTTCATTATATTTTCATGTTTGTCTCAAAAACATAGGTTATGACCCCTCTTTGGAACGAGGGGTCATAACCTATGTCTTTGACAGAAAAATGAAAAAAATTAGTTATTGAAGAATTTTTTTTGCAAGTGTCGTTTGCTTTTCATGTTAGGAAAAGGGTTAATTCGTGCAAAAAAACATGTCCAACGTTAAATTGATTTTCTTGCTTCGTTGGTAGGCAGGACTCTTTTCTCTCTCAGCTATTTTCATTTGTAGGGGATTATGTTTTCAATTAAGTCAAAGCTAAATATAGCATGATGAGAGTCGTGTTGCTTTTCATGTACAGAAGTTCTATTTTATTCTCCGGTGTGCGGGTAAATGAACTCTGTCTTTCTGTTATGGGGCGTAATTGCGGTCGATAAAAGGAAGAGGGGACTAACTCGTTCCGTAATTCTTGGGGTGAAAAATCTCAAATATGTCAATAAAGCCTTTGAACCAAAAAATACTCACCGGTGCGTGGGAATTCGGCGGCATCTACGGTTAGCGACAGGCGCCAGTGAATGCTTGTCCGTCGCTTGTGGATTGAATCCGAATTTCCAACTTCCAGCCTTGGACGTAATGCTTGTTCAATAAGGATACCATGAATTCCTATTAACGGACAAGTGAAGCAAAATCAAAATATGTCTGCGGGGTGAGGATGTAGTTACTCTTCTTTAAAATCGTTTGAAGTCCGATTAAGTCGGGTAGTTGTCGAGTATCACAAGGTCCCAACCTGCATCATTGGACAAATAAATGTTAAACATTTAAATGATAAATCTTTTAGGACAAACATTTAGATAACTCAACTGCTGAAGTACCAAAAACGGGTTCTTTTGAGGGCTGCTGAATTCATAACTGAAAGACCTCAGGTTCGGTGGATGTGCATCGCTTTCCTTTGAAAGGAAACCTGTGTTGTTCATATGGACTTGTATTATTGCTTGTTGCTTATCAATACATCATCCCTTGAAAGCAAAACGGGTGCCAACTACAATGATTTAGCACCTTTATGCTTTCAAAGGACGACTCTGGTATTCGTTGTGAAGGCTCAAACAATGTGATTTTCTAAAAGAATCTATGCTTGAGAAACATATAAGAAACGCGAGATTCTATACCTTGGCAGCTTTCGGCAATGTCAATAATACAACGTTGCACCTGAAAACATGCATGTTAATTGTCCTAATTATGCCTTAACTTTTCATGCGGGTTGAAATGCTGTCAGTTCACAGAACATGATATTTTTCATCAACGTTCTGAGTACATTTCTATCAATAATAAGAAATAGTGCGGTAGGTAGATTGAGTGTACTTGTGTATTGTTTGTTTTTCTCGATTATGTTGTTGCTGGTTATAATGTTGATGTTATTGCGAATCCCGCTTGTCCACGTGGGGGCATGGTGGTTGTGTGTACTAAGGCGCACTGCACGTCGATGGTCCACTTGTCTTCAAGTGATGCTTGTCGCTTCGTTTCCACAGATTTCTGATACGCGTAAATCAGGTCAAGATATCCCGACCTTTCAAATGGAGTGCCAGAGGTCAACATAGTATAGTCCGTTTCCAACTCCCTACTAGGGTGATAAATTTTTCGTGTGTTAAACCTACGGGGAAAATTCATCACCCTACTAGGTAAGTAAAGCAAAAATTTATCCAAGGCCTTTATTGTTCAAATAAACGGCCATTTATGAGATAAATCTATATTCCGGTGTGAGTGAACATCTACTTTAGTTTTGAGTTGTGGCTCACTGGTTACAGCATTAGCCTTCAAACCGACCCCCACCGGGGGTTGGGGGGGGGGGGGGGGGTGACTACGTTGTGTCGTTGGACAAGGCACGTAATTCCGATTGTACACGCGAAGGAACCGTGACGCTGTGTACTAAGGCGTACTACACGTCGATGGTGCACTTGTCTTCAACCAATGCTAACACTGCTTGTGCGGAGTTGGAGGTTCTCCCCGGGTACTACGGCTTCCTCCACTCTTAAAACAGTCCGACTCTAGGTGACTCTGGCTGCCGAAAATGTTAAACCCCAATAAAAAAACCCGATACACCCTTCAAGTGTGCCTTCAAGTCCAGGAGTTTTAAAAACCGGTGTAAATTTTCAGACCTTCAAGAATATACAAGGACAACTAACCATGTCTGGATATTAGGTGTGTGGGGAGGATTGTTGAAAGTAAACAGCAATGAAGGGGTTAGGTTTCCCCTTGATCCTATACCCAACATGACTGGAAAGACATTTTGCAAAAAAGTCTTCAAAAACAGACTTTTTTTAATTTTTGTTTTTGCCTCAAAAACACAGCTAATGTACCCTCATTGGATCGAGCTTATTGAGCTCGTTCCAATGAGTGGCCATAAGCTATTCTTTGAAGTAAAAAAAAATGACTAAATAATAAATTGCAATTTTTGTGAATGAATCGGCCGTATATAGTGATCTCAAAATTAAGGAATGGAAAATCGGGAGGGTTGGACGAAATTCCTAACGAGTTTATCAAAAAATGGGGAGAGGAACCCTGTGAAAGCCTAACTGCCCTATTCAATTTAGCCATAGAAAAACAAGAGGTCCCAAAAGAGTGGAGAGAAAGCAAAGTGACATTAATTCACAAAAAGGGGGAAAAAGACGTTTTGGATAATTATCGAGGGATCTCTGTAAGTAGCAACATTGAAAAAGTTTTCTGTAAAGTTCTATATGGGAGGTTAGAGGAGGTGACTGAGAAGAAGGGTTTTTGGGAGAGATTCAGAATGTTTTCAGGAAGGGAAGGAGAGTCACTGACCATCTTTTCACGCTATCCCAAATGATAGAATCTGCGAAAGCAAAAAATAAAAAGTTGTTTATGGCCTTTTTGGATGTTAAAAGGGCATACGATAGAGTATGGAGGGGGGGGGGGGGGTATGTGGCGAAAGCTTGAGGCTCTGGGCTTGGGATGCGAGTTTGTTGGAATTCTGAATATATAAAGATGTACAGAGTGAACTTAGCCTGGGTAACCTAACAACAAAACGTGGGTCTATGAAGATAGGCCTAAAACAGGGGTGTATCCTTTCGCCAATTCTTTTTGCATTGTACATCAAAGGTTTTGGAGATGAACTCGTGCATAGCGACGAGGGTGTAGCAGTTGGGGACTTGAAGATCCCAAGGCTATTTTTTGCAGACGATATGGTGCTAGTGTCAGAAAGCGAAGAGGGGCTAGCGAAAATGCTGGGAATTGTTGGGAAATATGGGAGCAAATGGAGACATTAACTAAATGCAAGCAAGAGCAAAGTTATACCTGTGGGCCGGAAAGTGGACCCCACTCGAAGGTGAAGAGTGGGGGAGTTCTGTATTCCAGAAGGTAGCAGCAAACTTCTTAGTGTAGGAGAGACAGGCGACTACGAGTATCTGGGGGTATTTATTATTTATTGGGGTTTAAGATCACATATTTTTGCACAATGGCTAATCATGACCATGACAGTTTTACGGGTGGAGGAAGCCGGAGAACCCGGAGGGAACCACAGAGCAACGGCGAGCAACTGTCAGCTCCCCAACATACTAACTCCACACAAGCAGGGAGTATCTGGTGGTAAATATAAACATCACAGGAAGAGACATCTACCGAAACCACACAAATAAATTGATTCTGAAGGGGAGGCGAATCCTTAACCATGCAATAAAACTTATAGGGAGAAACAGTTTCAATAAGGTTTTCGTGGGGAAAACCATTTGGGAAATGGTGGGTCAGCCAAGTATAACATATAGTACGGAAGTGGTACCCCTAAACCGGATGGCTGTAAAGAGCTTGGAAACCCTGCAGGACGATGCAGGCCGATGCATACTGGGGTCGAGTAATGCCCCAGCACTAGAAGCAGTGAGGGGTGAGCTTTGGTGGATGAGGATCAAGGACAGGATAGACTTATTGAAACTTGGTTATCTTAATTACTTGGTAAATCTCCCCGACAGCCGATGGCGTAAAGCAATGTTCCAGAGAATTTCCAACTTAAATATCAAGACAGGGTGGATGGTCCAAGTGAGGGAGGTAATAGAGAACTACTCATTGGAGATCTAGGACCTAGACGTAGGTGCAAACCAGGGTAAAAAAATCGTCAAAGAAAGGGTCATGGAGAATGGTAACCTTAATTAGCGAGAGGGGGTCAAATCAAAGAGGTCTTTGGCTGGCCTCCGTTATAAAGAGAAGCCTGGTTTTGAAGAATACCTTGATGGCACCGTTGGGGTGGGGGGTCACTGTTGTTTAAGCTGAGGTCGCGGTCCCCGGAGCTGAGTGGAAAAGTTTGAAAAACAGTGAAAAGGATTGCCAGATGTGTTATTTGGGTATGGTGGAGACCCTGGAACACATAGAATGCCCAAAATACCAGTCTAAAAGAATAGAATGCACTGGGAGTATAATGGGGAAGTGGGGTGGGAGAATGGAGGGCATGTGGTTAGTGAGAGACTCAAAAGAGAGGGTTAATATGCTAATCGGAGAGAGTGTGAAGATTGGGACAAAGGATGTCATCAAGCAGTTCGTCTCTGAGTGTTTGGAGGAGAGAAGAAGCGTGGGAATAGGGAGGCAGTTGGGAGTACAGGGGTAACCAAGGCCTTCTCATCCGAGAATCGCGACAAATCAGCGGCCGGCCGAAGTGTTATTATTATTATTATTATTTTGGCCGTTTCGTTAGGTGAAGGGTTTCCCATTCCGCAACAATTTCCAATCAAAGGCATCTGCATGTTCCATTATGGGCTAGATTTTATTCGAATCTGAAACCGATAAAACATTGGTTGTAAACAATTTCTACACAGAAAACGCATAGTAAATCCCGTTTCTAGAGCTTTTCCAATTTCAGCTTTCGACTCTTCTAAGACATAACTTACAACCGGTAATTCGTGCCAGTTTTTTTAACATGGGAGGGTGTGTTGCCGATCAACGGTTGAAGTTAAAGAATGTTGTAATTTCAGTCGAATGCGGAGATAGGAATTATGCCTTGTGGGGTTATCACTCAATTCATCAACCTCGGAACAAACATACCTCGTCTCCAATCAAGAAATAATGTAACGAGATAAATTATCGGCGAACGGATTCATGTCATTTACGTCAGCTAATATCGATATATTGTGGCTGACTGTTCCACGTCATAGTCCATGCAATGGAATATTTCTACCCTGACTGCACTGAACTGAGTCTGGTCGGCACGTTCGTTATTGACCCTGTCCAAAAATCATAACCGTCGTTTTGAAATTCACAGAAGAGCGACCCCCAATCCCTGGGAAAGTTGAAGGAGGGCGACTATCCCAGTAGATTGTTTGTCTGTTCGCTGGAATCTAACGACATTTTCAACAGCCTGGGGCACATCGTGTCGTAACTTGTCTTTCCTTGAGTAGGCTGCTGATAAATTACGAATGCAATTAATAATAAGGCGAAGTTAAAATCATCATTAACCCAGGTTTGCAGAATACATTTAAAACAATTTTACCGTTTCTTGTTGTTTACTGGGGTTTAATGACACTTTCGACCCGATTGTCCACGCGGGGGTCCGGTAGTGTTGTGTACTAAGGCTCACTCTACGTTGGTGAAACACTTATCTTCAAACTGCTAACCCCGCTTGTGTGTAGTTAGTACGTTGGGGGAGTCTTGACATTTTATCGCCGTTGCTCGGTGGTTCACTCCGGGTACTCCGGCATCCTTAACCCATAAAACTGTCCGACACAGGGTGACCATGGCTGTCGAAAGTGTCGTTAAACACCAATAGAATAAACCCCCAAAACTACACTTTCGACAGCCGGGTTCACATCGTGTCGAACAGTTCTACGGAAGTGGGAAGCTGGAGTACTCGGAGAGAACCACCGAGCAGCGGCTAGTAACTGTCAGACTCCCCAACTTACTAAGTCAGCGCAATGCTGTTGGAGGCAAGTGCGCCATCGACGTACAGCATTCCTTAGTACACTGCGCTGCCGTGCCCACACGTGAGCAATCGCGATAAAGTGTTCTACCCAAGGACACAACGCAGTTACCGCTGGTCGGCGCTGGTCAGGATCGAATTGCGATCTCTCGGTTTAAATTCCAATGCTCTAACCACGGGTAAACAGCGATCCCACTCCCATAGTATAAATATAAAATATACCCATAGTAGCTTGGTGTAGCAAATGTTCACCACGAGTGGTGAAGTGGTGTTAACCGCGAGCCTTTGGCGTGCGGTTAACACCACGAGTGGTGAACATTTGGTACACCAAGCTACTTTGGGTATATTTTATTTACCATGATCTTCAGATTATCAATAGTCGTTATTATTGTTTCTAGATTTTACTGAACAGCAGACGAACACACGTGCGAATCTGTTTTGTTTACATGAGCACAAGTGGGCAGTACTTTGACTGTCAATTTTATCACCGAAACGAAATAAAAAGAAACAGGGTCTTTTTTCATTTTAATAACATAATAACATACTATTTCGAGTTATGGATGCTTTATTAACATGAGACAATGCCTGTTTGTTAATTTTTGGTGTTTTATGTAGTGTCAACTCATTTGAAAACGTAATAAATAATTGCCACTTTCATTTCACTCTTCGCGAGGCGACGTGTGATAAATTTAGAACAGATCGATTTCAGGTCGACGTCACCAAAGGTCAACTTGGATGTAGTTCCACTGTAGGTGTAAATTTTAACTACTGAAATGCCATTGCTAGCATGTTCACCACGGTTGGTGTATAAAGCTAAAATTTATGTCATAGGCTTTTCATATATAGTAGAATAGGTAATCATGGGTTAATCAAGAAGAGGTCCGGTAGGCAATAATCAAATTAAATTGGAAGTGGTTTCTATTAACGTCGTGGCTGCATCTAGAGTCAAGCGGTTTACCTTTGATTTCTAGCCTAGTCTTGGCTACCCCTGGACGCAGCAAAGACTTGGCTAGAAACAACTGCCAATTTAATATGATTAATCAAATTAAATTGCAGTGCTTTCTAGTCAAGTCCCGGCTGCCTCTAGCGGCGTAGCGCTGATGTTTGGCCAATTCTTGGCTACCCGCAGGTACAGCCAAAACTTGGATGGAAATCACTGCAAGGCCGCCAAACTCACAAAGTGTGGTGTGTAGGAAAAAATCTGGAAAATCACACAGTGCTAAAGGGTTAAAAGAGACGTTTCCCTTAGATTTTTGTGCCAAAACGTCTTTTTAAAATCCTTTACTTTATCAAAATTTATCTTGGCGAGTATTTGCTGCTCTCCCTATTTTCAGCGGGCGAGTGTGATCGCTCGCCTCAAAACGACAACCATGTAAAATGAATCTCCAATAAGAATTTGACAAGCATCTGTAACGTCCTGTCACATTACTTTTCCGTCCCAATATTGTCTATATCGAAGTAAGGAAAACTGGGTTTCATGAGAACATTCAGGAAACAAAGCTTTCATAGTTTTATCCGTCCATAATGTCAGTTACTGATACTGATTACTTGAAAGCTCACAACTTTTCGAGAGTCAATATCAGTATCAGAATGGTTAAGAAACATAGGAGAGAAAATTTGTTGTGGTTATTATACCTAGTTTTTCGAGAGGTGATGTACAACTGACTTACAAACGATTTCAAATTTGGTACCACATACTTTGCTCTGTTATTATTATTATTATTATTATTATTATTATTATTATTATTATTATTATTATTATTATTATTATTATTATTGATGTTTGGGTACTTCCTCCTCATCCACAATATCAATACCTTGTCGCCAATGCTTCCCTGGTACTTGTAGAGAAATTCGACAGACTGTTTTTACAACACTCTAGAATACAGTACAGTAAGTCATCGTGGACTGACCGTAATCCATGCGTGGGCAGTGGTGTCCACGCATGCGTTTGCCAGGTAATAAAAATCATCAGCAGCAAAATTTTAATTAATGAAGCACCGGGTTGTACCCGGTGCTTCATTAATTAATTTTTACCTGCGTCGCCACTGGCAGAGCAGGTCTAGTAACCGCTCGACTCCGTCCGTCAGTCCGTCCGTCCGTCCGTCCGTCCGTCCGGAACACTTTTTCCGTCAAGGTTTTCTTGGCTTCTATGAAAGGGATGATTTTATATTTGGTCTGCTGCTTCATAATGATGAGTTGTATCGTGTAAGCAATTTTCAGATCTGCCGTGCAGCCACTTCCTGTTTGCCGATACTTTGAAATTTTACTGTACCCACTGAACATTGAAATTTTTCGTCAAACTTTTCTCGGCTTCTATGTAAGGGATTGATTTTATATTTCATCTGGAGCCTGATAATGATCAGTTGTATCGTGTATGCAATTTTCAGATCAGCCGTGCAGCCACTTCCTGTTTGCCGATTCAATTGCATGCGGTGACGCAGGTCCAGACCCGGTATTGGTCTTGGCTTGTTTTTATGAATATTCCTATAATTAGTGTTTGGAATCTTAACATCATTTTTTACGACCGTGGAAATATTGCTAAGCCGTGAACAGTGACCAGTCCACGGCGGCCGTACTGTAACTCGGCTCAACCTAATTCTGAGAAAATTTAATTTCTGTTTTTCCCATCTTTGATGAATTCAGCCTCTTACTCCTTTTAAAATTCAAGTGGGGCCTTTCAACAAGTGATATCAAAATTTGGTATAACTGACGAGGAATATTAAGATAAACGAATATAAAAAATAGCTTACGTCTGCGGCATTTCCTATCTCGGCCAATACAGTTGATAGGCACAGACTACCGGCACAGTTTCTGTCTGGATTTGTTGGTTGTCAGATTCTCTGCGACTGTGCAAACAGCTTGAATGTAGGTATTGCGATCATTTCCTGGCCACAATTGGTAACCACACCATTTAACGTTTATCGCAGATTTGCTGGTAGCTTACCAAAGTATAAGTTCAGAAAAGCACAAAGCGAACATTACTATCTTCGACAAAGGGAAGCGCTTGTCACATGACAGAAATTTCTCCTAACAGGTTCGGCTCAACATTCTCAACCAGCAGGATAAGTAATCAACCATCATGCTCCTTGAAATTTAGCTGCTTCGAGGCCGATGCATTCACACGGGCCGAGTTGAATGGTGCAAGGATATCATACATGGGTTCCAAGACATCATTCATTTACTTCGTGTTAACTTCACTGGGCATGAGTTTCGTTTTATACTATTGTCTTACAATGTATTGAAGGGTGCCAATAGGGCACCCTTCAATACTCTACAATAAGCGGTTGTTTGTAGTGAATTTATCATTTGAAGCAAAAGTTTTATTTTTAAACAATATTTCCCTTTATGAAAGAATCTTTATCTGCAGGATATAGTTGCTGATGTAGCGTTGGGCTTTAGGACTCGACCACTGAAGGGTGGGCATTTATTTTTACCTTCTCAGTACAATAGAAATCGGATGACTAAACAAGCAAATTTGTTATTCATGGACCAATGGATGGACTGTCTGATAATCCGAAAACTATATATTTGCCTGTTGGATACCCAACCTTCACTTCAATAGAAAATAAGGACATGAGTGAGTGTCCACTCATTCGCTGATTGAGTATTAATTCACCCCGTGTGTTCTTTGGGGTAATAACCTCTCGTTGTAAATGATCATTTTTTTTAAAACATGCATCATTATCTTGATGGAATTCAATTAATTCTCTACTGGGTCAGTTAAAGTTCTGTTACTGAAGACGACAGGTGTATTGTTAAATCAGCTGTTGTCCTTAATTATTTGCCCTCGGGTTATCACAGCTGCATTGATTTTAAGATTACGACTTCGATAAGTACCCGATAAAAATCGATTTTCATTCTGGATGTTTGAGTTTAGGTCTTACGCCAGGACATCGTCCCCTGAGTTCCAATGTGTTCTATGTGCCTACTGGCATATAGAACACATTGGAACTCAGGGGACGACATGTCTTCCAGTTATTTCGTTTTTAAAAGAAAAAAACTTTTGAGAAGAGACTCGTCAATTTTGTTGCGTTTAATATTCGTGAGCAGTTATCTTGATTTACTAACAAAGATCACTTTAACGATTGGAAGCTCAAACTCGAGTCTTCTCATTTCCAGCAGGTGAATCGACATTGGCTGTTCGTATATTTTCAAGAAGAAATTTGCACGATATGAACTGTTTATAGCCAGTTATTTATTAGACACGATTTTTTTTCCCCAGAATTGTCCATTATCAAGCTCGGCTGATATGACTCCAAACTAGGATGATATTACCTCGATCTCGGCCGATATGATCCAAGTTGTCCCCTTTGATGAGTTAGTGAGTGCAATCAATTTCTATACATCGAAACTGCTCATCACTCTTTTTCGAACGCAATCAGAAAGATTGACATAATGAATAGTTTGAGGGGTTATGTCCAGCTGCCCGACTTCTAAAATTTCTCGATCTGCCCGCAAGCTAATTAAATATTTCCTCGGTTTTCCCGCAGCTCATGGAAAGTATACCTATAGTTTGTTTTAAATAAGTGAACAGTATAATGCTATTAATAATTACTACTGATTAATGCTATTACAGTGGAGCCCACTTAATTGGATATCTCTTAATTGTATATCCCTGTTAATTGAATATAATTTTCAAACACAAAACCATTTACCATACCTTCAGTACATATTTGATCTGTTAATTGCATATGGGTTGTAGACTAAACTCCTGTTAATTGTATATAATTTTTTGTAATATGTCGAAAAAATTACTGTGACACGCACCAAATTTCCCTTATTTATCAACCTTTTTGGCCTCACTACATCCAATACAGGCATTCATTCTATTATATCTTGTTTGACAGAGCTCTATGAGCTCTGTCAAACAAGATATAATAGAATAAATGCTCCGTTTACCTCCGGAACACAGGAAACTGACCAATTCCCTGTTAATTGTATACTCCTGTTAATTGAATAATTTTCACTGGCAAAATGGATATTCAATTAAGAGGATTTTACTGTACTTCAATTAACGCTTGAAGTTAGTTTGCACTATATTCTGGAGTACAGGTAACACAACTTAAAGGCTTCACATTGTATTCATGTGCTTCATATTATCAATGTATTTCGTCTGTATGGATTTGACATGTTACAATTTATGGGAGAGTGCCTATAGGCACTCTCCCATATGTTGAAACTACGCAAAACCAAATGAACAAAATTGGGAGTCAGAGAATGATTCAACTACCTCCCCCCCCCCCCCCCCCCCCCCATGTCAGTTAATGCGTGCATATGAACACACACGGAGGGCCTGGTTTTGCTCACCGTTTGTTTCTCGGAAAATAAAAAATAAAATCCCTCCTTCCGTCCCAATTTAAAATAAATGACAAAAGATAATCTAGGTAGTGATTTGTTATGGTCTTATGTATGTATATTTTAATGAAACCTTTATCAATGAAGTTTCTTCGTATATTTTTTTTCTACTTATTAGTACTAGGCTATAACAGTAATCCGTCTTAAACTTCCATAACAAATATTGTTTTAAAAATCAACATGCATCACAAATTCCTACTCAGAAAACAATAGTTGTCGGCAAATCGAGAACCCCCCCCCCCCCCCCCCCCCCCCCCCCCATTTGTGCGTTAAGGAATTAATGATGGCGACATGTAAGGACTGAGTGGACGAAGAGGAGAAATAAATGAATTGTATTGAAAATTCGACACAAACTAAATTCGGGGCCTTCGAAACAATTTTGTCTAGCTTTACAGCAGACGACACAGGTCGTGGTTAGTGGTGTGCTAAAAACCTGGTTTCGATGATTTCCGCGTCGACAGTGGAACTAGATATACTATATATAATGCTTTTGACTCATTTTTGGTTATTTTGTCGCAATGGCAATGTCACCCATCCCTGTTACTGTTTTGATCGTAAGTTTTATATCAGAAACCGTCAATCTTTCAAATTCTTTTCTCCGCAACTTACGGATCATTCGAATATTTATTTAAATACTTTCTGATCTGACTCCTTTACCTTCGTGCCCATTTTTCCACACCCCTAGCTGGTTTCTATTCATTGTAGCAATCTCCCAGAGTGCTTCACACCCTTTCCAATTCAGAAAGTTGGAACATAAGATTCAGGACTATCTACTTGTAACAATACAAAATCATAGCATGCATGTTTTGGCACGAAAATGCTCAGAGAACAACTTTTCGTTGTGGTAAAAATTTAAAATTTTGAAATATGCAGCGAGTTCTCGTGCAAGATATCAGTCTTCAACTGGAACCTGGTGTATACTCATATTAAGAATAACACGGCTTTCACGCGGTACAGAAAGTCTGTACTTTATTCCCATTAAAATCAGATAAACACGCCTCTTTCTTACCAGTTGTCCTCGAAGCCTCTGGTGCGGTTGCGCCGTAGTCGTCGGTTCCTCCACAGCATTCGGATCTGGTCATCGGGGGATGATTCAACAGCAGCAGAGGGAGTGTTAATTATACACCACCAGTGATGGCGTGTGTCGTTTCTTGCCGTTTGCAATAACTCCGCGTCACGTGACTAGCTTCAAACATAATCTTCCATACCAATTCTGCGCCATTCCCCCTGGGTGTTAGTTATTCACTAGAACGATGAAGCGGTTTTCTATAATTTATACACCCAGTTTGAAGCTTTCACACACCGCAACACTGATGGCTTTTCACTGTATTGCCAACACTCCCTTGACAATTGGAAACTTTCTGATAAAAATCGCAACTCGTCTAGCGATAGGTCTGACGTTGGCTGACTGGAATCTTTGGTGAATAGAATAAAATGACGGAAGTCATTCCAGTTAGACAACATGAAAGAAACAAACTCCTTGTGGAGTACTTTCTTCTGCCGTGTTTTAACCTTTTACCTAAAACGAAAGGCAGACGACACTTGAAATGAAAATTCTTGAATAACTATTTTTTCATTTTTGGCGTCAAAACATAGCTTATGACCCCATTAGAACAAGCTCATTCCAATGAGGGGTAAAAATCTACGTTTTTGAGACAACAAAATTTAAAAAATAATGAAAATTGAATGGTGATTTTTGTGAACAGCGCTGACCGTTACGTTGGGTGGAGGGTTAATGCAGGAAGACAATGAAAGAGAGACCTTTTATTTTTTATGAAACCCACACCCAGTGCAATGTTTTTTTACCATCAATTTTGTTTCTAACGTTTTTCGTCGGTGAGTCGAAAAGAGACATCAGAAAATATTTGGCAATACTGGAATTGTTTTTCTGTTCACACGTTGACGAAAAGTAAAATATCCGGATCCGTTGTCTCGAACTCTGGGATTATGTCTAAACCACAAACTCTTAACCGACAGATATGAAGAACATTTCTAAAAGTGTGTTTCGTAATACTTAAAACTAACCGGTTAGTAATGGTTACTGTGCTTGAAATATTTATTGGTTTCGACCGAATATTTCCGCAATCCGATAGTCTACAAAACCCAATTACGTCCACAAAACAAGAGCCGGTTGTGTTTCGTTTCGCAGAAGTAATCGATTTGTAGACACATTTGGTTTCCGTTTTGCAGTCAGTTTAGGGTTTAGGTTTCGGCAAGGGTTTAGCGGACATAATCGGCTTATGGACACAAACCACTTTATGTACCTGTCCGGTTGAAGCAGACTTAAAACATTTTTGTCTAGTATGACGATCGCAATATATTTTAAACCATTTTTATCTAACAAATTGGGAGCGCGGTGGCTCAGTGGTAGACTGTTGGACTTCTATGCTAGAGGTCCTGAGTTCGATCTCCGTCCGGGGCGACCTGCGTTGTGTCCTTGGGCAAGGCACTTTTTCCCGGTTGCCTGCATGGGGGCACGATGACGCCGTGTACTAAGGCGTACTGCACGTCGATGGTGCACATGTCGTCAACCGCTCTAACCCTGCTTGGGCGGAGCTTGAAGAAGAGTTGGAATGTTGAGGAGCTGACAGTTGCTCGTCGATGCTCGGTGGCTTTAGCCATTGTGCATAAGTATGTGACCTTAAACACCAATAAATAAATAATTTTTCTAACAAATTGCCCCCATCCGCCTGCGTCCGCGTAATTTAGAAATTGATCAGTAGAAAGAAAACTTTTAAAAGACGTTCAACAAAACCATATCACGTGATATGGTTTTGTTGAGCTCGTTACAATGAGGAGTCACATAATATGGTTTTGTTGAACGTTTTTTTTAAATTTGAAAAAAAATTGATATCGTGTGCTTTAGGTAAAGATTTAATGAAAAACGTGCATGAATGGATAAGTTTTGAACAGAACACATGTTACTGCGGTGATATGCAGAGTAGAAATTCCTGCTTGACTGACCCCCGGAAGGGCGCATTTGCAACAACCGTGAACGGCATGAATTATATACCACTCAACGACGGGTCATTATATGTCTTAACTCTTTACCCAACGAATCGCCCGCATCTGCCCGCGTAATATGCAAATTCAGCAGGTGAAAAAATATTATTTTTAAAAAAATTCCAACAAAACCATATCATGTGGCCCCTCGTTGGAACGAGCTCGTCGAGCTCGTTCCAACGAGGGGTCACATGATATGGTTTTGTTGAAATATTTTGAAAAATTTAAAAAATGATATTTATAATAATAAATTTTGATATCGTCTGCGTTGGGTAAAGGATTAAACTGTCCAATACTTTCAACCTCCATTCACAATGGTGCGGGTTGATACTAAATAATATATCCATGTATTTAACATTTCCCCAGCGTAATGGATGGACATCATCGGTCGTCGCTATTCACAAAAATAGCAATTCAAATTTTAGGTTTTTAGATCTTTTCCTCCAAAACAAAGCCTAGGGTCTCTCACTTGCTGAGCTTGTCCCATTGAGTGGTCATTATCTGTGTTTTGGGGCGAAAACTCAAAGATTTGTGTAATTCGAGAACTATTTTGGCAAGTGTCTCTTCCTAGTTATGTCAGATAGCAGAATTATATATTGAGGATTCCTATATATGTCTTCAAGCTGATGCAGAATTTACCATTCTCTGAAATCGGATCTCGAAGGGTAAGGATAATTCTGCAGAATCCTCATTGAAAAGCTTTGCACACATATCGGTTTTTGTACAGAGGACAGTTTTATTATTCTCAGCACAGGCTAATGCACGCGGTCTCGAATATTAAAGAGAAAACCCAGTGTGTACAACCCACGTGAATACTAACTTGAAACGAATGGTTTTAGCGCGCCGAAGGCGCGCAGGGATGGTGTGGGGCGGACCCCTTTCGACCCTCATTGACAGTATAATATTTCAGTAATTTTGAATTAACATCATCGGGATCATGTCTGGTCGATGTTAGGGTGGAAGAGGACGGGTGTTGAGATTCCATGTTGTTGTTCTTCAGGCAAGTATAGTCTGCCACTTATTTTGTTGTAGATTGGGCCTTCATCGGCAAGTATAGTCTGCCTTGGGCTCTGTATATGGTGAGAACGATTTTGGAACATGTTATTCGAAAACGGACCTTAACAAGGTACCACCAACCTGAACATTCCTGGTTCAAGTAACAGGCCTGCTTTTTCTTATCGGGCCGGGACCTGAAGTGTGCTGAAGGAGCGCTTTACAAAAAATGGTCAAGAAAGCGGGACGCAGGACCTACCCTCGTCTCCCTGGGGGTGGATGCCCACCTCTGGGGATGGAGTGAAGGATGTGTTGAGGCCATAACGGTTATTGAGTTACCATAACGGTTACTATACTGTAATCCATATCGGTTATTGGGGGAGAGATAGAGGCGGAAAGATAGCTAAAAAAAACTTAGAGTTAAAGCGGCAAAAGATAGAGGAGAGGAAGAAAATGTTCGGTTGTAAAGTTGGCTGTCTTTTTGGAGATGTCATATCTTTGTCTTGTGTGATTTTCAGGCAAGTTTCGTCTGCCGCTTGATAAGTGTTGGAGCTATCACTGGCAAGTATAGTCTGCCTCAAGCTCTTCTGTTGGTGATTGATGGCTGTATTGATGTTGATCTTGGTCGGTTTGTGTGTAGGGTGGTCGGAGTCTGTTTCCTTCGTTGGTTGTGTCTGCTTGGGTGCGTTTTGTGGTGGTCTGTTCTGTGTGGCTGTACTGGCTGAAGATCTGTGTGGCTGCAATGACTGAAAATAAGAGAGAAAAATGAGGTTAGTGCGTCTTCCCCCACCCCCCCCCCCACCCCCTTTTCCGGCGTCTGTTCTTGTCTTGTGTTTTTCAGGCAAGTATAGTCTGCCACTTGAGAGTAGAGTTGGGGCTATCATTGGCAAGTAAAGTCTGCCTCAAGCTCTTCTGCCGGTGGTCGATGGATTGATCTCGCTGTTCTGATGCTCGGTGGTGGTGTTGGGTGGTCGGTGGTCGTTTGGTTCTTGTCGTCTGCTTGGGTTATCTTGTGGTGATCTGTGCTGGGAGTCTGGGATATCTGAAAGTAGATAGCTAAGAGATGATTAGTTTAGTGCCCCCCCCCCCCCCTCCTGTTTTTCCGTGTCTGTTCTTGTCTTGTGATTTGTTCAGGCAAGTATAGTCTGCCGTTTAGTGTTTTGGTGGAGCTATCATTGGTATGTATAGTCTGCCTCAAGCTTTTTCGATGTCCTTAATCTGCTGGTGAAGGATCTTGTGAGCTGGGGTGGAGGGTGTAAAAGTCCGTGTGCTGGTTTGTTTGTCTGACGGTGTGGCTGAAAGTGTAAAGCTGTAGGCATGGTTAGTCGAATTTTCCCCCTCCCTCCCTAGATTCTGATTCTTGTTGTGGGGGGGGGGGTGGGCATTCCGCCCTTTTTGTATGGCTTAAATGTTGCTCTCCTCTGCCTCGAAGGCACAGCCCCTGGCCTCTCACTGGAGCTAGCTCTTGGAACTCCCTCCAGTGCTGTGCCACGGGGCGTGCCTCCGAGACAGAGGACGAGATTGATTTGATTCGCTCTGAATGGGATCGGTGTAGCGGGAGGAGAACAGGCTTTCACTTGCTAAATACCACACCCGAGGGTGTCTTTTCTTGTTTGATCCTCCGCTAAGATTCCTATTTGAATTTGCAGTTTTGGTCCTTTTGGGTTACTTTGAGAGAGAGGAGAACAGGCTTTCACTTTCTAAATACCACAACCTAGGGTGTTTCATTCCTGTTTGATCCTCCGCTAAGATTCCTATTGAGTTTGCAATTTTGGGTTACTTTGAGAGAGAGGAGAACAGGCATTCACTTTCTAAATACCACACCCTAACTTGCAACCCACCCGCAGCACTTATAGTTTAATTGCACCATATGACACGCCCATAAGTTTTTATTTGCCATATGGGCGGGACAAAGCAAAACATTCATACGATAGGAAAATTATTCATTGTGTTTTTTGCCATGATGATACTTTTATATAGACCTACCATGCGTTAAACCTGAAAAATAAAACAAAGTTGAAGCGCTACTATAAACTTCTGTAGTTACAGTACAAGTGGAACAATGAATGGGGAATATGTCATGTACAGCTCAAGAACGTAAAACCATTACGTCGTAATCTTCATTCATAAAAAATCAATTAACAGACGCCGAATGATTGTCGAGTGTACAAGTGACAGTGAAGACAGTTGACGGAAAAAATATAATGATAACCTTTATTGTCTGGCCACAAAATAGCAGTCTTGTGGATTTAGTTCATCGAGAAAAAAATCCCCATTCAGTATATAAATCAAATGCGAAAGCGTGCAAACCTCTAAACAAACCATGTCCTCGTACACTAATCCAAGAATTCAGCCCTTGCTCCAGGGCGCCTGAAGCATCCGAGATCAAGGGGAATATGGGTGTGAAAAAGGGATCTCGATTTTGTTTATGAGTTAAGAAAGCGAGTTTACAATGTATCATAAATTGTAAAGTGACACTCAATAATATTTGTATTTTATGTACAGCGTCCCTTGTGAGAAACTAAGCTAAGGCATTGCAGATGGCACCTTGTTCCACTTGTTTGGTGATTATCGACTAAACTCCACCATTATATCTGATACATCAGCTGCAGTTGGCATTGGCACAATGAAAATACATTTGAAACGAATTCTCGCGAGCTTCTCAGTTACAATTCTGGAAAAGGAAAGTTTTTTCCCGCAAGTTCATTTCCAGTGAAAAAAAGCACGTGCAGCCCCCCCCCCCCAATTGCCCGCCATCTGCTTCAAACGCCCTTGCCCTTGTTCCCAAAAGATCTTACAGTTTACGTCTTGTCATCTAAAACTTTGAACCATTGCCTAAACAGATTTCTCAAAAGGAAAACATTGCTATAACTGCTGAGCAGACGATACACTGAACAAACGCTTGGACAGGAAGGTGATAATTTAATCCTACGGCTTTATAGAGGATTAAATTATTACTAAACTTCCTACATGGGGCAAGACCACTCAGCAACATGGAATTGAAAGAAAGATCGGCATTCAAATTTTATCATTTTGTTTCAAATGAGGGCCATAAGCTATGTTTTTGAGGCCAGAAAATATAAAAAAAAAATTTCAAGAAAGTTGTTTTTTTTAAGTGGCGCCCTCTAGTCGTGTTAGATAAAGTGTTAAATCTTCTGTGCCATTGACACCCAAAAGCTATCACCAAAGACTACCCAGTTGTCATTAATGCACTGACCTCTACAGGACGGGATTGCTGGAACGACGCCATTCAAATCGCTACATCTCTTCTTGGGAGCGCGGTTGCTCAGTAAGTGGAGGCGCAGACTGCAAGCCGAGAGGGGCAACTTGTTGATGATTTGAACTGAGATGAAGTAACCTCGACCTTTTTCTGAGTTATTGGTTTTTTGTTGTCCACTGACATCGTGGGGTACACGAACGGTTTATTTACTAAATTTATTAACGTTAAAGTTGCTTTGTTCATTGAAGTGCCTTGTTCATTTCACGATGTGGGTTTTGGGCTATGGGTGGGGTCTTATTGGAACATATACGTTATTGTGATGAATTGACGGTAACATAGTCTGAGGTTTGCGGCTCGTTCAACCTCGAAGCTTCGAGTGTCGTTGAATATAAGATCGGAACCGCAAACTTCAGACCACGTTACCGTCAATTCATCACAATAACTAATATTGTTGAACGATATATGGGTAAATTGTTGGGAATGTTGACATATACTATACTCTTCAAACATCCAAACCACCAGACTGAACAAATTGGCGGTATTTCATGGACAGTAGACACTAAGTCGTCCCCTGAGTTCCAATGTGTTCTATGTGCCTACTGGCAGCCTACTGGTACATAGCACACATTGGAACTCAGGGGACGACTTGTCTGACCGTCGTCACCATTATTATGACAACTCTTTGTACAATATGTCGATAACAGTCTGTTGCTTCTGAAAACAAACTTTGATTTTGTGGCGTGCGTACAAGGCTAAAAAAATATTTTGTTTACCTAAGGGTTGTAGTTGCCATTTAGATGTGTCGTGGAAGTATATAATGTCATCATGGTGTATGTCCCTACAGTCTATTTATCCAACTGGCGATAAAGTGTTAACGTAAAAGATGATGCAACGCAAGCTGTCAGTGACATTATGAAAATCAATCAGATGGACTCGTATTGATTTAGTGGCATACTTCGTCCATCCTTGTTATAAAACTAATAATGTAGAATCCTGTCTTATCCAATCAAAATAATTATATTCTTCATTCTTATAGGTTTTTGAGCTAAATGCTCAAACACTATTGGCACATTATGCAAAATCGTATACAGTACATTTTTTAATTCAGTGACCACATCCGATGGATTTACGCCCACCATCTGAAATAAGCTATGTATAAATTACTTTGGTTATTCTTCACCTTTGCCTGATCAGATATTTTATTATATATCGATCATTGATACAGACACGTCCTTCGTCATCAAATCTCTCTTCCAGTATCAAATGCTGTTGATGTGGGAAAATGCACGCATGACGCAAATCGAAAACGAGGCTGGTGAGATTTGTGTCCTCTCCTTCCACCTCGCGCTTGAAAATGTGCTCTAAATCCACAAACCATCAGTTAATTAAGATTTTAACCATTTTACTGCCACGCCCATTTTAGCCATAAATGGAGGACCTCTATGTACTCCTGTATGCGAGGAAGTTTAATGAAATTTATGACATACTTGAAACTCTCGGAGCCCTTTACAACAAGTAATCAGATGGTAGGTTTAATCTGCGCATACCAGAACGTACAGATAATCATCATAAAATAGGTGACAATAGTCGCTTTCAGCAGCGTAAGTGTTAAACATCTTCTGTGTTATACAAAAGCCATTAACTCTTTTTTCTATGATTGTTGTCCAACTTACCTTAAATTTGTGCAAGATTAACCGAGATAGCGAGGAAGATCTAGTCCATCCAGCCCGGATTGGGGGTAACGAACACGGCGTAGCAACAACTACAAATAAACGTTTGTCGCCTGCGATGTTTAAAGAAGGTGGCCTGTCACCGGTGGGTCGGGTGAAACTGCGCAGAAAAACTTGCAGCTGTTTCTAGTACGGTGTCGTCTGTCCGGATAGGCAGATGTCAGTTGGCTAGAATCAACTGCAATAACGCCAGTGTTAATAATGTAATGTTTGATGTTAAAATTCTCAACATTTTCCCAAAGTTTAACAAGTTAAGCGTGTGAATGGATTACCATCTTGGTCATAATCCTTTAAGGTATTTTCAATCATTTTCGTGAAAAAGTCGGCCATTGCTTGTGTACCTACCTGGGCATGAATTATGAAAACACTGCAGCGTAAACTGAAAGTTATTTAGAGTTGTTTTCTCGCGGGCATGAGCGCAGAAAATCATTCGTATATTTTGTGTCGAGATGTAATTACCCATACAAGAACACTACCTTGTTTTGACCTGAAGCCATTGATGTCCAGTTAGTAGTATCACGTCTGGGTTATTAATTTACACTTGATTGTGTGTTCTCGTGAATGTGTGTTGTATTCTCATTCCACCGAAGAATTTGTCTATTGAATTGCAGAGCTGGCGAAGTACCAACTACACCTAGTTAATTCACTTGATTTCACAATTGCAAATCCAGTTGCTACCATTATTGCTCGAAAGGTAACGACTGTAGTCAACAATTCTATTTCTCTTGCATTTTAAAATAACTGGTTCGTTGCACTTTTAATTAAAATACCAGGGTAAAATATATGATCGATTAACCCTTTACCTAACATGAAAAGCAGACGACACTTGCAAAAAAAATTCTTGAATAACTAATTTTTTTCATTTTTTGTCTCAAAAACATAGGTTATGATCCCTCGTTGGAACGAGCTCGACGAGCTCGTTCCAACGAGGGGTCATAACCTATGTTTTTGAGACAAAAACTGAAAATATTTTGAAAATTAATTGGCGATTTTTGAGAATAGCGCTGGCCGGTTTTGGCCGTTACGTTGGGTAAAGGGTTAACTTATCAGGACTTGAAAGAAATGACACTGAGTCAAGTTTTTAGCATTGCTAATCAACTGAGGACTGTTATTTTCGCCGGAATATAGAAGATGAAGGAATGTTAAGCTGGACCGTGCATTTTGTTTGTCGTTTCAAATCGAGCTTTATGCTTGCGTTTCTTTCTATCTCTTTAATACATGTACTCACCTTATAATTCTGATGACGTCTAACATGCTTTCGTGGTACATAAGGTTAACCCATCGCCTAACACAACTAACGTCGACGCCTGCAAAACAATTTCTTTAATAACTAAACAAAATATATTTTCTGGCCACTAGCTAGGCTTTTGAGACAAGCAGTGAATTTGAACGGCGATGTTTATGAAAAGAGCTGGTTGGGTACGGTCGTTACGTTACGTTACGTTACGTAGAAGGGTTAAGTAATGTCAGTTTCGGTACCTATAGTACTGTGTCCAGTGCCGTACCGGTATGGAATACATTGTCGGTATCGGCGGTACTTTGCGAACACCTTTCTCCAAATCAATAAACACAACCGACTCATGCCAAGCAGGAACACGTTTGGAAACCCATCCGACAAGGCAAAACGATTTCAGCAAATGTCCAAAATTTTCATACTAAACCTTGTAAGAAAATTTATTATATGACTATGTAATTTAACCGCTAAATATCACTACTTTTTGATGATCTTTTCCTGGTCCCCGGAAAATCCACACTGTGGAATCCGATTCCGCATCACAAAAGTATGACGGATTATTTATGGGTGCGTCCGAATTCGCATAATTAGCTGTTCCGGTCGCAGAGAGGACTTTACTCCGAGCTGGAAATGTGCCCTCGGATGGCGGTCCGGGTTTGTTTACAGTTTCGTCTGCTAGCAACCATTGCTTCCGGCTTCGTAAAAAATAAATAACATTTCAATTAAAATGGATTGTGGAGATGATTGAGACGTTCAAGAAGCGTTTCTGGGCAATTTTGTCTTGTCATTGTTCGAACTGAATGTGACAACACCAAGTTACTCTAATAAGTGTAAACAGAAAATAGTTCTTTTTTACTTTTTTCACCAAACAAGGTTTGAGGAATTGTTAATGTCAGCGTTGGCATGCGATGTTTAACTATAAGTCATATAATAAACCGTTTATCGCTGCAGTGCAGTGATCTGGGTCATCGCATCACGTCTCCTTGGGGAGGTCAGATCGCCGGATCAAACACGCTGCCTGCGCAGCTCGTTTGATCCTGCCATCTGACCTCCTCAACTCGACGTGATACTACGACCCAGATTACTTCACTGTAGCGATATTATGTATGTATCATCCACCTACAACCATGTAACTTATAATATCACAGTTTAGTCGAAACGTTTTGGAAAATAAGAAATTATGTCCATAATGAATCTACGTAACTGCGCACGATAGTTTTGACCGAATAGATCCCTAGGCCGAATGTGTCCGCAAGGCGATTACGACCACATAACGTGAGACGATTGTGCCCACAGGCAGACCTGCGGGCACAATCGGTTTGCGATTTCCGGACATAATCGGCTTGAGGACACACTTGGATTGGGTTTCGCGGACGAACATGATTTTCTGGGGATCTAACAGGTTCGCGTTTTGCTGACGCAATCGGCGTGCATTTTTTGGGCGTAATCACCTTGCGAGCACAAGCGGTTCTGCAGACATATTTGATCGGAACACACAGTTGTTGTTTATTTACAAAAACGACACCGCGTTTTTGGGCGGTAATTATGTGAATTGCACTACATAATAATATGAAGATGTAATAATGTAACTATGGTCAGGTATTCTCGTTTTCGCGGAATACAGAACTTGTTATTTGTAGATGAATCAAGAAATATGTTCCTATAATTAATCTGACTACTTAAACGCATCTAACCTCAATGCAAACCATATTGTAGTTATGGCACTTGAAATTAATGCATGTACTGACACAATTCGACCAAAGATTGGTAATGTTTTGAAAATACGGTTGGTACAATATTTTCTTCGTCTTAGATCGGCTATCTTCAGACAAATTATCCGGTGTACTCTTAATGTTTAACCTCCAGTTCGATGATGTCAGTGCAATTCCACAGACTGACAAGATCGGTAATAAGTTCGTGATATATTCTTAAATATGTGAATAATTGATGACCTTTTAGTTGTTGTGAGCACTGTAGTGGTCATTTGTCAACTATGACCATTACAGTGCCTACAACAACTAAGAGGTGGCTTTGCTTTAATTCTAATTTGTTAGCTGTGACAAGCAGTTCTATATGTGACAAAAGAGGTAAGCCGGTCTTTCTGCCTGTCTATATGTCTGATGGGCGGTCGGTCTCGATTTATGACCGAAACGATTTTAAACTGTATACATTTTAATGATTTGAACATACTTTGTGGAATAAAACCATATTTGACGCCTAACAACATATTCAGTGCAGATATTATTCGAGTATTTTTGTAAGGTTTATTACCCTTTATGGACGTGGACTTATGCTTGGTGACTTTCAATTATGGCTTCTTTCCTTTTTGAAGTTGAATTAAGTTGTACATTTATTGGCATCCTAGGTCCCTTTCTTCAAATATGTCCATAACATGACCCCGACAAGTCCTTTCTGATGTTTTATTTTTTTTTAGATTAAGTTTTTTAGCATGTATTTCTTCCTTGTTTATTGAAGATGGGGTATACTTAATTTGAATATATCCCACGAAGAGTTGTCTACTCTATGGATAACGAACTGGAGATAAAGTCTTAGTTTATTACCAAAAGTAAAAGTATACAAGTACATGTATGTCCATTAATATCGCATCGTTATTAGAGCCAAGCGATTCCAAAATAACCGTAATCAACAACGCCATCAATAGGCCTCCAAAGAGGGCTAGAACAGAAAGCCAAAATGATATTCAAGAAAGTCGCAACAAACGACAATATGTACCAACTCTAGTGAGCGAATTGCACAAAGAACATCATTGGATCTACATTTTACGTACACTACAGACACTCGGGATCAACATATTCGACTAGGGCGACCCTGTTTATTATCAACAGGTTTAAGGACATTCACAAGTAACAATTTTTGTCCATTTCTTTCTAGAGGTATGAGACTTTTCACACATTTTTCAACTTAGAATTCCCCTTGAAGGGGGATACCGGTGGCGTTGCACCTTGTTTATTATTGACAGGAAATAAGTGCCTGTAGAAAAAATGATACCATGTTACTAGTTTTCGTCCTAGGCTTTTATTTGATGCTTGATGATTTGAAAGCTGTTAGGCTGTGACTGCGTAAAATAATATTTATACTTATCATATGACTCGTCCGTTTTGTTCACTTTAAAACATTTGATATTTTGTTTTCATATTAATCAGTGATAAATAGAGCCTTCCGTCAATTTCATTGGTCAATTTCAAAACTAGGCAATTTGATTGGCTGAACAAAATACAACTGGGCCACATTTTCATAATTTGCATAATTAGAGTTGGGAGCTTTCATTGGTCAATTTAAAAATTGGGCAATTTGATTGGCTAAACAAAATACAACTGGGTGACATTTGCATAATTTCAGTAGGGGGAATTTACGTTATCTGTCCTATTTAGGGTGGGTTATGTTGTATTAATCTTTTACCTACAAGAAAAACAGCATTCATTTTTTTTTGTATTTTCACTTTTTGCTTCCAAAACATAGGTTATGACCCCTCATTGGAACGAGCTCGTCGAGCTCGTTCCAATGAGGGGTCATAACCTATGTTTTGGAAGCAAAAAATGAATTTTTTTAGTTATACGAGGATGTTTTTTCCAAGTGCCGTCTGCAACTCAAGTTAGATGATGGGTTAAAAAGTCATACTAAGTGGCTAATTTGTGCGCGTGTGTGTCATATGATAAGTAGAATATGAAAGGAGTATTTTTCTCATATAATATTTATGAAACTCGCCCGAATTTTCCGTTTGAGCTCACCAGAGGCTCGCCCAAACGGAAAATTCTTAGACTCGTTCCGTAAATATTATATGAGAAAAAAACTCATTCCATATCCTCTATATATCTATTATTTCTTCATTCTTTCCTCTTTCTTTTTTATCTGCATCTACATTCTTTTCTTTTTTTTACTCAGGGAAGGCAGGAAGACGATATACACATATCTTTACACAGGTACAGAAAACAAATTTTATACTGTTTGACATGTATATTATAAATATGTATACTACTCAAAGTTTGCTAATCACCAAGTATATCCAACTACCTGTTTTATGTTTCAGTTGAAATATTGTTATGAAAAGTGTATTTATTTTATATTTAATTATATCTTTAATGATTTAAGTACAGAAATTAAGATTTTATTTGTGTTTGACATTATTTTTTTAGCTTTTAAATACGATAACCATGGAAAATGGATATTATTGGTAAAAGAGGAAATTTTTCAATTTGCCAAAAAGTTGACGGAACGAACTGGTATGGGTTCAGCATCGAGTATGAGACCCATTACTGTTAATTACAGCTTGGCAATGCCTTCTCATGCTCCCAATCAGGTTCTTGGTGGTCCTTTGTGGGATGTTCTTCCATTCTTGGACCAGCATGGCTCCAAGCTCCTAGACACTTCTTGGCTGGACTGGACGGGCTGAAATTGAAAGCTGCAACTCAATCCAGACATGTTCGATTGGATTGAGGTCAGGGGATCTTGCTGGCCAGTTCATAAGCTCAATCCCCTCCCTCTGTCGGTACTCTCCGACAGCATGGGCAACATGAGGACGGGCATTATCGTCCATCAGAATGAATCTATCACTCACTGCACCTGTATACAATCTGACGTGGACATCCAGGATCTCATCAATATACCGCTGTGCAATCAATGTACCACGTTCAAGGACACAGAGCTCTGTACGTCCATCCCTGCTGATGCCACCCCAGACCATGTTTGCCTCTCCACCATAGCGGTCATGTGCAACAATGCTGGCTGCATGAATCGCTCTCCTGGTCTTCTCCATACCCTAGAACGTCTATCTGTGTGGTCAAGGCAGTACCTTGAATCATCTGTGAAAAGGACAGGTCGCCAATCTTCTTTGGTCCATCCAACGTGGTCCATGGCCCCATTCATATCGTGCCTGGCTGTGGTTCTGGGACAGCAGTATGCGAATACATGGTCTTCTTGATTGGAGACCACCTTCGTGCAACCTTGCCCGGATAGTCTGCGTCGAAACATTTACCCCGGATGCATTCTGAAGGTCACTGCGAACCTGGGCTGCTGTCGCAAAGCGGTTCCTACGTAGCTGAATGATCAATAACCGGTCTTCAGCTGCAGATGTTGCCCTGTCTCTGCCACCACCATGCCGCCTTACTGGTGTGCCAGACTGCTGAAATATTGCCAAGGATCTGGTGATCACCGTATGGTGCATACCAAGGGCTTCACCAACCTGACGATGGGTAGCCTCTTGCTCCACCATCCCTACAGCCCGCCACATTTTTGCTTCGGACAAATGTCTTCTTACATTTGCATTTGCCATATTCAATCATTAAATCACAAGGGTTTGTGTTGAAATGAAGACTGAATACCCTACACATGTCATGTACATGTAGGCAGTACACTAAACCATCATGAAAATCAAGGGGTACATGCTTTCCATGACTGTCACGAAAAGTCTGCCAGAGAGCTAATGTAAACACTGGAGACCATCTCAATACATTCCTCAATGATATCCACCAAAAATATCGCAAATATGTCACAAGCAAATTTCACAATGATGTGTTAAATATTTGGTGCTTAGCAAACTTTGAGTAGTATATGTTGTAAATATGTGGATTACATGTAAATTGTGTTGTGTTTATATATACAGTCGAATAAAAAATTAAAAAATAAAATAAATACACGCTGATCATTCATTTTGTATGCCACTTTCAGTATCTGTATTTGATACAAAATGCTTAATGGGGGTTTTAGTTCGGATTTGTTTCAAGTGACGTTGGGTAGGATTGAAGATGGATTTCTTCAGTAATTGAAGGTAAAATCACTTCAAGCATCTATGGCTACTATACATCTCATGATGGTAACTTTCAACATTTTGTTTAATCATTATTGCAGGAATCATAAATTCCTTTGAAGTTTTATGTAAGATTCGTTATAGAGTGTTTCGTAAGTTTGAGTATAGTCTGTGAAATGGAAGTGGCAATTATTTATTACGTTTTTAAATGGGTTTACCTCATAAGATGCCAAAAATTAACAAACATGCATTGTCTCATGTTAATAAAGCATGCATAACTCGAAATAGTATGTTATTATGTTATTAAAACGAAAAAGGCTCAGTTTCTTTTTTTTAATTTCGTTTCGGCGATAAAATTGACAGTGGAAGTACCGCCCACCGATGCTCGTGTAAACAAAAACAGATTCGCTCGTATGTACGTCTGTGGTGCTCAGTAAAATCGAGAAAAAATAATAGCGACTCTTAATAATCTGACGATCGTGGTATAAATAAAATATACCCAAAGTAGCTTGGTGTACCAAATGTTCACCACTCGTGGTGAAGCGGTGTTAACCGCGCGCCGAAGGCTCGCGGCTAACACCACTTCACCACTCGTGGTGAACATTTGGTACACCAAGCTACTATGGGTGTATTTTATATGTATGTACATTCTAATCGCGCCACTTTTTTGTCATTAATAACTAAAATATGTTGTAATTATTTAATTTGAATTAAAAAAAAATGTGCACATCTTCAACATATTCATTTTCCACAGACATCGAAGTAGAATCTGTAAAAAGTAATCAGCTATTCCGAGACGTCGGGAACTTGAAAACCTTCGAGAATTTTGTGTTTGTTGATCATTATTTCCTGCGTCGCCAGCGGCAGAGCAGGTTTAGTAACTGCTCGACTCCGTCCGTCAGTCCGTCCGTCAGTCCGTCCGAAACACTTTTTCCGTCAAAGTTTTCTCGGCTTCTATGAAAGGGTTTGATTTTATATTTGGTCTGCTGCTTCATAATGATGAGTTGTATCGTGTAAGCAATTTTCAGATCTGCCGTGCAGCCACTTCCTGTTTGCCGATACTTTGAAATTTTATTGTACCCACTGAACATTGAAATTTTTCGTCAAACTTTTCTCGGCTTCTATGCAAGGGATTGATTTTATATTCGTCGGGAGCCTCATAATGATCAGTTGTATCGTGTATGCAATTTTCAGATCTGCCATGCAGCCACTTCCTGTTTGCCGATTCAATTGCAAGCAGCGACGCAGGTCCAGACCCGGTATTGGTCTTGGCTTGTTTATTTATAGTAATTTACGCCAACCCAATAAAATAGTGGCGGTAACCCAATAAGATAGTGGCGGTAACCCAATCAGATAGTGGCGGTGGAGACACTTTTCTGGTACCACACTACTAAATATTTTCCCATAGGCGATCGTTATAACGTTCAGGTGAAAACAAATATGATCACATCACTTTAATTTTGGCATTGAAATATATTTGTCAAGTACAGCCCTTCAGAGAACTTTTTCAAACCTTAAAACAGGGGTCATGGAACAAATAAGAGAGAAAAACTGATAGGAAGGGAAGTACCGGTCACATGCACATATTTTTCAGGGAATTCCCAACAAAAACACACCAATTGTCAATTGCATTTTTTAGGTTAAAAAATCATCAAACCACCTTCTTTATTTATCTTGAATATTCAACAATAATGCAAGATGCCAGTAGAATGCTTCAAATGTTTATTGAAACAATATATTTTCCCAAATCTCCTTAGTTTTGGATATTACGTCATTTCCGAGTTTAACTTTTGAAGGCGGGTAACTCTAATTCAAATATTTGCTACAGTGATACCTTCTATATGCGACCACTTAGCATTCCAGCAATCCCGTTGTATAGCGATGGGTGGTTATGCCTATGGGTAGTGGGCTATGGTAATTTCGAGAATTTGTCTCTGGTGTTTTTCTCCTGTAACCATTGCCAATAAACTTACGCAAGCTAATCAGCTGTTATACAACATTGATCAAAATCTCATTCTAATACTTTTTATCACACAACCAGACATTCACAAGGAATGCGATAACACTGGCCATTTATACCTCTTTTATGAGTTGGCTGACCTTTAAGGTATTTAGTTACATGCATCATCGAACAGTCTATTCGTTCTTATCTGAAGGAGCAATTGACTTTTCTTAAGCTATAATAAATGGCAGACAATCCGATTATGAGTTGAGTATTCACAAGTAGATGCAAGAGGTCGTTGTTTTCGAACAAACCCTTTGTTGTAATGATTCGCACCATTCTTAGTCGCCCATTCAAACCTGTTCTTATCTGAATCAGTGTTGGTTCGCGATGAAGGTGAAACAATAAGCGCATTCCGTGCTTCAATGGCCATCAATATTTTATTACTGCTGATGATGTCTTTGAAGATATACATTAGCATTCTAACGCACTCGGCGATGAGAACAAAAATCAATAGAATATAAGGAGGCGTCTGTGTCGGCATAAACTCAACTGTCTGTAATGTTCCTGTAGTCCATTCTCAGCCCATCAAAAAAGTGAAAGCGGTGGATGAATGCGTTTGTCTCTTGTACGAATGGATTCTAGGTCGATCGTGGAAATGGAATGATTCCTCCAAAGTGGTCGAACACCTAGTGGTATCAGTTGTCTGCGTTGTTGCTGTCGTAATTTGTCGGCCTTGTCTTAGGGCGCCTCTGATTCAGATGATCAGTTACTTCTCACAACCGCAATTTTATGAAAGAATAATAAAAAAAACTTTCATTTGTGAAAAATTAGGCACTGAAACGTTACGTTTATCTGATCTGTGTTGTAAAACAGATTTTTTCATAATAGCTCATCGGGACCTCCCATTTTAAAATACATTAAGATGACAGTAAAGTCCTGGCAAGCGATATGATATTAATGGTATCGGGTTTAAACATGTCGCATATAACCTCGTTTTTGTTATCCTTCTAGATCCATAGGCAATAACCATGATTTACATACAGGTCATTACAACAGCCAATTGACATGGGGCGTCAGATTCCGACAAGCTAACGAGGCCAGATTGGCTTGATTAATCCTTTACCCAACGTAACGGCAAAAACCGGCCAGCGCTAATGGCAAAAATCACCAATTAATTTTCATTATTTTTTCATTTTTTGTCTCAAAACCATAGGTTGTGACCCCTCGTTGGAACGAGCTCGTTGAGCTCGTTCCATCGAGGGGTCATAACCTATGGTTTTGAGACAAAAAATGATTTATTCAAGAATTTTTTTTTTGCAAGTGTCGTCGGCTTTTCATGTTAGGTAAAGGGTTAAACAGTTTGATCTGGCTGACCTGGGACCAATACTATAAAACTTTTACAGTTGTACTTTTCCTAATTGTATTTTCTACAAGTGAATATAAACGACGGAAATGAATCATTAGCATTTCAAAAGATATGGCAATTTGCCAACTGGCAAATTGCCATATCTTTGAAAATGCCAATGGTTCATTTCAGTTAGTTAATGCCATAAATAGGAAATACAATTCTGAAAAATACAACTACAAAAGTTGTATAGTATTAGCCCCCGGTCTCGTCAACGAGACGGAATATCACAACCCAGATTAATTGTCTGCTGTAATAATTTGTCTCTTATATCACAGCGGATCTTTAAAAATTAAATACCACATCTGAAGTGTAAACCCCCCCCCCCCAAAAAAGAAAATATAGATGCTTGTCTGTAGTGTTCAGCGCAAAGGCACTCGAACTTTTATTTCGTGTGTGGAAAACTGTCGCCTCGAAAATCTCCAAACATTAGTGACGTTACGATGGGCTCGTTTAAGACAGGCTTTATATGGTAAAGATAACAATAGAAACTGACGCGCTGGAGTTACGGCCAAAACCTAGTTGGACGGGCTATGCAAGGAAGATACGCCAGCCTTTGAGGAATGCCCGTATGCGTCTTTTGGGGGGCATTGTTGTTTAAAGTGAGACCATCGTCACTGGAGTTGAGGGAGGAAATCGGGAAGTGCGAGGGAAGAGGGTGCCACATTTGCAGCTTAGGAGTACCGCTGACCTTGGAACATTTCATTTTAGAATGCCTCAAATACTTGCATACTGGAATAAGACTACTTGAAAAACTAATGGAAGAATGGGATGAAAACATGAGACATGGGTGGATGAGGGATTTTGCCGTTTTATTTTCTTGACCCATCCACGATGCAACGCACTGTTCACCAGTGGGGTAAAAGAATCGGGTTGAGAAATGAAGATCATATGATCAGCAGTTTGCGTGGGCAATATTAGTCCTGGGGCTTGAGAGAAATCATATTTTCAGCCATTTTTTTGTTCCATAGAACTATGTGTAAAACATAGAATGCCCTTTTATTGAACAGTGGTGAAAACTGTATATAATTTTACAAACCAGACTGTTTCAATGTAAACGAGTCTTCGGTTTTGTAATTAAAATCTGGCACCGTTCGCTTGACGTACAAAGAATATGAGGAAGGATGGCAATGAATATGCGCTTTCTGAACGCAGACGATATCAAAATTTATTAGTTTAAATGTTTTGTTTTCAAGTTTTTCAAAAAATGTCAATAAAACCATCTCATGTGACACCTCATTGGAACGAGCTCTACGAGCTCGTTCCAATGAGGGGCCACATGATATGGGTTTTGTTGAATTTTTTTAAAAAATGCAACTGCTGAACTTAGCTTAAACAATATTTATTTAAAAAAAGTTTAACATACATACATCCGTCATAATATACTACAAAATGAAGGCATAACATTAAGTAAATGTCAATAACATATCGTGTGTCGTTTTGCGAAAATTTGATAGGGACGGGTTTCGACAGTAAGCATAATGCTTATTAAGTTCGTCTCCCGTATTTCCTAAAGTTACAAGCTGAATAGCGGGATGTAGTTGACGTTTTGGAAAGGTAAGAGCTACTAAACAGGTGGAAAATAAGAGAGGAGTGGAAGGTAGAAAAAAGGAGATAAAGGAAAGAGGGAGCCAACCTGGGAGCAAATCAATCCAATGTGGCTTTTGCTAACACAAACCATACCTTGTATTATAGATGTCACAGCAGGTATACTTATCACTTAGAGGATTATCTCAATTGCGACCAATAGCGCTTATACATATACACAACATCCATACATACATGCGCACACACACACACACATACACACGCACACACAAACAAACACACACACACCCACGCACACACATGCATGCACACATGCACATACATACATACATATACACACATCCTTATAATTTATTTATTTGTTTATTTATTTATTTATTTATTTATTTATTTATTTATTTATTTATTTATTTATTTATTTATTTATTTATGTTTAAGGTCATATTCTTCTGCACAATGGCTAACATCCTTATAATATATTGCTAGAAACGCTAAGTGTCCAGAATATATTCCTGAACTGCTATAAAGACGGAAAGATTTTCCTCATCACTTAGCAGTTCAGATCCATAAAGTAGAGTGGATACGTTAACACCAAATGGCAGTAGGCTAATTGTGCGGTTACGGACATTGAGGTGAAGCGAACAGAAAAGCAGAAATGCTCTGCCGACTCAATTTCACCACAGCGACAGTTCGGTGACAGCGATATACAGTTGGCATACAAGTGATGGTTGAGGTTGCTACATTTTAACCTCAATCTACAGTAATGTATTTGTGCCGCACGGCAGTTAGCAAATTGAAAAAGGATGGAGGACGCCGCCTATTATGGTTTAAGAAACTTTTGAAATTACAATATGATTTGTTCTCTCTTACTTGTAATGGAATTTTATAGCTGTGTTTGGCAGAAAAGGATTCTGCGGTTGCCACTAGTGCGGAGTTTGTGTGTCGAATTAATCTCAGAGGTTTTTGTTGGTACCTTATTAGCAATGTAAGGAGGAGTTAGATGGTGGTACATCTTAAAAAACAGCATCAGCTTATGGTTACGACGCCTACCTGGGGGAGCGGTGGCTCAGTTGGTAGAGGTGCAGGCTGCAAGCCGAGAGGTCCTCGGTTCGAATCCCACCTGCGGCAACTGCGTTGTGTCCTCGGGCAAGACACTTCACCCCGATTGCCTACATGGGGGCACGATGACGCTGTGTACTGAGGCGTACTGCACGTCGATGGTGCGCATGTCTTCAACCAATCTAACCCTGCCTGTGCTGCGGTGCAGAGTTCAGAGTTACGATGTTGGAGAGCTGACAGCTGCTCGTCGTTGCTCGGTGGTTCTCTACGGGTACTCCGGCTTCCTCCACCCGTAAAACTGTCACGGTCACGATTAGCCATTGTGCATAAATATGTGACCTTAAACACCAATAAATAAATAATAAATACGACGCCTACCTACTCTGCAGGGTATCCCAACAGGTCTCGGCGTATAATAATTCTTTACTAGCACTAATAGTTGCTCCAGTAACAATCCTGGCTGCAGCTACTTGGATTTTCTCCATATTTGCAATATCATTTTCATTACAAACTGGTGAATTTTTTTTTTACCCGGGCGGATAATGTCGATTCGTAAGGCAAAGGGTATAGAGGATGGCACAAGGAGCCGGACTCAAAATCACAGAAGTAATCCTGGCTCTAAGTTTTGAGAATACATCAACTATTTGTTATTTCCAAGAGTGTGGAGATATTTTGTCAACTATCTCAATAACTCCATTACGCGTATGCATGATTTGAAGTTCAACCAATTTTTCCATGTTCAACGGAGTTTCGAGTTCCTTTAACCCTTTACCCAACGAATCGACGGCATCCGCCCGCGTAATATGCAAATTCAGCAGCTGAAAAAATATTATTTTTCAAAAGATTTCAACAAAACCATATCATGTGACCCCTCTTTGGAACGAGCTCGTCGAATTCGTTCCAATGAAGGGTCACATGATATGGTTTTGTTGAAATATTTTGAAAATTTAAAAAAAAATGATATTTAAAATAATAAATTTTGATATCTTCTGCGTTGGGTAAAGGATTAAACACGATATAACAAATTAGAGAAGAAAAGTTATGTTATTGAGAAATGTGAGTGTTGTGATAGTGTACTCATCGATTTTGGTATACCTGGATGGCAGTTGTTGATAGTTACGTCATCATTAATATGGCAGGGAGCGCGGTGGCTCAGTGGTAGACTGTTGGACTTCTATGCTAGAAGTCACGAGTTCGATCCCCGTCCGGGACGACCCGCGTTGCGTCCTTGGGCAAAGCACTTTATCCCGGTTGCCTACATGGGGGCACGATGACACCGTATACAAAGGCGTACTGCACGTCGATGGAACACATGTCTTCAACCGCTGTAACCCTGCTTGAGCGGAGCTTGAACAGAGTTAGAATGTTGAGGAGCTGACAGTTGCTCGTTGATGCTCGGTGTTTCTCTCCGGGTACTCCGGCTTCCTTCACCCGTAAAACTGCCACGGTCACGATTAGCCAGTGTGCATAAGCATGTGACCTTAAAACACCAATAAAATAAATAAATTAATTAATTAATTTGGCGAATTATCCTTCCTTAAAGGTCTGGGAATTTGATGTTCATCCGGGTAGTGGAGGGTAGTGAAATGATCCCGAGAATTTACTACAGCATTCCTCATGCCCCGAAATGGGACTATGGCACGGTAGCACTGTGGGTCTGACATTTAGCGCGGTATGGAAATTCTTATTGTAAATTTTGCAGACGATTGCTCCGATTTTGGGATCTAGCATTACCTGATTTTGCTATAGGAATTCCTTATGTAATTTGGGGAGGGGCATAGTGCTATTTGTTGGTATGGGGAATCCTATATTAAATTCTTCGGCCATATCACCACTCTCCCCAACTCACGTTCATCTTTGATAAAAATACAAGGCATCCGGGTATAAAATATACAAAGCTCAACCTATATGTAATTTAATATTACCGCATTTGGTGATCAGCACTACTGCTTTATCGATTGCTTGTTATTCAGATGAAATTTCATTCGCTGGAAGTCATCAACGCCTCAATGAAAAATTTATTAACTGCGGAATTGCGATACTTTGTCCAAAGTTGCCTACCTGTGGAGAAGAACAGTTGGATCACCGACTATGCGTGTCGAGAGAGAACAGTTCCATAGAAACATATGTCACCCCCGTGATTATTAGGTGACAGATGGAAGATCAAGCTATCGCTTTGTATTACTGGATGCTTTTTCAATTAAACAATTGATTCGTTACGGAAGTTTATCGATATCTGTCTAAATCTATCGAAAAACCATAATGTGTACGACGACCCTCTTTATTCCAGGGTACGGGTTGTTATTTGCTAGTCTATTTTTATCTTAACAATTCTGGTTTGGTTGTTGGCACTGTCCTGATTTCTTCTATAACTGATATGTTGTTTCCAAAAGAGGCGGGGAGTCTCAGCCACAAGCCTACATTCATAGAAGACTAACTTCATGCACATTCCATGAATTTAGTATTGCAAAGAGACATTTGGTTTTTTAAACTCGAAAAGCGAAATCAGGCGCCAAGATTCTACAATAGAGGGTGCTCTAGCCAGCTTTTGTTGGGGGTGGGGCATTATATTCGAAAGACTATTGTGTGTGGTGCGGGGTGGGGGGGGGGGCAACGACCGGATGATCCTAGTTAGGACTACCCACACCCCCAGACACACACACACACACACACCTTGGCTACTCCACTGAACGAAACGAAATAGTGTACAACAAGGCAGGACTCAAGAGTCTACTATTCTGATCAACATGAATAGCACAGAGAATTTCATTGTATTATGTTGACCTTTAGACGGAAAACAAAGTTGTTTTGCTCGTTCGCAGGCGCACTTTGTATTGGGAATACACTTCCAAGGAAATCCAGAAGGGACGAGCTATTTTGGTTATGTTTTTGTAGAACAGTTTCTTCGGGGTTTTTGGGGGTTCTTTTTTTTTTTTTTTTTGTTTCGTCTGACGTTTAGCAATCTTGCATTGAGCTTTTGGGGGGCGCGATGGCTTAGTGGTTAGAACGTTGGACTTTAAACCGAAAGGTCAACGATTCGATCCTAACCAGCGGTAAATGTGCTTTGGCCTTGGCTAAGACACTCAATCCCAATTATCCATATGTGGGCATGGTGGAGCTTTAAAGCCAACTGGATGTCAATGGTGTACTTTCCTTCAACCTCTGCTAACTCGGTTTGTGCAGAGTTAGTAAGTTCGAGAGTCAGATGGTTGCTCACCACTACTCGTTGGTTCTCTCCGGTTACCCCGGCTTCATCCACCTGTCAAACTGTCCGACACGATGTGACCCTGTTGAAAGTGACGTTAAACCTTAATAAACAAACAAACATACCGACCTTTTGAAAGAAGTATTTTATATATCATTCTAAAGTCAGAAAAGAATCCTACAGTTCAATATTTATTTAGTAATAAATGTACCTTAATAGCATACAATAAATTTGAAAGCATATGCGAGTTACAAATAGTGATACAAATTATAAACAATATGTATTGATTATGTGGTACAAAAATTACAAGGAGAGGGCATAGCCAGATTGGCTGTCTACCAGCCATCTCCTTAAAACAAGTCGGATTTATCTCTTGGAGATCTGCTGATCACAAAAAAATAATTTGTCTCTTTTAGTAAATATTACTACTTGTTCTATGAAATGTGGAATTGGCCAAATAAAGTTAATTTAGGGGGAAAAAGAGCCAGAAGGCCTCATCTCACCGGAGGCAGCCAGAATTCGGCGGGAGGCGCAGCAGGGTGACAACCAAAGATTCGTCAAAATACTGAACGACAATACAGAGACTGGCATGGCTAGCGAGACACCAAATTATCAGACACAGATCCGTCCCATCATCGTGTATCTTCCGAATTGTGTCGGGTGAGCCAATGTCTCACTGCTAAGTTTTCTTGACTCAATTGAAGTATCCAGAGAGTGACTGAAAAACGCTAATTGTTACATTACCCTATCGCGCGCAATGTCCACACTTCACGAGAAATTGCCTTCAAGCGATGGAGAAATACAGTCCCCTCTAGGCACTTACAAATTATCATTTTCCACATCCTTCTTGAACACAACCGAGAGAGACCTCAAAACATTCTTAACGGATAAATATAATCAAATCGAACCGAATCGGAAGATCCATGTAGAGTTGCAACTTTGTTTTCAAATCTTCGTCATCAGTTCATTAAACGAGATTGTATTTTTTCACTTTTTATTTTTTCAATTTTTGCATCAAAAACATACCTTATGCCTACTCATTGGAACGAGCTCGTTGAGCTCGTTCCAATGAAAAGTCATAAGCTATGTTCTTGAGGCAAAAACTGTAAAGTTTTGGTTCAGGCATTTATAAGTGTCGTCTGCTATTGGTGATAGGCAAAGAGTTAAAGTTTCGCACATGGCGATTTGATAATCTTCCACCTGTCGGATGGACAAAAAAATTGAAGTTACAAAGAGAAAATCTGCAACTCATGAACAACCAAGTAAACCTCTCGGTGGTACAAGTGCTGTATGTTTGCTAGTTATATTTTCAAGATTGCATTGTAATGGCAAGTGTATGAGTTGATTGATGTTCACCCACCTGGCTTGAGCGTACCAACCAAACGCATGGAACAAAAAACGCGTGTCGTCTTTCTACTTGCAACTTTCCCTTCCCTCCTTACTAAAAGTCTTGGAAGCGCCTTTGTATTTCATCCGTAGTGGAATATGTACGATGTTGGGAAAATTGCAACTCTCTAAAGCGTCAAATTTTTCAGCGTATCGATCTGAATATGCACAGTAGAAAACATTCTCTGAAGAATAATTTATTCAGTAAAGTTTACATATTTTAATACATTTGTGGGCTGATTTCAATTTATGCTGTGTTTATTCCCTTCCAATCGATGAAGCAATGCCAGGAATATGTTGAGAAATGAACCGTTATGTTTTATATAAAGCCTGGTGGTTAAATTCCGTAACGTGCGTCTTGTAGAAGTGGATGATTTTATCGATTTCGTGTTCCATTCAAACACCACGACAGATAATTTAGGCAATCTAGCGTTTCTTTTTGGAAGGAATAACTCAATTAGACTTCAGAGTGTACATGTGGCTTTCAAGATGAGTTCGATTTAAAATAACGTTCGAAGGTATATATTTCATGTCTTGTGTCTATCTTTGCCAATGTATCCGTGTAAAGGCACTAAGGAAAAAAGATATTAAAAAACAATTTTCGTCGTCTCTGTGTTGCGGGTACTTTGTCGAGTGGACTATCGGGGGGGGGGGTGGTATCGGGGTGGGGGAGGAGTTCGGGGGGGGGTAGATTGGCCTTTATTTGAAGTTGGTATCGATAGTAGAAGATACAGTCGCCGTGGATTGGTCAGAATCCACGCGTGGTCAGTGATGTCCACGCATGTGTTTACCGGGTAATAAAAATCGTCAGCAGCAAAATTTTATTTAATGACGCACCCCTTTTACTCGGCGCTTCATTAATTAAATTTTTAATAATTGATGCTTGAAATCTAATATTATTGCGTCCGTGGAAATATTGTTCACCCGTAGAAAGTGACCAGTCCACGGCGGCCGTTCTGTCCAGGAAGAAGATGTTGGAGGGAAGGTGAGGGCATATTTCCGATAAACTCAATCTGATGGCGAGCAATGAGCACTTTCCTGCGAAAACACTAACGGGAACTAATCGGGGAGGGGGGGGGGGGGGTATTTTGGGGCAGATTGGCCTTTATTTGAGAGTTGGTGTCGACAGAAGAAGATACAGTACAGTCGCCATGGATTGGTCGTAATCCACGCGTGGTCAGTGATGTCCACGCATGCGTTTACCAGGTAATAAAAATCATCGGCAGCAAAATTTTATTTCATAAAGCACCGGGTTTTACTCGGTGCTTCATTAATTAAATTTTTGACGATTATTCCTATAATTGGTGCCTGGAATCTAATATTGCGTCCGTGGAAATATTGTCCACCCGTAGAAAGTGGCCAGTCCACTGCGGCCGTTCTGTCCAGGAAGAAGTGGTTGGAGGGAAGGTGAGGGCATATTTCCGATAAACTCAATCTGATGGCGAGCAATGAGCACTTTCCTGCGAAAACACTAACGGGAACTAATCGGGGGGGGGGGTATTTTGGGGCAGATTGGCCTTTATTTGAGAGTTGGTGTCGACAGAAGAAGATACAGTACAGTCGCCATGGATTGGTCGTAATCCACGCGTGGTCAGTGATGTCCACGCATGCGTTTACCAGGTAATAAAAATCATCGGCAGCAAAATTTTATTTCATAAAGCACCGGGTTTTACTCGGTGCTTCATTAATTAAATTTTTGACGATTATTCCTATAATTGGTGCCTGGAATCTAATATTGCGTCCGTGGAAATATTGTCCACCCGTAGAAAGTGGCCAGTCCACTGCGGCCGTTCTGTCCAGGAAGAAGTGGTTGGAGAGGGAGGTGCGGGCATATTTCCGATAAACTCAATCTGATGGTGATCAATATGAGCACTTTCCTGTTAAAACACCAACGGGAACTAATCGGCGTTGTGTTGTGAAATACTAAATAATGCCCGAAAGTGGGGGGTTTAAAGGTCATATAAATTATGATTTGTTCGTTGATTTTCTAGTACAATATTATAGTACTGTATTTTGTGAGATATTGCTTGCTGAGCGAGTTATTGTATATATCTACTGCATGTACAAATGTAAATTTAATTTCGACATACTGTTTATCATGGCCCGTTGTGATATACTCGAACACACGTCAAGTCGTAGAGCAACTGTTTAATTCTGAACGAATTCGACGCTGTTGTGGCCTAGTCTATCTCTTAACTAGTCCATGATCTATGTTTCGATTCACTCATCCGGAATATTTCACTTGGTCGGAAAAGCGAACCTATTCCATACGATTGAATGTTAAAAATACTATAAGCATTTATTTTCTCTGGATCAATACCAGAAATGTTGCTCAATCGAAACTTGATTTTGATCGAACTTTTGATGACATTGACATGATGAATGGCGACTCACCACAGTCGTAGTTTTATGATTACGCTCCGTAGTTCCACTAATTGTGTTAACCCTTTACCCAACGTAACGGCCAAAACCGGCCAGCGCTATTCTCAAAAATCGCCAATTAATTTTCACTATTTTTTTCATTTTTTCTCTCAAAAACATAGGTTATGACCCCTCTTTGGAACGAGCTCGTCGAGCTCGTTCCAACGAGGGGTCATAACCTATGTTTTTGAGACAAAAAATGAAAAAAATTAGTTATTCAAGAATTTTTTTTGCAAGTGTCGTCTGCTTTTCACGTTAGGTAAAGGGTTAATATCTTGATGTTTTCAGCGTGAATTAAATACGTATTGGTTGGAATATCTATAATCGGGCACAAAAGAATATCTATCATCTCTGTGAGTAAAGAGACATCACATTGTATCAACGGTCGTCTGCGCACAAACTCCACGAAAAGTAGCTAAATAAACAGCCCATCTAACAGCGTCAAAGATCCCAACAGAATTAGACTGATGTGCTGAGAGCTTTTGATCTACCGCGATCGTGCTGTTTTGCCCCAAGGCGCTTTGGTTCAGTCTATAAAAATGTTCAGGTTTGCTCCTCTCTCTCTCTCTCTCTCTCTCTCTCTCTCTCTCTCTCTCTCTCTCTCTGTTATGCTGGGGAGAGAAGGCGGGAAAGACAGGCTATATACTAGGATAAGAAACAAAATGTTTTTGGTTACCTTAATATTGTTTGGCTTTGAGTTGCAAAATACTTCTGTCGCATTGAAGTGTCCTGCATCAAAATGTTCCTATCGATTTGTGTTGACCTGGATATCCCGAGCTGAATATATGCATGAAGAGGGCCACTCTTTTTACGCCACATTAGTACATGCGCATGTTGGTAACATTAACATGAAGTGGCGTGTAAATTGAAAACAGACAGGAAATTGACGGTTAACCACCCGACGTTGTTTTGTTGCTACTCACTTTGATGTCGACCTCAGACGGCAAGAAATGCAATCTTTCTGTAATCTCTATCCGCTTCTAGTCGGTATATAATGTAAGCTTACTCATTGGAGCAATCACGTCCCGCTATCTCGTAATTACCTATTTTCATTGATCTGTGGATTGTTGTAATCTTTTCACATCTTGGTTTCATTCTTCTAAATTGTCTATTGTTGACTTTTCGCTTCGCCGATGTGATTGGTCGATTATTAGACCTGTTAAATGAATCTCATTGAATACATCGATGATGCCATTGTGTCTCTTCTGCTTCTGTATAACTATACTGGCGTGGTTCCATTTTCAATAGATTCGAGTTATCAACTTGTTTTTATTGAAGTGTTTTATGAAAAACAAACCATTTCTCATTACAATTTTCTGAACATTTCTATCCAGCAAGCTTCATATAAAAAACAAATTTGTAAAACTTGCTATTGGAAAAAGAAAGCTGGGCAAACTCCGTCCATTCCTCCCCAGTGGTTGAGCCCTGGAGCAACTGGTACACTGCTTCATAACATCTCATTTGGATTATTGCAATTCGCCTTTCCCTTGTACATTGCTGCAACAACTACAGAGAATCACGAATATAGTAATGCTAAACACTTCGACCAATCACTCCCATCTTGAAGATGATTCTACACTGGCTTCCCGTCCAAAGTCGAGTGCATTTTAAAATTCTCATGCTGGTATTTAAATGCATTCATGGTCTTGCGCCAGCATACCTGTGTGAGCTTCTCTCTCGCCGAATACCTTTAACTCTTTTTCCAGATCAATGTGCAGTCTTCGTTCTTCTGGCCATTTGTCACTGGCCAATTTTTCTCGACCTCTTTATTCCATTCACTGCATGTTGGATTTGAAAACCGCTTATTTGACCAAATCATAATTTTAGGGATTACTTATGAATGACTAGACAATGCTTCCGTTCGATTTTGGTCCTGTTAGCCAATTCAATATGGCCGCCATGGTGTTATGGCACCGTTCGGGGCATATAACATGCTCCGTTTGTTCTTGTTAAATACTGTGCCAAATTGGGTGAGTGTAGCTTCAGAAATGTGGCCGTAAGTAAGGTAAAAGAAAAAGAAAGGATAACGATAGCTATAAACCATTTCAACTTAGCTGAATAACTTAACCCTTTGAACCCGAAGGACCGCTTTTCTGGTCCAGGGTCGTGATACGACCTGAAGTCATAAAGTAGATAGCAGCTCGTGATTTTGTGTGGTAGATCTCACGGCTGCACGTTGATAATATTGATTGGTGTTCTCCCCCCGGAACGAATACACTCTTTACCAGCTGATGAATCTGAACAGGCATAGAATAAACCATCAGGGTTCAAAGGGTTAACCCTTTACCCAACGCAGACGATATCAAAATTTATTAATTTAAATATCATTTTTTAAATTTTTTTCGAAAAATTTCAACAAAACCATATCATGTGACCTCTCATTTGAACGAGCTCGACGAGATATGGTTTTGTTGAAATTTTTCGAAAAATAAAATTTTTTTCAGCTACTGAATCTGCATATTACGCGGGCGGATGCGGGCGATTCGTTGGGTAAAGGGTCATATGAACATTTTTCTTGATACTGCCTTGTAAACAATAAGCTAATGCATCTAGTTTAAAGCCACTAAAATTGCTTTCAGCACTTTTCAAAGAGCCATGACAGTGGCTTCTAGCACCTAACCAGCCATGGAGTTAATTTAATGAGAAATGCCTGAAAAACACGACCCGATTTGATTGAAAATTTTTTTTTCGTCAACACGCTTTTTTCAGCTCTTACGAAAGCAGACTACAGCCTTGTAATATCTACGTTTATTTAATCTTCGTTCACCCACACCGACTGTCGAACTTAATGCTCTATGAACTCCATTAAGAAGTTCTATCAGCTATATTTTCGTTATATCAAACTGAATTATTCACGATACCGTGTACGGAAATGCTATTTTTTGCTATAAATATTTAATGTCCGGTGTATTAGCGTGCAGAATAGCAGTTACTGGACAAGATTCTTCGTTCCCAGGTCGTTGAGAACCAAGATATTAAAATATGAAAGTTCTCAACAGTTACTTGCTGAAGAGTCACCTCTCACAAACCACAATTTTCCATCGGTATGATCACGGTTTTGACAACGAGATTTAACATCATCACAATGCAAACGCACGCTCTGAAACAAGGAATTCCGCATACCAACCGGCAGTATTTATCTCCACATATCCGAAAAGTTCTTCGAATCGGTTGGAGGTAACCTATCTATGGATAGAGCCTATAACAAAATGACCCTTGAATATCAGAGCGTTTTCCAAACCACATTCAGGGATTCGGCCATGAATGGTATAGAAGATTGACATTTGTCAGGAAAAATCTAGTAGGACGAGTCCACACTCCATACCACCCCACTCACCTACATCACTCCTCCGTCACTAGCTAGATATATGGACAAACAGAAGTTGTTTCCTCCACATAACGCAAAAGTATGGGCTTCATGTCACGACACACAGCATGCGACGCGAACATTACGATCAAGTCATATCCAGCTAATTTCTCTCAGCTTGTAATTTTGACACCATGCGATGTTTGTTGTGCACTCTGATGGGGAAGAAGATGGCAAGTAATCATACAGTCCGACTTTCAAGGTGAAACATTCAATCACCGACCATACCTCCTTGCATGTTGCTGGTTGATATTCCTGCCCCGGATACGAAGTCGTTTGCTACTTACGTATAATTTGGGCACGTTTAACCAAATCTTCCTCCTGTAAATTGAATGAAATGTTTGACAAATGATTTCTTGAGTTAAAATTAGATGAATTTTTCATCAAATCGAGTTATGACTGCTTCATAGCAGATTAATGTTTTCGATTACATTTGGATTATCATTGGCGATAGTCTGGAGAACTTCATCGCATATCTGGGAGGTGTGCTTTCACAATCCTGAAACTATTCTCTATATCACCCGTTCGGAGCTTCAGGTATTTTAGATTGCAGCCTGTACACTGGTATAACAAATAATTTCATTTGTCTTACAAGACGGGGTACAAATTGGTGATAACCTCTGTCCAAACTGCCAGCTTAACCCTTTAAATCCGAGCGGCCGCTTTTCCGGTCAGGAACATGATACATCATAACGTCATTATATAGGATGTCTGTTCAGGAAATGTGTGGGGTTGGGGTAGACCAATCGATATTTTCACCGTGCAGCCCAGAGGCTGCACGTTGAAAATATTGATAGGTTTACCCCCAAAAATGAATATGGGCTCTTCTGATTGCTGCCATTGAACTGGTATGAAAGATACCACTAGTGTTCAAAGGGTTAAAAATAGTTAATAATCCCTTTATCGTGTCGTCCCGGTCTTAGTGAGTGGGTCTCTTGACATACTTCCCAATATAAAGAGAGAACTCTTTACAATATGAAGCTTTTCTTTTGTCATCACATACTATTAAACAATGTTCTTCGCTGTACCAATCCATTCGTAACATTTGTAATTGCCTCTCTCTGCAAACACTTGAACATTTGGCTTGGAGCACGTATCTTGACTCAAAGTATAATGATGCGTGTTTATCAGCGTATTACAAAGAGCTTGTGGAAATTGAAAACACACATGCTTATTACCTAGCTTCATCCCCTAGTGCCGTGTCCATCACATTGATCTTGACTTCTAACTCCAAGCTCTTAGGCCACCTGGAAAATTCTGTGAGGAATCCAAAAGTGTTGGGGGCTGTTTGGTTACCCACTTTTCGTAGAGTTTGCGCGGACTACGTTGATGTAATGTGATCTCGCTTCACTCATAAAGGTATGGATATTCTTTCGTGCGCCAGTTATAGATATTCCAACCAATAAATATTCCATTCACCTTGGAAACATCAAAATATTAACACAATTAGTGAAACTACCGTACAGTCGCCGTGAACTGGTCGTAATCCACGCGTGGGCAGTGATGTCCACGCATGCGTTTACCAGGTAATAAAAATCCTCAGAAAAATTTTAATTAATGAAGCACCGTGTTGTACCTAGTGCTTCATTAATTAAATTTTTGATGATTATTCCTATAATTAGTGTTTGGAATCTAATATTATTGCGTCCGTGGAAATATTGCCCATCCGTGGAAAGTGACCAGTCCACGGCGGCCGTATTGTACGCGTGTGTATGTAATCATAAAACTACAACTGTGGTCAGCCTTCCATTTTTGCACCAAATCATAGCGAATGACCACCCAATGGGACGAGCTCGTTCCAATAAGGGGTCGTTGGCTCTTTTTGAGGTGAAAAGAACAAGAAACTTTTTTCTTCATTCGTCTCTTATTCGCGTTTTGTAGGGTGCGCGGTGGCTCAGTGGATAGAGCATTGGACTTCAAACCGAAAGGTCCACACTTCGATTCTATGTACTAAGACGTAATGCATTTCAGCGGTTCTCTTGTTTTCAACCAATGCTTACAATGCCTGTACGGAGTTAGTACATTGGGGAGTCTCACAGTTGCTCGCCGCTGTAAGATGGCTCTTTCGAGATTCTTCGGCTTCGTCCACCTGTAAAGGTGTTCGACACGAGGTAACCTTGGCTGTCAAAAGTATCGTTACCTACCGCCCAAAATAAAAAATCGTTTTAGCTAGGGAGATAATGGTTACTTCGCAGTAATATTTACTGACTTGAGATTCCAGCACTATTTTAAGAATCAACTTAAAAACTAACTGCACAATGAATGGTAATTTTTTTCAACAGTAAGCTTTAGAAGTGTTTAGCTTCCACGTTCCTTGACGGTTTTGTCTCGTCTAGTCTCTGTGGAATCCGTTGATTAAAAAGGTTTCCTTGTCATTTAGAATAGTGTCGTATGTTTTTTATCACATAATAAAAATCGTCTTTTATAACTAAAAATACCATGAAAGGATTTTTTTTAAAGTAACATTTAGAAGTATCAAGCAGCTTTCACGTTTCATTCTTTCTTTATACTGTTCTGCCAAATTGGTTAGTTTGATGGCTTCCATGCCATTTAGAATACCAACTGTTTTCAAGACTCCCGCGTAATCGGAAAGAACACATTGAAAATCGATTTTCAAAATAGTAAGAACTTGACGCGTGTATCTTCACGTTTCTTCGTCTTATTGTCTGCTGACTGAAAGTTTACCACATTTTATGTTCTTTTGTAGCTTCTCAGTGTACCGAAAGGTATTTCTTCAGAAAAGTGAGTTTTCAAAGTATTTATCTTTTAATTTTTCTGCTGGCCTTGTACTCATCTGTGTTGCCTCTGTTGATCATTTTAGTGTATTCCTCGATGTAAAGGTTTCTGACTCCAAACTTTATCACCACGCTTCAACTATCAGGGCTTTCAAAAAATGAGGGTACAAGTTCGAAAGTCAACATTTTCCTCGCTCGTGTTCCATATTCAATCAAACGCAAATAATATTTTGTTTGTACGAATTTGTTCTATTTCAAATTATTGGAGAGTGCCTGTGGGCACTCTCCAATAATTTGTAATAAAACAAATTTTGACGAACAAATTCGGACCACCAAAAATAATCAAGATCTCCGACAGTTAACAACTAAAAGAAGTGACTAGGGGACACCACTGTTCTCTAGACATCTGTATTGCTGGAACGCTCATTGGTCACATATAGAAAAGTATCTCTATTACCGCCATCTTTGCGGGGATGGAGGGCGGGGTGGTGGAAGTTGCTGTAAATAACCATTGCTCAAGAACAACAACATTCTAGAAGGTTTTCAGTTTCCCGGCACCTCGCAATCTCCCATCGCCTTTTAAAGAATATATTGCGAAATATGAAAATGTTGATGATATGCACATTTTACGTGGCAATGCAAATTGAATACTTACCACATATTTCTCTTATTATTGACAAATCAAATGCCGAGATTGGAAAACTGACGAAGTGCTATTAGTTTTTGTGCTTGGTACACACTATGGCGTTTGGTGAAGTGAAAGCTGTTACGCTGTGACTACAGTCACAGCATAACACCTTCCACGTCAACAAACGTCATGGATAGGGAGGAGTTTATAACATATTTTAGTTATCACTGACCAAAATACAAGTGCTGAGATTGGAGAGTTGATACAGTTATTAGTTTTCGTGCAAGGCAAACGACATGATTTTTGATGAAGTGAAACCTGTTGTGCTGTGGCATAACAGCTTTCCCTTCGTCAGACGTCATCGATTGGGGTGTGTTATCGCACTGATTGCCTTCACTCCACTGAATTGTGGCGTTTTTTTTTGCTGACGTTGCAGCAATCCAGTTGTATAGAGATCAGTTGGGGCATACATATAAAATAACACAGAAACATCAAGCTTCTTTTTTCCGTGTTTCCTTTTCGTACTCTTCTGCAAAAGAGTCCACAAAAATCAACAAGAAAACTGTAAGTTCTTTCTTCTTGATGTTTGTCTCGATCCATATCTTATTTACTGGATGAGTTTCGCAAGTTTCTTTATAAACTGGAGACGAGTTGAAGATTCTCACTTGATTCAAAACGAGGAAAAAAGAATCATAAACGCATCGAGAAACAAAAATGGCTTCTTTGTGAAGCCAGGTAATACGCCGTTAAAAACAATGCCTGCATTGGCCGAGCGTTCTCTCCAAAAGTTAATAGTTAGGGCGTAGACCCCATGAACTGTTTAGTAATACAAATTTATTGAAATAACAGCTCGAAATCGCATTAAATGGTAACACTGGAAGTGTTTTATTCCAATCCTTGTCTCCCTAATCAATGTCAACGATTATCCACCGACGTGGGAGCGCGGTGGCTCAGTGGTAGACTGTTGGACTTCTGTGCTAGAGGTCCCTAGTTCGATCCCCGTCCGGGACGAACCGCCTTGCGTCCTTGGGCAAGGCACTTTATCCCGGTTGACGTCATGGGGACACGATGACGCCGTGTACTAAGGCGTATTGCACCTCGATGGTGCACATGTCTTCAACCGCTGTAACCCTGCTTGAGCGGAGCTTGAACAGAATTAGAATGTTGAGGAGCTGACAGTTGCTCGTCGATGCTCGTTGGTTCTCCCGGGGTACTCCGGCTTCCTCCACCGGTAAAACTGTCACGATCACGATTAGACATTGTGCATAAGTATGTGACCTTAAACACCAATAAATAAATAAATCCACCGACGTTTCAGTGAATCGGTGGATTAGCTAAGCTACTTCCGGAATGTTACTGAACGATCGAACTTTACATCCTCTCACTCTTTGCATGCTGATGTCGACATTCAGAAATATGTAGCAAGACTTTCTTCCCATAATGGAACTTGAAATGTAATCAATTCAGTTGTCTTTGACAACGCCCAAAGAGCTCTGTAAACAAAACTGAATTGGGTATATTCCCATCTGTATTAATTGAAACATTTACAGTTATATATCGACATCATTGTGCTGAGGGTTAAAGTGTGAGTTTAATAGTCGAGAAAATGGTCAGATGACGTGGTGATGTTTTTAATTCCATTCTTGTGCACTTTCATGTTATCACATCTCTGCTTTTTTCTTTTTGCCATATGCGTCGATGCCATTTTCGTCACAGCCATTTTCGTTCTTGTCGTCTTAGTTTCTGCATTTGTACCCAAGGCCCAATAATTTACTTTCATTTTTTTCTGGAATTGCGGGTTTGTCATTTTTCTAGGTGATGTAAACTTAATTAATCTAATGTTTACCTTCTAATAGCATCGGAAACCCCGTGTCAGTATGTGGTCCTGGAAACAAGGAATACTGGTGTGTAGGTCTCCTAAAAGTAGATTGTGGACAAGCAATCAATTTCAGAACTGTGTTTTTGTCCAATGTCGAACCTGGATCGGTATCATTTTTTTTCTTTTTTCTTTAATTATTTATTGGAAGATGACTTGTGGGGTTTCTCTCACATGGCTGCTGAATCCAAGTTTTGCTGTAATTAATGAATTTATTTGATTGTCTTTTACGGAATAATATGATCACACTCCTGCATATTTTTGTTTTACGTGGGCAGTCATAAGCTTCTCATTCCTAATTATTTCATTATCATTGACTGTGCTTGTCTTTCCAGACTGAATCTTCATCTTCGTGTTGGACTGGATTGCAGCTGATTAAATGTTGTATTTCGACTTCTACATGCTCGTGTTTATTCAGTTGGTTCAGTGCTAGCTGACTGCAGACTTATATCACAGAATACACACACACACACACACACACACACACACACACACACACACACACACCACGCCACCACTGCTATCGACGTTTTCCTGTTTAAAAGTGTATATCCTAAATAGCTTCATTTCTCCCGAAGAACCTTTGTCAATACATTACAGAAGGCAAGTAAAATTTAAGGTTAAGAGAATGATCATGGACCTAACCCCTATCCCACCACTGTCACTCTTGTCACGTGTGAAGGGCATTTGTAAATGCGTTTAATGGAGAAAGTTTAATATAAAAAATATTATAAAATACTTCTAACTCATCGAACGCAGTCAAACAGTAAACGTGGCGTTACCGGGCAAAAGTGAGAAGTTGTTGTGTGTTGAGGAAGTAATTATGGCAATAAGTAAGGATTAGATGGATAGAGAGAAAAAAGAAGAGAGTTGCGCACAAAATTCAACGCAAACTATGATTCAGAGTCGTTAGCGGAGATTGGTCCAAGTGAAAGAAGAGATAATTCTGCTATCCGAATATCGCGGTAACCCAACTGGAGAAGCCGCGACGTTCGGATGGCTGAACTACGAGAACAGGAAACTTGGGACTTTTTGAAAAGATTGAGAAACAATAGTATTGTCAGAATACTGTAACAGGTCTATTAACATTTTGTAATTATTTGATATGATTTATTAACCCCTTACCCAACGCAGACGATATCAAAATTAATTATTTTAAATATAATTTTTTCAAATTTTTCAAAAAATTTCGACAAAACCATATCATGTGACCCCTCGTTGGAACGAGCTCGACGAGCTCGTTCCAACGAGGGGTCACATGATATGGTTTTGTTGAAATTTTTTGAAAAATAATATTTTTTCAACTGCTGAATTTGCATATTACGCGGGCGGATGCGGGCGGATGCGGGCGATTCGTTAGATAAAGGGTTAAATAGAGAGATTATTACTTGATTTTTTCATATCGACCGAGATATTAGCCTTCGGTAACGTCACATGAGCCTTCGACCTTCAGTCTCAGGCAGATAAGAAGTTACCTCGGTCTAATATCCCGGCCGATATGAAACTAACAAAGTAACAACCTCTACTAATTAGCTGATTCAGTGACATACTCATATTTTGGACATGTGTAATACATATTTGATCTATCTTATCAATAAGTATTTTTCCTCTCAGAAATGATGTAGATGTTCGACAGTTTCTTAGTTAAATTTAATTTGGTATATTTGTCAGGACTCTGAAACCAATCAAACGTACTGTTTGAAACGCGTACAGGTTCTCAATATTATCGCTAAAACCTGAGAAACTTTAACCCTTTCAATCTGGTGTGCATAAATTTCTGCGTGAAGGAATAATGGTTAGTCGACGAGCAGACGATATAAAGAGCAAAAAATCTGAAGCGAGGCTCAGTAATAATTTAATCCAACAACTCGACAGAGCTGTTGGATTAACCCTTTGATTATCTTGACGTTCAAATGCCACTGGGAATTCAGTTTCTTCAACGTTTTTGAAAATGCGACGTCAAAAGTCGGAAAGTACAAATAATAAGATATTTTTCACATTTGTGATTATCTGGTTGAGGGTTAGATTATTTTGGGGGTCTGAATTTGTTATTCAAAACTTGTTTTATTACAAATTATTGGAGAGTGCCCGCTGGCACTCTCCAATAATTTTGTAATAAAACAAATGTATATAAACAAAATATTATTTGTGTTTGACTGAATATGAAATATAAGCAAGGAAAGTGTTGGCTTTTGCTCTGGTGTCCTCAATTTTTGAAAGCCCCGATAGTGGCTTCTAGCACTCAACCAGTTAAGAAGTCTTGACAGCAGGATTATATTATTATTGTAAGCTGCGATAACATTTGGCTCAACGGTTGTCACCGAGCACTATTCGGGAGAAAATGGGAATTGAGGTTAAAACTTTAAAAAATCCGAAAATAATTTTAAAAAAGCAAATGACCACAAAGTATCAACACGCTATTTGATTCCGTACGTCATAAGACGTTCAAAAGTATCAAAGGGTTAAATTATTACTGGACCTCCCTACAAACCAGGATGGTGTCGCCCATTTCGCAGTTGACAGTATTGACTGAAATGATATCTTCCAGGGCTCCCAGTGTTGAAAGGGTTAAACTGAAAACACAAAATAAAGTGGTTATATAACAGCATGACGAACAAACATTAAGAACAACTTATTATTGAGGTTTAAAGACACTTTCGACAGCCAGGGTAGCCTCGTGCAGGGCAGTTTTACGGGTGGAGGAAGCTGGAGTATCCGGAGAGAACCACCGGGAAACGGCGTGCGACTGTCACACTCTCCAACGTATTAACTCCACACAAGCAGTGTTAGCTTGATTGAAGACAAGTGCACCATCGATGTGCAGTACGCATTCGTACACAGTGCCATCGTGCCCCCACGTCGGCAATCGGGATTAAGTGACTTGCCCAAGGACACAACGCAGTTATCCCTGACGTTGATCGAACATTGGACCTTTCGGTTTAAATTGCTATGCCACTGAATAAAGGAACAAAGGCGACAAAATTGGCATGAAATTCAGCAACTTCATCTGAACAGTCGACAGGAAACCACTTTATTTCTAAATGTTGTCTTAAAGCCCCGAATAAGTTCCCAGAGGCGTCGGCATCAAATTGAAGTTGATACCGCAGCGAGAGGCGGAAATGAGTTGATATGGGGTCGGGTGCAGGCTCACCGGATGAATCTGAAAGAATGTTTTGGACGCAGATTCTTCTGGTGACCTTATTGTGTTATTGTTAATCTTTGCTTCAAAAGTGGAGGATGCATCAGTTGAAATTTTGCTTGTCCTTCTAAATGCTTATTTTTTTTCCTTCTTAGAATTCAATCTACCTCGATGAAACTCCATGACATAGGTTTTACTAGAGATGTCACTCTGTGTATACAGTGTGTGTAACGTATTCCATTTAGGTCGATAGTCGCCATCCAACCATTGGCAAGAAATAACGAATAAAAGTACGTTATACAAAATACAAATACCTCTAAGGAGATATCACCGCTGATCTCTAATCAAGTGTCCCAGAAGTCGCCATCATGTTCTATAAACAATGTTCAACGAAACTATTTTTCTTGATAGTGTTCAGTTTTCTTTTTAGAATGCGTCTATTTTCATGTCTACGAATACATTTATGATGAACACCCTTTTCGCGATAATGCAAATTGAATTTTTATGGCGTTTTTTTTAGTTATTACTGACAAAAACAAACGTCTATATTGGAATTTTGATACCGCGTTGCTAGTATTTTTTAGATGTTTAATGATGCGACAGATATTTCTCCGTGACTGCAGTCACAGCATCACAGCTTTCGCGTCATCAATGGAGATACACGCGTGGGTTGATTTAAAAAAGAATGGCTCGGCGCTTGCTGGATCGTTTGTGACAACTCTTGAGATACATGATACACAATTTACGTCTCGCTTTTTCTCACGCTCACCTCAGTTCAACTTCATTCAATTTCCTTTGATAAAAAAACCTCGTTGCCTTTTATCTCTTTCGTTAATGTAGTTGCAGTTATACTTGGTACCCAAATATATGGAAGCTGGCGTACTCTAAAGGATCGGAAGATGTTTTACAATACTTTTTATGTAATTTATGTAAATACCACAGGTTTAATCTACGTATAGTGCAGAAAAGAATTCGGGAGCATGCCCCTTAACTGAACCACCTTGAATTCCAAACACTCCAAGGAAACTGTGATCTTCCATATTTAAAGTTAGCATGCCCAAACACTTTCTCAACACTTTTTGTTCTTATTATTTCGGCCCTCTGGAACTCAGTTGTTCTGTTTCCGTGTTCACAATTCGAAGAGTCAAATATAAACTATGTTGTCTTAGCACAAAATCAAAATATATTTGCGAGCGTCATCAGATCTCCTGTTCTTGTTAGGAGAAGAAGAATATGAACATGGTATAAATAAAATCTCAAAGCATTCGATACACATTTTGAAGTAAAAATCTATTTTAAATACTTGGAAAGTTGTAAATGTTTCTAAAATTAGGAATACCAGAAACCCTTGTATTGAAAGTCCGGAATCAGGAAGTTTATTCTTTCGATCTACACAATTAAAGTACTGTTTGGTCTTTGTCATTGCTTGAAAACAGTGCTGATGCTGTTGGTTGCCAATTTAGCCAGTTCCACTGAACAATTTGATTTCTCACCAAAAATATCTTCACTGGCTAAGATTTTGACACCAAAAGCATTTTCTTCCATGTGAAGGAAAGACATCGCGGTTGTGAAGAACAGCATCGACAACGTAACAAAAAATATGTTATTACTCCTTTTGTCAATAAGGTGTTGGAAAATGTTTTGGGGCAAACATTCAACTTTAAATAATTACATTGTTAATGTAGTTATACATTCTGGGTCCAAATACTCAATTCCCATTGATCAGCTGGATGAAAACGTCATGACCAAATGTAATTCATTTTCCAATGAATACATTTGGTCGAACTTTGACCCGAATTTACGGTAGAGCGCAGTTGACAGAACGTAATTCGGGCGGTGTTTGGGCGGGTTTTTAACTTTTAACGCCTCTCGCAGTGATCAACTCCGCTGCTGTTTCTTTGGTGACATTTCCCAACTGTGGCATAAAGCCCGTTACTAAAATACTCGTATCCATTTCTAAAGTTGTGAAAATTAAAATCAGAGTTGTGTGCTTTGTCTTTTGTGTGAGTGTGGTTTTTCGCCTCGTTCGTTCGTACATGTTTTATTTCGTCTTTCTGCTTTGTTGTTTGGTAAAAGTAGTTTAAACAGTTACGGAATGTAATTATAAGAATTGAATGCAATTTTTATAATCTTTATTGGAGTATGAACGTGTGGATTCATACAATTTGTACTCATTCCCACACGTTCATACTCCAATAAAGATTAGAAAAATTACATTCAATTCTTAATTGTCAGTGAGTGGTATTAAGGCATTGTTTTGTCTTCAATACAACATTGAATGTTATCAACTTTACAAAAGGCTGCATTTAATTAGATAACTACTTAATAGCGTCGCGAGTCACTCGCGACATTATGAAGTATTTATCCAATTAAATGCAGCCTTTTGTAAAGAATCGCGACCCCGTTAAACCCAGTGGATTAACAGCAGTTAGTCGATTAATCTGTTACCATTTAAGTACAACAACGGGTATGTACCGACGTCATTCAGTCGATGAATTGAATCAGCAGCACAGATAAAACATAGGTGACTAACCTTTTCGTCTTCCGAGGATTCCATCAGAACTTTCGTCTTCTGTCGGACTTTTCCGTGACCAATTGTCCGTTCACTCTCGAAATAATTGCCGTTCATATTTCAAAGCTCGATCAATTTGTTTCGATTAGACAGCGATTTACACCCTTCCCCTCTCATTGGCATTTTGACACCAAAACATTTTGTTTGACACTAAAATATCTTGATTAGATAAACATGTGGCACCAGACAGTTTCTGCCCACCGTGAACACTATTTGGAAAGCGAATTAATTTTCTCAAAAAGACTTCTATCAGTTTTTTAGTTTGATGGTAATATAATTAAACTTTTTTTCGGTTCATGCGTTTTCAGATAAAACGATTGGCTCACACGATTCTGTTTTTTCTTTTCATAACTCAATGAACCGAAAAAACACAATTAGGTCCGCCTCCAGCCACGCCCCTAAAATACCAGTCTTCGGAGTTGCAACTTGGTGTCAAATCAATAGAAGTTAGAACACTGGCACGATCTAAATCTGAAAAAGAAAAATTAATTTATACTACTAATTTATCACCATGAAATTATTTATAAAATATTTAAATGACCGTGGTGGTTCAATTTTTCTTTTTCTTCACAACTGTATTTATTTGACATTTCAATTTTTACGCACACTGGGTGATCGTCTGCGTTCATCGTTTTACCCAAATCGATTGTAAACAATTGCTGGTGACGACGAATACGGCAATTTTGACATTGAATTCAACTAATTTCATGTCATCTGGCTTTATATATAACCCCACTTTTACAAACTGTGTTTTTCAGTTCTCGGAAAACGGTCAAAACCAAAATACAATGTAATACTGATGGCCTACTTCCACCTACCAGGGGACGTAACTTTTACGTGAAGTGAACAGTTGAATGAAATTTGAGGGAGGCGTGGCTTATGACGTTTTCTTTGCATTACGTAATTCATTGGCCAATAAAAAATTTAATGACATAAGTGCATTTGACTTGGAAAGTGTGTCAATTGCTACTTGCATTTCAATAATATGCGCCCTCTTTTATGCCAAAAAAATAATATGTCTACCAGTTTTAGTTTTTAAGTGTTTGTTCGCTGAAGTAGAGGACGACTAACACTATTTATTTATTTGGGTCGCGAACGATTAATAATAAGAAATGATCGTTTCTTTTTGTCTATTTCTTGAGTTATGAACCCCAAGAAACAAAGTCCAAACTGTGTAAATGGGCGCCCATTTACACAGTTTGGACTTTGTTTTTTGGGGTTCATAACTCAAGAAATAGACAAAAAGAAACGATCATTCCTTAAGTAACCATCATGGTGATAGCAAAATAAGTAAAGTTACACGTCGTTTGTTTCATTTTTACCAATTTTGGAACTTCCAAATCGCTTAATATGGGTTCATAAGCTGTGTTTTTGAGGCAAAAAAGGACAGTTTTAGTCATTCAATAAAATGTTTTGCAAGTGTTGCCTGCTAGTCGTGTAATGTGCCCGTAAATAGTTCAACAAAGTGTGTACATAACAACTCTTGAATAAAAATCCAGAATTTGCAGAGTTAGCTGGAACATAAATGTGTCGAAATGTGCCATCAAATGTTCAAAAATGTATGTAGAAACAGTAATAGTCTGCCGTCTGTGCACAGTCTTAATTCGGGGAATTGGTATTTGGTAAGTTTACATCTGACCTTGGATGTTCGTTAAAGACCCTCTCACGCGATCTCTTCAATCAATAGATAATTACGTCAGACATGGTAAATTGTGGAGAGTAAATTGAATATGACTGTTCATCCGATCTTCTCCAATTTCGGTATATCGAATACATTATTGAATATTAAAACCACGGTGAATCAAACAGCTGACCTTCTCATCTGTGGCTGTAGTCATCTAATTAAGTTAAGTATACACTCTTGTGTACACTTACTCGCAATTGTTAGATTTGCATTATTATTCTTGCCATGTTTTCGAAAACTTAAGCACGAATGATATCAGAAACTGGTGTGAGCACACTACTGAAATGTTGAACGCGCATGGATAGTTCAGATGTGAGATTTTTCAGAGTTTTCTCTGATTTCAGAGATTATATTTTTTAATGAATATGATTATTTTTGGTTCGTTTGTTATTTTCTGTCGAGTACGAAGAAATGGTGTGTGTCTTTTGGGGATGTTTTCATGAACACGGGTTTAAACCTTCTAGTTTGGTATAATTTAACCCTTTGAAACTTGGTGGTATCTTCCCCGCCAGTTCAGTGTCATCAATTGTTAGAGTCTATATTCGTTACTTGTGGAAGACCAATCGACATTTTCAACGTGCAGCCTTTGGGTTGCACGTTGAAAATCTTAATTGGTCTACCACACAAATTCACCGAGCAAATATCTACTTAATGAAGTCAGGGTTATATCACGATCCTGGGCGGGAAAAGCAGTCTTTCGGGTTCAAAGGGTTAAGTTTAATAATTTTCTTTAGACTCCATATTTCACGAGCTTAGAATCCAGAAAGCTGTCTTTTAGACTGGGTTCATACCTTAGGATACGAGGTCTATGGACTCCGCTGTCCGACAGTTACGCGTCGTTGCTCGGGGGTTCTCGTCGGGTATTCGGACTTAATCCACCCGTAAAGCTGCCCGACACGATATACCTGTTGAAAGTATCGTGAAATCCTAATAAACAGACAAACATGGTCTACCTTTTGTTTGTCGTAGCGGCTAATATGGCCTTCGTGTTTCTGGCCACTGTAAACATTAAACACAGGAGGATCTGTAACTACTCTTTATTTTTCTGTGTACAGAGGTATCCGTGTGAAACTTCTGAATGTGGGGGATAAAGTTTTTTTGCAATAATATGTATGCAAAATTTACGAAAACGTGTAAGATATTCCTTTGATGTGAAAACGAGGTTCCAAAACTTAAAACAAAGAATATTCCCTAACCCATATTTACACGGACACACAATCTGTATAGTCATTTTGTCGATATTTCTATTCACTGGAAACCAAACAATGTCTATAGTTTTTATGATCTGTAGAATGTTATAAATGGACACGTCAAGTTCAATGTGTACCTGGCTTAATTCGGAGTTTCATTTTAACCCTTTGTGCTGTGGTGGTATTTTCCATGTGAGTTCAAGGAAACCAATTGGAGGGGTCCACATTATTTGAGGGTAAACCAATCAATAGTTTCAACGTTCTACCCCATTCTTCACTTAACACTCACCCTACTTAATGAAATTATGACGTATCATGTTCCTAAACCGGAAAAGCGGCCTCTCGAGTTCAAAGGTTTAATGTGGTCCACGTGACTGCGATGTAAAAAGCGTTCTCCTTTTCAAACGGATCAGTATAGGATTCAGATCTGGGGCCAATACTATAAAACGTTTACAATTGTATTTTCTGGAAATTAATTTTCTAGTTATGATGCTAAACGGGTTATTTTATTTGATTGTGACATCGAAATCGTCTTTCTGATTCGTATAATTTCGAATCGCGTAACTCGTGTCTTTTCACGAAGAGACGATGGCAAAAATGTATTCTTCCGGCGGAATAATGGCGCAAAAATGATAGAACAGTTGCCGGTTGCGATTTCGGTTCATTCAGCTTATCGGTATGCTTGTTTGCCTTTATAATTTTTTTTTTTTATTTGGGTTTAACGATACTTTCAGCAGCCAGGGTCACATTGTGTCGGACAGTTTTAAGGGTGAAGGAAACCGGAGTACCTGAGAGAATCACCTTGCAGCGACGAGCAACTGTCAGACTCCCCAGCATACTAACTCCCCACGCTGTTTTGCGATTCAATGTCGACACCGGACCCCGATTCGATTCGAGATTCCGATTCGTGGTGCCCTATTTCAAGTACCTAAAATCCGCCATTGTCTGTTTCCAAAAGAACGTTTTTCAATTCTCTTTCAAAAAAGATATCGATAAGCTCATTTCAATGAGAATTCACAAGCTACGTTTTGGAACTATGACGTGTTTCAGCCTACCCCTGGACGGAAAGGGACGTTATTTGCGAAGAAGTTCAGTTCTGCACTGTAACAGTTAATAACATGAACGAATAACGGCTTTCACAGGGACAAGTTGTTGCATTTTATTGTAATCAGACTTACAAACTGATCCCACTGACATCCAACAATAAGCGTCTGGTTTCTTTAAAATGCCGAATTATATATTTATTTCGATTTGATTGGGGAAGCTGATGGTTCCATGAGTGGGGAATTATGGATGCTGTTAATAATCAATAAACATAACGCCAGAAATTTCATGACTTTTAGCTCCATCACTTGTCATATTGATTGATCTTGGTTTACTAAATAATTCTTAACCCCACGTTTAGAACACATTTATCTTTGTTTTTAATCCTGACGGCAATTATGCCCAGGACTTAATGACATGAAGTTCCACTCACACAATATTGACGTATACATCAGAGTTGCCAACATACGTTACGCATGAAGCGTTTGCTTCTTCATGAGGAATAAATCAAAAATATTGCTCGGCTTTGAGTTGACTATGTCAATATAGAGGTCCGTGGGAAGAATAGCTCACGCGGTTCGCCTGGACTATTGTTCCCCGAGGACCGCTATTTTGCCATAGTGGCCCTTTTCTGTATTGTTAGCAACATTCGACACCCCTTTTGAAAATATTTGCTGTTCGCACATTTTGTGCGAGAACAATATTTGACATCCTTAATTGAAAAATATTTGCTCTTCGTGCTTCTTGTTCGTGATCAGGATATAAATTGCGCTTAAAGAAAAACGTAGCTGAAAAAATTTTTGATTAACATATTGAAGACTTCAAAATAGATGTTGCTAGTGTTTTGCAACAATACAAAAGGAAAACAAAATTGAAAGATTTTGGCGAAGGGCCAAGATTCTTTTTGATTAATATTGCATTGGTTTTTGTGGAAGCTGGTAAGGGATTTCTCACCATTGTTTTATTTCGAAACACAGGAATACTGGGCTGCTGAATAGGAAGTCTCTATAGCCCATGTGAATAAGATTTTATTATGTTCTCAACTGTATATTATTGAGAACATGTTAAGGTTGTAAAACTCGTTATCTCACGAAATATAGACAATCGGTCTCACGGTAGCCCGATACTTGACGGCAAAATGCTACGTTAACCCTTTACCTAACGTGACGGCCAAAACCGGCCAGCGCTATTCTCCAACATCGCCAATTAATTTTTATTATTTTTTTCATTTTTTGTCTCAAAAACATAGGTTATGACGACCTCGTTGGAACGAGCTCGTCGAGCTCGTTCCAACGAGGGGTCATAACCTATGTTTTTGAGACAAAAATGAAAAAAAATTAGTTATTCAAGAATTATTTTTGCAAGCGTCGTCTGCTTTTCAGGTTTGGTAAAGGGTTAAATGATTCAGATAGTCATCTATGATAATTCAATAAAACAGTGATAGTTTAATCAAAATATTGTTGTGGAGTGTTTCCCTTCTTTTCAAATTATAATTAAATTCATATTCTAAAATAATGGCGACCCATTTTGTGAACGTTGGGAAGAAAACACTTGGGAACTAAAAAATTACAGCGTCCATTAAATACGCTTTAGCGGTTTGTTTAGACAACGATCAGATGATTCGTATTTTGAAGAATTCTCCTCAAGCGCTCAAACCACCAGTGGAATTCTGTAAGGAATTCGACGCTGTTATGGCCTGGAACCAGTCTAGATCTTAAATAGACCACCAACCCCATTCGGGTTCCCCTCGGTTTATTCCGTCTCAGGTCATTTGACCTCGGGCTTGTGAAAGGAGTGACATACTCCGTTGTTGGCCGGAAAAACCTGACCACTCAGTTTGAAATGTAAATAGGCGTCTTAAAAAATAAATACACACTTAAAAAATAAATACACTCCTAAACATGTATGCCAAAACGGGGGAACTGTCTTTGGGAGATGTTTGAAACAAAAATTAAAACAGAAAACCCATAAAATCGCGTATTTAAAGACGAAAGTTTACTTAAATGTAGTGTTTGTTATCCGGATAGCCTAAATTTATAAAAAGTTTAATCCAGTTCAGCGTCCCTCAACCTTTCCTTGGTTGTAGTAGGATTTTGAATTTGATGTCACAAAAATTTTAAAGGTGAAATTAAATTTTTCGAAAGTTGAAGCTTTGCTTAATGTGGCATTTCATGAAGGATTTCATGTCCGATATCGGAAGAAGAAATTATATTCGCTGTCAGATGAGAACAGTTTATTAATGCGTCGTCTGCTTTGTGATAAAATTGGAAAACAGAATATTACAAACTTCTCAACTGAATAGAATGGAGTCACGAAAAACACTCCCCTTGCCTCAGATTTTAAAATTGTAATTCAAGCGGGTGTTTGGTCGGCAACCCATGTTTTAAGCCCAGTTGGGGACTTCCATTTCTCATGAACCGGTAAAGAAGATACATGTATGATCGCCATCAGTTGCATAGCAGTATATTTCCTGTTTGTGTTTGTTAATGAAAGAAAATAATAAGAAATATTTCACACACTGATGGCATCTGTCATACAGACCAGGTCATGCTTGAGGAAGAAACACATCCCAGCTGCGACGTGTGCCATTGCCAGTGTTTCAGATTCAATTGTCTGAACTATTCCGATCAACTGTAATAGTCCAAACAATTGAATCTAAAAGTATCATAACATTCCATTTCTTTGAATCTTTGTAAGGCGCGCATAATAAAAAGTGGCGTGTGGTATTTTTACGTGAATTCCGACATTTATCTCACTCGTGTGTACAAGAAATTCTCGTGCTCACGAATTGGATATTCGTTGGTATGCACGCAAAACACTATATACCCTATTCGTGTATTTATCCAGGACATAACTTTGCCGGCGTTGCTTTAAGCATGAGCAAAGAAAGGCGGGCGCCATACTGACATTGTTTTTCTGTGTCTTTCAATGCAGAACGTGTTTTGCATTCAAATAAGTAGTGTTCTACGATAATTCCTTATGAGAACATTTGTTTAACGGAGATATATAGAATAGACCCATAGTAGCTTGGTGTACCAAATGTTCACCACGAGTGGTGAAGTGGTGTTATCCGCTAGCCTTTGGCGCGTGGTTAACACCAGTGCACCACAAGTGAACGAAACGCGCAAATTACGGGGCCTTTTCATTTTAATAACATAATAACATACTATTTCGAGTTATGGATGCTTTATTAACATGCGACAACGTATGTTTGCTAAGTTTTGGTATCTTATGAGGTAAACTTATTTCAAACGTAATAAATAATTACCGGGTTCATTTCCCTCTTCACAAGGCGACGAGTGATAAATTTATACAAGTTTGCATTCAAGGCGAGGTCACCAAAGGTCAACTTGGATGTAATTCAACCGTAGGTGTAACTTTTAACTATTGAAATCCCATTGCTGGTGTGTTCACACGGTTATTGTGTAAAGTTAAAATTTATGTCATAGGCTTTTTATTTATAGTAGAATAGGTAATCATGGTATAAAAAACGTTTTCACACACATTGCCTTAAACCCTTTCCAATATAAATAAAAAAGGGAAATAATGTTTGAGTAATGTATTTGCATCCAGTCTCTCTGCACAGCTAAGCTGATTCTGACCTTTCTGTAGTATTCTACATTTTTAAGGGATACGCATTCATGTTCCCTTGTATTTGGAGACTTACGATCCTGTATATTTGGTTGTTTTATAAATATAAGGAGAGGTATATCGGAGCCAGCACCCCTTCACTTTCACATATTCACTCCCGATTCTTTTCACATTTTCAAATCAAGACTAGTTAGTAGTATTCAACTGGATACAATAAAACCAATACGGTTATGTTTCAGCCCGAAAAGAACTGAAATAAATTTGTTTTGAGTCACTGTTGCCAAGCAATTCTAGGGGGCTTTTCAGAATTAAACTAGGGAACATATATATTTTCTTCACAAAATTACGAGAGTGAATTGATAAAAAGAGCAAAACTGTAATTAGTCCTTACGGTATGTGAAGATGGGTTTGTTAGTTCTATCCGCAGCGGCGGGTTTAGTTCTCGCTTGAGCCGCTGGAGCGACAGACGAAAAATTGTTGACCCGAATACAAAGACAGATTGAATCATGTATTCAACGGCTTGATCGTCAGTCTCTTGGGTCAAGTCGGAAGGCCTATATTACAGGACGCCATATCTCAGTTGGCGATACCAGTGTAGGTGTTTCCTATCGCAGTCGATCTGAGTGCATCATGTTCAGATCTAAGTCCTGTTCACATTTACTTCTATCAACAACCACGTAATAGCCGAGTGCCTATGCAGGTGTCCATGAAGAATAATGAACAAGCTAAACTGTTGCGCTGCTTTTTAAAATGTTGGATACCCTGTGATATATCTGCCCGAACTGGGTTTTCCATTGGCTATCGAGAACCTTGCATACTAATTTCGAGTTGCAGATACGGTGGAAGTGAATTGTATATTTTTTTTCAAGAAAGGAGGATGAAAATAAAAGGGACATTATCACCGAAGTAGTAGGATGCTCGTGTACCACATAGCATGCAAGTGTATTTGACACCCGCCGCAGATGCCTGTGGAAGCTGCGGCGAGTGTCAAAAACTCATGCCTGCTATGCATCCGGCACAACCCAGTTTCAAATTCGGCGACAGTTGGAACAGTACTCGGGATCCACCCATGATCCGCTTATTGTGCAAGGACTAATAAACTGCTTAAAATACACACAACAAATGAAAGGTTTGACATGCGACTTGATTAGCATTAACTGTGGATTGAATATAATTTGAAACGGGATAGTTGCGAACTTCCGGATGAATATTCCAGAATTGGAAAAAGTCGTTAGAGCGTGAAATGGAGCGACTCTGTTGCAAGTTCGCCTTGTAAACGCTGGTGATCTTGCCTGATCGATAATGTTCTTCAGTTTAAATATTTTTTTCTGTCATTCTTTAATTAGAGATAGGATAGAACGCGGTTTTCGTTTTAATCAAATGAATGAACTTCCCTTTATTTCACGAGAGCCACACATCACGCAACTGTGTTGTTTGGCAAGATCAGGGCTTGTACGTGGATTGCATTCGTGCAGGAGATGAGTGGCGGATAACGTAAAAAATCGATGGTAAAGAATTTAACGGTTTAGTAGCTGGAATCTTAAATAATGAAATGTTCTGAGTTATTTTCTTGCAGAGACAGTGAGGTCTACATTTAAACTACTATTTGGTGTTGCGATCTGTATGGAATTGGGCAATGCGAACGCTGCGATAAAAGTATGCCAACGGTGTTTCTTTTCAGCTTACAGTCAGTGCTAATTTAAGCAGTATGTATTATTACATGCAAGAACCAAACATGTCGCGATTGCTCTCGCGATTAATCCGTGATTTCTGGTATCTCATCCCCAACCCCCAACAAACTCTCTATCAAGAATGTTTTTTTTTCTTTTTATTACACATTCATTAAACTTTAAATCCTTGTATTTTAAGGACAATTTGAATCGTTAGCGGTAGCTGAAAATCGTCCCCTGGGTTCCAATGTGCTCTGTGTGCTGTAGGCACATAGAACACATTTAAACTAAGGGGACGAAATAGTAACACGGTTCCCCTCGCACATTTGGTTGCAATAAAATGTGTACCTTTTGTTGATAATTGTCAAATGAATTGCTGAGCGTCCTTTAATAATTAATTTTATACACGCGAAGGCGTGTAATAAACACAGAACGACACACGTGCGGCCTCTCATTTTATCCTTTCGCGCTGGCAATCGTGCCATATCGATTAACCCATTCGCACGCGTGTGTCGTTCTGTGTATTTCAGAGTTATTTTTATTTCTATTCTTGTTTTTTTATTTATTTTCTGTAATATAACTATTTGCTATTACTGTTTTTCTTTTCCTTTAGGAATGGCATGAAGACAACCAATATGTCTATGCCATTTTCCAGCCCTGTGTCATTTAATTAATATCATAATTTTGTAAAAACCTATAATGTTTTGTATGCACGCTGGTAAGGAAGTATCTATTATAGCCTGTTGTCGGTGTCTTAAAGTTTTTCAACCGGGATTGTAACTTTGAATTACGACTAAGTCTTTTGATACATTTAAAACACAATTTATTCTCATAATGTTGGATTCCAATCAACTCGCCACGACGATAGTTCGAAATCCATGGCGTGATGAATCAAATTGATGACCCACAAACTCCATGAATCTCTCAGTGTTTCGTGAAATTTGCGGTTGATCAATTTATTGTTTCATCACCTCGTGAACTTTGAACAATTATAATTCAATTGTTATACTTATCCTTTTGAAAAATGTATAATATCACATTCCCGGCTAAGACATCAAGGCGTCTCAACATCAAAGCATGGACTCCAATACACAGAGTTTGAACAGAAGAACTTCTGCTTTGTTTAAACAATATTTTTATTTCAATGAAAAAGAATCATGTTCACATCGTGTTCGAAGAGAAAGATGAAACAAAGCGAAATAAAAGATAATCGTACATGAAATAACAAAGAGAACATGTTATATGTAAGGGATTCGACAGTAAGCATGGAGCTTTTGTGTGTCGTCTCCCTAGTAAGATTATAGTTACACAAATTAATTAACCGGATGCTTTGCTTTGTTTAGTATATTATTGGAAACTGCTTAAACTGATGGAAAGAAAAAGAGAAGTCGAGGCGGTGTGGGGCGTAAGATACAAACCACGCCAAATAAGGATACAGGTAGATACACGATGCTGTGTTGATTACCACCAAGATGACCGGGAAGTCATGAAGTGAGGTGAGGCTGGAGGTGGCACACGATTTTCCTGAATGGACTTTCAGGAAAACGAGAAAAGCGTGGGAGGAAGAAAAGCACAAGCAAATTTTTTGTAAGATTACTAGACAACTCTCTGAGTGTTCGTGACAAATCTTTGTATGCCACGTTAGATAAATATTGCGGAATTTCCTACGTCCCGAGAGAGAATAGATGAACGAATGAAGGTTGAGCAGTAAGCAGAAAGGAAACGAAGGGGAGGCGGGGGGGGGGGGATAATAAGCCAACTCGAAGTTAGAATATAAGTTCACCATGACGCTGTGCTGTACAGAAACTAGTGCGTGCATGATACAGGAAGAAGAACAATACCAGCGTTCTAAGGTATTTGAACATGTTTAAGAGTGTGTTGATTCTAATGGGTTGAATCAGAGTTGGTTCAGAGAGGGTTGCTTTACCCAAAGCGTCCACTTACCATAAAGAAAGTTTGTACAACTTCAAAAATAAGAAGATTCTCGACATTGTTCAACAATTCTGAGCCAAATAGTAACGTTGAGGGATCTGGAGTAAAAGGCAGATCATTCATTGTATTATTGCGGAAATTTGCATAGACTGGGCAGTGAAGGAGGAAATGCCTAGGTTATTCGACTAGTCCACATTTGCAGAAGAGAGAAAGTGATATATGGTTTTCATATAGGTGGGCATTCAGGTTACTTCAACGCAACCTACAATGGTGTACCTGGGCCGCACGAGATTTATTGCTGCTATGAAATAGCGGCGGACGAAGGCTGCCATTGTTGAGGAAATTTTTGAAACTACTTAGAGAAGAATTCTCTCAAATATACAAGGGTAGGCTATTCCATTGGTTGGTGACGTTGGGAATGAATGAGCACTGGTACAAATTGGTGCGACAGAACGGAACTCGATGGTTGTGCCACGATCGAAGGTTGGGACGTTGGCTAGTCGAAGAGATAATCGGCGGCACTTTGTTAGCAATATATGAGGGGGGGGGGGGGGTTACATGGTGGTACATTTTGAAGAACTGTACAAGTGTGTGTTTGCGGCGTCTTTCCAGAAGAGGGTCCCAATGGGTCTCGGAATAGAACAAAGACTTACTCGCACTAATGGTCGCACCGGTTACGATCCTTGCCACAGCTATTTGTTTTTTCTCCAAGTCTGCGGCCTTCGATTCTGAGCAGTTGTCACATACGGTATCTGCATACTCTAGGAGAGGCCTAATAAAAGCAAAATATATTTTTTTCTAAAACCTTATGGTCGAAGGTAAATTTATGTTTCCTTAACAAACCGACACGCGATCAAGCTTTAGAACAAAGTGATCAATATGATCATTCCATGTACAGGAACTATTTAGTATTATTTCTAAGTGTTTGTGATTAGTAACCTCTGAAATCTGAGTACCGCCGAAACGTAATGGTGGATGCACTATGGGATTACATTTGTGTGAGATCAGCATACTCTCCGTTTTTTGCGGGTTGAACTCAACTAACCATGTTTGAGCCCAATGTTCAATTGTTGATAAATCATGGTTCATCAGAATCGAAGCTTGATCAGGATTCTCCACTATTAGATATAAGGAGGCATCGTCAGCGAAGAGGTGAATAGAACTAAGTAAGTTGTCGGTTATGTCGTTGTTTTACGAAAGAAACAACAAGGGGCCAAGTATAGAATCTTGGGGAACACACGAATTGATAGGTTTCCAGGGGGATCCTTCAGAGGCTATGACAACTAGTTGATATCTGTCCGTGAGATAAGATCTTCAAAAGAGAAGGTCACCAGAGACTCCGACTCGCTCGAGCTTGTAAATAAGACCAGCATGCCACACCTTGTCAAATGCTTTACTCACGTCGCAGAAAACCACTCTAACTTCTTTACCTTCGTCTAGGGCACGACATAATTCATCGTAGAGATCGGTCAACTGTAAAACAGTTGAGTCCCCAGGAGTGAAGCCTGACTGGAATTCACTTAGAACATTGTTGTCTTTCAGAGATTGCCACAAGCGCTTAAATACACATCTCTCGAGTATATTCCCAACGCAGCTTATCAGAGAGATTGGGCGATAATTTTTAACCAAGTTAAAGGGATTCTTTTTAGTACAGGGAAAACAGGAGCCTTTTTCCAGTCGGACGAAAAGTAGGAATTGTTCAGTAAAATGTTAATATGGCTCACATAATGAGTAGGTGCATTATTTAAGGACACGGGGACTAACGAGGTCCTGGCAGCATGCCTTCCTTTGAGGCGTTGATAGAATGCATTGGTGCATAGACTTCACTGTACTGAAGAGTAATGGTATGTGGAGCTGTCGAAACATGGCCTGGAATGGAGGCACTAGAATCGTCGACGGTGGATATGGAGCAGAATTATTCGTTGAATACTTCGGCTTTCTCTGCGTTAGTAGAGTATATGTTGTTTGAGTAGTTTATAGGAGGAATTACTGTTGCTTTATTACCTATAAAGGATTTAAAAGTTTTCCACCACTGGGATGGCGGTGTTTCATGGCTACTCAAAGTGGACTGGACTTTGGATACGTAAGATGTTTTAGCTTTCTAATGGCTGCTACAACTTCATTTCTTTTGTGTTCATGTGAAAAGATTTTTTTCATTGAAATAAAATAAATGTGTAAACTACAATTCGGTACTCTTTCCTTATTAGACCGTTCTCATCGCGCGCAACGTATGCAATGAATTAAGAATGCGACCAAAGAACGCAAAGTGATATATACAAAGCTGGTTTGATAGATCAACCGAAAAAAGCGGACTTATTCATTCCAACTGTTCGGGGGCGCGGTGGCGTCGCGGTAACCGGTTCTCGTCAGATCACCGAAGTTAAGCAACGTCGAGCGCGGTCAGTAGTTGGAGGGGTGACTATTTCAGCGACTTATTCGCGCTCCCGCGTTGTGTCCTTGGGCAAGGCACTTAACCCCGATTGCCTACATGGGGACACGATGACGCTATGTACTAAGGCGTACTGCACGTCGATGGTGCGCATGTCTTCAACCAATCTAACCCTGCCTGTGCCGCGGTGCAGAGTTCAGAGTTACGATGTTGGAGATCTGACAGCTGCTCGTCGTTGCTCGGTGGTTCTCTCCGGGTACCCCGGCTTCCTCCACCCGTAAAACTGTCACGGTCACGAATAGCCATTGTGCATAAACATGTGACCTTAAACACCAATAAATAAATAAATAATCCCAACTGTTCATATGAAACCGAACAATAGTTGTCCGACGAAATACAGATTACAGTATTCGTTGGGACAAGTTGGTCATCATCTATATATCCTCCCTTGAGTGAAACAAGGCGTCATCTGCAGTGCTAAAGCATTGCAGATGGCGCCTTGTTCCACTCCATGGAAAATATGTTCAAGAAGAAATCACAAAAGTAAGCATCTTTTCTATCCATTTTTGATGGATTGGCCAGGTTAGTTGAATAAGGGGGCACATTCTCACTTGTAATGTTGTGCCGCTCTGAAATAACCAAGCGGTGGTTGTACTCGTTAAGAAATATAGAGTATCGTCCCAAAGGGTTAAGGTTTATGAATTATTGGAGTGTGATGCATCTGTTTCAACATCGGTATTGATGAGTCGTGCTATGCAAACACATATAGAGTTGTTGACGACTTCAGGTGGAAAGCAATGAAATATACTGCCTTTGGCAACATGACGTAATATAACCGTGAAAAGTTTAATTGAAACTTTGTTTACTTGACACACATATGCTTATGCAGGAAAGTCCGTATCGATCAACCATTTTACTAACATTGCGGTATCACTAATTTTCCTTCTTTCATCGGATATTTTCCTTCGTAAAAATTCAGATATCTAGAATCAGTCGATTTGTTTGGGGTTTTTTCGACCAGGGAAAGCTTATTCGAAATCCCAACTAGAGAAACAGAATTTACTGTGGTCAGTAAATTCGAGTCGGTGTGAAAACTGTGAAAGTATCAGAACTAAAATGTACAAAAAGAGAATTTATGGGGACTGATTTTCGGGAGTAAATTATCTTTAATGAAATCAGAAATGTGTTTTTGTAAGCAGCATTTATAACATCCCAAGCGTCCCTCGACCAATAATATCTCTGGAATAGGACGTCTGTACATACGGATCCTATAAGTAGACACTTTGTTCACTTACAGTGTTACTGCATTCCTCGGGACGCCTGGGGTGTTACAAATATGTTAGAAAGAACCTCGTAACAATCTGTAAGTGACCTGAAGTCACCTGAGCTTCGCACTCGAGACTTTAATTCACTTACAGATTGTCACTCGGTTTATAATCTATATTGATATATTTCGCTACAGGAATCAGATAAAATATTTCAGGAAACCAGAAATAACTTCTGTGCATAGCATTTATTGTATTCTATTATGGAATCAGAAATAGACAATGAAGAACATAAGAAATACATTGTTGTATTTCTAGTCTTTCATGCAAAAAAAACACTAATGATTCTCAAACAACTGAAATTCTGCACTGTGTGCCCCTTCTCTCATATTTCAAACATTGTATTGCATCCAGGCCAATGTGTCTGATATGCAAGTGTGTCATGCATTTAAAATTGTGACTCTGCCCCCTTTCAAACTTTTGGCGCCATCCACCCATTGAGGCTTTTAAATTTACTTATGAACTTTGAAATGTATTAAAGGGTCTAAATTGTAATCATCAATGTCTCTGCAATATGCAATCAATAACCACAGAGTGACTCGAAAGATCTGGGAACATATTTTAGTTTAAACATTATTTTAAGAGTTCAAAGTCATATAATACAAAAAATGTTCCATACATTGATGTGGATTCGGCGGCAGGAAGCTATAAACTTATACAAGGCCGTTTCCACCCAGAACAAGATTACAAAGAGTTACAAAATGTCAATGGCATGAGTGACTTTAGTCTGAAGTCTTAACAGTATTTGTATACATTACACAAGCGTCAGTAGTCGAGCTCACATGTCGTCGCCCGAGGGCCCCCGCCTCCCGTACACCAGATTAATCCCTTGCCAACGCGGATAGAATACGACAGTTGCACAAAAGACGTCTTGAACCACTAGACATATTTTGAACTTCCAATGACTTTCAACCTGGTGTTTAAATTTCCAAGTTGATAATGTCATACTATTCTTGAGATATCAGCATGACCATCTGTGAAAAATTTATGGCTGTCTCTTTTTAGCCTTAGATTATACCATTCTCTGAAGCGTGGTCGGGACAAAAACGTTTGGAAAGTGGAGAGGGGGTTGGTCTCCTCCACTTTTCTGAGTGACCAAATGCATATATGAACTTCAGAGTGACTCGAAATATCTGGGAACATATTTTGAACTTCCAATGACTTTCAGCCTGGTGTTTAAATTTCCAAGTTGATAATGTCATACTATTCTTGAGATGATAATAATAATAATAATTTTAAAGCCTTGAATCCACACACGGTGCTCAATGGCTGTACAATAATTGCATACATACCTATACACACATACACATACATTCTCTCACAGATACATTAATACATGGATCACTATTATCATTTATTGGTGCCCAACGCCCCATCAGTAACCTAGGCTATATCGTAGCAATAAGCAACAGAACCTAAAAGAAAAAGGGTATTGAATTAAAATAAAATAAAAGACAAAACAAACTACAACTTTACCAAAACAAGTATGCGAGTGTAACTTGACGAGTCACACCCACGCACCTGATAAGGTCAGTTTATGACCAAAATTAAAAGACCACTGAAGGAAATGCCTTTCGAAAAAGGTAGGTTTTTCAGTACCAGACTTGAATGATTCAAGTGATTTACTATTTTTTATGTCGATTGGGAGAGAATTCCAAAGCCTTGGGCCAGCAACCGCAAAGGCCCTATCACCAGTACCAGTAAATTTAGATACGGGCTGAACCAGATTGAGTTGACCTGATGACCTCAGAAACCTCGGTGGTTTGTGGATGGTAAGCAGATCGGACAGGTAGGATGGTGCAGATCCCGAGATACACTTAATCACCAAAAGGACATTTTTATATTGAATTCTTTGCTTAACGGGTAGCCAGTGTAACTCAGAGAGTACTGATGTTATATGGCAGTACTTTTGAGATATCAGCTTGACCATCTGTCAAAATTTATGGCTGTATATTTTTAGCCTTAGATTATACCATTCTCTGAAGTGTAGTCGGGACAAAAAGTTTGGAAAGTTTTTTGGTTTTTTTTTGCCCCTCCACTTTTCTGAGTGACCAAATGCATGTATGAACTTCGGTGATGCATTAGCGGATTACAAATACAATTTCTAACAATTATAAAAAATGCACTCGGCGTCTCCCTGGGTGACCACAATGACCTTGACCCATATTTTGAATCGAGAGCGCATTTCGACTCATTTGGTGTTGGTCCAAGGCTCACAGGTCATACCATGCTTGAGATATGAGCGTGACCACTTTCAAAATGTTACACTCCGCCCACTTTTTTTAGTGAACAAATAAATGTATGAACTTCAAGAATACATCAGGGAGTCATAAAATGTGATTTCCAGAAATTTGGAAGATCGCACTAAATGGCCACTGGGGGACCTCGGCTACCTTGGCCTATATTTTGAACCCCCAACAAGTTTTTCGACACATTCCGTGTTGGTCCCATATCCATATTTCATACCATGCCTGAGATATGAGCCTGACCCACTTGCAAAATGTTTGATCAAAAAACATGTATGTACTGCGGGAATGCATTAGAAGGTCACAAAATGCGATTTCCGCCAATTCTGAAAAATGCATTCAATTACCCCTGGATGACCTCATTGACTTTGACTCGTATTTTGAACTTCCAGTGATTTTGATGTTGGTCACAGGACCATATGTCTGTCATACCATGCTTGAGATATGAGCGTGATCCACTTTCAAAATTTTGGCTGCGTCCAAGTGACTATGACCCATATTTTGAACTTCCATTGAGTTTCGGTGGAAAATGCCCCAAAGGAAGGCAACTGAAATTGCGAAAGTTACGAGATCTCATTGATGCCAGAGCAGCAATGTGAGAGCTGAAAGGGTTCTTGGTTTATTATGGCCATCCTAAGCCATGCATTAGATAAAATAAAATCTTTGGGGACCATATTGATGTCTTGAGAGGGTTAAGACACACCATTTAAATACTCCAGTTTAACAATTTGTAACTGTGAAAGGTACAATGGAAACTCCCACCCCACCCCCCACCCATTTAAATTAAAATTTATAAGAAAGAAAGAAAGAAAATATTCTTTGTGCTTCACACGGACTAATTAGGCTCTTTACACTTTGTGTTTGTTTTCAATCTGGGTTGTATGATCCAAAGAGAATCTGAAGCGGCATCCATTAATTTTGAATACTGAAGTGCATTCGAATAATAAAAGAGAGAAGGTAAGAGATCACACAAACCCAGTCACAGTCACTACATATTTAGTAGTTGAATATTACAGTACGCGAGAGGCAAGTATACCACCAACTGGAATTGTCTTCCTTATGCTAGCAAAACAATTTGTCCCATACAATGGCAAATAAAATTATGTTCAGTCTTAGATGTGAGAATGTCAATTTTCATCTCTAACAGGAATTGTCGTTTCTCAGCAGGCGCCATTTGTGGCTTCGCCGCGTCTGTGAGTCCTCAGACAGGTTACAAAATTACCCTCGTCGCAAAATCAATCGCGTTACCTACTGAACCGCTCAGTCTAGCGAATAACGTCATAAATCTTACCAGAATAAATATACGTTTTAGACTGTTATAACGAGAAAACAGTTACAGGGAGATCGTTTGTCGAATCGTGTCGTCTGCTACATGACTTGTCTCGAATTTGAGACACAGACTGTCTCTCACGTAGGCTGTTCCGTCGCGATTACTATTATCTAACCGTTGCCGTCACAGTCGATCTTCCCGAAATAAAATTTCTTTTTTTTTGGAGGGGGTGGGGGGGGGGGGGGGGTAGCCGTGGTGCCGTCCCTCCGATTTCAGACGGATTTGGTTTCTGCTCCCTGAATAAAGTTCTGCTTGGCAAATCAAAACCAAACTTTGCATGTTGGTTGGGTATGATGACAGGACAAACCCTGTTTATTTTGGGGGCATTGAGCCAAAGATCAACATCACTGTGACCCTAATTTGAAACTGACTTCTTCTCCATAATAATATGCATTGGGAAGTTGTTGTATCATGGTGTTTTTTCGGTGAGATTAGCCTCTCCCTGGTGGCCAGCTTTAGCTGCAAGGGTAGTCACATCTGATTCTTGTTGTTGACGTATTTCACCATGTAGAGAATTTCACAGTTATTTCATTGTTACACGGGTCCAGTTTTGTTTTTGTCATAGTTTTATTCAGGAATTTAGCCATTTATCTTTCACGCATCCTTGACTTATCTCGTCATGAAAATCGACTTTCGATAAAGTTATCTCCCCTGAGATTATTAGACGGGTGAGAAAGTCCAATTAAGAAACATGTAATTGCTGAGAAAATACCAACGGCATCAGTAAGAGTAGTAGGAGAGCTATGAACCGGCTCAATTCAGGAGGAGGGAATGGGGGATGGAGATGTGACGTCATAGTCACTTGACCCAGTGGCGTCGTGTTGTGTTGTCATGGTAACCCGCGTGAGCGGCCATCTTATGACGCCATCCCCATAGTGATACGTCGTCCTAGTGCGCATGCGCAACTCGTGTTGTTAGGGTGATACGTGTTTCCGTCGGCCATTTTGTCTACTGGAGGCCGCCATCGTATGGTAGCATGTGGTTGCTATGTTACCTAAAACCTTCTTATAGGACAGGTGTATGTACGGAAGGTATGTTCCTTGGTACAAGAGTAATTTCCCGATTCGCAGAATTACCTAAATAAACCCAACAATTCCTCCAAATCACCAAAATCCGCCCCAAACTACCGAAATTGACTTTATTTGATACGGATTTTCCCCAGAATCCTATTTAGGACCGCCATTCCATAGTACCGAGAGAACCCTAGGTACCGAGAAGGCCTCCAGGGGTAAGTTCAATTGAACTAGATTAGTTTTTCTGGTTCGGATTTTCCCCATAATCCTTTTCAAGACCGCCATACCATGGTTTATAATAGTAGCACGTAGTGCTATAGTACTGAGGGGCCCTTTGGGTTATACCCAACTGATAGACAACCTCCACGAAAGCCTGTATCATTTGCCATGTTTTTAGGCAGAAATTGAAAAAAGATAATAAAATTTGTCTGTCCATTTCTGTGATTCGCGCTGACGAATATTACTTTTACGTTATATAAAGGGTTAACCCTTTATATAACGACCGCTAGCGGCCGCTTTTCCGGTACTAGCGGCCGCTTTTCCGGTCCAGAAGCATGATACGTCATAATTTCCTTAAGTAGGATGCTGCTGAGTGAATGTGTGGGGTAGACCAATTAATATTTTCAACGTGCAGCCCCACTGCTGCACGTTGAAAATATTAATTGGTCTTCCCCCAATATTAAATGTGGTCTCTTCCATTTGCTGTCATTGAACGACATGGAATATACCTCCAGGGTTTCAAAAGGTTAAAAAGTAGCTGACGATGGAGTCTATTTTCGTATTCAAAAAATGAATTAAAAACTTACCCTAATAATATCAGTCAACTGCTGCTTAAACAATACTGTGACGAGTCTCCATTCAAAATTATTTAGCGAATATGGTATTCAAAATATCCATCATTGTCTATGGAGAATGCCATCAGGTTCCCTGTTTGTCATAGGTCGCACCCAGCCGTTCTTTCCAATGATCACCAGCACTCGGGGACACGCTTTTTTTATTTTAGGGCTATGAGAAGCTTCGAGACTCGATTCGATTTCGAATCTTGAGTTGGTATTCGGTTCGATCGAAATCAGCTGTCCAATTCGTTTTCTTTCGAATCTTTTTACGGGAATTTCGCTTGGTATCAGTCATCTTAGTCATTTCATAAAACGTATAGCTGAGATAGAAATTGTACATAAATAATGTTGAAAATGAAGACTGAGTGTAATTTCCTTTATATACTGAGTCAAAAAAGAAAGTATAATAGAAACAAATGTGAAAAAATAGCATAAAGGATGAAATATAATAGTTCTAATGTTGCATGTTTGTGGACAAGAAGTCATGCAAAGAGTTTAATGACATGTTGTTGCTGTCCACCCGACCGTATACAATTTTGCTACGGATTTCAAAATAGCACGTGCTACCCGAGAATGTCAAATTGAATGGGTGACCGACGATTCTTTGTCTAATATTGTGCTAGAGAGCCTGGGTTATTGAGAAAACACGCTAGTTTTTGTCTTCCGACATTTTAAAAAATGCCAAGGTTAACCGAAAATCAGAGGTTGCGTGCCATTGGTGTGCATGAGCCGGAGATACCTTCAGATGAGCTCGCTGCTGAGTTCGGAGTCACTTGTGCCAATATTTGCCATCTCACTGGAAGGTATAGAAACACTGGAGCTACTGCAGACCGACCGCGTTCAGGTCGACCAAGAATTACGACCCCTGTACAAGATCGACACATCAGGATGTCTCAGATGGGGGATCGCTTCATTCAGGCGACGAGGACAGCAGCAATTACTCCTAGTAGAACTAATAATAGAATCAGTGCACAAACTGTCCGCAACAGACTCGCTGTACACGGCATCCGAAGTAGGCGTCCATACCACGGACCCATCGGAATGAGTACGTCAGCGTGTTCGCTGGACTCAGCAACGTTGAAGCACAGTTCTTTTTAGTGATGAATCACGATTTTGTCTGCGGCGCGCTGATAGTAGGGCAAGAGTGTATCGCCGACGACGAGAACGGTTTTGTGCGACCGTTTCGGCGGGGTGGTGTAATGGTTTGGGCAGGAACTTTCTTGCACCATCGAACACAGTTGATCTTTATCGATGATAATCTGAATGGACAGCGATGTAGGGACGAAATTCTTAACGCTGTTGTTGTCCCGTTGTTCAACGCTAACGTCGGATTGCAGTTATTCCCGCAAGACAATGCCCGATGTCCCGTGGCGCGTATCTGTCGTGACCTTCTTGAGGAGCAGAGCATCGAACTTCTTCACTGGCCCCCACTTTCGACAGATTTGTCTCCAATCGAGCACCTTTGGGATCAATTGGACGGTCGGGTACGACTTCATGATCTTCAGATGTTAGGCGATTTACGTAATGTTCTAAGGCAGGAGTGAAACGTAGTACCACAGGGTGACACCCAGAGACTTATCAGGTCCATGCGCCGCCGATGTCTTGCCAGCCAAGAGGCAAACGGTGGACATACACGCTATTGACTGCATGTGTGAACTTTTCATTTCGCCCCATGTCTGAATTGCGACGTCCTGACGTGACACTGGTAACCGTGAAAGAACATGAAATGATGCAAATTCAAACAGCTAGATTCGAAATATGAATTTACAATAATTTGTTTGGGATTAAAGTCGATAATGCTAAAAACATTGCTCCTCGAAGTTTATTATACTTTCCTTTTTGACTCAGTATATTAACATAAAATGCATCTGTACTCATGTCACCGTCCATACTAATTCCAGTTTCACTAGTCACTACCACTTCTGAAAGTAAATTTAAAGTTCCCAAACAATATCGACGATGAGCTCACAGTTGCTAGCGATAGCCCCGTGCAGTGCCCAGTACAGAATTCTAGCACCCGTTTATGTTTTGGAACAAAACTCCTAACTGTGTAAGGTTCCAGCTACATCAAGGCATGCCTTCGACGAAGTTGGAATATGTTATCAGTCGGGATTTCGATGTTCGATTCGATTTTAAATAATCGACTCGATTCGATTCCAGATTCGATTCGAATCGAAAATATGTGATTCGTAGGGCCCTATTTTATTTACACTTCTCGATCTTCCTTTCTGTCTGAACTTTATAACAATTACCACAGTCCGTTCCTAATTGTACCATTTTCCTTTTTTCTGCCTTATTTCCATCCCAATGTCCCATGAAATTGTCAAGGAAAATTCTGACAACTGGAGCAATACTCATTCATTCTAACGAAATTGTTCCATTGCCTTACTGACACCTGGGATACAGATGTGGCAGTCCTATTTCCTATTCCCACCACTCTAATCATTGAAATCCTCATGTAAAGAGTTATGAACTTGTGAATGTTCAATTCTGACGCTCTCGAATACGGGTTTCATATTATTTATAGGGCATTTGACTACAATTTTGTTCAAAGTCAGGCGTTTCGTTTTAGACGTTTTTTACACACCTTCAAAACTCTCTATAAGAGTAATTTGTCTCGAACTTCGTAGCAGGTCTTGAATTATACACCGCCTGCTGTGTAGGTCTTTCTAAATTGTCTTATCTGCGAGCGCGGTGGCTCAGTGTTAAGGTATTGGATTTTAACCCTTTACCCATCGTAACGGCCAAAACCGGCCAGCGTTAGTCACAAAAATCGTCAATTAATTTTCATTATTATTTTCATTTTTTGTCTCAAAAACATAGGTTATGACCCCTCTTTGGAACGAGCTCGTCGAGCTCGTTCCAAAGAGGGGTCATAACCTATGTTTTGAGAAGAAAATAAAAAAAAATAGTTATTCAAGAATTTTGTTTGCAAGTGTCGTCTACTTTTCATGTTAGGTAAAGGGTTAAACCGAAAGATCCACGGTTTGATTCCCACCAGGAGTATCTGCATTGTGTCCTTGGGCAAGGTTTTTAATCCCAACTGCCTACGTTGGGGCACGGTTGCTGCCGTGTACTAAGGTGTACGGCACGTCGATGGTGCACTTGTTTTCAACCAATGCTAACCCTGTTTCTGTGGAGTTAGTACGTTGGTGAGTCTGCCAGTTGCTCAGTGGTTCTCTCCTCTCCGGGTACTCAGGCTTCCTCCACCGTTACAACTATTCGACACACTTGACACTAAGTTTTTGTTACAATTACAGTGTTTTGAGTGCACGATTACATGTAGACACAGTTTTTCGGCCGCCCTAATGCAAATCTGTAACGCTATTTCCACCCAATCCCTAAACACATTAATATCCATGCAGATACACTCGTGCAGTCTTAAAAAGGAATTGAGCCTCTGGTCTGACGCCTTCATACTTGGGAGTTTGACGATGGCGAATCATTAACATTATTGGTGTGTTCCCTTTATCTGGGTTGCCCGATAGTTCTAGATAAAGGACGTTAGAAGGGATTCTTTGGTCAGTCTTTACTCTAGAATAAGGGTGTCCGGTTTTAAGGTCGAATTTGAGCATAGATACCAGTACTGACAAAGCCAAAAAATGAACGATTGTTTGGTAAAATTTTGAATTTCGTGTATTTCGCATGGTTATGAATATTGACAGAGCCAAACAATTAACGATTGTTTGGTAAAATTTTGAATTTCGTGAAAAATGTTTTCTCTGAAAAGAGACACAGTTTCTCATAAGATACGTGTCATAATTCTAGGCTGGGGAGATCAGCTCATTCCGCTCATTATTTCGAGAAATATGGGCGTTTAAAATTTAGCACTAAATGGTCATTTTTAGTAAGATATGCACAAAACATTCGTCACTGGTTTCTATGTATGGAAATCTAATCATAGAGCCAAAGGTGCTGCTTCGGGTCAGCATAACTGGACAAATCTCAAAGAAAATCTCTGTTCACCGAGTAAAGATGTAAAGTAAAGCTGTTTGGGTCACACAAAATAAATTAATTGATTCTCGGGCATTTTTTTTTAAATCAGTGAGGGAGGAAGGGAAGCTTTTATTTTTAATTTTTATATTTCTTTTACAAAAAGTGAGCAAACATGGAGAGGATTTCGGCTGTCTTTTTACACACAGGAATATAGAAAGTGCATATTTATACAAATGAATTAATTTTTAATTTAAAAAATCAAACATTCCTCCAAAAACAAACTGTGGGTACGGCAATTTAAAGGCTTCATATCCTTCTGATGCTCTTCTTATTATCCTTGAAGTAAAAGTATTTAATGTATGGGGATTTGCCTCGTTACAATTATAGACACTCTCCTATAAATTGTAACAAGGAAAACATATTGGAGACGCAACTAAATAAATCTGCATCAGTCAGAAAATATAAAAAGTTTTGGGTCTTCCTGAGTTAGTACTAACATTGAAAGACACTGAAAGGCAATAAAAATGTCCATTGAGGGGGGCGGGGGGGGGGGGTCAAATTCAATGAGGGATTGTTTAAGAATTATAACACCTTTTTAGCCTTATTGTCAAATTGTTTGTCCAATAAGCTTGTATTTGAATAAATATAGGCATCTTTTCGACGCTTTTCAACTATTAACTAGTAACTTCTTAAGACGGTTTCATTGTTTTAACACGTGGATTCCTTGAGTTGTTTTTTAACCCTTTACCCAACGAATCTCCCGCATCCGCCCGCGTAATATCCAAATTCAGCAGTTTAAAAAATATTATTTTTCAAAAAAATTCAACAAAACCATATCCTGTGACCCCTCGTTGGAACGAGCTCGTCGAGCTCGTTCCAATGAGGGGTCACATGATATGGTTTTGTTGAATTTTTTTGAAAAATTTAAAAAAATGATATTTATAATAATAAATTTTGGTATCGTTCGTCTGCGTTGGGTAAAGGGTTAACTCCTTGATGCCAATATATTCCACCGACTATGACACCAAGTGGACTTGGGCGTGCAGTATGCTGTTAGCGTAAAATGCCTTTTGGATCTCGGTAGATTGTCCCCTGTTCCTTACTTCAGCCACAGTCATATTAACCCTTTGAACCCGAAAGCCACTTTTCGGGTCCAGGAGCGCAATACAATTGTAAAGGTTTTATAGTATCGGTCCCTGAATTCATAAAGTAGATAGCTGATCGAACCCCGATCAGGCTTCGATCTTTATCAACAGTGACTTGGCAACAATTGGGCATTGGGCTAAAACATGGTTGGTTGAGTTCAGTCCTCAAAAAAAACAAAGCTATGTTCATATCACGTAAAATCAACCAATTGACACTCCCACCCTTATTTCTATGGGGTAGACAAAGCTCTGAAGTTAGTGATCACAGGCTCTTGTGAGTAATCTTGAATAGTATTTGTACATGGAATAACCATATTGAACTCATTTGTTCTAAAGCGTGGACTCGTATAGATATGTTAAGAGTGCACAAGTTCACTCTCGATCGTAAGATCTTGGTAAAGATATACTTTGCATTCATTATGCCCCTTTTAGAGTATGCTGACTGAGTTTGGGATAACTGTTCAATAACTAAAGCTGCGTACTTAGAGAAAAATCAATTAGCTGCAGCAAGAATAATTGCTGGCGCAACCATGCAGCAATGCCAGCAATTTCTCACTTTATACTGAAACATGTTTGGACACTCTAAGACGCCGGTAGCATAAAAGCTTCTCCAGTTCTTCAAAATGTACCATCAGTTTGTTCTAAAGCGTGGACTCGTATAGATATGTTAAGAGTGCACAAGTTCACTCTCGATCGTAAGATCTTGGTAAAGATATACTTTGCATTCATTATGCCCCTTTTAGAGTATGCTGACTGAGTTTGGGATAACTGTTCAATAACTAAAGCTGCGTACTTAGAGAAAATTCAATTAGCTGCAGCAAGAATAATTGCTGGCGCAACCATGCAGCAATGCCAGCAATTTCTCACTTTATACTGAAACATGTTTGGACACTCTAAGACGCCGGTAGCATAAAAGCTTCTCCAGTTCTTCAAAATGTACCATCAGTTTGTTCTAAAGCGTGGACTCGTATAGATATGTTAAGAGTGCACAAGTTCACTCTCGATCGTAAGATCTTGGTAAAGATATACTTTGCATTCATTATGCCCCTTTTAGAGTATGCTGACTGAGTTTGGGATAACTGTTCAATAACTAAAGCTGCGTACTTAGAGAATATTCAATTAGCTGCAGCAAGAATAATTGCTGGCGCAACCATGCAGCAATGCCAGCAATTTCTCACTTTATACTGAAACATGTTTGGACACTCTAAGACGCCGGTAGCATAAAAGCTTCTCCAGTTCTTCAAAATGTACCATCAGTTTGTTCTAAAGCGTGGACTCGTATAGATATGTTAAGAGTGCACAAGTTCACTCTCGATCGTAAGATCTTGGTAAAGATATACTTTGCATTCATTATGCCCCTTTTAGAGTATGCTGGCTGAGTTTGGGATAACTGTTCAATAACTAAAGCTGCGTACTTAGAGAAAATTCAATTAGCTGCAGCAAGAATAATTGCTGGCGCAACCATGCAGCAATGCCAGCAATTTCTCACTTTATACTGAAACATGTTTGGACACTCTAAGACGCCGGTAGCATAAAAGCTTCTCCAGTTCTTCAAAATGTACCATCAGTTTGTTCTAAAGCGTGGACTCGTATAGATATGTTAAGAGTGCACAAGTTCACTATCGATCGTAAGATCTTGGTAAAGATATACTTTGCATTCATTATGCCCCTTTTAGAGTATGCTGACTGAGTTTGGGATAACTGTTCAATAACTAAAGCTGCGTACTTAGAGAATATTCAATTAGCTGCAGCAAGAATAATTGCTGGCGCAACCATGCAGCAATGCCAGCAATTTCTCACTTTATACTGAAACATGTTTGGACACTCTAAGACGCCGGTAGCATAAAAGCTTCTCCAGTTCTTCAAAATGTACCATCAGCTTACACCTCCATACATTTCCAAAAAGGTACCACCCATTACATCATCCATAAGTCAAGGACATTATCTTCGATCAAATTTAAATCATCGTGTTTCGTTATGTCACACAAATTTGCACCGGGCTTCCTTCGTCTCATCCGTTACCAACCAGTGGTATAGCGTACCTATTACAGTGAGAGATGACTCTCCCATTAGACATTTTAAGAGTTTCCTAAAACATGGCTATCGACGCCCACCATCATTTTACACTGGAGCCAAATCGCGACCAGTTCAAATAAACCATTGTAGATGAAAGTTGCGTTGTAGTCGTATTAACGTCCACCCATACAATAATCATCTCTCAGCTTCTCCTTTTTGTCAGTGTGGTGAGCACGAAGCAACTGAATATTTCTTGTTGCATTGTCCAATGTATTCTGGTGCTCGTAATTCCACCACGAATGTTCTTCCGTTCATGGTCGATATCTGCACTTGTCTCTTTGAGTCGGAAAGATGGAATAACTCAGAAAACTCCCAAATTTTCAGAGCAGTACAATACTACATCTTTCCGGGTGGACGCTTCCACTAAACTCAAATGGTTCTATAACCAACTGATGCTTGATTAATTTTAATCATTGCTTCTGTAAGGCATTAAGTGACGTTCCAGGTCTTGTCTCCATGTCCTGTCAGACCAGACAACAGATGCGGTCGGTGCCATTCTTCTTTAACGCGTGTCATATACTGCGGTTATACTTGTTGGAAAAATTCGAAGTTAAAACCCAGCTAGCATGCTGCCTTGGCGCGGCGTTTAGATGCCTTCACAGGTCACAGTTACTGTTGTCGTATTGCTGCACCAACGTAGTTTGTGACCGTTGGTGTCATCTCAGAGTTGCACCAATGATGTGTGCTACGCGGGATCTACGCTGTGCCCAAAGGGGCTAAACAGCCGTAGTTGATTAAACCAGCTAACAAACAATAGACAAATACACTGCACTCGAGCAGGTTGTATTTGTTCCCAAGGAAACGCTTTTCTGTTCAAGTATTTTTTCCATCAGGTTCTTCATCTCATTCTTCTCTCTGTCTCTCTTTTGCTCCTCTCTCTACTGGTCTATCTTCCATTTCTCTCGCCTGTATGCTAAGGTCTAACCCTTTACCAAACACGAAAAACAGACGACACTTATAAACAAAATTCTTGAATAACTAATGTTTTTCATCTTTTTTGTCTCAAAAACATAGGTTATGACCCCTCATTGGAACGAGCTCGTTCCAAAGAGGGGTCATAACCTATGTTTTTGAGACAAAAAATGAAAATTAATTGGCGATTTTTGTGAATAGCGATGGCCGATTTTTGCTGTTACGTTGGGTAAAGGGTTAAACAATATTACTTGCAGCGAATGACCCAATCTTTTAATTACTGAAGAACTTTGTTTATTTAGGGAGACGGCTCAAAATAAGTTCTTAGCTTCCTGCCGAATCTTGTCTATATATCTGTAGTTTCCTTCATTTACCTTGATAATATTACATACTTTGTTATTCGGCATAATGTGCAGTTACTTTGATTTTGTAGTTGAACTGACATTGTAGTATGTATAATATAAGTCTTGCTGAATAAATATTCTTTCAACTCGAAACAGTCTCTGTGATATAGGCTACTATGAAAATGTGACCGAAATGGAAGCAGTAAATGGTGGGCTTGGCCATGGGCTAGAAAACGTGTTATGGGCTAAAGCTCCATGTAAACATACACGTAATCATTTTGGCTTTTGAGTTCAGAACATGATGGACGGAGAAGCCAGTGTACCTGATGTTAATCCCCTGGCAGAGGTACACAGCTGTCGAATTGTTCATCTTAGTAACCGAGCACATCTTAGTAACCGTTGTAGTCGTATTAACGTCCACCCATACAATAATCATCTCTAAGTTTTTACAGTTACGTTAGATTGAAGGCAGACTGTGCCACCGTGTTCATACTGTTAAATGTCGCCAACCATGTTACTAGGGTCAGAACTGATTCAATATTTGTTTGGCATGTGCCATGCATTAATCAGTAAGTCATGCGCCCTGTCTAAACGGTCTTCTTTCATCATCAAATTTACGTAACCCTGAATGAACACATCTAAACGTGACACTTTCTCAAATATTCTTCAATAACCGGAAATTTTAATTTCTTAATTTCAAAACACAATTTTATGAATCCTCACTGAGATGAGCTGGCTCCAATTATAGGCGATTTGCTACGTTTTTTGCGGGAAGAATTGAAAAAGTAATAAAACGAAAATTGCGATTTTGTGAACAGCTTTGGATGGATACTCTACCGTTATGTCCGCATGACTCCTAACACCAAGGTCAAAATATCAAAATTTTTACCTCCATCTTTTCCCATAATGCAACTAAGAATTTAACCAATTCCGTCTTGTTTGACAGAGCTCACTGAGCTCTGTCTAGCAAGAATTAATTTGTTAAAATCCTGATTTCATTTTGGGCAAAATTTGTTATTTGGAATTTTGGCATTGGTGTGCCGGGATGGGGAGTTACAGATAAGATGTCTCTGCATAGTTGTCGTCGAACACGTCGATGGTGCACTTCTCTGCAACCAATGCTAACCCTACTTGTGTGGAGTTAGTATGTTGGGGATACTGACAGTTGCTCACCGTTGCTCGGTGGTTCTCTCCTGGTACTCCGGCTTGCTTCATCCGTAAAACTGTCTGACACGAGGTGAACCTGGCTGTCGCAAGTGTCGTAAACCCCAATCAATCAATAAATAAATAAATTTGCCGTCTATTAATTAATTTTTGGCCTATGAAAGAGTGCTGCGCTCTCCGGAAAGGTGTTTATTATATTAAGTTAATAATAAAAGACACAACACCGGTTTTGTTATATTTAGCTCGAAAATCGATTTCTTTTGCAACGGTGTCGTGTGGGGTTCAATTGGTTTTCATGGGTTAATTATGATTGCCTGCTGTGTTCGATAATCGAGATTACTTCGCGGAACTTTGATGTCAATGACAGGTGAGAACGGAAAGCCCATCTTCTGGTATTTATTTTATAGCCTTCGATTGTATTTAATCTCAGCTGGCATAAGCAAACAGGACCCGATCAATTAAGTCTGCACTCATTACCGCATCACAGATTCATTCAACTACCCGGTATTTACCTGCCGAGCTATCGATCTGCAGTGTTTACCCACAAGTAGACTGCATTGAATGTGATATATATGTCGTAATTGATGAGTATTGTCGTAATTCAAATCAATAGTAATAGTCAGTGTTTAAATCCGGGTCCCATTGTCCGCTTTATCTCACTACAAACACACGCCAGGTGGAATTATCGAGCGGTGTTTCAGTAGTTCATAAATACAAGTGCATTTGTATAGAAAGATGATTATCGGCTGTTAGAAAATAATAATTGACTTGCGCAGATTTTTGTCCGGGGTCAATATAACTTGGCACCGGAAAGTAAACTACTCGCTGTGCAAAGCATGGTTTGTTAACCAATTCGCTGCAGTGCTTTTAAACCTTTTATCCCTAAAACTTGCCGTGGTTTCTAGTTAAGTAGAAGATTGTCAAGAATAGACTGGACACCACTCTTGAGCCGGGAATCATACAGCATTTAATTTTTTACCATGTCATTTTAATTATAAAAATGATTTAAGTATACAACTGCTCTTTTTACACTTCTCATTTCTTTCATTATTCCATTGTCGTTGTCAATCCTGAAAGCTGCCATTTTATCCTGTCCTTTCTTTCTTCCTTTTCTGTTACTGTCATTTGCGTCACTGCATTTTTTAACGCTGTCATTTTCGTTGCGGCCATTTTACCACAGGAGCACATTGTTCTTACACGAAGGCTTCTATTGCTCATACCCCTGACACATTGTTCGAACCCATCGCATGCATTGTATTTAGTCAAATCTTTCAAATAAAATTTATTTAGAGAGAGGTCACGTGAAAGTCAAAATACCCCTACCTTTTTCTTAATGCAGAAATTCCAGCGACGAGCTTGCGATGTTTTGCCGCAAATACCGAACGTAATGGCGACTATTCTGCTAGAATTTATTCACACGTTTTAATCCTTTGTATAATAAACTATTTGAAATACCACTTTGAATCAGAAGACTCCGGTTACACACACGGGAAACATTCAGGGTTCTGAGATACATAATATAACATCAGACTGATGCAGTGACTTCATCTTCTTACAAATATTGAATGCGAGAAGGCGGATACACCAGACACAACACATAAAGACAATGATCAACTGACTTTCATGAATATAAATGATGGGACCATTTGATTAAGTTCGTCTGAAAACATGTAAGGATCAATCTAATCACATTACCTTCCATTTTTTACTGTAAAGTGGGATTGCCATTACATTTAGATGTGTTGTGGGCGTTGCAGTCGATTAACTTTGTGCCTGTAGCGCAAGCTATATATATATTATATATATAATGTTTATATTCTGAAAAAAACAAATCTGTTTCAGATGTGTTGGGTCTAGAAGATGCACCGGCCAAAAATGAAGAATATTAATCTAAATTAAGTTCCAATACACACACTCAAGTGTTGGACACCTGGATGCAAGGCGGGATTGCCAACCGTACGAATCCCGACCTGGATCAAAAATCAACATTCCAAATTCTTCGAAAACATGATTGTGTCCTTCAGTACACACACACAGGCCCGTGCCAATCTTTGTCTGTGGTCAACCACAGCACTTCCGTCTTACTGTAACCAGCGCGTTTGACACTTCCGTGTAGCTGCCATAAGAAAAGTGAACCAAGTATTCACGAGAATATCATATAATAAGCTGGATTCCAGCCATCGTTTGTGACGGTATTCATTGGTTCAGTGGTTTATGTGTTGGGATCCTAAATACCAGGCGGGATTGCCGGCGGTTTGATTCCAGGCCGGGGATCAAAAATCAACATTCCAAATTTGTCGAAAAACATGATTGTGTCCTCAATATACACGCACAGGCCCCTGCCAATCTTCGACTGAGGCCAACCACAGCACTTTCGACGTACTGTAGCCAGCGCGTTTCACACTTCCGTGTAGCTGCCGTAAGGAAAGTCGACCAAGTATTCATGAGAATATCATCTAATAAGCTGTATTCCAGCTATTGTTTGTGACAGTGTTCAATGGTCCTGTGGTTTAGGTGTCGGACTCCTGAATGCCGGGCGGGATTGCCGACGGTTCGATTCCAGACCGGGGATCAGAAATCAGCATTCCAAATTCTTCGAAAACATGATTGTGTCCTTCAACACACACACACACTCACACTCACACACACACACAACACAACACACGTTTGTTTTAGGGTTTTTCCTTTTTTTTCTTTGCTCTTTTAGTCTATGTTTAACCCGAGGAAGGTTTTTGGTATACCGAAAGTTTGATAGGATTGTTTTATTGTTTTATGTATTGTTTGGGGCTTAATTTAGATTATAGTCTTCACTTTAGGGCCGTGCATTTTCTAGACTCAACAAGTAGTGACGGAAGGCTGGGAAATACAACGACAATACTAGTCAACAGTGACCAAGTATTCATTCAATATACCGACACTGGCGGTATATTAATTGTCACTGTACACCATTTGGTTTTTATCGCTAAAATCGCAATCTGGATGTGTCTAATTGACACTTTAAAATTAGTTTTCAGTTCAAATCGCCGGGAAGCAGGCTGAATTGTAAATGCGCCCCAAAATGTCGGAGGAAATAAATCAATAATTTTATTGGCGATCAATGAGATCTTGGATTACTCCTCTTGCATTGCATCACTACCCGCCTGCTTTAGTAAACAAATGAATGCCCATATGGACATTTAACGCACACATGAAACGATGTGCAAACTGAACTGATTATGACATTTCGGAGAACAAAGTTTGGCACAATAAATACGCCACGAGACGTTTAGTTGGCGGATACGGTATCACAGCGAGAATAATATTAGGCTCGGCTAAGCCTCACCTACTGTTGTTTTCAGTACTCCTCATGTGACACCGTATCAGTCAGCTAAAGGTCTTGTGACTTATAAAATACAGTTTTGCCTTAAAGTGTATTGTATGAATTAATTTACCTCCCATCGGCCTGATATCGCCGGTTTCGACCCCCATGATTAAATTAACACTGAACCTTTCTCCATTTTAAAACAAAATAGATTCACCCACTTTCCTGTAATTTGTATTTTAAGGTGATACCATTCGGGAGGTCGATGTTGAACGGGTTAGCAATTCTACTCATCGGTTATCATTTCAATGTAACATGTTTCCTCATAGACCTACAGACAGCCGATACTGGTGTTCAGGAGACAGACGTACATTTATTTGATTGCGCATGTATGAAAGCTTGTTATAATTTTATTTCAATGCTCGCTGCTATAACAAGAAGTCACACGTTATTATTGATCATACTAGAAGATTAAATGTTGTTCTGTGTTGTGGAATTTGAAATTTATTCCACACCTCCATTATCCTTAAGCTTTTTGAGATGCAAATTTGCCATCGATTTGTGCATATTCACGCACTAATGTGACAGTTCGAAATACCAGCGGAATAAAATTTATTATATTATTTCACATAAGCACCAATGCTAAATTAATCGAACTGGATGACCTTCTGATCTTTTATTGTTAATGAACATTCTCCACTTGATTGATGCGGGAGTGCGGTGGCTGTGGTTCGAGCATTGGTCTTTAAACTGAAAGGTCGACGGTTCGATCCTCACCAGTGATAACTGCGTCGTGTCCTTGGGCAAGGTATTTAATCCCGATTACTCACGTTGCAGGACGTGAGCGCTGTGTTCTAACGTGTACTGCACGTCGATGGTGTACTTGCCTTCAACCGCAGCTAATTCTGCTTGTGCTGAGATAATAAGTTGGATAGTCCAACCCTGGCTGCTGAAAGTGTCGTTAAACCCAAATAATAATAATAATAATAATAATAATAATAATAATAATAACAATAATAATAATATTTATTATTATTATTATTATTATAATAATATTTTTATAATAATATTTATTATTATTATTATTATTATTATTATTATTATTATTATTATTATTATTATTATTATTATTTGGGTTTAACGACACTTTCAGCAGCCAGGGTAATAATAATTATTATTATTATTATTATTATTATTATTATTATTATTATTATTATTATTCGCCTCCAAAACACATCTCATGGTGTGCAGAAATAGAGAAAATAGTATAATTTGATTGGCAATTTTTTTGTGAACAACGATGGGCAATATTTTAGTTATGGTATGTCAATGGTTAATCAATTGAATGTTTACCTTGCCTTTCGCGGGTGTTGATTGGCCAATCAAGATGTCTTCACATTTTTCAAGAGTCGATGTTGGTGAAACACAGTAACTGGAAAACTAAGTTTGCCCATCTGGTTCATTTGCCGTTAAAGTAATGGACCGTTCATTATGTTTTACTGCATGAAGATCAACAATACTACGCAAGTGAAGGGTCTGAAGACGGGAGAGGGGAAGTAATTCAGAGGAGTATGGCAAAACTCAGCTGTTGTGACTTTGACTGATATTCAAGGTGTCTGATGACATACATTAACCCCTTCAAACTGTTTGCGTAAAGGAAAATAATTGTGTGATTGATTGATAAACAACATAATGGACGACCAGAAGTTATATGATTCAGTACAAATTAAATCCAAACATCCAGAAACGTAGCTAGAGGGGCGGAGGGGGTGTCTCACCGCAATTATCTCCTAACATTTTAAAAATTTAGTTCATATTAACTCAAACCAGTTTATTTATTTATTTTTTTTTTTTTTTGGGGGGGGGGGGGGGGGTATTTTAACCCATTTGATTTGAGAGTATATAAACATTTTAGACACTGAATCAGATTAATTCTCTCCTGGTCTTTGTTCTCCAGTGGGACTCAAATTAAAGGCGTCACATTACATTGAAATTTCAAACTGAGAAGAAAATCATTATTTATCACTTGATGGTTTAGCGTGCAGCATTCCCACAGCGTCCAATGTGTATCAGCCTTCAGTCAGTCCAACAATTAACATAATGACAGATTCAACACCACAGCCCGCTTTTGTGGAGTTTGCAGGTCAGCAGAACATTAATGTAATCTTGATCGAAAGCCGTGCAGTTCAAGAAAAAGCTTATTGTGACCACGTCTCTTTGTAATGGTAAATATCTGGACAATAAAAGCACCTCCACAGACCATGATTTCGCTGACTGTGGGTGTGTTTTTTTTATAGAAAATTCATCGAATTCTATTCCTAATTTAGAAAAAAGTGGTTTTCAAGTTTTGTCACTACTAAAAAGACAAATTATCTTGCATCTTTTGTCGAGACATTTATGGAATTTTCGAGGTTATTTTTTATGGATGAATGATCGCACAACGTAGCTACATGTCTGAATGTTTTCAACACAGGGTAAGTATATCTGTTCAAATAGAATTCACAGCTGTACCACACACATTTACTATTATCGCGGTTTATCTGGAACAAACAAAATTCGCTATAAAGATAAGGAGTTGATGGGTCCAGGCTCTAGGTAGGATGATCGGAAGGACTGTAGGTCGGTAGATCGTCAGCGAATGGTATACAAAAACAGGACGACATAATTACGAACCGAAAATTGAGCGTAGGGTGTCAATAACAATCGAATCACGCAACCTTACAGAGCAGTATGATTAACCACATGAACCCGAGAGGCCGCCTTTCCGGCACGGGAACATGGTACGTCATAATTTAATTAAGTAGGATGGCTGCCCCACGGCTGCACGTTGAAAATATTAATTTGTCTACACCAAATAAGGAGTATGGATTCTTCCAATTGCTGCCGTTGAACTGACATGGAAGATACCACTAGGGTTGAAATGGTTAAATCATTGCTGACACTACCGATGGTAGGAAACAGAGTTCAACCATTTGCAGTAGAAGCTCTTCTATGGAACAATGCACCCAGGAAGCACAAATCAAAAGGGTCAATATAGTCATTGAAGGTTACATTCCAAACACAATGTTTGAAACATTTTGAAACTTTGGGTGAGGTTCGTCGTCAACACCAACGAATAATATCGTCGAAGACTCGAATTGTGCAATCTGGGCTGGGGCGAGGACATTCTTTAGGACTGATTTCGATCCACAGTCTGTCCCTACATGTGGACAACACTGCGATACCTGACTTAACCCTTTACCTAACCTGAAAAGCAGACGACACTTGCAAAAATAATTCTTGAATAACTAATTTTTTTCATTTTTTGTCTCAAAAACATAGGTTATGACCCCTCGTTGGAATGAGCTCGTCGAGCTCGTTCCAACGAGGGGTCATAACCTATGTTTTTGAGACAAAAAATGAAAAAAATAATGAAAATTATTTGGCGATTTTTGAGAATAGCGCTGGCCGGTTTTGGTCGTTACGTTAGGTAAAGGGTTAAACAGGAAGCGAATATTGGATATATTTTGTCTCAGGATTTGATATAAGACTAGGTTTTCTGTTTTACCGATTTGCTCAATTTTGAGCATATGCAATTTCATGTGCTGAATAGTTGCTTTTCCAAATTGATTGTGGTCACCGCTACGTGATAAAAATAGACAGAGTGAGTTAATACGTTAAAGAACACTTGAGCCGGTTACGAATTGTTTGTTAAAGAGACGGAAAGAAATAGGCTTTGAGTTGAAATTGCTTACACTGCGCACACGCAAACAGGATATTTATGTTGAATTAGTTTAAATGTTATTTTAAACTAAGAAATGTAGGCTCCAATTGTTTCTCTTATTAATCCCAGTGTAATATATGTGTTGTCAAGGAATAACACTTTTAATGACTTTAAAAGTCAGTTGGAACGTGGTTATACGGGCCCGAACAAGGTTTGTCCAGCGATGCTGAAAGCCTTGGTAAACTAAACTTTGACTAAGTCCGTATAATCACGTATCAACCTCATTCAAAGTCAGCATCTGTAACATGTTCACACATATTGATTTTCATCTTAACCTCTCAAAATTTATATCTTAGCCTTCTACACATGAATTTAACTTTATACTCCGACCTCCTTTTCCAAACGATTTGAAAAAAAGCTTATTATAATTTAAACGATTAACGGTGATAAGGTTTAATTAACAGACTTGTTTTAAGAGACGACGGGTGAAGCTAAAAACTCGATTTCTCTCTCATCGAACTGCGGCAATCTGATTGGCAGACGATTCCACATCAGAACTCTGCTGACGTTACAACATTAACAACTTATGAGATGACGTTCTTGAATCAATACTGAAGCGCGGGCTGTTTTGAGCATTTATAATCAGGGGCGCATTCTGAGACCACCTGGAGTTCTTGCCCGTGTCTTCCAGGAGAATCCTTCATTTTGAAGGTGCCACAATTGCATTGTCATTCCCGCATGAACCGATGCAGGATCTGGTTACTTTCTTACTTTGGTTTGCAACAGAAAAGTAGTTCATCATCAGAATGAGTTTGCTGTTTGTTCCCCTACTCATGTTTTCGCAATACATCTTATCGTATCTCGCAACCCGTCACTGTCAGTCGGACGTCACTAAGAACATAGACACACATCAATTAGAGGCGACATAACATGGCGCTTTAATAACACTGTGTTCTCTGCGTGCTTGAAATCCACAAAAACAACCCACGTTGGAAACACAGTGCACACGGAGCAAGAGTGCTTTTAATTCAATAAAGCGTGTTCACTTTTTCCCGGTGGACTCTGCAGAAAATTTCCATCCCATTACTGTTACACGTCAGATCGAAAAACCAATCAATACTGAGTTAGTTTCTCATATATCTCGCAGTCTAGTCGGAAATAAAATATCTTTTATAGCAGAATAATTCTAGTGCGTGATTATTTTTTTCTTCACTTCAGTATATACGCAGAATGACACACCCGTGTGAATGGGTTAATCGATATGGCACTAGTGTCAGCGCGGAAGGATAAAACAAGAGGCCTGCCTGCGGCCTCTTGTTTTATCCTTCCGCGCTGAGACTAGTGCCATATAGATTAACCTATTCACATGCGAGTGGCGTTCTGTGTTTTTACACGCCTTCACGTCTATAAAAACAATTATTAGAAGGACACTCAGCGATCGACGATTTGTTTTTTTCACATCAGTGAGGGATGGAGAATTTTATTTTTATTTTTTGTTTCCGTCGAGACTATGAATATGGCAATCCAGGCCAGAGTATCATGTGTTATATGCAGTTAAGCGATTTGAACGTAGCGGCTACCCACGAAGTGGGTTGCCGCTTCGTTCGGATGGCTGAACTAATTTTATATAGAAATGCATTTTTAAAAATATTTTTTCGATATTAAAATGCGAAGCAGGAGACGTTTAATACCGTACAAGCGTTCAACTAACCGATAAAATCTCTCGAATGAGGACGTCATTCAATGCATGTATACTCATAGTTAGAAATATATCCCAAACAGTGACATTTTCTCTTGTATACAAAACGCACGTGTTCGTTTCGCACCATTCGATGACTTCGTATTTTTGGAAAGTGTGGAATTTTTTACTCATACGTTTCATCAAGTCAGTTCCACTATATTTACTTAGTGCCCATGGTTATTTTACATGATAAACCATTACTGAAATCGACTCCCCCGTATATGGATTCAAGCTTCTTATCACTAGATCCCTTTGAAATCGACCCAGAAATTTGCGACATTTCGCGTTTATGTTTCTCATTTTCGTGGCACAACTAGCGGTGAAAACACCAATAAAATGTACCAATACGCTCGAAAAAAATTAATGCCACGGACTCGTAGAAGCTAAAATTTTGGGTTTTATTTTTGTCTAATGCATTAGTTTTTATCTTTTGTATTACGCCATGTAAACTGTTTATTATATTTTATTATATATCAATGAATGGACTCCGATGATAGGAATCACAGAACAAACTTGACATAGTTCACTATATAAACAAAATATGACTAGTGGTAGAAGTCGCGGTACAAAAATTGATTCATCCTTTCAACTTGGTATGCATATTTTTGTCGTGAAGAAAAAGAAAGACTTGAAGTGAATGAGCAGGCGTAGGGCGGAGCTGGGCAAAATAAATTTCGAAGGTGGATAAAATATTTTGTCTGCTGTCAAAATATTTGTTCCCCAACTTCATTTCACCTCGAGCTTGGTTAAGGATGCGTATACCCCAAAAGCAAAGGTTCATGGTCTTTTCTGGGAAAAAATACACAGAAAGGCACGCGCGTATGAATGGGTTAATCGATATGGCACGAGTGTCAGCGCGGCAGGATAAAACGAGAGGCCACATGCCTCAAGTTTTATCCTTCCACGATGGCACAAGTGTCACACATGAGCGTGTCGTTCTATGTTTATTAAACGCCTTCACGTCTATAAAACAATTATAAGAAGGACACTCAGCAATTCATTTGACAACTATCAACAAGTTATTTCGCAATCGGTCCAGTTACGGGTGATCAATCGTCTGTTAATGTTTACAAACACATGTGCGATTTTGGGGGAAATTCCCGTGGGCAGATTTATAAATAGGCCAAACACGTATGTTTGTACAATCGTGGTACATGCATATTTGAGCAAGTTCTATTTTGTTATCACTATACAACTAATAATGATTGGTTTGAACTCCCCCTTCTAAACTTTAGAAGTAATTCTATACACAAAGATGTTGTTATTTAGTTTATTGCCTTTGCGATACCTTATTAGAACGCAATCGCTTCGTTTAAACTGCACGGCTTCTGTGATTGCAGGTCAAACGGAAATTCCAAGGAGGCGGGGTTATGTTCAGTTTTGACAGATGAAGTGATCATCCCAAAATATTCTATCAACGATTTTGGTTCAGCACATGTGTGCGGTACGGATTTTCATTTTTCGCATGGTTTAGTGTTGCCGGAGATGGGGATTTAATAGAAAAGGTGTGTAATAAAATAACCTTTCTTGCCAATTAGAGCACCCCCCGTTCTTTTTTTGGCTTAAGTATGCAGAAATATGGGATGCATAACTATAGAAAATCAGCTTAAGAAATATGAGAGTATGGTGTATTCTCACTTTGCCAGCAGGCTGCATTAAGAAATTTTCGCCCCTGTGCTATAGTCTGTTTTGGTATTGGTAACAGATATTCACAGTCGTTGGTCCTCTATTTGTTAGCAGTGTTTGCTACGAATCGGCAATAATTGGTAATGAGCTGACAATCACAAATGTGAAAACTTACTTAGCAGTCATCAACTTTTAAGCACAAATCAGAACAATCATTACAAACATCTGTTTACATGAGCGCTAAAATTTAAATTTCAGCTGTCTTTCTCCGTCGATCAAAAATGGAATCCATTGGTTAAATTCACAATTGCGCTGAGGAAACAACTGAGTGTAGAATTTTAAATTCAACAATCTATCGTCCCTTGAGTACAACAAGGCGCTATGTGCAATGCCTTAGCTAGTTGCTCTGGTAGGGACGATACTTAAAAATAAATATATATATTAAGTTATTAAAACCTCTTGAGAACAATACCTGCTGCCAAAGTGAGAACACCCCAAGAGTATATGAACAGATTTTAGGGAGTCCTGGCATGAATGTGTATAAATGGTTGACAGATTTCAAAAAAGTGTAGAGGACGAGTTCTTTTACTAGTGTCACAGGAGGAGAGATAAGTGCGGGAACCGGGGTTCGATCCATCGACCCCCAGCGCACAAAGCGACCGATTTACCACGCGACAAAGAGATCTGGACCAACCAGGCGGATTGGTAAATGGCCTTTATACCTTGAGCGCTACACTACTCTCCCATTCTTTTGAGATTCACCACACGTGAATCTCACCCAGGTTCCTCCCTCAGAGCGGTCGAAACACCCGCAGTGTAACCTACTGCTGAGGATCGGATGAACCCCCAAATGTAACAGATCGAGAGAGAAGTGCGGGAGCCGGGATTCGAACCGTCGACCTCCACGACACAAAGCGAATAATTTACCGCGAGACTAAGATATCCAGACCATCCAGGCTGGTTGGTAAATGGCCTTCATACCTCGACTGCTACACTAATAAAATAGGACCCGGTAACTAATGGCTGGACGGAAATCTTCTAAAGTGGGCACCATATGTGTAAACGTTTGGCTAAACTTGAGTTCATACCTATGTTGGGGGTAATGATATAACCATAGCTGCCGAAAGTAATCTTAAACGTCCATAAATAAATACTAAATCACCAATCGTATAAATGGCAGAGCATCACCGATATAGATTTTTATTGCTGAAAGTGGCGTTTAGAGAAATCCACCAATCAAACTTGCGTTCAGCAGGTTTAAGGCGATAATGTCAGTGTACAGATTAGCAACGCTTTCGTTTCAGAAAACGATGTATGGAACTCATAATATAGTTAAATGGAATGAATTCGAAGAGCTGGGCGAATTTGACAAGTAGTCTGAAGAGCTGATTGAAGTAATAAATTTTACTCTCTTCTCCCAGCGTACCTGCCCAATTCGCACCGGTGTCCGTATTCGGAGACACATTAATGAATTCCCCTACTCGAACTTGTCCCATTCTCCAAATTTACCACCACACTCCCTCCCGTTTAACGTAGTTTAATTCAAAGGTCATCCAGTGATGTAACAGTCATGGGGGGGGGGGGGGGGGGGGTATTTATTTATTGGAATTTAACAACACTTTCGACATCCAGGGACACCTCGTGTGGGACAGTTTTACGGGTGGAGAAAGGCGGAGTACCAGGAGAGAACCACCGAGCAACGTCGGACAGCTGCCAGTTTCCCCAACGTACTAATTCCACACAAGCACGGTTAGCATAGGTTGAAGACAAGTGCACCATTGACGTGCAGTGCGCCTTGGTACACAACACCACCGTGCCCCCGACCCTGGGCCTACACCTATGGGGGATACACACTCCAAACCAAGTAATAGCCACGAGGCAAGTGAAGTTCGAAGAAAAATATGTTTCAGCTGTCATTTGGTTAGAGAAAAATATTTGACCCCCCCCCCCCTCACACGCACGCACGCACGCACGCACGAACGCACGCACGCACGCACGCACGCACGCACGCACGCACGCACGCACGCACGCACGCACGCACGCACGCACGCACACACCCTTCACATAACATGGCTACACCCCTGTTGGCAACTGAGTGAGAGTACATTGCAAAGAGAATTTAAAACTTCATTCATTATTAATTAGGTTAGGTACTGTAGCCAGCGCGTTCCACACTTTCATGCTGCTGCCGAAAGGAACATGAACCAAGTAATCATGAGGACTTCATCTAAAAAGCTAGATTCCAGCCATCGTTTTTTGACGGTGTGCAATGGTCTAGTGGTTTAAATGCTGGACTCCTGATTGCCAGGCGGTGTTGCCGAGGGTTCGAATCCCGGCGGGGGATCAGAAACCAACATTCAAAATTCCTCTAAAACATGATTGTGTCATTTGAAAAAACACACACAAGCCCGTGCCAGTCTTCGTCTGAGGCCATCCACAGCACTTTCGTCGTACTGTAGCCAGCGCGTTCCACACTTTCATGCTGCTGCCGAAAGGAAGATGAACCAAGTAATCATGAGGACTTCATCTAAAAAGCTAGATTCCAGCCATCGTTTTTTGACGGTGTGCAATGGTCTAGTGGTTTAAATGCTGGACTCCTGATTGCCAGGCAGTGTTGCCGAGGTTTCGAATCCCGGCGGGGGATCAGAAACCAACATTCAAAATTCCTTTAAAACATGATTGTGTCATTTGAAAACACACACACACACACACACTTCACATAACATGGCTACACCCTTGTTGGCAGCTGAGTGAGAGTACATTGCAAAGAGAATTTATAACTTCATTCATTATTAATTAGGTTTTGAGTGTGAATTGACATTTCAGCATCATCGTGTAATGGACTGAACATAATATTTTGTGCTCATTGGTTTGAACTGCCGTTATGTAGTAAAGAATGTCAATGAACTTGTGGAATAAGTTACGTGATAACCGCAACTATCTCAGTTTTTGTTATTGCAATGCTATTGGCGTTGCTAGTAATTCGTTAAGATGTCGAACAGTCTGATGTCACCACCTCGTGCCCTCAACCCACCTGCTCTTCTTTTACGAAAATGGTACGTGATTACAGAATGAGTTTTAAAAATACAGAGCATCCAAATGTGATAATATAGCCATTCCCGTCAAACATTTTATGCAAATGTAATAAGACGGAACACAACGAGGGTGGAGTACGGGGACAGGAATCAACGAACCGAGGAGGAATAAACTCCAAGAAAGAGTCGTTGATTCCTGTCCCCCGTTCTCTACCCGGGGTGTGTTCTGTATTTATACCATGATTATCTATTCTGCTATATAAGAAAAGCCTATGATATACATTTTAGCTTCATGCACCAACCATGGTGAACACGCCTGCAATGGGGTTTCAATAGTTAAAATTTACACCCACAGTGGAACTACATCCCAGATGACCTTTGGTGACGTCAACCTCAATGCGAACTTGTCTAAATTTATCGCACGTCGCCTCGCGAAGAGTGAAATGAAAGTGGCAATTATTTATTACGTTTTTAAATGGATGCCAAAAAATAACAAACATGCATTGTCTCATGTTAATAAAGCATCCATAACTCGAAATAGTATGTTATTATTATTTCATTTCGTTTCGGCAATAAAATTAACAGCGGAAGTACCGCTCACCGATGCTCATGTAAACAAAAACAAATTCGCACGTTTGTACGGCTGCTGCTCGGTAAAATCTAGAAAAAATAATAGCGACTCTTAATAATGTGACGATCGTGGTATAAATAAAATATACCCATAGTAGCTTGGTGTACCAAATGTTCATCACTCGTGGTGAAGTGGTGTTAACCGCGCGCCGAAGGCTCGCGGTTAACACCACTTCACCACTAGTGGTGAACATTTGGCATACCAAGCTAATATGGGTCTATTCTATATTTATATCGCAGTTAAACTTGAATTAAGTGGATTAAGCTGTTATTTTTAGAGAACAATGTAACATTTGGCGTTCTGATTATATTCTTGTTTAACACTGCTTTGTTTCGATGCATTTCATTCACGTCATAACGTCACTCACATGCGTAACGATCAGTCAGATGCGTTCTTATTTGGCGTTCTTACACATTGTCGGGATTTCACACGTTGTGTACCAAGCACATTTCTCAATGTCTATATTGTGGCTGGTTATGTTGAATACAGACAGCAATCGAGGTATAGACAAATTTACTTGCTTTTGTCCAAGAAATTTTACCTTCAGTCGGCCTATTTTTTCTACTTCCATCGAATGCCCCATCTCTTCCAATTTTCAAATCTTATCTGTTCTAAAAAATATTATCCTGATGCTGAGTAACCTAATGTTTCAAGTGCCTAAACACTGTATAGATTTACATCTAGTAATGCTTTTTGATGTTGTTCAGCGCCTTGGAACTTTTATAATTTGTGCTATATAAATTTTATTATTAGTAGTAGTATTAAGTGAAATAAATAGACTTTACCTTGACCACACCATAATATAAACACCACAAACTCTGGCTAGTGTGTATTTGTAACTTTTCGAATATAAGATAAGTGGTATGACACGAAAAACATTGTCAGCCGTTTTAAAGGTATGTTATTTTAATTGTTGCCCCCTCCCCATTCCCTCCAACACACACGCACTTTTTAACAATTTTCACATACGGGACACATCTTCTTGTTAAATTTCCACACCCTCTCAGGACGAACGTACAGACTGTTTCTGGGGTGGTACAGAAAAAGGCGGCTTCGAAATAAGGATTTCTATTATTTCACTGCACTGAACAGGTAAACCATTGGACGAGTCGTGATAGTTTCTTTTACAAAGTGACCTTTTATTCTTCAGAAGCGACAAAATCGAAAAGCGGCGTGTTTACATTGCGTCAGTGTGTGTCGAGCAGTCTGTTCAGCTGTCTATTGATCTAGATTCTCATATTCCGCCGATGGAGCGCGCTGATTCAGGGGAATGTCCGGCATTGAACTTCAAACCGAGAGATCCATGGTTCGATCCCAACCAGGGGCAACTGCGTTGTATCCTTGGGCAAGGCACTTGATCCTGACTTCCCATGTGGGGCACGATTGCACTGTGTACTAAGGCGTACTGCACGTCGACGGTGCACTTGTCTTCAACCAATGCTAACCCTGCTTGTGTGGAGTTAGTACGTTGGGGAGTCTGACCGTTGCTCGCCGTTGCTTGGCGGTTCTCTCCGGGTACTCCGGCTTCCTTCCTCGTAAAACAGCGACACGAGGTGACCCGGGCTGTCGAACTTGTCATTAAACTCCAATAAATAAATAAATATTCCGTGCAGTTAACGAAGCGTGATCAGTTTAACCCTTTACCTAACGTAACGGTCAAAACCGACCAGCACTGTTCACAAAAAATACTTTCCAATTTTCATTATTTTTTCATTTTTTATCATAAAAACGTAGCTTATGACCCCTCATTGGAACGAGCTCGCTGAGCTCGTTCCAATGAGGGGTCATAAGCTATGTTTTTGTGATAAAAAATGAAAAAAATTAGTCATTCAAGTATTTTATTTGCAAGTGTCGTCTTCTTTTCGTGTTTGGTAAAGGGTTAGCGAGAGCAGATCAGATAGATGAAACATGACGCTAACGGCGTCGTGTTTGATCTGGCTGATCTAGTCTCGTCAACCAAGCGGAATTTGACAACCCAGACTGATTGATTTGTTTATTGTATGGCACTTGTTATTTAAAAATTGAATACGAAACTTGAAATTCGAAAATATAGAAATTGTGAAATCTTTGTCTAGAGAGTTCGGCGCGAAGGCACGCCGATATTTTGCCTCGCGTTTGTAAAACTGTCACTTCGAAGACATGGACTTCGTTTGAGGGAATCATGATGTGGACTTGAAAAAAGGTGGGACTCTCCTTTTCTGGCGATCCCATGTTGAAGATCAAACTGCATTGATACCGAGGTTCTAATTGTTGCAGTCAAGTAATATGATAATGTCGTTTAACAAGAACAATGACCTCTGTTTACTGTCTGTGATAAAAAAAATAATTTTGTGAATTTATTTTTTTTTTGGATCGTTTGGGTTTCGTCGCCTGAATGCTTGAATGTCCTATGTCCCATAGGGGACATAGGACATTCTAGTTCTCAGGCGACGATTTGCGTCATAAATAGTATGTGCTGGGAATAAGGGCCCCGTAAAAAAACCTTATTGTTGAGTGAGGTGGCTCAGGTGAGTAGACGAGTGCTCGTCGTTCGCAGTACCGAGTCACATTATCCACGAATGCCATTGTTAACAGAACATGGAATATCGTTTTTAGCAGTATTGTGTTCAGAGCACCTCATAAACTAAATATCTTTAACAAAACCCCAGATATTTTGCCGCTGCTCGTCTCTTTAGACATGTGATCGCATTTAAATGAAGAACAATGTTTTAAACTGTATTTATTACCAGGTTGGCGATTGAAACAGCTGCTTACACAATACGATCTTTATTGGCTTCAGAGACTGGTTTGACTTATCTCTTTGGAATCAGACACTCCGAGCTGTGTTTTATAAAGATGAGACGGAGAATCTAATGTATATCCATTTGTATTCTACACGGGGAGTATGACATTTCTTTTCCATTATTGACCTTATCCGAGTGTTCAGATATTTGCAACAAGTGTGATCGATAGAAATCATTATTCGATTACCCAGGAGATTCCAGTTTCATCGCCCAGTTTTGCATTTGAATTTGTTTCCGTTTGTTATTCACAAGTTTATCACATTTGCCTGGAAAGGTCACGTGGAACTGATTAACGGGTTAGTTGGGTAGAAATATGTTGATGACAGAGATGGCCCTGTAGTATAGAGTTTTGCCGACATGGAAAGAAAATATGTCAGCTTCTTTGCAGCTAAACCACTGCCGCATTGCGGTAAGTCTTGCAGTTAGTTTTATTGTAACAGTGATACCATGTGATTCCAGATTTTTGCCAAAGGTTTATTAACCGTTTCCCCTATTCAAATAGAAGACAATAATTGCAAAAATAAAATCTTGACAATTGTTTATTTTTGCCACTAAAACATAGCTTATGACCCCTAAATGGGGTCATAAGCTATGGTTTTGAGACAAAAATAATGAATAATGAAAAACTGATAATAAAATCTGAATGGCGACTCTTGCGGATAGCGATGGTCGAATTTGGTCTTTACGTTGGGAAAAAGGGTTACCTTTGCAATATTTTACCGGTTGATACAAAACACTGTCTGCGGCAAATAGGTTAACCATTTTTATTTTCGGAGTGAGGTTCATTAAGGGCTGTAGGATTATTATTTTTATTCATCATCTACGGCGATTTATTGTTTATTGTAGCGTCCGCTGGTCGATTACCCATTTTTTCTCCAGTAAGATTTTATGTTTGCCTGGTTGAATGGATTAATATGCAAATTATATTTTTGTGGAGAAAGCCATGACTTTAGTGACATAAACGGTTCATGGCTGCATTGTAATTAAGAAGCCTTATTTTGACGAGCGATAATTCTTTGCAAAACCATATTATATAGGAATTATATTTTTAATGAAATCGAGAAAAGTCGGAATCTAATTAAAAATTAACTTGTCATTTTGCTGTTCTTGGTAGAATCATCTCATCATTTTTGGAAACTATCGAATACATTTAGAGTGAATGATTCGCAAAAGGTGAGGTAGCAGTCGTTTAGCACTTAGAGTCTCAGTTTTCCATTGAAAGATTGTTCATTCGATTCTAGCCGGTGCCACTTGCGTTGGGACCTTGCGCAAGACACCTCACTCTATTTAATTTTGCTGGTGCTTGAACGCGTGCATTGAGGCGTATTGAATGTGAATGGAGCACATGCCTTCGGACAATGCATACTGAAATAAAGCCTCTCTTCTGGTGCATCAGAAGGACGTAATCCTGATAGTTATTTACCTCCTCCCGATGGTTGTGTTTATGTAATTTGGGTTCATGCAGTCGCATAATTGCCCGCCATTGTATGTCACTTGTTCCTGAATGCGTGGCCCATTAAAAACACACAACAAACGCGTTCAATCATTCCCTTGTTCTACAAGCTTGTGTCAAATGTCTTCATCATACACGTGACATCATTTGTTGTTCCCTTAGAAATTTCCCAGACGCCGTTAGAATGCAGTGAAAAATAATAGGCGTCGAAATACTGAAATTTTACCTCCAATGCGCCGATAAAAGAAATCTCCAAAATTTCAAAACAAGAAGGGTTGGACACTGTTTTGTTGTGTTGCATTTAACCTGTTGCAGTTTCTGTCCATAGCAATTATTTGTCACCGTTTTATTTATTTGATCTCTATATGGTTATTCTGTCTGGTCTCTTGCATTGTTCCACACTTGTACGACCTTTTCTCGACATTCGACACTTCAGGATTTCCTTATTCAATCTAAGCTGTGAGACATATTTTTAAATCTCTGTTGGCGTTTATGAAGCTTCTACACAAGGCAGATCTCAAATATAGAAACACCCCATGTCGTAGGGATTTGTTGATTTTAAGTTCCACCATGCACAATGGTCCGAGTGCTAGGAATATTTGTCCTTGTTTTACATTAGAGTACATTTACTGATATAAAATTTTATCATATGACTCGTCCGTTTTGTTCACTTTAAAACATTTGATATTTTGTTTTTATATCAATCAGTGATAAATAAAGCCTTCCGTCAGTTTCATTGGTCAATTTTAAAACTAGACAATTTGATTTGCTGAACAAAATACAACTGGACCACATTTTCATAATTTGCATCGTTAGAGTTGGGAGCTTTCATTGGTCAATTTCAAAACTGGACAATTTGATTGGCTAAACAAAATACAACTAGGTTACATTTGCATAATTTCAGTAGGGAGAATTTACGTTATCTGTCATATTTAGGGTGGGTTATATTGTATTAATCTTTTACCTACAAGAAAAACGCCATTCCTTTTTTTTATATTTTCACTTTTTGCTTCCAAAGCATAGGTTATGTATGACCCCTAATTGGAACGATCTCAACGAGCTCGTTCCAATGAGGGGTCATAACCTATGTTTTGGAAGCAAAAAATGAAACATTTTAGTTATACGAGGATGTTTTTTCCAAGTGCCGTCTGCAACTCAAGTTAGATGATGGGTTAAAAAGTCATACTAAGTGGCCAATTTGTGCGTGTGTGTGTCATATGATAAACAGAATATGAAATGAGTGTTTTTCTCATATAATATTTATGAAACTCGTCCGAATTTTCCGTTTGGGCTTGCCAGAGGCTCGCCAAAAAGGAAAATTCTTAGACTCGTTTCATAAATATTATATGAGAAAAACACTCATTCCATATCCTCTTGGTAGAACATGGGTAACCAAGGCCTTCTCATACGAGAACCGCGACAAATCAGCGGCCGGCCGACCGAAGTGTTATTATTATTATATATTATACGACTATCATAAAAAACTCCTCCAATACCACTGAAGGTTGCACACCAAGTCTGACTGACCGGAAAACGGGAGTCTCAACTATTCCAAATCGATATCATGTTTGTTCCAAACGAGACTAACGTGATGTCATTGTTGTGCGTTAATTTTTGGAAGCGACGATGATACAACCATAAACTAAAAAGGGGAGTGCCTTTACAATGGACGCTCCAGGTCTGCTTGAAAATACTTTCCATAGCAATTTCGATGAAGTAAGTCCGTCAGAAAAGTAAGAAAATCTGTTCCCGAAAGCGTTCACAATCAAGTTGATTTTAGACTTCCCGGCACTGTAACAAAATACAACTGTCTGAATATTTCCAATTTCTGGAGTTACGATGTAAAATGTGGTTAAAATCATGATCATGTCTTCTTGTTGATACTTCAGGCACCGGCTTCCATTTTTAAATATCCACTGTCCATTTAATAAACAAAACACAAGAGTCGATCATTGTTATATTCCGTCTCATTTGCGAAACAATATCAGCCAGATCAAACAGGACGCCTTCAGCGTCCTGTTTGGTCTAGCTGATCTGATCTCACCAACCCCACGGAATACGACGGTCTAGATAAACTGACTGTTGTAGTAATAATCTGTATTTATCAATCAGTTAATAAATAGGTCTGCGTGATACAGCGTGTAAATTGTCGCTATTTAGCCTCTCTGATCTGACTGCATCAGTTCCCCAAGATACAAATCCCATTTGGCGCCAACCAATATTACGAAGTCGTCAATTAGGGATTATTTATTTATGAAAGCAATTAGCTATCTCTTCAGCGAAGAAAGGTATCACGAAGGACAAAACTATCGCTGAATTATTATTGACAGTGACAGGAACAGCGACAGTCGATAACTGGGTGTACTTCATGTGCGTCGAGGGTGACGACGGAAAATTGCAGCCATTGCCGATTTTTTTTTCAAAAAATAGATAGCTGCCTTTTACATAATTCTAATAAACTCTATTATTTCACCTCACAAAATTATATAATATCAGACCAGTTGGCTATACTTAATTGTTTGTTATATATGTGACCAATAGACGTGGCGTGTCAATAGTGGTATTGTTTCTAGACAATACCCCTTAAACTGACACAAAAATTTGGACATGTATCAGTTATTGATAATTCATGTGTGTCGAAAATGCAGACTAGAAAAAAATCTTTAACCATAAAACTAGCTGCACGTGTAGTAAATATGTCCCCTATAAAACCTCGATTCCTTCGCTGTCAGTCTTTAAGCTACAACATTTTAGTGTAATCGCTCATATTGTTTTGCTTCCAACTTTAGACATTGTAAAGTACAGTAGAATTACTTGCAAACGGAACCGGAAAACGGGATACAGTAACAGTTTGGGCAGAAAATGGTGAAGAAATAGAATCTGAATACATCGAGATTACGACATTTATGTAAATACTTCAGAAAATATTCACAGACCCGACATACTTTTTGTTTTGTATCTTTGTTTTAAATTAATTACTTTGGCACAGATAATCAATAAGATGTATTTTAGCGTGACTGCATCTATTAACAGGCTGAGTCTCGGCAACCCATATTTTGGATCCATTCAATTAAACGTCTTGTTATACGAATGTGTTTCATATTCTCTTGGGAGTGGAATTATTTTCTCTGCGTGGCCTTGTCTTATTGTAATTTATTGAAGAGTGCCTTTAAGCATATCCAATAAATTGTGGCAAGGCAAACCAGTGTGAACAAATTTTGACCACCAAAATTCATTTAGCATTCTGCCAATTTTATAAATTTATTGATTTCAGAAGACGAGTCAGTATACTGTCTTTGCTTCTCAACTCAAATGAAAACTGACTACATCCCACAACAATTCATTGACTTCGGCCCACTTCTACTCATAAAACAACAAGTATTCTTTTAGTAACAATACAAATAACCATTGCTTGATGAATTACAATAGCGATAAGAAGTACTTAATTCATGTGTTGCTATCAAACACCAGTTAACCGACAATTAACACCGACTACTTTCCATTTATTGAACTAGCAACTCTGTGATATTGATACATATATTTATACCATGATTACCTATTCTACTATATATAACAAACCTATGACATAACTTTTAGCTTTATACACCAACCGTGGTGAACACGCCAGCAATGAGATTTCAATAGTTAAAATTTACACCTACAGTGGAACTACATCCAAGTTGACCTTTGGTGACGTCGATCTGAATGCGAACTTGTCTAAATTTATCGCACGTCACCTCGCAAAGAGTGAAATGAACGTTTTTAAATGAGTTAACTCCATAAAACACCAAACATTAACAAACATACATTGTCTCATGTTAATAAAGCACCCATAACTCGAAACAGTATGTTATTAAAATGAAAAAAGCCCTGTTTCTTTTTCTATTTCGTTTCAGTGATAAAATTGGTAGCAGAAGTACCGCCAACTGATGCTCATGTAAACAAAAACAAATTCGCACATATGTATGGCTGCTGCTCAGTAAAATCAAGAAAATATATTAGCGACTCTTAATAATCTGACGATCACGGCATAAATAAAACATACCCAAAGTAACTTGGTGTACCAAATGTTCACCACTCGTGGTGAAGCGGTGTTAACCGCATGCCGAAGGCTCATGGTTAAAACCACTTCACCACTTGTGGTGAACATTTGGTACACCAAGTTACTACGGGTATATTCAATATTTTATTCACCAGTATACAAAAAACATAATTTACATGAAATGCACAAATTAAAATAATAGAGGTCGAAACAGTAAGTTTGAAATTCACCCGTTTACTTATATACACCGGCAGGGAAAGGTATAGTCAGATTGTCTATTTTCCTGTCTGCTCCTTAGTAAGAGCGAAAAGAAGAGTAGAAAGAGAAATAGGAATAAATATGTAGAAGATAATATAAAGAAAAAGGGAGAAAAACTGTCTAGATTGAAAATAAGGAAAAATAATAGTACAACATCGTGAAATCTCGTTATTGTCTTTAAGGTAGATCGAACATGACATTTGCGAATGGTTTATGTGTGGTGGTCGGAACCTGTTTCAGCTGGACTCGCCTGATTCGATACTAACCATTGTATCTAATACCTTAAGGTTCCAGAACAAGAGCGGGACTGGTCTTATACCGTAAATGTACAAAATGCAGGGGCTGGGCCTAATCTGACGGCCAGCAGGGACGGGATTGCCAGACCAAGTTACATTGGACATAAGTCATCTACACATACGAGGCTTAATAGCACACCTTGTCAATTAACTAATCTAGCAATATTATACTGATTTTAGTTTGTATAGTACACATCGAAATGACGAGGATGAGATACAGATCTGGGGCTGATTTAGGAATGGGAGAAAACTTGATCGCACAATCCGGGCAATACTGATTTGAGTAAGAGATCTTTTTAGAGAACGCTGAAAGTAACTTTGCAATTAACCTTTTCTTAAACTCTTTCCGTTTTTTTTAATTGTCCTGATGTCCAATACTAGATCGTTCCATAATTTGGGGAATGCAAAGATAGGTAGATTTTCCAAGGTTTTGTACTTATTCTATACATGTACAACAAACTTGCTTGACATGTGATTATTTTAGTTAAATTATTTAAAGCAGAACAAGTCGCAAAGGATGTCTGAATATTTTGATTATGCCAATCAAACAAGAACAAGTAAGCGTGCAGGTTGTTTAATTTTTTTTATTTTCAGAGTACAAGCTTTAGTAAACAGTGTGCCGGTATGAGCATTATTTTGCTTATTATTAACGATTCGAATCGACCGTTTCGGAAGGTTAAAACTATAGGGTTTTCATAACTCTGTTTGGGAGAATTTTCTTCACTCTATTGAGACTGAAAATGGCAAGAGCAGCTTTCGAGCAGATTTGAGATATGTGTGCATTGTAAGATAGATTTTCATCAGTAATTCTGAAAGAAGTTTTACAGATTTTTCATTTTTTTCATTGCCGACCTTGTCGATAATCGATTATTTATACATATATCCTAGTTATCGTAATTAAATTCTTTATGGGTTGGATTAATAAGTATATATTTTGTTGTTGTTTTTTTTTTTTTTGTGGGGGGGGGGGGGGTCAAAACTAAGTAGTTGGCAGCACACCAATCAAATATTTTTTTTTGTAATTCCTAATTGAATTCTGAGGCTGGCGGTTCATATCCGGCCGGACTTGTATCCAGTAGTGTAATCTGCAAACTATAGAAGGTTTAGGGGTGTAGAATTGTTTATATCATTTACGTGAAGAAAAAACAGTGTAGGCCATAATATTGAACCTTGTGGTACACCATATGTTAATTCAGATAGATTTACTCTCGCCGAATGAGTCGTTCTAGAGGCATGATCTGAAGGTAGCTCTTGGACCAGTTATAAGAGTTACCTCTCATACCATAATACTTGAGTTTTTGAAGTCGTATCGCATGGCTTATGGTATCAAAGGCTTTTGATAAATTCAGGAATAGGCCGAGGGTACTTTTTTCAGTATCTTTATTGTTTTCTGTGGCTATGTACTGTAACAATTGCATAATTGTGTAAATATACTATGATGTTTCCTAAAGACGTATTGGTGGGGAAAAGACATAAAATTTATTTAAGAAACTTTTCTGAGTGTTATAAGCATAAGTTTCCCTGGAATTTAATAAAAAAAAGGCAAAATACTGATTGTCTATAGTTCGTGAAATTATTTTTATCACCTGATTTGAAGGCGAGTGCTACCTTAGCAATTTTCATTTCTGGAACTATTCCCTTGCAGAATATGTTATTCGTAATATGCGCGAGTGGGGTAGCAATTAATGTTGTTCTGTACTTAAGGATGTTGGATGCAACATTTTTACAGTCCCGCTTAATTTGAATTTAGGAGTGGTGCGATTACTTTTAATCCGAGTTATGGACACATCTTGGACTTTGTTAACCATTAAATATAGTTTATCATAACGCGAGGGCATCAGTGTCCCATGGACACAATTGGTAGCCTGCTGTATTGGTGTTATGGTTTAATGGAGATAAGATAAGACATTTATTAATTCAATGTCAACAAAGTTAAATGACTAGAAATTAATGCTTGACGGTGGGGGCGAGGCCATAGTCACCCATGACGTTGCATTTGTGTATCAATTACAATTAATATATGTTCTAAATATTAAATTCCTTTTGTAGCGAAAAATGTATATATCATTAACATATCCATTTTTTAAAGACATCAAAGTGTATTTTTTAAAAAGGAATCTCTGGAAATTGAAAACCTTTTTATGTTGTTGGGTATTCTTTATATATATATATAGTGCTGGTTACTCTAGTTCCAATTATTGATCATAATCTATGCGTTTGAGGCAAACAAATGAACCTTTTTAGTCAGTTAAAAATTTGTTTTGCACGTGCTCATACTAATAGATATGTGTACATGCGAATTACGAGGCAACTTATTGTTCAGGAGCCAATACTATAAAACTTTTACAAATTGTGTTTTCTTGAGTTGTATTTTCTAGTTTTGACTTTAAATGGGTTAAAATAAACCATTAACATTTTCAATGATCTGGCAATTTGTCAGTTAACAAAATTGCCATATCTTTTAAAAAGCTAATGATTAATTTTAGTCAGTTATATTAATAGGTAGAACATACAATTCTATAAAATACAATTGTAAAAGTGTTATAGTATTAACCTCTGGTCGGGAAAACATGGGCTGTCCCCGCACCAATAACCGAATATGTAGCGGACCTATTTCCAAGTATCCCTCACTTGTATCGTCATGAAAAATACTTTCGATAAAGTTTTCTCCATTGAAATTATTAGACGAGAGAGGAGGTGCCAATTAAAAGAAGCAAGTAATTGTTGAGACCCCCATGTGACATCAGTATAAAATAAGGTCAAGTTTTCTTTGGTTTCTTATAACCCTTTACCTAACATGAAAAGCAGACGACACTTGCAAAAATAATTCTTGAATAACTATTTTTTTCATTTTTTGTCTCAAAAACATAGGTTATGACCCCTCGTTGGAACGAGCTCGACGAGCTCGTTCCAACGAGGGGTCATAACCTATGTTTTTGAGACAAAAAATGAAAATAATAATGAAAATTAATAGGCGATTTTTGAGAATAGCGCTGGTCGGTTTTGGCCGTTACGTTAGGTAAAGGGTTAATGAACGAAAACAACAGAAAGCTCTTAGAGCCGTCTTTTGGTTTCGTTTATCAAAAGTAACAAAATAAAAACTTGTTTTTATGGCAAGCTAATTAGAAGCTACTAGTTCATATATAATCCGTAATTAAGAATGTCTAACATGATCACATCTCTCAACACTAAATGTCGACTTTGTCTCATTGTTTAGCTTATGTATTTTACAGTAATTTGTAAGCTTTTATTCTTCCCAGGAAAGACATAGCAAATCTCACCTCCTAAACTTTTATATTAATGGAAAGACAGTGTCTGTGTTATATGCCACGATGCGCACATTGTTGATGTAATTAACAGAAAAAAGCTACAGAACATCAAAAGATTATGAAAACGCCGTTTTCTTATTTTGAAATGCATTCCTACAGAGAATAATAGCCAAAGATTCAAACTGATTAAGAAAAATTGTAAAAAGCCAGCCTCTGTATTCTCATACTTCTCTACAGGAAAACTGCCTGCTATATGATGTTTTTACACATTTAATTGCTTTTTATTCTCATCCCTCGATCATATCGTCATGAAAATCGACTTTTGATAAGGTTATCTTCCCTGTAAGTAATTGTCGAGAAAACAGCAATAGAAAATAAAGCACAGTTTCATTTTGTTACTTTAATAAACGAAAACAACAGACAGCTCTCGGAGCTGTCTGTCGTTTTCGTTTATTAAAAGTAACAAAGGGAAACATGGCTTTAAGGCAACCTAATTAGACGCAACTAGTTCACAGATAACCCATCATTACGAATATCTAGAAGTGTCACACCTACCAACACTAAACGTCCACTTTGACTTATGTTGGTATAATATATCACGATGGTCACACTTGTGATATAATGAACAGAAAAAAGTTACAGAATAGCAAAAGATGGTGGAAACGTTATTTTCTTATTTTTAAATGGGTTACAACAGAGAATAATACTCAAAAGTTGAAATCGTTTGGGGAAAAAAAATTAAAATGCCAGCTTCCGTATTTTATACTACTCTACAGGAAATACATGAAGTTTGTGAAATGATGCGCACATCGATGATACAAAACCGATAACGTTTCGAAATTTCAATTTTTAGTGTTAAAATTTCTGACGGCTTTTGGGAAGTAAGGAGAGCTAACTTTCCTATTAATCATTTTCAAGCTCCAGAAATATACTAAAGTACATATATTATTTATTTATTTATTTATTTATTTATTTATTTACTGGTGTTTAAGGTCACATACTTATGCACAATGGATAATCGTGACCGTGGCAGTTTTACGGGTGGAGGAATCCGGTGTACCCGGAGAGATCCACCGAGCATCGACGAGCAACTGTCAGCTCCTCAACATTCTAACTCTGTTCAAGCTCCGCTCAAGAAGGGTTACAGCGGTTGAAGACATGTGCACCATCGACGTGTAGTACGCCTTAATACACGGCGTCATCGTGCCCCCGTGCACCGGGATAAAGTGCCTTGCCTAAAGACACAACGCGGGTCGTCCCGCACGAGGTTCGAACTCGGGACCTCTAGCATAGAAGTCCAACAGTTTACCACTGAGCCACCGCGGTCCCCGTAAAGTGTATTTAATCAGACAGCTTTTTTCTGAATGTTGGGAACTGGAATACGTGAAGACAACCATTGCTGATGCAAGGTTAAAAGGTTTGTTCCAATGATTAAGTAAACAGGTTGTTGGCATTTCGTAGCTTCACGATATGTTCACTATGAGTGACACCCTGTCATTCTGAACAACCTCTGTCTCGGTTAAAACACGCAAGCTAAACAATTCATTCTATCCATTTGTCGATCACATCAACTTGTTTACAGAATTTATCTGGATGCCGTCTGTTCAAATAAATATCTGCCATTTCTAAATGAAGCGGTGGATATCTTGGGACATGTTTGTAAAGCCGTCCATCACACGTGAGTTTGTGGGAAGGGTAGCTAGCTATCCACCCACTGATTCTGAAAACATATTCTCGATGCATTCAAACGTTGAACAATCTGATCGACGATTTGTCGCTTTGAGTTCCACTTCGAAATATACCGGAGTGCAAACAGCTTTCATACTATACAATGTACGTCACGCTACATCATCTGATGTCTAATTTTATCTTACCTACTACAAACATTTGAGAACTGCACTGGATGTAAGATGTCGCATGCAATCTGCCCCTTCCCCCCGACAACCTCAGACAAAATAATAAACTTCAGGCATGGATGGCAAAAGCCCTTTTAATCTCAGCCAACAATACGAATATATTTTTTAATAACCCCGTCCCGAGTCCAACACAAGTCAGTGTTATTAGTTTCCATGCTAGATAAACACCGTGCCGTTTGATAAAGTGAAAGCTATTACGCTGTGGATATGTGAAAGCTACAGTCACAGCGTAACAGTTATCACTTCATCAAACGTCACTGCCTGGGAGGAGTTATCGCGTTGATTGACTTTACGCCATCTTGGGGTGGAGGACTGAGTAGTGGCGTTTTCGCTGACGCTCCAGTTATCCAGTTGTATAGAAATCAGTGATAAAAAAATCATACAAACAGATCTGAAAGGACCATCAATGTCCAGCACAGTTTCTTCCCACAGCCGATGAAATTGTCATGATTGGGCTGCCCTGGGAACCCCGGGAAGTGTAACTGTTCTTGTTTACTGCGGTAAACAAGTCCTGCTTTACTGGTAAATAGGATCGGAACCAAGTACTGAGCGGAAGTTCGCTAAAGTGGCCATCACAGATATACATGATTGACTAAATTTGTCTTTATCCTTCTGTTGCGGTAATGAGGTAGCCGGTGATGGTGAAAATGATCTTAAACACCAATAAATAACTTATCATTGTGATGTTCATCCATAAAACGTTCCGTCACGATATGACGGTTCAAAGTGTCATTACAGCCAAATAAACAAATCAACCTTTAGCTAAGATTAGCAGGTTCCAGTCGAGTGATGTCATGGTAGGTTTTTTTTCTACTGGAGAGGATGCATATGCGGTCATTCTACTCCATTAATGTCTCAAATACCCCTACGTGCCAAACACAGCGTAACAACTCGACTCAAGCAATACGTGGTACAGAACCACTTCCTACAGATTTCATGAAATTGAGTTTGCGAGATGCCGGTTAAAAATTCTAATTAACTTCTCATGAAACATTGATGGCTGATGACGTAAAAGCTGTTATGAGAGTTCTCTTTTATATCGGCGTGCACGCCAGTATATTGCAAATTATTTCTGTTGGGCATGCGGATAATTCGAAAGATTCACGCCATCAAAGAATATTTGATACGTTTTGGTGAAACTAAAAATGTCTTCTGATTTCAAAAAGACAGTGTAGATTGTTTTCCACTGATGAACTCAAAGTTGCGTAATAGTTTTGGTACGACCTAAAAGTCGGAATTAGGTGAACGATATCGCCTATATATATAGCCACGCGATGAAAGAATTTCGACGCAGAAAGAGTGATCGAGATTTTTCCGTCCAACTGTATTGTAAATATTAATAGGTCACGTGGCGTGGACTATTCTTCCACGAGAACTATATCTTGGCAAAGTTAGCGACATGTCGTGCATTAATTATTATAGAATATACATACTACCCAAAGTTGGCTGAGCACCAAATATTTTTGACACATCATTGTGAAATTTGCTTGTGACATATTTGCGATATTTTTGGTGGATATGATTGAGGAATGTATTGAGATGGTCCTCAGTGTTTACATTAGCTCTCTTGACAGGCAGACTTTTCGTAGCAGTCATGGAAAGCATGTACCCCTTGATTTTCATGATGTTTTCGTTTACAGTCTACATGTACATGACATCTGTAGGGTATTCATTTCTCATTTCAACACAAACCCTTGTGATTTAATGATTGAAAATGGCAAATGCAAATGTAAGAAGACATTTGTCTGAAACAGAAATGTGGCGGGCTGTAGGGATGGTGGAGCAAGTGGCTACCCATCGTCAGGTTGGTGAAGCCATTGTTGTGCACCATACGGTGATCACCAGAGCCAAATGTACCTTCTGGGGACCTCATCCTGCAGATGGCAGTCTGCTTATTTTCGGGCTTGTTTGGTATGCAGAGGGTTTATCGCCTATCCAATTTTCTGTTTTCTCTTTGATCTGTTTAATTTATTTCAAACAATCTGACTTTACTGTTATGAATGACTTCGCTTTGAAAATGCAAAATGTTGCAAAATGTTTCACTGAATTATCTGACATCTTGTCAAGTATAATAAATCTCTAAGAGAAGTAATCAAAACAAGAACTAATCGTGTCAAAACCGCTCTACATGAGACAATTCTATGCCTGAAGATGCTGTCAATCGATGCAAGCAACTGCTGTTCTCCATCAACAGGCGAATAATCTGATGCTTTCACCCCCCACAGCCGTTCAGAGCAGAGTATATAAAAGCTCGTGAGTCAGTAATGGGAAAGTCTACTTCTTTGAATTCAAGGGATGTAAGTTTTGATAACAAAATATTGAACGAACAGTCATCTACAGTCATTGATAATAAATTATTGATAGTTTGTGTGGATTTTTGAGATATCTGCAAACAGTTCTCAGTAAATCAAATGGGTTCGGAATGTTTGAGTTCTATTCAACTGAACGTTTCGTAAAGAGTGGAGCAAAAAAATCACTTTTAAATTTGCTAATTAGTTTCTGTTAAATTTTCCACATGCTTTAACACCGGATCTCCAAGTTATGATTTATATAGACATTTGTAGAAGACGTCCACGTACTCGTGAAGGCAAAACAAACTGAGCCTCTTTAAAACATAAGTATTTACCTGCACCAAGTTCTGCCATCTGCTTCCTCAACGTAATTATCTTCAAAACCTCACCACTCAACCTCACCACTCCAATTTGGGAAATAGCTCAGTCATATACGAATATTCATCCATCTTGGAGTTTTAAATTTTTGTTTTATTCTTTCCAACAATGCAGCTTACGGCCTTTCGTTGGAGCGTGACCACCAGGTAGTAACATACTATGCTTTTGGAAGAGAAAAGTGTGTGAATGCCCATCACGAATAACAGACGACACTCTCATATCATTCTTAAATAATTTTTTTGAAATCATTTTTGTCTCCAAAACATGGCTTGTGACCCCCCCCCCCCCCCCCCCCCCCATTCGGACGAGCTCAAGGAGCTCGTTCCAATGAGCGGTCATAATCTATATTTTTTAGAGAAAAAATAATATACTGCTCAAAGTTTGCTAAGCACCAAGTATAACCAACTACCTGTTTTACGTTTTTGTTGAAATATTGTAATGAAAAGTGTATATATTTAATTATATCTTTAATGATTTATGTACAGAAATTAAGATTTTATTTGTGTTTGACATTATTTTTTAGCTTTTGAATACGATAACCACGGAAAATGCATATTATTGGTAAAAGAGGAAATTTTTCAATTTGCCAAAAAGTTGACGAAGCAAACTGGTATGGGTTAAATATCGAGTATGAGACCCATTACTGTTAATTACAGCTTGACAACGCCTTCTCATGCTCCCAATAAGGGTCCTTTGTGGAATGTTGTTCCATTCTTGGTCTAGCATGGCACCAAGCTCCTGGACATTTCTTGGTTGGACTGGACGGGCTGAAATTGCAAGCTGCAACTCATTCCAGACATGTTTGATTGGATTGAGATCAGGGGATCTTGCTGGCCAGTCCATACGCTCAATCTCCTCCCTCTATCGGTACTCCACGACAGCATGGGCAACATGAGGACGGGCATTATCGTCCATCAGAATGAATCTATCACCCACTGCACCTGCATACAATCTGACGTGGACATCCAGGATCTCATCAGTATACCGCTGTGCAGTCAGTGTATCACGTTCAAGGAAACAGAGCTCTGTACGTCCATCCCTGCTGATGCCGCCCCAGACCATGATGGACCCTTTACCATAGCGGTCATGGTCAGCAATGTTGGCTGCATGGAATCGCTCTCTTGGTCTTCTCCATACCCTAGAACGCCTATCTGTGTGGTCTAGGCAGTACCTTGACTCATCTGTAAAAAGGGCAGGTCGCCAATCTTCTCTGGTCCACCCAACGTGGCCCATGGCCCATTCATATCGTGCATGGCGGTGGTTCTGGGACAGCGGAATGCTAATAAATGGTCTTCTCGATCGGAGACAACATTCGTGCAACCTTGCCCGGATAGTCTGCGTCGAAACATTTACCCCGGATGCATTCTGAAGGTCACTGCGTCTTACTGGTGTGCCATACTGCTGAAATCTTGCCCAGGCTCTGGTGATCACCGTATGGTGCACACGGAGGGCTTCACCAACCTGACGATGGGTAGCCACTTGCTCCACCATCCCTACAGCACGCCACATTTCTGCTTCAGACAAATGTCTTCTTACATTTGCATTTGCCATATTCAATCATTAAATCATAAGGGTTTGTGTTGAAATGGAGATTGAATACCCTACAGATGTCATGTACATGTAGACAGTACACGAAAACATCATGAAAATCAAGGGGTACATGCTTTCCATGACTGTCGCGAAAAGTCTGCCTGTCAAGAGCTAATGAAAACACTTGGGACCATCTCAATACATTCCTCAATCATATCCACCAAAAATATCGCAAATATGTCACAAGCAAATTTCACAATGATGTGTCAAATATTTGGTGCTTAGCGAACTTTGAGTGGTATAAAATTTGTACTACGATCTTTGTGAATACCACAGGTCGACATTGGTCATTTCGTTTAGAAAAGAGTTAAAATGACACAGGTAATGTTCTGTACACAGATGGAAGGTGGGACAGTAACTGTAAAATCATTATATTGAGATGGTACAATCGCCGTATCGACTTGTTCGCGCACAATAAAATAACCCACTCACCCCAATGTTAACCCTTTAAGACTGTAATTATCCTGACCTTCAAACGTCACTGGGAATTCAGTTTCTTCAACGTTTTTCAAAATACGACGTCAAACGCTGGAAAGTACAAATAACAAGATATTTTTCACTTTAGTGATTAACTGGTTGAGGGCTAGATTATTTTGATTTGGTTTGAATTTGTCATTCAAAACTTGTTTTATTACAAATTATTGGAGAGTGCCTGTGGGCACTCTCCAATAATTTGTAATAAAACAAATTTATATAAACAAAGTATTATTTGTGTTTGACTGAATATGAAATATAAGCAAGGAAAGTGTTGGTTTTTGCTCTGGTATCCTCATTTTTGAATGCCCCTGAGTGGCTTCTTGCACTCAACCAGTTAAGAAGTCTTGACAGCAGGATTATATTAGTATTTTAAACTGCGATAATATTTGGCTCAACGGTTGTTATTGAGCACTACTCGGGAGAAAATATGAATTGAGGTTAAAACTTTAAAAGATCGAAAAATAATAACAAAACAAATGACCATAAAGTATCAACGCGCTGTTTGATTTCGTACGCCATAAGACGTACAAAAGTATCAACGGGTTAAACTGAACCACCATACGGGCAGGCGACACACTCGACAAAGAAGATTGGTTACAGTTTAATGCTACCACCCTATGGACCTCGATATCAAAACGTTATTGAAGCTCTCTATAAACTCTATAAACGTAAATTGATTAACCCATCCATCTAGACAGTTTTCTAAACACCTAACATCTTATCTCGTGGAGTGCTACATTATTTTTGGTGCTCTAAATTTGTTCATCAAAACTTGTTTTATTACAAGGTATTGAAGAGTGCCTATAATTTGTGATAAAACAAATTTAATATATAAACAAACTATTATTTGCGTTCTTCTGAATGTGAAGCATGAGCAAGGAAAATGTTGGCTTTTGCTGTGGTACCCTTTTTTGAAAGCCATGATAGCGGCTTCTAGAACTCAACCAGTTAAACTTGACTAGATTATAATGAAATTTACGAAACAGGTTCAGTGAATTGGGTTTTGGCCCAACCCTTTTCATTTTTTTTGTTTTTTTGTTGTTTTTTTTTTTTTTTTTGTTTTTTTTTGTTTTGCTCAGTGATCCTTTCAAAAAATCTAAGAATGCAATCAAATGTCATGGTTTACCTTTTAGTAAAGTTTAAAAGTAATCCACTTTTGATTCCACTTTGGTATTGAACGCCTCTCTGCTTTCTTGTTAAAGCGTTTCCTCTGGTCAATAAAGACAAACAATTTAGTATCACAGAAAATTGTTATCAAAATGTAAAATCTGACAATTTCTTTATTTATAACAATAAAGCGTTCCAAGAAAAGGATATGGTAACATGGGTGGACTTGTCTGACGTTATGTCGTATCAGCCTCATTTTGAAACCAAACATCTGATATGCAATTCGGAAAACTAAGTTTTGATAGTCAAAAGCACACAATATAAATGTCTGTTCCAAAAAACACAGTGGAGTATTTGGTTTCCTTTCGGTAATGAGCTTGCATTTTCTAATCAACAGCCCTGCGGTACTCTGTTAATTGAATATGTACACTGACTGTCAGTGGCGGCGCCATGGGGGGGGGGGGGACTTACCCCTCCACTTTTTTCGCCAAGCGTAGTAAAAAAAAATACTGTCATTTTAATTTTTGTATTGAACGTTGCGGTGTAATGGTGGTATGCTTAATTCCACATTCCCAAGTGCACTAAATCAGAGAAGTTTTTAAATTATGTTTGTGTGTGCCCCCCCCCCCCCCCCCCCCCACACACACACACATTAGCTGCAAACAACAATCTAGAGACCCAAATTGCAACAAGGCGTGCCGCGTTCAAACGGTCTGAAACATACCGCTTAAGAGTATTCGAGGAATGCTAGAATGGAGAGCGTGCAACGCATCCGTTTGGAATGCAGCCTACTTTCATTTTCGATCTGAGTGTCGTTTGGTGTTTTGTGCTCGCACTTTACAACAGCGTTCTTCCGTTAAAATATCACAATGTATGACGTTTTCTATAACTGAAATACCTAACCAGTAAGTTCAAAAAGATAAAACTGTTTTAATTTAATTGTCTGAGAATGCTCCAGACAACACCATTTACAACGTAAGTTTTAAAAATTTTCTCAACTTCGGGAGGGGTGTCCCCTCCCGAAGTTGAGAAAATGTTTAAAACTTACACGCGGCGGGCAATACCAAACTGTACCTCCTCACTTCTGTAACTCTGGCGCCGCCACTGCTGACTGTGAGAAATATTCAATTATCACGAGTATTTGGTCTGCTTTGAGTAGTAAGTTTGTGTTTGCTCAGATTCAGTACCACGGAACTCTTTAATTGAAGAGTCAGTCTGCAAGTAAACTTATTAAATTGATATGGATATTCCATTAATCAGAATTCGGTCCTTTCCTTAGATGTCAGCGATAAATTGAGTTTTTTATTCTATTATATCTTGTTTGACAGAGCTCTGTCAAACAAAATATTATAGAATAATGTTTACATTGGAAGTTTTGATACCTATTAAGTCTGTCAAGCGTGGAAATTCGAAGGCTGTGATTTACAAGCTTTTTCTGATAATGTGTATACAATTAAGTGGGTCCTACTGTAATACTAAAATGACGTGCCCACGTGAATGTAGTTACCAGTGTCTAGACACAAAAATTGTCGTAAAACCCAACAGTTTACACTATCTACAACAGCACGTCGGATGATGATATTTTACAACTGTGCTTGCTGTGGATTGCATTGTATTTCTCGAGTCATTTGGTTCCATTGGATAAAAATCAAGTAGATTACCGATTATACGTATGCATATATGCATTAGGAATGATGTGATATCTAGTGTTTCTATTTTATTGCAGGAAAAATAGAGTTTTGATCGATTTATTCCGAAAGCTATTACGAGAAGTCTGTTGAATGGTGGTAAGTCTTACGATTCATTAAAATTGCACTAATTCTTTAAAATATGCACTTTTGCTTGTTTTTTGTTGTTGCTTTTTTATGGGGTGGGGTGGGGGGATGTTACTCTGATAGAACTGTATATGGTTATCGTATTGCGTCGGTTTATTTTGCTACGAGGAGTTCACATTCCTGGAAAACTTGCTAAAAAAAAAAACGTTGGTCGTTGACCTCTAGATGTTTGTGACGATGTTGATTAATGTCTAACTCCACATATTATTTTTGATATCGTGCGTCTTCGTTTGTAGGCACTAGACAATATTTCGCCATAAGAGTCAGGGTTCCGCAGAAAATATCATGAGAAGAAACCTGGAGCAATGTTAGGATTTACGCCACCTGCACGCGTTTATATAACACGCTGTCAATGGCATTGGTACAGTATCCGCAGAACACTTTTGTTTGAAAGTGGAAGGCTGTATCTTTGGTTCGAAATTCTGTGTTTATGTGTGTTGGTATGGGTGTGTTGTTTTGCTCCAGCCAGGCATTTTTGTCCGAGAGTCATCTGCTTGAATTAAGGTGATTTGATATGATTTATTTTATTTGCAAGTAAATAAGAATATAATAAACTATACTTATACCATGCTCGCCTATGTTACTAGCTGTGAAAATCCTTTACGTTAAATTTTAGCTTTTAACTCCACTAACGGTGTAAAACTTCTACTGCGGTTAAAAAAATGTAAACCCATAGTAGGACGTTCATCCAACTTGACCTTTGGCTTGACGCAATTTGCCAACTTCGATACATTCACACTTTGCGATGTTTCATTCAAACATGCGACATTTTGCGGTTACTACGTGTAAATGACTCATTAAGTTTAAAATAACTACAATTAAGTATATAAAATAAAATTTAAGAATTTGTTTATAATAATTTGATTGAAAAAGCAAGGTAAAGTCGGTAGTGCTGCCCTCCAGCGCAGATGTAAACAAAACAAACCCGTGTGTTTCCGATAAAAGGTGTCGTATTTATCCATTTTATGTGACAAAGTGGGTTATTTGTTAAGCGCATGGTATTAATAAAACAAATAGGTACTAGGGCCAGTAATCGGATTTAAACCACTCGTAGAATAAGGGTTTTAACCACTCGGCATGTCCGAGTGGTTAAAACCCTCATCCTACTCGTGGTTTAAATCTGATTAGCGGCCCTAGTACCTATTTATTCTATATATATTATATCTCACGTGACCTGGGCTCCTGATTGGACGAATGCTCCACCCCTATTTCGTGTAGTTTTCATCCACAGAACTGACCAGGCACTACACCCAGGCACTACACGTTTTCTATTTTTAGCACACTACTATATCAGTTTTCTTTTCATACTGGGCGAATAAAACTAATCAGGCTAAATTTAAATATCGATTCACAGAGGCACAACATCCACAAAACGACCCGGAAAGAAATCTTTGTGGAAAAATGTATCGCTTTTCCATTGTTGAAGTCACATTTTTCGAGGCGTTCATTTTATTCCTTGAGAAGATGATCCATATCTCGTTTCGAAGAGAATGATCCTTACATGGGTCCAACTTTCATGAGAACGCGTCCGGATATGAAAAATCGTTTGTTTCGCTGCTCATATTATTTCGCTATTTAATTGTATGTTTTGGGCAGTAAACGAATAAATAATGGAATTCAATTGAATCTTCGGAGTTTGTATCCCGTACTGACCCATTCGGTAATGTATATGTGTGACAAATGTGTGGAAATTATCAAACTGCGTTGTCAAATTTCGAAAATTATAGCTTTCATTCGCGAGTTGCGCGATTCTAGAATACACAGTTCCGTTTGGGGGAAATGTTTTGTTTACCCTTGCCGACCGATTCAAAATCTGTCTTCTGCTCATATCAATAATCCAAGTTAGCCGTGTTTTGGAAGAAGAAACTGTTTTTTAAAAACTACATGATATTTTTTTTTATATAACGCTGGTTGGTGGGGCTTCTACCTTGGTAATAGATTAACAAATCGGACAGATGTTTTTCTTGATGGGTGTTCGATATACTATAAGGATTAGTGTATGTCTTGTCGTTGACTACGCCCATATAGTCCCCAGTGAGGTGGTGTAGTTCCCTCCGCTTCGCGGCGGGAACTACACCACCTCACTGGGCACTATATGGGCGTAGTCAACTCCAAGCCATGCACTCTTCCTTAAATAAAGCACACGCAATTACTATAATAATATTTCAACACCAGTAAAAAGATATAGCTTTTAGCATATGTGAATAGAATAATAACATATTCAAAAATAATTTAAATGTTGTAAAATGACAGAAAAAGGCATAGCCAGGTTGGCTGTCTTCCTGTCTTTCCCCAAGAAAAATAGTAGGAAAAAATAGAAGGAAAGAAAAAAAGGGAAGAAAGATCAAACATGAAAGAAGAAAAAAGATGGATTACTGTAACATTGTGGATTCCAAATCCTATGTTTTGAAGTGATCTCACACCGCACGCGACCATAGGGTCTCTGATGGTCAACACCTGCTACAATGCCGCTCCCAAGGTTGAGCTGATACCATTCCTTCTGTTATCGCTAAGGTGTGAGTAGGATGATAAAAACAGCTGTGGACTACCGTTGCTACTCTAGTTGCAGCGATAGTAAGCGGTTGTTTTAAACATTTTACTCACATGTTAATTCGTTGAAATTTCACTGCAAATCGGAGTGGACATCAAAACCCCACTGTTTATAAATAATGGGAAGATTTAACAGGGCATTTTGCTGCTTTCCATCTACCCGCTACTATCACGCACTACTTTCTTTTGAAACTTCAATAACAATTTGATTGTATTACGTATAAAAACCATTGACACCTCCTGAAAAGAAAGTGCGAGGCTAACCCTTCTTCAAACTCCTGGTTCGCTTTCCCGTCCTCGATGTGTGATGTTCTAGAAGGACGTCCGCGCCCCAGCCTAGGATACTGTCAGACATTTAGATTTTATTATCTGTTTATTCAACTCCTGTGTAGCCCAAGTGAATGTGATTACAGTTAAATACATAAGATTAAGAACAATAAAGCTAATATACAACATGGCCACGGTGGTGAACGTATCAATGCATCCACAAAAACAATAGATGAACAATTTAAGCTCAATCTCTCTCTCTCTCTCTCTCTCTCTCTCTCTCTCTCTCTCTCTCTCTCTCTCTCTCTCTCTCTCTCTCTCTCTCTCTCTCTCTCCCTCGCTCTCACCACCGACACTCATACATGCACATAATGGATCGCTAAAACAAGTGTACATCCCGCCCAACCTTCTCTAAATATTGGTCAACTTGTGTGCGGAAAAGGAACGTCAATATATAATGGAAGATCTAAAGGGGGAGCAGTGCACTTTATGCAATTTCTGGCATTTGATTGGGTTCTGAGCATGTAGTGTGCCTAATATATCTAAGCCCACGTGGTATCAACCCGAGTCGGACTTCTCGCCTTATGTCAGAACATTTGCAATCTATTTATGATCTTTTACTTGTATGATCGTCCCTTCACTCTAGGGGTATTTGCAAAACTTCAAGAAGAGCAAAGGATATTTCGCCCTTTAGATGTTTATATTTACATTTTTTCTAATGAGGTCGATGTCAGGTTTCAGCATGCACGCTAAAAACTAAAGTGTTAAAAACTACACTTGAAGTGCTGTATTTAACACTTACTAAGTGCTGAACTAGCACTTTGTTCAAGTGTAGATATCCCAGAACTTGACAGGTGTTGACAATAATACCACTTGACAAGTGTAATGTCGCGACACTTGAAAGGAAACAACGCAGATGACGCGGATCAGGCTCGAACTCTCGAGCCTGATCCGCGTCATCTGCGTTGTGTCCTTTTAATTATGTACCCACCAAGCGCAAATCAAATTATGGACGATTCTGGAAGAACCACCAATGCTAGACACATGGGAAGTGCCATCCATTCAAGTTTCAGATGTCTGACGATTGTAATGTCTAAGTGCTTAAAGCATTGCACTTTGAGTGTTAAAATCAAACCCTAAGAGTTAGAATGGGTTTAACACCTTGAAAGTGTCAGTTTTAACACTTTAGTTTTTAGTGTGTGGAGTGATGTTTTGCGACTATCTTGTGTATTCCATCAAACAGTAGAAATGAGGAGCTTTTCATTGCTTTGTTTTGTCGGATGTTTCATCAAAGCTATCCTCCGACGAAAGAGTTATTTGTGCTACTGTGCCCTTTCCATAGATCGACCTTCCATTGGCACCCTTTTTGCAAGCATTATGTCCTTTAGCTTCCTATTCCGGAATAGATTCGTTCACAAAAACATCTAACAACACATTAGGATTAGCTAACATTCGCATTGAGACCACAAAAGATAGCATTTGTAGGACAATAGTGTATGATTCGAAATAATAACTTCCGTGACAACCATTGACGCCAGCATTTGCTAACCAAACTTATTTTGTGGAGAGAACCTTGCCCATTATGCAGCAACGTTCTTACACTTTCCATACCATGGCATACACGCCTTATCGCGGCGTAAGAACGTATCTAAGAGGTCTTTCTGAAAAATGGAGCTTTCTCGAAGACATAATGCATGAATTGGAAGCCGGTCCATGCAGACATGACCACTGAATACTTGAGAGCATCGTGCTTTTTTATTCATGGACCGTGGTTTATCTCGCGATTCTTTTTTGGGATGTGGACGTTAAGAATAAAGGTTGGAGATGAGACAGTCCATAAATGAAACTTGTTTTATCGTTAATTTTTCATAATCAGACTTAAACGTTGCGCTTTCCTTGTGTTTTCTGCCATCGAAGCAGTTTTTCACATTTTTAAGCTTGTTAAATGTCAGACAAAAGAAATCAGCCAATGTTTTCACGAGATAAATATTTTGTGTTTCAAATTCCGAGGGGAATTTTCGTAAATTGAACTGAAGTGTGACATAACCTGTTTTCATTAACTGATTTAGACTTAATTAATGGTTATTAAGAAGAGCCTTTCCTAGTTTTGTTTTATTTTATTTTACTAAAATAAAGATCAAGGTCAACGAACTATAATAAATTGTTTATCAGGGGTACAAAATAAAATGTATACAAGAGAAGGTCTTTTCACGACAGCGGGCACATCTTGTAAAACTGTGACAATGATGACTCCCAACATCAACCTTCACTAAAACTAAGTGTTTGATCTCTCGTTTGCAGGAGCTCGTAGGGTTACGTGTGGGCCGAATCCATATTTGATTTATTTGGTAAATTATTTAACCCTTTGAGCCCGAGAGCATCCACCCCCACCCCCCCCCACCCCACCCCAGGAACATGATACGTCATAAATATATTCAGTTGTATAGCTACTAAGTGAATGTATGGGGTAGACCAATGAATATTTCCATCGTTCAGCCCCAAGGCTGAACGTTGAAAATATTAATTGGTCTACCCCCAAATAATGAATATGGACTCTTCAAATTGATGACATTGAACTGACACAGAAGATACCATCAGGATTGAAAGGGTTAATATTTCCAACATACAGCCTTGGGGTTGGATCTCAAAGACGATATTTACAATTTACTGTCAAAATATTCCGCTAAAATGCGATAAAGGCATGGCAATCAGCTATCAAATATCACGGTGAAAGTACAGTATTGAACTACACTTGGCAATGCCGACCTATTTTTATTCGATCTTGGAGCAAAAGTGGGGAACTGATATTTGGTCTCTCTACATTGCAGAGGAAGGCTGCTGATTTGTCATACAGAGTAGGTTAATCAAATTATTTAACCTGAAGCCGTTTGGCTGCAAGTTAAAGCTATTAATTAGTCTTCGAGTGGGCGCGGTGGCTCAGTGGTTACTGCATTGGACTTTAAACAAAAGGCTCTCTGTTCGATCCCCACCAGGAGTAACAACGTTGTGGCCTTGAGCAAGGCACTTAATTCCGATTTCTCACATGGGGATGCGGTGGTACTATGTACTAAGGCGTACTGCACATCGATGGTTCACTTGTCTTCAAACAATGCTAACCCTCCTTGTGTAGAGTTAGTACGTTGGGGAGTTTGACTGTTGCTCGTTGCTGCTCTGTGGTGTTCTCTCCGGATACTTTTCTTCCTCCATCAGTAAACCTATCCCACCCGAAGTGGCTCTGGATGTTGAAAGTGTCGTAAAACCTCAATAAAAAATAGTCTACGTTAAAAATCGACTCTTCTACAACAATGTAATTTTCGACATAGACGAGTCAATTTTGAAAAAGTAAAAGTAAAACCTATCGAGTTCTTTCTGAAAACAACCCTGTTCCATTACAAAAGGCTCGCAGTTCAACCCTGTTCCACTTCTCTATAAGTTCTCATGTTCTGAAACCTTAAATAGTCATAGTCTTTACTATAAAGTTTACGGTAGAAGTAAAGGCAACTGTTGGCACACCGTCTTCGCTAATTTTAAAGATAATATTCTGCACTGTAGTGCAGAAAGGATCCACCAATTCCAGTACATGTACCAGGTACATATCAGTAGACGGTAGATCATATAATATTTCAACCTACAGCGTTGGAAATGTACCTCAACACGAAATGCATTTTTGTTGTGAACTTCGTCAAAACTTCCAAGAAATGTACCAAGCTGAAATCTATAGACGCAAAACATTGTCTACAGCTCATTATTACACATCCATTCAACTTCAAATCCTTGTATTTAACGGGATAGCCGCTATGACAAAAATGATTCTGTATTCAATGGGTGATGTACAAGCCGGAACTTTTTCCTAGCACCGTTCAAACTAGTTCCTTTCCCATCGAGTCATTAGTTACACTTCGAAACGTTTCCAAATTTCGTTATACAATTATCGACAGTCTGTCGCATAGTGTGAAAATGAAATCGTCCAAAGCAAAATAAAGTCGGTTCACAAATAATTAATTAACCAAAAATGAAATAATATTTTTAAAAAACCCCAATCATTTCCAACCGGAACATTAACCCAGTCCCGTGGCCGTCTCATTTTGTGGATCCGTTATATCTAAATTGGTCAACTTTATTTCGGTAAATCTTCGTACATCTTGACATGCTTCGAACTTCTTTTAAAAATGTTTCTCCCAGCTGTTTTGCAAATCTGCACAAATTTGTACTTATATTTTTACTAACAGTAATAGCCACCAAATGGTTAGGTGTGAATGGGCACCAGTCGAAGAGAAACAGCGATACGAATTTCAACAAACACTGGTTCCGAAAAGATTGTTTTGATTTTTTATCGGTCCATTTGATCAGTGCATCTTCAGTCAAAACAAACAGACTCTTCACCTTTGGGTTTAAACATCAGAATTAAAATTTGTTTATTTAAATGAATTTTAATGCATGGGTTGTGTAATAAACACAGAACGCGATGTGTTTTTGACTAAAAAATCAACACACAAAAAAATACTTATTCAAGAATTTTGTTTGCAAGTGTCGTCTACCTTTCGTCTTGGTGATAGGTTGAGTGTCTAGACATACCTCCATCTGCTACCGAACGTTCACAATTTTCCCCGCGACAAACTATTATCTACCAAGTTGAGTTGGCTGGTTGGTTGTCATCAATGAAGCCGCTTTGAAAAGAAGCATCTCTATTTTGTCAAATAAGGATTAATGGTTTTATTGAATAGAAGAGGGATTAATTACGCTCTTGAGAGTACAATGGTCAAATACTGTTTTCTTTCCATCAAAAATAAATTATTTCTAACCATCAGGTGATAGATTCCTATAACTTTTTTCAGAGTAATATTGATTATCTGAAGTATACTTTGTCCATGCAGTAGTTTTATTTACTAAAGACTGAAACTCGTGTTTCATCACACCATTTGGAACCATTGGTTATGATTATGTTGTTTCTCATGTTATTTATGTCGTATACAGAGTATTGGATTAGATTAAAAGCCAGTTTATAAATAATTCATATCATGATTGACAATTTTCGTCACTGTTAGAGATTTGCAGGAAAGTTAGCTCCTCTTAACCCTTTACCCAATGCAGATGATATCAAAATTTATTATTTTAAATATCATTTTTTTAAATTTTTCAAAAAATTTCAACAAAACCATATCATGTGACCCCTCGTTGGAACGAGCTCGTCGAGCTCGTTCCAACGAGGGGTCACATGATATGGTTTTGTTGAAATTTTTTGAAAAATAATATATTTTCAACTGCTGAATTTGTATATTACGCGGGCGGAAGCGGGCGATTCGTTGGGTAAAGGGTTAATATTCTAAAGTTGTCAGTAAATTTAACTCTAAAGGTATGGGCATTTTCGAAATGTTAGCGAAGATGTATCATCGACGAGTACATCATAACAAACTTCAGGCATGTTCCTGTAGAGTAGTATAAAAATACAGAAGCTGTCTTTTTACAATTCTTCCCCAATCAGTTTGAACGTTTCAATATTATTATCTGTTTAAACCCATTAGAAAATATGCAATAATATAAAAACGGTGTTTTCGCCATCTTTTGGTGTTCTGTGACGTTTTTTCTCTTCATTATATCAAGAGCATGCGCATCGTGGCATGTCATACATGCACAGAACGACACACGCGTGTGAATGGGTTAATCGATATGGCACGAGAGCCCGCGCGGAAAGATAAAACGAGAGGCTACATGCCTCGAGTTTTATCCTTCCGCGAAGGCACAAGTGCCATATCGATTAACCCATTCACATGTGTGTGTTGTTCTGTGTTTATTACACGTCTCTAAAAACAATTATTAGAAGGACACCCAGCAATTCATTTGTCAACTATCAACAAAAACAACACATTTTATCGCCAACCAAATTTGCTCGGGGAATCCGTGTTACTGTCTCGTCCCCTGTGTTCCAATATGTTCCATGTCCCTACTGGCACATAGAACATATTGGAATTTAGGGGCCGGTTTTCAGATCTCGCTAGCGATTCAAATTATAATTGCCTTTCTCAATTTGTAGAAAATTCCAGCGAAATTTCGCTTCTATTTTAAAATAGCCCGTCAACGATTTCCGTTCCGCGCATATGTGCGGAATAGATTTTCATTTTCCGCATGGTTTAGAGTTGCTGTAGATGAGGATTGCACAGAACAGGCGTGTAATGAAAACACTAGCCTCCCTATTAAGATAATGGTCCGGGAGGTAAAATATCTTTATTTTTTTGTCCTCGGAAGAAAAAAACCTTGCAAATAACGGTAAAAATATATTCGCTAAACAAAGAGGAAGATGTGGACGGTTACTCAGTTGCTTCAGAATAACTTGCCATAAAAAGCTAAGTTTCCGAAAGTAACAAAAGGAAACTTAGCTTTATTTTCTACTGATGTCATAGGTGTTTTCTCAACAAATATATGCATCCCGATTGGATGTTCCTCGCCTATCTTATAATTTCAAGGGAGATAACTTTATCGAAAGTCGATTTTCATGACGAGATAAGTTAGGGGTGGTTATTAACTACTTGACTTTTTTTCCTTCTGACCTTTTGATTTGAAAAAGATGACAGCAAATCATTGTGCATTTGAATTGATCTCGCAAACATCTTGTGAATTCATTGATAAAATATAGGTCCCTTATAACTATATTAAACTCTGCTTTCTCCATTTAACAAATAAAATAACAAAACAGTTTAAAAAAACAATGTGAAACATTGAAATAACTCATCACAAAGAGCTCCCTTCGTGGTTGCTTATAACCTTCAACAGTTAAAATGTGACTTTATTTCTCGATTTTATTTCACCGAGTGTCTTGCTCAATTCTGTGTTCTGTTTGTTTATTGGCGTTTAATAACATTTTCAACAGCCAGCACCGCATCGTGTCGGACAATTATATGGGTGAGGGAAGCCGTACTATTCGAAGAGAGTCACCGAGCAACGGCGGTCAAAGGTCAAAGAACTCTCCTACTTACAAGCTCTGTACAAGCAGAGTTACCAGCGGCTGGAGGCAGGAGAACCATCGACGTGTAGTATTCCTTTCGACACAGCGCCAACGTGCCCCTGTGTGGGCAATCGATCTTTTTCGTAAGGACACAAGGTCAGGATCGACCCGTCGATATTTCGATCTGAAGTCCACTGCTCTAACCACTGATTTGTATATGAAAACGAGATATCATAAAATATGTTGGGTTAGCGAAGACTGTGACTTAATAACACAAGTGTCGAAAAACCGAAAAAATGTCATAGAAACTTCTTTATCACCAAAATTACTCGTCCCCTGAGTTCCAATGTGTTCTATGTGCCAGTAGGCACATAGAACACATTGGAACTCAGGGGACGTACTGTGATCATAAAAGTGGTATATATGTAGATCAGATGGCGATCGAGTTGTGACACAAGTATACATCAGTTGGTCGACATTTCCTAAATGAAATATTATGAAATCAAAACCGATTTACGAAAAATAAGTGAAACCAATGAACGTTTCAATGTTCTCGCATTTCTCTTTAGACATGTGATTTTTCTACAGCGTCGTAGACAGAAAAGCGGAAAGAAGTTTCGATCGGATTGTGATCAGATCGTGATCACGTCGCGTCACACTAATACACCAGATTTCATGAATAATTTGTGAAATCAAAATCGAATCAAGAATAAAAAACGAAACTAACACACGTTACAGTGTCCTTGCATTTCTCCTCTAGCCAACTGCTCTGTCGTATGAAATTGTTCAGTGCTCTAGATTGAAAGCGGAAATATAATTTAAACCGCATCGCAATAGTCGCGATCCGATCGAAATTCTGTGTCTACTTTTGTAATCGCAGGGAGCACGGTGGCTCAGTGGTTGCGACATTTGTAATCGCAGGGAGCACGGTGGCTCAGTGGTTGCGACATTAGACTTTAAACCGCCAGGGGTAATGTCCTTGGCAAGGCAGTTAATCCCTTCTGCTCACCTGGAGGCACGGTGGCGCTATGTACTAAGGCGTACTGCACGTCGATGGTGCACGTGTCTTCAACCAATTCTAACCCTGCTTTTGTGGAGTTGGTACGTTGGAGAGTTTGACAGATGCTCGCCGCTGCCAGGATGTTCTCTCCGTGTACGCCGGCTTCCTCCATCCGTAAAATCGTCCGACTCAAGATGACCCTGTCTGTCGAAAGTGTCGTTAAACCCCACTAAATAAATAAAACAAATTAATTAATTTGTAATCACAATTGTGAACCTTTTTTCACATCACCGCCTTTTTGTATGACAATTTAAAGTTTATAATAAAACTGTTTATGTAAAGTTCTTGAACAGAAACAGCCAGGAGAAAAAACATTTGAGTCATTCAGAGCATGTAGTGATAAAGTAGACAGCTGGCGGATAAGATTTCTGTTACTGAACGCCTCCAACTTGGAAGTTTACTCGCACTTGAAGTAATTTTCTAGAAGATTCCACTGAAATTTTTTCTAATTCCTACACAGTCGAGGAATCATCGATTTTTTCCATTTCTCTTTTTCCTTTACATGGTATGCGTATCACGGGAGTTCAGAGCTCTGTACTCGTGTGTGTAATAGGAAAGTCATTATGTTTATTAAATATTAAATCCATCGGGAATTTTGATGAAGATCGAATAGATGACTGGTTTATCACCGTCGCTACGGCGACTGAAATTACAGTTTCACGAAATGTTACATCGATGATATTGTTGCTTGCATGTTCAGCGCAACTAGCAACAGGAGTGTAAACATTTATATTTTCTGATACATTCTTCTGGGAAAGGCACAACATTACTCGCGCGTACCTCACTCACTTAAACATTAAATATGGCCTGTAGCTAATACCTGGCTTGGAAAGACTGGCGTGTGACACACTGAAACGACCCCTCAGCTGCTATTGAATGCAATATTTGTGATTAATATTTGTTAGAAATCCATACAAATACAGATATCAGTGGAAGAAACTCGAAGAGCTCGTTCCGCTGATATCTGAATGTATTTTTATGGCTTTCTTCTGGAGATTTCGATATAATTTAATTCTCTTTAACACTTACGCTGCCGAAAACGACTATTGTCACCTATTTCATGATGATTATCTGTACGTTCTGGTACGCGCAGATTAAACCTACCATCTAATTAATTGTTGGAAGGGGCTCAGAGAGCCCTTTCCAACAATTAATCAGATGATAGAATTCCATGTATATCATAAATTTTATTAAACTTCCTCGCATTCAGGCGTACATAGAGGTCCTCCATATATGGCTAAAGTGGGCGTGGCAGTAAAATGGTTAATAATATCCGATTTTCTTGCGCATGATTGATCGAGGCCAGTTGTTCATAATTCGATGAATGCTTTTCCTATTGTATGAATATTTAGCATTTGTTTGTCTCCACCCGTTTGTCAAAAACAACTTGTGGGCGTGTCCATCCGTGCCATTATACCATAATTACTGTACGTGTGTTGTTGACTTGTGTTCAGGTAGATTGTTCACATATGCGTGTATTAGCTTATGTTGAAAATAATAAAATGATTTCTCACAAAAGTTGATACGCCTGCGGTGACATAAATGGCGGAATTTCCACCGCGTAATGGTACATAAAACTACATGCAACCAGTCTAAATTCAATTATAAGAATTGAAATGAATTATCTACCGCTTTATCCCAGTATGGGTGTGGGGTTGGTGTGTTAAGTGTTAGGTGAAGTGCTACGCCCTTCATACAATTTAACACGCATACACTACGTTCATCGGGCTTTACAATTTGTCCCAATTCGTGGGAATCGAGCTTGATTCTCGCGAGCTACTGCGCGAGAATCAATTTGCAGTTCTTAAATGATTTAAAATTTGAGAAAGCTGTTATATCCTTATGGGTGCAAACAATATATATTCCGTATTGAAAAACAAACCTCATATTTGTATATTTACATGAGTTTAATATTTAAGGGCTTAGTTCCATATTTCGCTGTGGAAGAACACATGTTCCAGCATAAGGCTTTTGGTGGTCTTGCTAATGCAAGTGACAGTACCTTCGCAGTAGTTTTTAGTGAAGTCTTGGCTGCCTGTACAGGCAGCTAAGACTTCACTAGGAACCACTTCTAAGTCAAAGTGTTACCATATTTATTCTTTTATTTGGGTTTAACAACACTTTCGACAGCCAGGGTCACCTCGTGTAGGACAGTTTTGCGGGTGGAGGAAGCTGGAGTACCCGGAGAGAACCACCAAACAAGTACGAGCAACTGCCAGACTCTCCAACGTACTAACTCCACTGTCAAAACACTTGTATCCACGTGGGAGGGGTGACATGGGGTTGTTTAGCCTCGCCACTAAAATATTGGGGGACGAGCCAACAAGGAGGGTCGGAATCTGGGCACGGGCCAACCTCGGCTAGCAGAGCTGAGTTGGGACCGCACTATGATTTTTTTCCCTGCCGAGTGAACTCGAAATGTAGGTTCGTTCTTCGTTAGGTG